>NDFF03000038.1:0-603663 GCA_002150815.3 Grammothele lineata
TACACCTGCGGCCAGCCCGGCCACATCGCCCGCGACTGCCCGAAGCGCGCGCGCCCCGACGATGGCGCGCACATCGCGCTCGCGACCCCCAACGCTGACGAAGAAGAGCACGCGTTTTGAGCGCGCTTCCGTGGTGAGCCGCGTCTCTGCGTTCCCCGTGTCCCCCGCGCGCGCGTCATCGAGGGCGCCGTGCACCGTGTTTTTCTCTCGCGAGCAGTGAGGCTCCGCCGGTCGTGGTAGCGAGACCCGACGGGATGAGCGCGGGCTCTCCCGGGCGCGAGCAGCGAGGCTCCGCCGGCGTTCGAGGCGAGGAAGATCTGGTATCGGTTTTTGGTATGTTTTTGTGTCGATTTTTGGTCGATTTTCGCTCGTTTTTTCGTGTATCGCGCTCGAATTGAGGGAAGGTGTTGTGATATTGGACACATCGGATTCGTTAGTAGATGTAGGCGCAATTCTCGCGCAATGTTTTGCTTAGTCACTCGTTGATTCCTTTCGTATTCCGGTCTCAATTCATGTCCCTTACCATGTGGTTTGTCTAGAGTACCGTATTAGTCATTCCTTTATATACCCTGTCTCTATACGTACTCAATGCGAGCTTCTTTGCACGCTCTCGCGCTCGTGACCGTTCACAGTGCTGAGCATCTCCCAGCCCACATGAAACACCGCGGGGCTGCTGGCAGCAGCCTGAGGCCGTCCCTTTATATCACTATCCCCGCACATGGGATATGGAGTGCATATTGGTCGTGGGTGCCATCTGCACCACGAGCATCATTGCACTGCTTACTTGACCCGGCGGCATGGCCTCCGCCATTGTATACTAGTCATCGTCAAGACAAATAGCTCGCTACGCAGTACGATCGCGGAGGAAGCCTACTTTGAGACTTTGAGTGGCCACAACATGGCTGCTTATACCTAGATGTGGAAACGTTGAACGTCAGTACCACTGGCACACCGCCCACAGAGCGCTGATCTTGCCGCACTGAGGTGCACTCTCAGCTCATGCTGTTGTGATTAAAAATATTATTGCATGGCAAGAATACGCCCATTATACCCTCTTGTGAATTATTTACGACATTCATGTGTCCATTCCTTGAAAATACTGTTGTGGAACGCGAGTGTTGATTCCGACCACCCGGGCGCTTATTATGTCCGGTCGCCAAACGCGCAATTCTGCACATATCCGTATCAAACTTTCCATGGACGTCCTCACATTTGTAGACAGCCTATCTGTAAAGTATCTTAGCTATCCGACCACGCACATCGAGCAAGATGACCGCATAGGTTGACGGGCGCCTGTTCAAAAAAGTGACGAACATTTGTACTTGTTTGTTCCGCGCGAGTGTCGCCCAGACCCCCCGGGCCTACACACTGAATGCTCGCTTCGCTCGCAATTATGAAGCACGACGGCCTCTGTCACCAACGAGTCGGTTTAACCTTCCCAGGCCGTTTTATACGTTGTAGTAGTAAACCGCGTTTCTCTTGTACGATGAGATTCCAAGTTAGCTGCGTCCGCCGTCCGCCATGTACTAGTAGTGACGTGCTTCTGTGAGTCAATGCCAGTGAACGTGAATAGTACTAGTACGGCTTGTGGTATGTTACCGGTTCGTCTACGACTGTGCAGTGACAACACGCTGCAGCAGTGTGACCCTGTACGCCGCTGATATCTCCTGTATGTACATGATCACAACGAGTTGAAGTGTAAGGACCAGAATTAATGGTAGAACCAAGGGTAGAACTTCTAGGTTAGACACGGCGACCCAGTGGCAATACAGAGCGCTGGTCCTCGGACGAGTCGGACCGGCTGTGGCGCCATGCGTCAGACCCGGGTTCGACTCCCCGTCACTACAGTTCGAGGTTCGAGTTGAACTTGTACCATTATCCTCTACGCACTCGACATTCTGTGGTATTATGGCCCCTACCTGTACTATTTCAGTATTTGTGGCCTTTAAATGTGGTATGAGAGCCGCCAGATTTGCGTTCACCGTGTTCAGTAGATGCAGCAGAGCGGCTATATTCCAGCGGTAAGTTTTACAATACTGCTTCCAGCTCATCATCTTCCGGAACCCGGGCTTCGTACGCTCATTGCCACGCCATTCAGTAGAGATTCTGACCAGAACAATCTCGGTAAAAGCAAAACTCTCAGGCGTACCTTACTCGGACTCTATAGAATGGCGCATCTCCATCGTTGTACAGTGCCACCACTGACATATATACATTCTTTGGCAGCCCTCTAGCTTTAAGGTGCGCAGGAGTGTCTTTACCCTGCACAAGCAGTCCTGCATTCGATCCGCGTTGACGATTACGTTTCTACCAGACATCATGTTGGAGATCATCGATGGGGTGATGCACGCCGCCACTGCGTCTCGCTCCGGCGACGACCTTGTCGCTCTCGCGGCGCGCTACTTGGCCAACCTCCCGTCTCGCCCTCCAACCTTAGGCACACGGCATGATGAGAAACAGGTTATTCTCGTTACGGGCACGACAGGCAACCTCGGCTGTGACCTGTTGGAGAGTCTGCTGACGGATGACAGTATCGACACGGTGTACGCGGTGAATCGAGGACCGGAGGCGTTGGCGAGGCAGAAGGCGGCTTTTCGCGCTCGTGACATGGATGACGAATTGCTCAATGACGAAAAGCTCAGGATGGTAGAGGGGATCCTAAACAAGCCAGGCCTCGGGATAGAGCCTGAGTTGCTCGCAGAGGTGAGTGCTGCCTTGTTAGCCTTGACATACAGTACTTCATCATGCTCGCGAATACTCTAGATACGGGCCTCTGTTACTCATATGGTCCACAATGGTATGCACTTGTAGATACGCGGGTACACATCCAACTCATTTGTGGTTTCTCTTTAGCCTTCCAGGTCAACTTCAACCTTCCTGTGGACGGCTTCGACATATTCCTGAAAGCTCTACGGTCGCTCATTGACCTCGCTTTGAGCTGTCCGTACACAGATCCTCCCAAGATTCAATTCGTGAGCTCTATCGCTATTTTCCAGAGTGATTACGTTCTGTCGTTGCGCTCCGATCTTCTAGCGATGCTTACGCGTTTTAGACTGCCCAGTGCCCCCGCCAGTCCCAGAGGAACCCGTAGTGCCGGAGTCCGCTCTTGGGTCTGGGTACGGCGAGTCCAAGTGGGTCGGAGAGAGAATGCTGCTAGACCTCGCGGGGAGTACAGACGTCCCGGTGCAGATCGTCCGCCTAGGTCAGGTTTGTGGCGACCAGAACGGGTATTGGAACGAGGCAGAATGGTTCCCGACCATTGTCAAGTCTGCCGCGCTCACGCACTGCCTTCCCGATGTCGACGGGGTACGTGCCAATACTGTCCCGAGCTCGGCTGTCATCGATGACGTTCGCTGACATGAGTTTTCTGTGGCCTTGTTCAGGCAGCTGCCTTCGTTCCGAACTATGCTGCTGCTGCTGCGCTAATCGAGATGCTTTCGTCGCCGGAGCCCATCTTGCACCTCACACACCCGCATCCGTCGCGCCTTCGCACCCTCTTGACGGTGACAGCGCGGGAGCTCGATGTGCCGCTCGTTCCGTATGCGAATTGGCTCGAGGCGTTGTCTGCTACGGCCGCCTCCATCGCCGACGGTATGTTCCCCTACCGCTGAAATGATCTGGTACTGAAGTACTGACACTGGGACCGGCTCCGTTCCAGAGGGATCAAAGGAAGAGCTCGTCAGAGCCGTACGCGCGAACCCATCCGTGATTCTCCTTGGCTTCTTTCATACGCGCAAGTTCCTGCACGGGCGCGAGCTGATGCAGTTCATCGCACTGTCGACGGAGAAGGCGCAGGCGGCGTCGCCGACGCTGCGACATTTACAGCCGTTGGGCGACGACATGCCGCTCCAGTGGCTTGCTGCGTGGCGGGCGGTGGGGTTCTTGGATGGGTAGCGCGTGGGTTTTCGTGTACTTGATATCGCCAACAAGGTGGGATGCATGATATAAGTCATTAACTTTTGGGCTCCTGCGGTGCCAGTTTGACTCAGTGGAACATCGAGGAGGCGCTGGTACGAGTTGTAGCGCTCAGCACTCGGCAATCTCATGCAGTGCCTTTCCTCCACGTCACCATGTCGAAGGTTTCTCACAACTCGGACACGCACGCCTCGGGCGAGCCAAAGTCCATAGGATCATTAAAACTATTTCCCTGGGAGTATGGCATCATCCCGTTCTGCGACCGTACCAAAGAGCAGCAGCGAGAGACGACGCACACTTACACCGCCAAACTCGGCGGTCTCGTCGTTCCTAACGCAGAAGCTCGGCGTTGGTTCCATCGCTTAACGGGATATAAACTTGAAGAGGACGGCTCGGAAGATGACAGCTTCCGCGTCACAATACAGGATGTCATGATGGAGGAAGGGCCCTTCCTCGAACCAGTGCTCTGTGTAGCCTTCGCACGCCGTGAAACGAGGTTCCACGACTTCCTCATGGTCACTCAGGTTGAGAGAGGAGGCCCTTGGACTGTGTCGAGTCCCGAGGATATCACGGAGGTCACGGACAAGGATGAGATGATCCCCGAGGACACTCAAGCTGAAGAAAGGATGCGCGAGGCCCTTAAGGAGCACGGTAAGATACCCGCTTTCTTCTTAGTTGTCGTGGCGAAATCTAAACATGCAAACGTCATACCTAGGTATCAAGAATACCGAAGCTCTCGAATTCAAATGCATCTACCGGACCAAGTGAAGCGCAAATTCACAGGGCATCAGTAGCGTCCTGGGCTAATGAGTTGTTCCATGTCGAGTCGTACCATGTATGATTAGTACGAGGATCGCCCCGGGTCCCCGAGTACGTGCTTGACGTAGACGCACGACTATACGAAAGACGAATGAGAATGCGAACTATACTAATGCCACCGAGCACCAACTCTGACCACGATTAACAACACCACCGAGGTCGACTACACTACCAGAAAAGTCCTTTCATAATAAACAAACGCGGTGACCAATGTCCCATGACGAACGTACTAAGCGATACTACATAAGCCCTACGAAGTCCGGTGCAGTCACGAAGGGTCCGAGCAGTGTACGTATGGATCGGAATAATCGTCCGCAGTGCGAATGTCCACTGTACTAGAGCAATTGCGCAACTATATAGTATACGCTAGAGGCGAGAAATCGTCTTTTAGGAAGAGCCCGTCGCGTTGTACACGATAGGCACCGCCGCGAGGCTGAACTTCGTCCCGACAGGGCCCTACATACAACATGTATCAGCACAAACTCGACAGGACACGACGCAGGGAAGAACACGCACCGACGCATCGCACCCATCCCACTCCTCCACGACCGCGAGCGTGTACGTCTTATCGCTCGCGCTCTGCCCCGCGCCCCACCCGCCCTCGGGGAGTGAGAAGTCCGGCATGACGAGCTGCGGCGGGGCGGGGTGCGTCGGGTACGGCACCGCCGGATAATTGGGCGCGTCGAACCTGCCGAAGAAGTGCCCGCCCATGAGCACGTCCGTGGGCGCGAGCGGGGCGGAGGAGGAGGCGGAGGGGGCGGAGGTGACGAGGTAGACGGAGTAGGCGTAGGTGGAGGTGCAGTAGTCTGCGCGGATGTCGTATGAGAAGTTGAAGGACGCGCCCGGGGCGATGGGGGTGTCGGGCGTCGGGAGGATGATTTGGCCTGAACCGGCGAGCGCGCGGGGGGCGAGGAGGGAGATGGAGAGGGAGAGGGCGGCGAGGAGGGGCGAGGAGGTGGCCGCGGAGAGCTTCATGGCTTGGTTTTGTGGAGTGAGGTGATTAGGAGGAATTAGGTGGGTATTGTGGAGTCTGCGACGTGAGCTACCGCTACGCGAGAGGCGGACGAAGGAAAACGGGTGGGCGTAGAGCCGGGTAGAGGCGGGGGCGGGGAAGGACTGGCAGACAGACTGCAAGCCCGCCCCACACAGGCGGGCATTTATAGCTCACCACACCATACTGCAGGCAGGCAGGCAGATGCGCGGGCCTTCCTGTTGCGTGCAGAACACAGATGGGCCGCGCACGCGGTGATCAAAGATGAATTGTCCATGGCAAACCACGGGTTCGCCCGCGCGCGCACGGGGCGCGCGCACCGCCGTAAGGCGTAAGGCAGAGCCGTCCGAAGACTCCCGCCAGACTGTTCTGCCCGCGAACCAGGCTGGACCGAGGTCCGAAGCCCGCTCCTCCTGCCGATTTCATTCCAGCCGTCGGCGCGACTCGAGCAGCACGGCATGGAGTTAGAATGACTTTCGCGCCGTGGACGACATGTGCGCTCGGGAAGCCGGAGGTATCACTTTTTGTTTCAGATGTTGTCCTGCTTCCTCCGGCACAGAGCACATAGCGAGAGGGAGTGCCTGGGTGACCTGGGCAGACCATACGGCACGCCCTCTCACCACCCGAACGATGCCGGAGGAGGCAGTACACACTCCAGACTCCAAAGGCCCGTCCGAGCCATGTGTCTGGAGGCAGAATTTCGACGAGTCCAAAGCCCAGCGAGCCATCGCAGAAGCCTAAACGACTGGCTGGCCGGGCGTATTTTCAGACAGACATCAGAAGCACGTTCCGACGCCGCGCGCGGTGACTCACTGCAGCTGTACATACAGTACGTCGCGGAAGGCAGGCCAGCCTTCCACGCCCTTCGTCCTCTCACACGGCCGCTTCTGGCACGAACTCTATCCGCGACCACGAGGCGCGCGCCGTCCGCCACGCCGCTTCGTGGGCGAGAAATCGGGTAATGTCCGGGTCATCCCGCAAAATAGTAGAGAATGATACATGGCGTGGGGTGCCGCAAACCGAATAACACCACTGCGCGAGTTCTACATGAAGTAATTGAGCGGGTTCTTCTTCTTGCTCTGCACTACACGGGACGAAAAAGGCGAAAAAGGCGGAAAAGGACGTCAGCCACACCGAGCGGGAAGGGGGAGGGGGGGACAATAAGAAAGACGCACCCTCGGCGATCCCGCTGAGGAAGTGCTCGTGGTTGAGCTTCGTCGCGCCCTCCCGGAGGGCGATCATGCCCGCCTCGACGCAGACGGCCTTGAGCTGCGCGCCGTTGAACTCGTCCGTGCTCCGCGCGAGCTCCTCGTAGTTGACGTCCGCCGCGACGGCCATCTTGCGCGAGTGGATCTCGAGGATGCGTGCGCGCGCGGTCTCGTTCGGCAGCGGGAACTCGATCTTCCGGTCCAGACGGCCGGAACGGAGCAGCGCGGGGTCGAGGATGTCGATACGGTTCGTCGCGGCGATGACCTGCGTGAACCGAGTAAGCACATCGCGGAGGAGATACAAATAACCACGAAGTGACGTACCTTGATCCGCTCGTCACTGCTGAAACCGTCAAGCTGGTTGAGGAGCTCCAGCATCGTCCGCTGTACCTCACGGTCACCGCTCTTCTCCGAGTCGAACCGCTTGGTGCCGATGGCGTCCAGCTCGTCGATGAAGATAATGGCGGGCGCCTTCTCCTTTGCCAACTCAAACGCGTCGCGGACGAGCTTGGCGCCGTCGCCGATGAACATCTGGACTAATGACGGGCCGGCGAGCTTGAGGTAGCACGCGTTCGTCTGGGCGGCACAAGCACGCGCCATGAGCGTCTTGCCGGTACCTTCCCGGGCTGTCAGCGCGCTGAGACGCGAATAGGCGCAAGCGGACGTACCTGGGGGACCGTACATCAAGCAGCCTTTCGGCGGCTTGATACCAAGTGTCTTGAACTTGTCCGCCTGCTCCATAGGCAAGACAATAGCTTCCACCAGTTCCTCGATCTGCTTCTCCAGGCCACCAATGTCAGTGTACGTCTCCGTTGGGCGTTCGTCCACCTCCATCGCCTTGACACGGGAATCGAATTCGGCGGGAAGGGTATCGAGCACCAGGTACGAATCCTTGTTAACACCAACGAGGTCGCCAGGCTTGAGCTTCTCGGCGGGAACGAGACCAATGAGAGGGAGGAAGACGGTTTGTCGTGTGGAAGTCTTGATGACGGCGCACTTGCCCTTGCGCATAGAGTCGAGATCGCGGTTCGCACCGTCCTCTTCGCCTTCTGGGTCGACGTCCAGAATCTGTAGGCATTATGAATTACGGGGCCACCATCTCATGTGGCACGTACACGCACCTCAACGACGTTGCCGACAAGATATGGCAGGACCTTGTTCTGTTTAATCTTCTCGCCGTTCTCCCGGATCTTCTCCTTCATGACGTTCTGCTCATGCTGTAGGCGCAGTGTTTCTGACCGCATGATCTACGTACACTTGTAGGTATTTCCCGAGCATTCAAGACGGTATGTGGCAGCATACCTTGAGGTCATTGTCAAGCAGTCGTATCCTCGTCATAATGTCCGCGGTCGGTAGGCTCATAATGTCCTCTGGAATGTCATCCCAGGTCTCTTCCGGGGGGCGGTCCGGCGTGGTGTCCATTGTAACGTCCTGCGCGCCGGACGAAGCAGAGGCAGAGGAGGGTCCATCCTTGGGCTTCTCGGGGTTGTCGGTCGGAGGGTTAGGCGGAGGTGCTGAGGACATGGTGAGGGCGGGAGGAGAGGTAGGCTGGGGACGGTGTGCACGGCGCTCTCGTCTCTCGCGCATGCGCGTACGCGTCGCCGTGACGCACGGTCACGCGTTGGTCACGCGTATGTCATCGCAATAGGCGCCCGATCCATGACGACATCGACCTCTATAATGTCGAGGACAGCGCCGAACGCGCTCTGGGCGACGTCGAGTACCCTTTGGTCGTCGTGCGCGTGCGTGCTACGCGTCATGGACGACGGCGACCCCGTCTGTAGCTGTGTGAAGCAAAAAGAGAGAGGAAGAAGGACCATATGGCGCGGCGCGGGAATGATGGGAGGGGTGAATACAGACGCATGACCGCGCGAGCGACCGTGCGGGTCGCTCCTGCATCGAAGTCCACGCTGCTCCCTCCGCGTCCAGAGCTCGTCCACGATCAGCACACACATCGATAGCGGCCGCACACGTTGCACACGATGCGGGTTCCCCCAGCCTTCCCCGCTACCGTGCTCGGTCTCGCCGCCCAGGTGCCTCTCCAGCCGACCCTCAACTCCACCAACACCATGGCCGCCCCCGACTTCGCCTTCAAGGAGGGCCCCGACATCTTCTCCTCCACCGACCTCGTCCAGCTTCCCAGGCCCGGCACCGGCGTCGCGAACCCCTCGGGAGATCTGCTCTTCGTCCCGGTCAGCAAGTACTCGCTAAAGGATAAGAAGTGAGTGCTCCTCTCCTACGCGTATGTTGAACGGTGCTAGAACCAGGGCGACTCTGCGAGCAGGAACAGCAAGTCTATTCACATCGCTGCAATCGAGAGCACCGTCCTCCCCATCGACATCCCCCTCGCCAGCGGCGGCGAGGCCTTCTGGCTCGACGATCGCACCCTTGCCCACGCCGTCGCCGAAGGTCCAGACAAGGACAAATCCATCGCCCTCTACGCCATCTCCGTCAAGGTCGAGACTCCCGCCAGCGGCGGCGATGGCAGCATCCTCCCCGACTCGCCCGTGCTCGTCGGCAAGTTCCCGACGGACTCCGCCACCAACTTCCGCTATGCGGCAGGGGCGGGCGTGCTCGTCTTCTCCGACTACGTCCATGCCGATGGCGACCTGAAGAAGGTCAAGGAGAACGACCAGGCGTGGGAGAACCGGGGCGACACTGCGTTTGTGTACGACGAGACGTTCGAGCGGCACTGGGACACTTGGGTCGGGCCGAAGAGGACGTCGCTGTTCAGCGTCAAGCTTGCCAATGGCGCAGATGGCAAGTGGGAGCTAGACACGACTTTTAACAACCTGTTGAAGGGTACTGGCCTCGTAAGTTCCAATGTGCTCTTGATGTAGAAGACGCGAGCTGAAAACGAGGTGGCAGCACTCTCCCGTCGAACCATTCGGAGGCACCGACGACTTTGACGTTAGCGACACCTCCGTGATCTTCACTGCCAAGGACCCTCAGCTGCCCAAGGCCTGGCACACAAAGCAGAACGTGAGTCTTCCCACTATATGCGCTTTTTTGCACTTTGGTTGACAAGAGAGAATAGGTCTACCTCGTTGACATTCATGGACTCACCACGCCGAAGGAGATTACTTCAGGCAAGCAGGGAGCTACTCACACACCTGTCTTCAACACTGCCGGTGACAAGGCCGCTTGGGCAGAGCTAGACAGGGATGGCCATGAGTCTGACAGGTGTGCTTCCCCGAATTTGACGGGTATCATATGGCTTACCCTTCTTCAGGGCTAAGCTTGTCCTATACGACATAAAGAAAGACGTCCGCTTCACCATCACCCAGGACTGGGACCGCTCCGTCAGCTCCATTGCCGTACGTCCCTCTCCCTTCCCCTCATGCCTCCCTCCCCCTTCTCACACCTCACTACAGTTCGCGCACGACGACAAGACCATCTTCCTCACCGCCCCCGACCACGCCCGCATCAAAATCTTCTCCCTCCCCGTCCCGCCCACCCCCTCCACCTCCACCACCTCCCCATCCCTCGGCCCCTCCTTCCGCACCCCGCGCGAACTCCCCTCTACCGGCGCCGTCTCCTCCATCCAGCCCCTCCCACACGGCCGCCTCGCGTTCACGCGCTCGTCCCTCACCTCCCCGAACGACGCCTTCGTCCTCCGCGGACTCGACTCCTCCTCGGGCTCGGGCTCGACGACGGTCGACCAGCTCACGCGCTTCGCAGAGCCCGCGATGAAAGGCAAGAGCCTCGCCCACGGCGAAGACTTCTGGTTCGAAGGCGCGGAGGGGAAGAAGGTGCACGGGTGGACGCTGAAGCCGCCCGGGTTCAAGGCGGGGGAGGGGGAGAGCAAGAAGTGGCCGGTGCTGTTGTTGATACATGGCGGGCCGGAGGGCGCGTGGGAGGACCAGTGGTCGAATAGGTGGAACCCGAATAGTGAGTGCGGTTTTACGTTGGGGCGCTGGTGCGGGCAAGGACGGAGGGGACTGATGGATCGGTTGTGGCTGGCTAGTTTTCGCGCAGCAGGGGTACTTCACTGTTGCGATCAACCCGACGGGGTCTACTTCCTTCGGACAAGGTCAGTCCACGCATTTGTAGCCTGCAGGCACGAGATTGACGCTGCACATTACAGAGTTCACGGACGCCATCTCCGAAGACTGGGGCGGAAAGCCCTTCGTCGACCTCCAAGCTGGCTGGAAGTACGTCCTCGAGAACTTCCCGGAGGTGGACCCCGACCGCGCCGTCGCCGCTGGCGCGAGCTACGGTGGTTATGCTATCAAGTACGTGTACACTTCGCGTCGGGTTTCTCTTGTTGCGCGCGTTCTGATTCCTTGGGTAGTTGGATCCAGGGTCACCCCGAGTTTGGGTTTAACTTCAAGGCCCTGGTTTGCCACGATGGCGTGAGTTACCTAATGATGTAGTCCTCTTTCTGTAAGGGCTAATTGGACTCCCATCGCAGGCGTTCGATGCTGAGTATCACGGGTACTCCACCGACGAGCTCTTCTTCGTAAGTCGTTGAGGTGAATATAGAGTGAGTAGGCCACCCCTAACGGCTACTTAGTTCAACTACGAATGGGGAGGACGCCCCTGGGAGCCCCACGCGCAGGAGGTGATCAAGAAGTGAGTCCTCCCACTATGCCCGACGAGAAGCCGCTCATAACATCGTCACCTCCTTGCACCAGATTCAACCCCAGCAACTTCGTCAGCAAATGGTCCACGCCCATGCTCATCATCCACGGGAGCAAGGACTACCGGCTCCCCGAGACGGACGGCATCGCCGCGTTCCACGCCCTTCAGCAGTGCGTCTTCCCCCCTCTCTCTCCTTCCCCCCTTCTCGTGCGCGTTGACCTATCCAACTGACTGACTGGTAACTGATGGGGCTTATCTACGCAGGAGGGGCGTGGCGAGCCGGCTCGTGATCTTCCCGGACGAGAACCACTGGGTGCTGAACCACCAGAACAGCATCAAGTGGCACTACGAGGTCTTCCGATGGCTGGGCAAGTACTCTGCGAAGAGCGACTAGCTGTAGTCGAGCGCGATCGCTAGGTCAGACCAGGTCAGGTCAGGTTAAGTCAGGATAGGACAGGATAGGACAGGTTAGGTATGAAAAATGGAAGCGGAAGCGGACGCTAGGTGTTGTACGATCACCACCATGTCGAGGGTTTCGTATCGTGCGATCCTTGCAATTCAATCGTATCGGAGACGGACACGATCCGTCTCATCGTTCACATCGCACAGTGGTGTCGGCTGGTACGCGACCGAGCTAGACGGCCTTCACAGTGGACTCGGCGAAGGGTGGTGAGGGAGCGTTCCGGCTACCGCAGCAAAGTTATGATGTACTTCTGCTCCGGGATGCGGGATAAAGTTACGTAAGTGACGGACCGCATAGAGCCTATTAAGCTTCCAGGGGCGGCCAGCAAGGTTGGAACATACTCTCAGGTTACTGCCAGCGAGGTAGGTCTCTTCTGAGCACCTCACTCAGAACGATGTGTACTAATTACTTCTTCTCATTGTTCATTCCAGCGTCGCACATTAGTCACGTCCTCGGTCGAGCAGCATGAGTCTAGGCCAGCTGGACTTCGCAGCAAGTTCCGACCACGTCAGCAGAGCAGCCGGTGCCCCGCATGCGCCGAGCCCTCACGAGGCCGACAGCCTCAAGACCGAGGCGGATGAAAGTGAGAAGACGCTGAAGCGCTCGCGTTCCTCGTCTCCGTTCCCGCCTCCTATGCCTCTCATGCTCCCCAAGGCGGAGGACGAGGCCGACACCGAGGTGGACCAAGCGGACTCCAGCGGTTATGGACCCGGGCCACCGAAGAAGGCGAAGCGCGAGGACAGCCCCGTGCGGCTGGCGGTGGACGACGTCGTTGATGACGCCGTCGAAGAGAAGCCGGCGGGGAGCGATGTGAGTGAACCTCTCAAGCTCTTGGTAGTGCGCGAAGTTCCAGCTGATTCCAAAACTCGAGACCGCGCTCGCCCGCTCGCATTTGGGAGCAGGCAGGGTCAATGAGCCATGGATGGTATTCCTGACGCAATCGTCCCCACTCCGGGCTCCAATCTCATCAGCGCTCGTATGCTGACTACCACCGACGCTCAAGGGTGGTCGAAACTGCCGGGCGTGAAGACACTGAATATTCTGTCTGAAAACTCAACATAACATCGGTAGCGAAGGTGCCTCATCACTTCTGTATCCTCCAGGGCGGTCGCAGCTCGTTCCAGAGGTTGTGGACAGGCGCGAGGAGGTGTTGGGAGGATGATGTGTCAGCATCCGTGGAAGGCAAGTGGCGCGAAGTCCCCGCGGAGTGAAAAATGGTCGCGGTCTCGAGTTTTGGAATCAGCTGTCAAGCGCTGACGCAAGAACTTACAGGTGGGCGAAGAGCGCCTCGACCGCGGAGAAAGCGCGGCTGCCGGTGGAGGGCGGAGGATGGGTGCAGATGAGGTAGGTACGCGCGCCTTGGGTGATATATGTCAGGGCCAACGCATTTGTTACTTGTCGCAGAGCCAAGCGGTGGCCGAGGTGGAACATACTGCTCCAGACACGTCCGGAGAGTGGCTCCTCGACCCTGCGATCCCATCAAAAACCGGCACCGTCGTCGTCATCCACGGCTCGCACCGGACGCCCACCAGCGGCGTCGGTTGGCACGACGGCACGTACGAAGGCGCGCAGGGGGTCGTCCTGTCTGTGTTCGACACCGGAAACAAAACATTCGCGTCGACGGCGCGTGTCAGGATGCTCAACCCCTTGCAACCGGATGTCGACACCCTCTCCGTCCCTGTGTCCTTCCTGCGTCCCGTGCGCCCCGACGCGGAGGGGCAGAAGGCGCTCATCGTGAGCGGAGAACACAAGGGTAACGTGGCGAAGCTCATGCAGGACCTCGAGGATGGCTGGTTCGTCTCTGCCGCATATGAGCTGTTTGAGGTCGAGAGTGAGTGGCTGGTGAAGATGCTGCCGACGGACATGGATTGAAAAGTCACCTGACGTAGTAGTCCAGTTGGACAACTCTACTATGGCATGTTGTTCTCCCATCACAGTTTGTCACAAACATCAAACAGCTACTGAGTCTCCTTCTCCGAAACCGAACACGCCAAAACATGTGATGGTTGACAGTGATGGTAAGTGCTCAAACATCTACGCGTCGAGGTCGCATTGTCTCATGAACGCGGTATCCTTCGGCAGGGAAGTCTCAACGGGTCCAGGCTCACTATGCAATGCACGAATACTTACTCATTCGCGCGTCCGTGTGTATCTGTGCGTGAGCCCAAAGCAGGGAGATTAATAGGTGTCAGACCGCTCCCGGCTCCGGGATGTTCGGCACGTTAGCCTTTCTGCACGCCACACCATATTCAGACAGTAGCATCGTCCGGCGAGCTCTCTGCCGTATGGACGAAACTTCACTGCCCTTCGGACAAAGGGGCCCTATCGGTCGCTGTCTGACCATATACGTCGAGCAACATGCAATATCAGGAACACGAGGTAAGCTGCCAGAATTTCTAAGTCCGCTGGGCTGTCCTCAGCTGCCTTTTCTTGATTACCATTGTGCTAATGCAGCCTATAAGGTTGATCACCCCGGTACTTAACAACTGCCTCGCCGGGCGCGATACCGATCCCGCGACGCGTTTTCCGTGCGGCACGGCATTCCGGGAGGACACCGCCAAACAATTGTGGCGTCGGCGCACTTCAGAAGTGCCACCCCACTGACGGATTCCGATCCTCCCAGTGGTGACGGAAACGGCCATCGATTGCCCTTTTCTTCCCACCCAGTGCAGAACCTGGCGATGGTGGTTCGGCGGTAAGAGCGTACCGGGCGGCCTTCGCACACCGCAATGTGTTGTGCGCGGCCGGCCTATAAGTACCACCTCACGCTGAAGTACAGTACTATCGCTCAACCATCGCTGAGAACCTCGATTCGCAACTCCTCATGGCTCCTGCTATCCTCGAACCACGAACTTCGCAGGCTTTCAGCAGTGCGACTATCGCACCTATGAAGGCATGCCTTCCATCTATTGATCCTAAGTGAGCTTACTCTACCGATCTCAATGTGCATAACGCTAACTAGAGACACTAGGAAAACCCCCCAAGGCACCACCTGTAAGGGGTCCAACGGGCTGCCTATTATCTCCTGGCCGGTACATCTAGCGCTAATCTAACTTGTATCTGCTGCTGACAACAACCCATCAGCCTGTCAATCCGGAGAGACTTCGCGAAGTTCTACCAGACATCATACACGACTTCCTGGGGCAAAGCTGCTACCAATCCCCTCACAGCGCTCGCGATGTCGAACTCCGCCGCCGGCTTTCCGAGGAGATATCGCCTTGGGCGCCGCTCGTCGGGCCCCAGATGTTGGGCAAGATGATCGAGACCAGCTGTTCCTACGCTGAGACGGCCTACGCCCACATCTCCCCCGACCACCGGTACTACGTCGCGCTCTACACTGCGTGTATGCTGTATGGCGAGGATCTCGGAGAACGCGACCCCGCCGCCGTCGCGCAGTTCGCGCGCAGGCTCGTCGGTGGCAGGCCCCAGCTTAGCCCAATCTTCGACCGGCTCGCAGACCTACTCCGTGAGGCGCACATCTATTGGTCGGACTTCGGTGCGGATGCGGTCGTGAGCAGCACACTGGATGCGCTTGCGGCCACGGCGGTGGAGTTCGCGACAGGTGACATGGAAGTTGCTCCGGCCGCCACACGTTATCCGTACTACCTTCGGACGCGCGCCGGAGGTGGACCACAGTACACGCACTTTATGTTCATGCGGAGCTGGCGTGAGAAGCCGGACTCGTACCTGCAGATCCTCCCGTGAGTTGTATCGTTGAATGTATGAACCAGACGCTGATTCACCGTGTGTTGCGTGCGATCGTTTTATAGGGAAATCGAGCATTGGACGCTTGGGACAAAGTAAGTAATTACTTTCTCGCGTTACCGGTCAGATAACTAACCGCCCTGATACTTGCAGTGACATGTAAATGCTCGCGGATAGTATTATCATCTCCCATTTAGCTGACGCTATTATCAGACTGTCGTTCTACAAAGAAGAACTCGTCGGGGAGAGAAGTAATTACGTTCATCTTCGTGCTTCTGCGGAGGAGCTCCCACCAATGGAGGTTCTTCGACAACTAGTGGACGAAGTGCTAGACACCGCACGGCGCATAGAGAAGATTATCGGCACTGACAGGGAGCTACACGTGTTGTGGAACGAGTACCTTCAGGTGAGAAGCCCGCGTACACGACAAAATACCCAGTGCTGACTGAGTGAAACAGCACTATCTGGAGTTCTCTATTCGCACGCCCAGATATCGATTGGGGGAACTCGGGGTTCAAGCGTAATTGGCCTGTATGATATATCTGTAGTCCGGTAGAATTTCTCCTCTGGAAGCACGATAAAAGCTTATTCCGGACGGATTTGTACATGTGGCGAGCTCTCGAAGTTTTGAATACCCGGGCCATTAGTTCTCATTATATCGAGGGCCCGAGGCTACGCTTTCAAGTCACTGACAGCACGGCCATGGGACTGTTAGAGGACTGCGATTCAATCGTGATCACTGCAACGCGGTGGCCTTTAGCCGTCCAAGTTTCTGTCACGGTGTTGAGCGACACGGTGTCGAGAAGAAGACAATTGGAGCACGGCGGCCGCTCGGGCCGACTCCTGACACGTGCTCTGCAACAAGACCCCGAACACCACTAACACCTTACGGCGCTCGTCGCCCGAGGACGGAAGACGAACGCTGTTTTTCCTCAGTGCCGCGGCCAGTGGCCTTTGGCTTGCAGCACAGAATCCGGACGTTACATATCAGGTACTGTTTTTTTTTTCCAAAACGGTAACTTATCGTCTTGCGCACGCTCTGTCCTCACTTCATGACGAACGAATACTTAGGTCGAACAGCAACCGTGGATGTGGCAGTGCGGCTGCACGACGCAGACAGCAAAAATGCTCTCGAGAAGGCATACCGCGTTCAATGCACCACGTACTGCACATGATCATCGCTGATCCTTCTCTAATGGATGCTGTTGTGACCTTCCCTGCGAGAACATGCGCTCTGAGTAGTCGAATTCGAGTTCTAGTAGCTCCGAGTCCATGCAGCCAGGAAGACCAGCCGGAGGGCAGGACAAACCAAGCTCCTGGACACAATGTGAAGTGTGCTACGTACGTCGCTCTTCCGTACTCGTGGCACCTTTTCTTGAACTAACGCTGGCAGAACGGTAGAACACTGATGGGTGGACCTGAACGACGCCCGCATCCGGCATCAGATCACACTAGATGATAAGATGTCTACAGCAGAAGACCAAACAGCTTTGAGCGTGGGCTAAATGATAGGACTTCTCTCATGTCGCAGGATAATGTTCATGAGTCCAGAACGCAGACTTCCTCTGCGTTAAGTTGATAACGTACTGCAGAATGATCACGCTGACATCTTCCATTTACATCCACTGGCATGTTTTCTTCCAGTCGTACCCTGTCTCGACATGGCGTCCCCCTACTTTAAGTAGTTAATATCTTCCCTTAGTCTTCCCAAGGAAATACACGTATGTAACGAGGGCGGCGACTTGGGTTGGTGTAGTTCTATTGTAAGTAAGTATTTGTGAAGGTCTTAGGCTGCAGGGACACTAATTATGACGAAGTATCAAGTACAACCTGCCAAAGTAATGGCACGAGGTTCGCCTCATTGTATTCATAGATTCCTAATATGGAAGGTGAGAAGGAAATGGCCCGGCGTGTGGTGGTAGGGTAAATGCTGTGCCGTCCGGCGCCGCAACTCTGACCGCAACCATATCTTCGAAGTCTGCCTGCCTGTACCGTACGTTGTCCCAGCATCTTAGAGGTATAAACCAATCGATTTACTCAGAATTATCTGCCACAGGTAGTGCGGGTGCGGACCCTATCATGTCACCCGACCTGAACGAGCTTCATCTAGCTAGGGTCAGCGATGCAGACGTCACGGCGCTTCTGCAAGAGGGGAAGCCACTGGCAGACCTGCTAAAGGAGATAATCGCCCTCCGGAGATGGAGACAAAACCAAATCTTACTCCGAGAAAGAGAGGAGGAGCGTGTAGCCGCCCTTCTAGAGCGATTGTGCGTGAGTGCTCCACCTTGCACCCGGCCCATTCATTCTTCGTCTACCGCGTAATTCCACTAATATTCTGATTTTAGGAACGCTGCACGACATCCGTGACGAATCCAGCAGATAACTTGCCCGTAGAGCTCCTCCACAGCATTTTCCTCTACGCGCTACCCCCGACCACGCTGCTTGACCTCACGCCTAGTCGTGGATCACAATCCATCTGGCGACGGGTGGTGACAGCGAAGACATCCTTCTTACAAGTCAGCCGACACTGGCATTCCGTCGCCCTCTCTCTCATGTACGAAGACGTCTCCTTCCGGGATCCAAGCCAGGTCAGCGCCTTCGCTATGACGCTCCGAGAAAACCCGCCCCTATCCCGGTTTGTCAAGACGATCGTCGTCGACTGCCCAGTTACGGTCGAAATCCGCGAGACATTTGTACTCGACCTTGCCCAGATCTTGGCCAAGTGCACGGCGTTGCGTACCCTCATTTTCACCGACACCCCCTTCGCGATGGAGGATGACCTTCGTCGCGTCGCGCTCTACCCCTTCCCCTCTCGGATCGCGCACGCGATTGAGCAGCTCAAGGACAGCCTCCAACGCTTCGAACAGTGGCCTCTCGGCGGAACCCCGCACTTCACAATGCCGATCAGCTGCATCGCGCCGGCGACTACCCTCCGTAAACTTGCTATCAACGTGGACCACCCGGCGTCGCTCGAGCACATCGCTCTGCCTGGGCTCCAAGAACTCGATCTCTCGCAGGCGTACGATGTCACTAGGCTCACAGATACAGAGTCACGTTTTGTTGGGTGGACATTCCCGCGCCTTCGTTCACTCGTGCTCCCAATGACTACACGTGTGCAGGGGGTGGTGCTGCGCGCTCACGGGAGTGGCCTTCAGTACCTCGAGTTCCGTGACCACCTCGAGATGGTCAACCACCCAGGCGTCGATGCTGCGCGTCATCCCTACTCCGACCACATCCACCTCTGTCCCGCTCTCCGCCACCTCGTCCTTCAAGCTCGCGCGTCATCCCATAGCTTTGAGGTCGTGAATCGTATCCCATCCCACCCCACGCTGACATACATCGACGTTTGGGTCAACACGCCTGCAAAGGCGGTCCGTGACGACTTCATCGAGCGCCGTGCCTCGCGGCGGCTCGCGACGGAAGTGAAGTGGAAGAACGTGCGGTTATTGGACAGGGCGCTCAGCTCGATCGGCGCGCTCCCAAGGCTCTTTCCGCCAGATACGCCCGAGGCGGAGCTCCCAAGCACACACGTTATACCGGGGCTCTCGATCACCCACACCGCATGGGGCGTGTACAGGGACGATCTGGATACGCTGTTCTCAGCAACCGATCCTGGCGGCGGCGACGAAGAAACGGAAGAGTCGTGGGATGAGACGGACTCAGAATATGTTCCAGACTCGGACGAGGATGAAAGCTCGACCGAAAGCACGGAATCTTCGAGTGCCGAGGAAGGCGAAGATATGGGCCTTCCTGAGACGGTGGACTAATAGAGATGGTGTACGAATGTAACACGGCCCAACGCCTACAGACCGGCTGCGTCAGAAGGACTATAAGTTGACATTACTAGCACAGGATATACACGTATTTAGCCTACACCTCCTCCCGCATTGGGCTCGCGACCGAGAACCTCAGTAAGCACGTCTCTCACAGGTCGGCTCATGTCCGCCTGCTCGTGTTCGAGCTTCCATGCGAGAAAACGTCGGCAGACCTCCTCGGCATCCTCGAGCTCCTGCCGCTCCTTGGACGTCATGTCCTCATCCAGCAGGACACACATCTCATGTCTAGCAAGCAACTCGCTAGAACAGGAAAGACGATCAGCGCACAATCGACGACAAATGATCGCGTGAGCTTACCTGACGTACATGGCGCGAGATGTTACTCGCTTTGGGACTCCGAACAACTCTGCACATGTGATCGCGTGTGAGTGTAACGAGTACCCGGGCGTGACTCTGCGGAGAAAGTCAATCGAGATAGCGTTCTGCTCAGAAGAAAACGTAACGCACTTGTACAAGTACGTGATCTTGTCGCCTCGTGTTGACGCCACAGGGTCCTCATCGTCCTCACGATTGTAGGTTCTATCCCCAGACAAGGCGTTTGCTTCGGGAGCAAGTAGAACCTGCATGTGAACGAAACTGATGGGGAGCTTGTACGGGCTGAGGAGATCGCCGTGGAAAACGTCATGAAAATGGGTCGTGGCTATGACCTTCGGACAGTCCGAGCCGCGATCCAAAAGGTGCTTGAGGACTCCGCAAAACAATCCAGCGCCATCTAGTATGGAAGTATCAATAAACGGTTAGTGAAACGACAGGAAGAGCTGGCCTGTAGGAAGGGTCCCTTTTCCGAACTCGTCCATCAGAATCAGGGAACGTGCAGTTGCATTCCGTAAGGCCAGAGACACCTGGTTCAAGTCGATCATGAACGCCGATTGAACCTTGAAGGGCGAGTTTGTAATTCAAACGAATCTATGAGAGAACTTAACGGGGATGTGAACCATACCCTGGAAACGGACTCTCGAGTTTGTACTCGTGTGAAGACTGAATGGTTTTAGATGTGCGAGTATTCGGAAACCAGATTCAAGGCTCACTCTTGTCTACCACTCCGAGTGTTGCAGATTCTGCTGGTACATAGCTGTGATTGACGTCAGTTAAGGCGTCGTACCACCTGGAGCGCACTCTTGCCATCCGATCTTGGAGACAGTCATCAGATACGTGACTTCGGATCTAACCACAAGCACTTACTTGGGCCATAAACTGAATTACTCCGATCTACACCAAATGAAGCCACCTTGTGCACGTGAAGAAATGCAAATTTACCTGTTTGAGGTACACGCTCTACGACAACAAGGCTGAGCAAACTCTACGTAGAGATCGTTCCCAGAGCGACTAACCTTCCCGCACGCATTAGCTCCTGTGCAAACGACGATACTATTCTTGACGTAACGACCCTGCGCCTCTGAATCGTCTTCCGCGGGTTCTACTGCGATACCATTCCCGGCACCGCCCACAATGTAGGCATCGTTTGGAACAAATGTGTCGACGACGATCTCCTGCAAGGGGTGCCTGTCGAATCTCTAAGCAACGCGTGTGTTCAGAGTTGACAGTTGCATGCCACCTGCCTTCCTTGTTTGATGTCTATTATATTGTCTTCCGTCATGTGTGGCCTGTTGTATTCATAGGATCGTGAGGCCGAGGCGAACGAAATTAGACAATCTAATTCCGCGGAGACGTCGCACGCATGCTCCATAGCCTTGTCGTGTACTAATATCCTTTCTTGCAGCTCCTGCAAGATCTCAATCTCACGATCTATTGTAAGAATAGATACGAATATCAGACCGAGTAAGCGTCAGCTAAGAGAGTGGTGAGTATCACGAACCAACAATAGCAGGTTGAAGATCCCCAATATGCAAGTCCATATCTGCTCGTACGTATCAGCTTATAGACGGCCTCCCATTCATGTGACTCGCCATGCATCTCTTGAGACTTGAAATAGACGTGGGATCTAGCGCGCATTAGATACGTCAAGTATGTCACACCAGTTCACGTACTCGGAAGAGAACTAGATGTCCAGAATGAGCAAGAGAGGTGGAATGGTTACATATTGCCATACCTGGAACGTCCACCCGTCAAGGACGGTAATCCCAGCTTCTGTCTTCCACTCATCTTTCATTGGCACGCAGAGGAGGAACCCTGCGGTACTCATAGTCAGCGAAGAGCGAGGACACGTTTGGTGAACAACACTGACCCAATTGCGGGAAGTATACCACGTTCAAGGACGATGCGTAGTCCATGGGGATTGTTTCGGCGAGCTGCTCCGATACCCTACTCTACAAACATTATATCAGGACAAGAAGAAACTGTAGATATTTCTGAACGTACGAGCACAGAATCGATGCCATTGTACACATGCTTCAAGTTGTCGAGTTCCTCGTCGATCCCCGGTCTCACACATACGCGGCCCGCGATCGTACTCTCCTCCCAGTCAATCTGTAATGGAAATACAGTGTGAGAACGCAAAACGAAGATCTTGGGGGGTATACGCACGGTTTCGTTCACCGCGGTGCCAATTTCCCGGAATTTGGCGACGTCGAGCGCTTCGAGGAGCTTCTGGACTACCTCGACGTTGCCAGCGTGGCCGAGTTCCAATAGTGCGTCTCGGAGCAATAACGCGTGAAAAGCAAACTGCAAGGCAGATTAGCAACAGGTTTGTCTAGTCCCGGCATCCGGCAGCTCACTTTCACCATGTTCTGCCAGTCCGATACTTTGCCCTTCCCCGCTTTCAGCGCCGAGAGTACGCGCGGGATGTTCTTGGAGCCGTTGAGGTGACTGTGCATCGACTCCATAGTGGTGATGTTGTCCGGGCGCAGGAAGCATTCGATGGCATCGTGCCGCGCGCGTATGACGTCGAGGGACATGGACGGGCGCAAGAACCACTCGCGCATGAGCGCGCGTCCCAGCGGGGTCTTTGTGTTGTTAAGGATCCCGAAGAGCGAGAGGCCTTCTTTGGTCTTGTCGGAGTGGATGGATGCGTGGTTCTCGTCTTCGAAGATCTGGAGTGAGAAGAGGGCGTCGTGGTTGATCTGCATCGCGTTAAGGAGGGGGAGGGGTTCGAGATTGTGGATCTCTAGTCCGTCGATGCCTTCGTCGTCGAGGTCGGCCACCGCCCGTGCTCTGGTCAGATAGTCTAGGAGAGCGCCAATGGAGCCAAGCTGCAACCCAGGTGAGTTTTGGGAGCTAATCGGAGGGAATAGCAACCACCTACACAGAGCGGGGCATTCTCGACTGTCGCATAATTGGCCAACCGCACAGACGCGTTCCACTTCTGTAGAGTCGGGTCCTGACCGAACTCGCGCCGACGCCGCATAAAATCATACGCGTTCCTCGGCTCCGACATAGATTCCGTCTCCGAAGCCGCGTACTGGTCGCTCGGCAGCTCGGACAGCAGCCGTAAGGAGAGGAGACGGTCGCGGCCTTTGATGGGGATGAAGTCCTTATGCGGGCGCACTTGAAAGACGCCACCAGTGGCTTCGGCTATACCAAAAGTTGAATATATGCGCGCATATATGCAGACGTGAAAGCATACCGTGATCTCTGAGAACATCCATGAAGTTGTCGTCCGCCTTGGAGTTGGTGAGAATCACATCTGGAGTCGCTTGTTCAATGACTGAAGATGTTCGCGAGGTCAGTTGCTGGGAATAGTGTAAGGAAGCGATGACTTACACGCTTTGGTCAAATCGAAGTGACTATTCTCTGGGGTATCCTCGAAAACGTACATAGTAAACTTGACAGGATCATAGTATGCGCACGCAACGCGTCCGCTGATCAAACACGCGTCAGCTTGAAGCTCCCGCCGACAGATGACACGTACAATTGGCACGAAGCAGCCAAGCAGATCTTCACGAATGAATGGAGGATGAGACTAGGCGACTAGGGAACGGGAGAGAAACTCTTACCTTTTCTCCAGCACCACTGCTCGACGACTCCTCTTGCTCTCTTTCATCATGATCGTCAGGTAACGCCGAGCCTCCGACCCATCGAACCCGTTTTCTTGGACGACTCGATTCTGTATCACTGTCCTCTTCTGCGACGCGGTTGTTTGCAGCAGAGTCGTCTTCATCTCCGGCGTTCGAGGCGCGTCGACCAGATCCACGGCGGGCCATAATTTCGCGGACGGATCCTGTACGAGCACGAAGCTTCGAAGGTGACGGAGGAAGAACAGAATCACGCAGCTCTATCAGGGCGCGGACGCGGACGCGGGGAAATAACACCAGTCACGTGTGCGCGTCGCAGATGCAGTAATCGCCTTGCCTTGAACTTTGAAGCTTTTAAGTTTGAGAACGACAACACCCGCACGGCGACCAAACAAGCAGCTGGCAGGGGTGCACACCGATTGAATGCATGACGTGGCCGTTAACGGGAAGCAGTAGAAGCGGTGGGGTGAGAGGACCGCACGCCGACCGCACGCTCGGATGACGAAAGCAGACTAGTGGAGAGGGGATAATAGTGTCGATGTACCATACATGCAGATGCGGAGACCACAGGACGCGGACACACGGGTCACAGTGACTACTTTTTGAGCGCGAGCAAATCCTTCGCGTCGTCGGCGACTAAAACGGAGGCTATCAGCACGGGCACATACCCAATACCGGGCGCTACGACATACCATTGAGCAACAACGCCTGAGAATCGAGCATCACGCGATTCTCGGACGCAGCCAGCAGCGTCGCAATGTCCCGGGCCGCCTCGAGCCTGCGGAGCTGCAAGAAACCCTTGTTCTGGCGCACGGCTTCGCCGATGAGCTCGGCGCTGCGCGCCTCACCCTGCGCCCGCACGATGATAGACTGCAAGCCGAATCAGAACGTGGTCCGTGAGGGTTAAGATTGGGGGTGAGGAAACCACTGGTACGGACCTGCTTCTCCTGAATCGCCTGGTCGACGAGGAACGCCGCACGGAGCGCGGTCTGTTGCGCGACCTGAGGAAGGACGAAGACGTAATGAGAATGAGAAGCGCGGTCCCCAACCCCGCCGCCCGCGGCGCGCAAAGACGCGGGCACGCACCTGTTTTGCCTCGACGGCGTGTGTGAACTCGGGCGAGAAGGCGACGTGCGTGATCGAGACGTCGTCGAGTACGAGATTGAAGCGTAACGCGCGCCGAGTGAGGTTTTCTCGGACGAGCCGTGACACCTGTGTGAGGGGTGTGGGCGGCGCGCGTGAGGTTCTGGAAGCGAGATGAGCGGTCGGAGCGCGGGCGCACCTGCTCGCGCTGGGTAATGATTTGGCTGGCGTTGAACTGTGCCACCACGCTCTTGAGGACCTCGTTGACAATGGACGGCAGGACACGCTCGTCATAGTCCGTGCCGAGCTCGCGGAAGATGGTTGGCAGCGCCGACACGCTGGGCCGGGAGAGCACACGGCACGTAATGTTGACCATTTGCAGATCTGGAGGGGGCAAAGCCCCAACCTGAGTCGCGGGAAGACACGGGGAGGCGAGTGCGCACTAACCTTTCGTGCCTGTTAGGGAAGCGATATTCCTGGGCTTCGCGCGAATATCGAAGACTATGGGTGTCTCGAACCACGGAACCTGTGTGGGGAAAACGTGTCAACAAGCGGGGGTCTCGCGCTCCGGTCGGAGACTTGCCATGAGGTGAGTGCCCTCAGGGTAGACGTCTTCCTTGACTCCGTGCAACCTTTCCAATGCGGGGGCCCGGTGAGAACGGGGGCGAGGGTGGGTCTAAGGACCGAGAGTTCGCTCACCTCGTGTACTTGATGGCACGGTGGCCACCGTCCACTGGATGCATTCACGTACTTGTCAGCAACCTACAGCCTAGCCAAACAGAGGGCGACGGAGCGCACCGTTGAACAAACTCGCGTTTAACGCGAAACCACCGCCAATGAGAGCGACGAGGAGCCCAGTGCCCGTGAAGAACCCCTTGCCAGGCATGCGCGGTCCACCTCCGCCATTGCTCGCCCGCTGCAGCTGCTGCCCAAACTTCCTCCACGCGTCTTGAGGGTTCATCAGAAAGAGAGGAAGTCGAGGTCAATGAAAGAACGAGGTAGATGACGAGAGCAAGGACGAGAGTAATGGCTGGTAGGGCAGCGTCGACGCTGGGAACGGCGGCAGGACTGACGACACTGAGCCGGCACCGGCATTTGCCGCCGGCGTCTCCGCGCATGGCCACTGGCCAGGCCCGATCCCGATTTTTGTCTTCCTCCTCTGCGTTCCCCTTTCCTCTCCTTCAGGGTCATATTCCGTGGGCTGCATCTCAAGCCAGTCACGGAACGCTAGGCCTTTTCACCTCGCGCGCACGCGGCATCATGTTCGTCGATGGCAACCAAGAGCTAGCCAACTTTGTACGCACACTCAAGCAGCCGGGAGCCAAGGCTTGTTAACCTTTCGTGCCCTGCAGCTCGGCTGGGTCTCCATAGCATGCTGGTGAGCTTCTATCTCCCCGGCCACACCGCGGAAAACTCTGATAACCATCTGTCCCAGGCTAGTCGTGTATTCCCCGCAAATCATCGAAAACTACCAGCTGCAGTCCGGCGAAGGGCTGAGCGTGGGCTTTGTCGTAATATGGCTTATCGGCGATTTGTGCAACCTGTCAGGCGCGGTCATGGCCGACCTGCTGCCCACTGTCATTATCATAGCCGTCTATGTGAGCCAATCACCCGCCGCGCGTCCGGCATCGACTCGAGAACCCCCCTGCTGAACCTCCCCGCGCGTCCCCCTCGCGCGACGGCCGCCGCCGAACAGTACTCGTTGTGTGACGCGACGCTCCTCGCGCAGATATACTACTACCGGTGGAAGCGCGCGAGGCAGGGCGCGCCGCTCCTCGTGGCCGAAGACGCGAGGATGTCCGCGCTCTTCGACGAAGCCAGCCCGCTCCTCCCCGGAGATGGGCGCGCGGAAGAGGCGGCCCCGCGATCGTCTGTGTGGAAGGAGACCCTGAAGTTCGCGGCCGCGCTCACGTTCGTCTTCGCGGTCGGGGTCGCGGCGTGGGCGGTGGACAGACACGTCCACAGGGGCCGCCCTCGTTCGAAGCCGGAGGAGGTGGTAGAGTGGCGAAGCCAGATACTGGGGTGGATCAGTGCAGCCCTGTTCCGTGAGTAGTGTATAGCAGCAGGTTGCGCGGCGCGCGGGAGCATTCTGGAGCTGACGCGTGCCTCGGACGACATTCGAAGTGGGGGCGCGGATTCCGCAGATTGGTGCGCGGCCTTTAATTAGCGACGGCGCGCAGGCACTGACGGTCTCGGCTTCACAGTCAAGAATCTGAGCACACGGTGCGAAGGGCTGTCGCCGTTCCTCTTTGTGTATTCCATTTCGGGGAACACGACCTATACGCTGTCCATCCTCGCGGCGTCTCTGGACCTCAGACATTTGGTGGTGAACGCGCCGTGGATCGCCGGTGCGTGCGTCCGCGGAAAGGAGTTTGAGCGCACCGCCGTCTAACCTTTTTGTGCAGGGAGCGCGCTGACGGTCTTCCTGGACTTGTTTGTGAGTTTTGGGTGGGTTTGTCGACGCGCGGGGCTGTGCGCTGACGTAGGGGTGGCTGGCAGGTGCTGTACCAGTTCTTCTACTACCGACGCGAGGACGAACGGAGGGCGCGCGCGCGGGAGGAGTCGGAGTAGAGAGTGGCTGAGTCATTAGGGACAGGATGTGTCGAGTAGGCTGATGGTGTATACGTGCAACGCGGCGGGAATTGACTCTAATGCGCGGTGCGTTCTGATGGGTGGCGGGCAGGGCGCGGCGGGCGAGGGCGATAAGGGGCGCGGTGGCCGGTGCGCGGTGGTACGGGCTGGTGCGCGTCCGGGGGCGTCGAGTGCTGGGGATGGGCAAGGGGGCCCGTGCTCGAGGGCGGGAAGGGGCGAAGCGAGCGTCTGAGAGCGTCTGAGAGCGTCTGAGAGCGGGGATGGCTCGCGTCGCGGGCTTGCGGGTGCTTGCGGTGCCTCGTTGCAGCCCTCGTGTCTGCTCTCCAGCCCTTTCGCAGCCGTCTCCCAGCCCTCGTGTCGGCGCGGGTCTCCTCGTGTCGCGGGCTGCTATTCGACGTCCCACGTTGCAGGTCACCCACAACTCTTCTCTATGGCTCCTACCGCTCGGCCAGCCATGCACCCAGCCTCGTGTTCTGCCCATCATCCTCCTCCCGCTTTATCAATGTCACATCGCGTCCCGTCTCATATTTTCTGCCTCCGACCGTCCGTCCTCCTCGTCCCGCCCCCCAGCCCTCCGTCGTCTTCTGCGTGCCCACGGCGTGCGTCGACCCTCCTCGCTCAGCCCCGCTCGAGCCCCCGTGGTCCAGCCCGGCCCGCCGTCGCCCCCTCCCCGACCGTGTCGCGACAGTTGTCGCCCGTCGTCTCCCCCGAGTCTCCTCGCCGTCGGTGTCCGCGTTTAGGCTAGCAGAGGTACGTCTCCGTCTCCTCGGTGCACGCTGCCGTGGAGAACGTTTCGTTCAAATTGCTGTTTCAGCCCCCACGCACGCGCCTACCCTCCCCGCGCCTACGCTCGCACAAAAGAGACTGCACGCCCCTTTGCGATTTGCGCTCGGCCCTCGCGAACACCCTCGACGCGCCCTGCACGCCATACCCAGCTAGTTGCATCTCCCAGTGGACGGGCCCGCGCGTGGCGACAGCCGTGCCATTTCCTCGGGCACCGGAGCTCACTCGATTGTCCCGGACGCGCCTCGTACGCCCCCTCTCCCTTTTTGGTCTCCGAGCGGGACGCGATCGTAGCCGGCCTCGCCCAGCTTTAACATGCACCGCACCCCCGTCCTCCAACCCGCACCCCGTCTCCATCCCTCTGCCATGGCGTACGCGACACTCGAGCAGCCTCTCGCGCGCGCCACAACCACCATGTCCTGGACGTCCGAGTACTCCGAGCCTCCGCCCTACGACCAGTATCCCGACGCGGCGACACTCATGGCCGCCGCGTATGACAAGCCCGTGTCCTCTCGTCGCCCGCCAGACCCCGCGCCACCAGTGGCGAGTTCGTCCCGCGCGCCCGCACCCTGGATGTCCAGCCCCCGGAGATCAACCGCAAACCTGTCGATCCCGCGTTTACGAGAAGCAATCCATTCGCTCGAATCCAAGATGGCGACCCTTCTCAACGAGCGCGACATGCTCGAGTCCCGGCTGGAGCAGGCGGTCCGCATGCAGTCGCCCGTCCAGCGCGTCCCGAACGACCTCCTCGCCTCGATATTCTCAATAGCCGTCTTTGACAGGGACGACGAAGATTCGATCACCCTGGCGAACCTTATGCTCGTGTGCCGTTATTGGCACGACGTGGCCGTCAACTCCCCCATGCTTTGGACGCGTGTCGTGATGGGCACCCACCACTCGACGGACCGGGCAATCCTCAAGCTCGATCGGTCGCGGACCGCGCCTGTGCACATCTGCCTCGACTTCAGTCCGCGTATGGAACACGGCACGGTCTCCACGGAGAGCATCGTCACCGCGATGGACCTCGTCCGCCCCGCGATATGGCGCTGGCGGACCTTCCATCTCATCGTACCCAGCCGGCCACAGGCACATGCGGCGCTGAGCCGCTGCAAGGAGCAGGCGCCCCAGCTCGAGGTGCTGTCCGTTCGCGTTTCGCACTCGATGCAAGAAGACCACTATTCGAAGGCGCCCCTCCCCCTGTTCGAGCGCAACACGCCGCGGCTCCGGGCCTCGTCCTTCACGTCCTTCAATTTCAACTGGGACCTCGCGCTGCTCAGCAACCTGCGCGTGCTGAAGCTGGGCGGGTATTGGAACGGCTTCTCGCCCTCGGTCGACGTCATGCTCAAGACCCTGCGCGCGTGCCCGCACCTCGAGGAGCTCGTCCTGCGGAACATGTCCGACGTCGACCCCGAGACGTGCGCGTCCTCGCACGCGTCGGACACCGTCGACCAGGAGGACTACGTCCTCGCGCGCGTCTCGGACACGCGCCCGATCCCGCTCCCGCGCCTCCGCAAGGCGTCGTTCTACTACTCGGGCAACCTCCGCACGCGCACGGTGCTCAGCCTGCTCTCGTTCCCCGCGCTCGAGCACGTCGAGCTGTGCTACCTCGACAACGTCTCCCCGATGCTCGAGGCGCTCCGCAGGCAGTCGCTCACGGTCCTCCCGCTCAGGCACCTCCGGATCGAGTCGTGCTTCATCAACGAGCTCCGGTTCGCACGGCTCCTCCCCCGCCTCTCGGCCCTCACCGCCCTGGAGCTCGTCGACGTCGAGGACGTGACGTCGAACCTGATGCGGGTGAGCCTCGTTCTTCCCTCTTCCGCCTTCTGTGACGAGGATCGCGCAGCTGACCGATCTCCCCGTGCGCTAGAACTTCGCCACGCCCCCGGTGTCGCAAACGTGGGTGTGCCCGAAACTGACGAGCTTGTCCGTAGAAGGTTGTACGTCGCTGGATTGGGAGACGCTTCGCTCGATCGTCGAGTCTCGCCTGCCTCCACATTCGCGCGCGTTCCCTCGCCAACCGCCTCCGCCTCCAGCACATCCCCACCCTCCTACCTCGTCGTCGTCATCGTCCTCCGCGTCCGCGGCGGCAGCAGCAGCGTCACTCATGTCCGTCTCCAGCGCAAGCGCGTCGAGCCATCACCGCCCCGCCGGTGCCTCGTCATCGTCATCCTCGTCCTCAGCATCCGCATTCGCCGCCAGCGCGCACATCCTCGCCCGACAGCCCGCCGCGCCCGTACTCTCCTCCGCGTCGCAGGCGATGGGGCGGCCCGTGCGCCTCGCGTCCGTCGACCTCACGCGCTGCCACCAGATCAGCAAGGAGATGGTGCAGTGGCTGCGGATGTACGTCGCCGAGGTGCGCTGCGAGACCGTCAAGAGCGTTTGGGGCGAGCCGTCGCTGTCGTGACCTCCTTGCCCCTTCTCCCTTCCCTCTTCCCTTGTCCTCCCCCTCACCCTGTCCCTCCGACTCGCCCGAGTCACCGCCGATTAACGTTACTGTGAAATATGGCGTCCCCCTCCGCAAGCTTTAGACTCTGGTTCTTGGATACCCCCACCCACCGACCCCCCCCACCCCACCGCGCGCAGGAGGACGGAAGGAAGCGTGGCCGCCGCGGCCGGCGGCGGCCGGAATGTAAGTTAAGGAGGCGTATGTCTATCTTGGTTATCGCCGTCGCGGATCGTGTTTGCCGCCGCCTCCCGAGATCGCGCGCGCGGACGCGGGCACAGACGCAGACGCGTTCCACGCGGCTATGCCAATAGTAATATAATGTATCTATACTTCCACACTGTCCAGCAATGAGATCTGAGAACCCGGGACGCGCGACGCGCCCGCGTACGTACAACACGGATTGCTAGAAACACATGCGAGCTCCGCGAGGGGAACGTGGTGCGGCACGCGCCGCAGTGCTAGTTCTGCGCGCGCGGGAGAGGAGGGGCACGAGGCGGCGGTTGGCGGCGGATGTCGATGGGCTGTGACACTGACAGGCACGGCGAGCAGACGTCGAAGTCGAACGACATCCATCGACAATAAGCTAAGCCCCGTCGCTCGGGTCGGTCCTCGGACGAGGTCGGCCGTCGGCTACCCGACGCGCGCGCCCCCCACCGGGGGCTTCTTGTACGTCCCGAACGGACCGACCGAGCCTGGGGGTCCTCCGAGCAGCCGTTGTTGCTGCGGCCGGGGGAGCGTGGCGAAGGACGGGTGCTCGTCCGCGATGTGGCCCTCGCCGGCGCCCATGCCCCCGTGCGGCTCGAGGGCGGGGCCGAGGGCTGGGGCGGAGGACGAGGAGGTGGATGTGGGGCCCTCTGGGAGCGGTGGGGGGCGGAGGAGGCCGTTGGCGAGCGCGAGGAGCTCTTGGTGCTCGCGCTCGAGCCGGGCGAGCTCGCACTCGCGTTCGAGGGCCCACTCTGCGGCAGCGAGGCGTTTTTCGGGGTCGTCTTCCTCTTCAAGGAGGCGGTCGATGTCGATGTCCGGCTCGTCCTTGTCCTCGCCCTCGTCGTCCTGCGCCTGTGACCCGGCCTCTGACTCCGACTCTCCGTCCGTGCTCTCCTTGCCCTCCTCCACCTTCTCCTCGCTCCCCTCTCCATGTTCCTCCCCGTTCACGTGCTCCTGCCGATGTTCTGACGTCGATGCCTCCGCGGAGGATGTGTCTCGTGTCCGGATACCGTGTTCCAGGGCATGCTGTTGTGCCAAGTACTCCTCGTACGCGCGGACGTCCTCGCCGCCGAGGCGGCGCATGACGGCCCGCAGCATGCGGCCCGCCCGTGCGAGGCTCTCCGACCGGGCGTTGTTGATCGTGAGTGTTTCCTCGAGGGCCTCCGTCTCGCGCTGGATGAGGACGCTTTCGTATTGGCGCATCAGGGCGAGCTCGCGTTGTTGCACTTCGTGCTGCACGTGGGTCGGTCAGTCAAAGGTGAATCAATAATGGCCATTGTACTGAGGGATAAAGAATGATACGGGCGAGGTGTGGGGGACGTACCGCTCGTGTGCGGAACGTTGCCATCACGTTCTCGAGTGTCTGTTCGTATTCGCGGATGAGAGCACTGAGTTGTCGGTTGTCGTTGAGGAGCGTCATGTTCTCTGCGGACATGGCGGCGTTCATGCGTTCCAGCTCGGTATCATACAACTCTGTCCCGGGGTTCATACATGGTCATGAGAGTTCGTACAAATGAGTGGGCACCTTTTGATTTGTCCAAGTTAAATCTGCAGGCCATAGTCAGCGACATGCCTCATTCATATGGCTACGCCGCACGGTATGAGCGAGAGTACAGAACGCACCTCCGTAGAACAAAGCCCGTTTGTGAATGTATTGCTTGAGCCTACATACCAGCTAAGTTTCCTTACGGTACTGCAAAATTCGCAGCCTAACCAACCTTTGTTCCGTCGGCTAAGGCGTGGAGGTTAACGGCAGAGGAGCGGTTCTGGCTGAGCTGCTCAGACACTTCGTTGAGCAAGCCCCAGACGCGGACCATATCGGGGTCGCCAGCGGGATCCATTATAGCCATTCCACGGGGAGGAGTACAAAGCTAAGAGAGCGAAACGAGGGCAAGGGGTATCGTGCAGGAGGGCTGTTGCTACCCGCAGAAGGTCGAAGTTGTCGAAGCTGGCCGTTGCCCACACGCGCTGTGGCACGTCCAGGGAGCGCCTGTGTACACCACGTGATATGAATCATCCTCACCTCGAGTGTTTTGGACAAACGCTCTTTGTCTTTGACCGTCACTATCTGACCTTCCTCTCTTCTATGGCCACCGTCACATACTATATATACTCGCACTATAATCCTCAGAAACCTAAAGATGATGAAGAGTTTCTCCAGGAGCACACAGAGGAGGACGAGCAGGACCCATGGATCACCGAGTCGACATTTGGAGCGAGCCGTCGCGTCAAGAATGCCCCTCGATTCGTTCCTGCTACAGTCTCCTACGACGAGATTAACAACATGATCGGCGGTGCGTCGTCGTCAATACTACCGGAGCAGGAGGTCCCTCCTTCAGCGGAAGTCAGTAGCTGGTACAAGTCCTTACCCCGCTCGTCCAGCGCCCCTGTTATCGGCCCACAGACATCTCCCTCCGGCGCATCGCCTTCCCTTGAATCAAACCCGTCGGTTGCGGATGCACCCGCACCGGCCGCTCCGGCAGTCCAGAGAGTGAAGAACAACTGGTTCTCCAGCACTACTATTCACTCAGAACCATCCTCTTCCCGAGTCACCCCCGCCCCTACCCTTGCCGACATTCTGTCCCGGGAGCCACCACCGGAGCGCAAGGAACAGCCTTTTGTACCACCTGTCTTCCTTCATATCGGCCCTTCAAACAGAGGTTTCGCCATGCTCCAGCAAAGCGGATGGAGTGAAGGCGAGGCCTTAGGTGCCGGTGCTGCTCGGCGGACGCTTAGTCAAAAGGCACGGGAGAAACAGCCCGCGAAGACAATTTTGGACGACCGCGAACTCTCCGTAAAAATGGAAGAGCGGGAAATTGCGGTTGGCGAAGACGACGATGTGCGCGAGGTGCGCCGAATAGAAGTCGTAGATCTCACCCTCTCCGATTCCGACGGCGAAGACGAAGACGACGAGTCCAGCATGCGGATTAGCTCGACCCCGGATGAGTCGGAAATTTTGTCTTCTGTCCCCACACACAACCCCACCGCACTTCTCACTCCCATCGCCACTGTACTAAAGTCCGACCGCCTCGGGATTGGGCTGAAGGCGAAGACCCACGGGCCGTTCAAGGAATCCAAGAAGCGGGTCACTCACAACCAAGCCGCGCTCGCCGCGCACGTTCGGGCAAACGAGGAAATGCGCTTGCGCAAAGCCATCCTCGGACGGGGTACCAAGTCGTTCGCGCGGATAGCGAAAACCGAAGCGGAGAGTCGAAAGCGGCTCCTTGCTAGCCTGAACGCCGACTAGATGGTGCAAGTTGAAGTAGGTTGAAATTCGTCCTCGGGTCGCCGCGGCGCGAGCGCTACCATGCATCCCGTCTGTTTAGGTTTATCTTCTGCCGACAGTACGACAACCTGCCCGCGATCTTCGAGTGCGCAATCGTGTCGCATTGAGCTCGCGTCCGGGCGGTAGCCGTTTGTTGGCACGCACCCGTCGCAATGCTGGGGGTCTCGCCTTCGGCCGTAGCCCAGGTGACGTCGCGTAGTGCCGGATTTTACGTCCTTTGCCGCGACTGGAGAGGAGGATGCTCGCGCGCGCGATCCTCATGCCGACCGAGCGCACCCGCGCTCGTTCCTCCCAGGACATATCTCAGGCCCGGTGATAGATTGTGTGGACTCCTGTGTGGTTTGAGTCCGGAGTACACGTAGAACCTTAGAAGTAGATCTGTACCTTGGACTGTTAGGGGCCGTATGAATTCATCTAGCAGAGGTTCCCGGAATCATTCACGGAGAGTTCTGATGCGCGAATCAACGGCATCGCAAAATGAAGCGGAGAGCCGGTCTTGGATGGGGAAGGATGGCGACGCCTCTCGATGGGCCGTTCCGCCTCGGGAGCTTCTGCGGGCGCCTGTTGGGGGAGTACTAGATCTTGACCAATCCTCCCGTCAGCACTCTTCTCCCCTCTCCATCTTCACCCCTGCCTTCCGCGCGCAAAGCAGGCTTTGCATCTTTCCGATACCCAGCACACCCCGAGCCGCACCCATCGACACCGACGCCAACACCCCCGCGCGCCGCCGCCCAGGATGTCTTGGAAGATAGGCAAGAGCAAGTCGAAGCAGTCCGCGAACGGGCTCTCCATCCAGGACATGGCCATGGACGCCCGCTCGACGACGCCCACGCCCGGGAACCCGAGCGGGAAGCCCCAGTCGGGCCTGCTCGCCATCCGCGTCCTCTGGGCCGAGAACCTCGCGCTCCCGGGCGGCGCCGCCGTCCCGCCCGCGGTGCAGGCCGCGCTGAACTCGCAGCAGGCCAAGGTCGCCGCGTCCGTGTCGCCCTCGAGCGTCACCCAGCACCGGCTCGCGAATAGGAGGAGCAATAGGGATAGCGTCCAGCGCACGCAGTGCTGGTGGCTGCCGTACCTCGTCATGGAGTTTGAGGTCAACCAGGTGCTCATCACCCCGCTCGGTGGCGAGCTCAGCAAGCCGCTGTACATGTACGAGACGAATTTGTGAGTATTTCTGCGCCTTTTCCTTGATTTTTGAAGATGGGCGTTGAGATGGGTGCGGTTGCGTGCAGCGACGTGTCTCGGCACTCGGAGATCTCCATCCAGTGCTACCTGCGTACGGAGGAGCCGAAGCGCGGGGGCGACGGGATCGCGGACGACATGGGCAACGACCTCTTCATGGGCGGCGTGCGGTTTATGCCCGACTTCGACGACCCGTCCCTCCAGGAGCAGTGGTATGACCTGGCAGGCGGCTCGGGTAGGATCCAAATCGGTGTGGCGTTCAAGCCGAGCACGGTACGTCGGCCCCTCTGTGCCTCCATCTTTTCACTGTCGCGCCGCGACCGTGTTGCTGACTGTATGCGCCGGCCGTCCAGGGCCAATCGCTCACCATTGACGACTTTGAGCTCATCACTGTCATCGGGAAGGGCAGCTTCGGGAAGGTGCGGTCGAATTGGGTTCAGGGGTCCGAGATGTCCGCTGACGCTGTCGACGCGCTAGGTGATGCAAGTCCGCAAGCGCGACACATCCCGTATCTATGCGCTCAAGACGATCCGCAAGCAGTACATCGTGCAGCGAGGCGAGATTACGCACACACTCGCGGAGCGGCTGGTCCTGGCGCGCGTGAACAACCCGTTCATCGTGCCCCTGAAGTTCAGCTTCCAGTCCGAGCAGAAGCTTTACCTCGTGCTTGCGTACGTACGATACTCTGATCGGTGTCTTCATTTCCTGACAAGCGGTGACACAGCTTCGTCAACGGGGGAGAGCTCTTCCACCACCTTCAGCGAGAGCAGAGGTTCAACGAGGTGCGGTCGCGCTTCTACAGTGCAGAGCTGCTGCTCGCGCTCGAGCATCTCCACGAGCTTGACGTGGTGTACCGGTGAGTCTGACAAATCAGGAAACTCTGAACTATACCTGACAGTGGACTGTTCATCCAGTGACCTGAAACCGGAGAACATCCTGCTGGACTACACGGGTCACATTGCGCTGTGCGACTTCGGTCTGTGCAAGCTCAACATGAAGGACTCGGACAAGACGAACACGTTCTGCGGTACGCCCGAATACCTCGCTCCTGAGATCCTGTGTGGCCAGGGTTACAGTACGTCCCCCATGTCGAATGCGTCTACTTTTACTTACTTCGCGCTCTAGACAAGACCATCGACTGGTGGACGCTTGGTGTGCTCTTGTATGAAATGCTGTCAGGTCTCCCGCCGTTCTATGATGGTCTGCGCACCTGAGTATGTCACATGTCGACGGATGCTGACGACTGCCCACAGAGAACACGGACACGATGTACCAGAAGATTCTGCACGACCCGCTCGTCTTCGGTGACGATATCGGCGTTGAGGCGCGCAGCATCCTGACGGGGCTGCTCACTCGGGACCCGACGCAGCGCCTGGGTGTTAATGGGGCGGAGGAGATCAGGTCGCACCCGTTTTTCGCGAACCACATCGACTTCCAAAAGCTCATCCAGAAGAAGATCCAGCCTCCATTCAAGCCGAGCGTGTCGAGCCCAGTGGTGCGTTTGCATGCAGCGATCACTGCCATCTGTCTGATTCTCACCCGGGTGATTGGTGCACAGGACGTGTCCAACTTTGACACCGTGTTCACGACGGAGGCGCCGATGGACAGTGTGGTAGAGGGTTCGCAGCTGTCGCAGACCGTACAGGCTCAGTTCGCAGGTGCGTTTATGAAGAGGCGGTGTTGTTTGTGCACCTCGTTGACCGTACCGCTTTCATAGGCTTTTCGTACGACGGCACGCACATGCCCATCAGCCCGTCGTAATCCTGCACGCCGAAGGGTGCCATTTTTCATCTCATCTCTACTCACGCATATCGTAGTGTCTCCGGAGGAAGGTCTAACATACACATCTACACTTTCTGGTCAATATCTGAGCGATGCCCCTACTCACTAGTCTCTCCTTACACGTACCGCACCATCGCTAATCGCTCCTTCACGCTGCTCTTTGTCGTCGCGTTCGCTTGTTCTCGGTCTGTCTGCATCCAGCTCGTGCCCGCGCACGCCCACGTTGTCTATCTGAACCCAATGTTACAATATATATCACTTGTACACCTCCCGTCTCTCCTTCGGGGCGCCGACGCGGAACAGCCCTCCGCATCCGAGATGTACGTGGACTTCATCTGCGGCACAGCCGCGCAGCCCGGGGCCCTGCGCAAGGAGCGTGCGTCGTGCGTGTCTACCGCAGTGAATCCGGAAGGCCTGCGTGTACGAAGAGGTCGAGGTTAGGACTGGGAGTGCGCGGGCGGGCGAAGGAAGGAGCTGCCCTGCGTCTGCCACGCGGAGGCCAGCCGGCAGCTGGGCTTCACTGAAACGGGCGGGCGCCTGTGGCGGGAGCGTCATCAACCCCTTGGACGGGCAGGCGTCCGAGCGCACTCTCCCTATCTCTCCCACACTCCACTCTCAGTCTCCCGTCCCTCGCCCTCCGCCCGCCGCTCTCCGCCCCGCCCCGCCAAAATGTCCGTCTCGCTCAACCCCAGCAGCGTCCTGGGGTTCAACAGTGCGTCTTCTGCCTCGCTCGCCGTCCCCGCGCGCACGCTGACGCCAGCCCTTTGCCCGTTGTGCAATTGCCGCCCCGGTGTCCCGCGTCTCGCTCTGTTTGTCCCTCTCGCGCCTCGCCGTGCGCTGGCCGTGCAGGACCGTTCACCCAGTCCGTGAAGCGTTCGCTGCAGATCACGAACAACAATGCGCAGCCGGTTGCGTTCAAGGTCAAGACGACCGCCCCCAAGGTCAGTCCGCGCGCTCAATTTCGCTCGTCCGCGGACAAACGCTCACCGCGGGCTCTCGTCTTGCTTTTACGATGACAGCTTTACTGCGTAAGGCCGAATTCGGGGAGAGTAGAGCCGGGAGAGGCTGTGGAGGTCGCAGGTACGTGGCACGTCTTGTGCTTGGTCGATGGATGGTGTCGTTGAATGGTGTTTGTGTGCTGTTCAGTGATGCTGCAAGCTATGAAGGAGGACCTCCCTATCAACGCCAAGTGCAAAGACAAGTTCCTCATCCAGAGCACCGTCATCACCCCCGAGAAGGAGGCCATGTCTCTCCAGGATATGGTGCGCCTTTGAATGTTCGTCATTATTGATTGATGGCTAACGGCTTGCGGGGCGCCAGTGGAACGTTGAGGGCGACGAGGTTCACTCGCAGAAGATTCGCGTCGTGTACCTGCCTCCTGAGGGCCAGACTGTTCCAGAGGAGGACGAGTCCCATGCAAACATGAGCTCACTATTGACCGTTCCTGGACAAGATGTCAGTCTCTCACCAAGTTCTCCGCGTTTCCCTTCATACTCATTCTCCGTGTCATAGAACTATGCTACCGTGCGCCAAAACCCTTACACCAACGGCCACGCAACTCGCGAACCGAGCGGCGAAGATGCCACAGTCCACGTCGTTGCGCCAGAGGAGCCCCAGCACGACGCCCCTTCGAGCCCGCCGCACGTCGCCGTCTCCCCTCCAGAAGTCGCCCCACCAGAATCTCAATTCCAGAGCGAAGACAGCGTCGGTGTTGTCAACGTCAGCGTCCACGCACCTCCCCCGCCTCGCGCCGCGTCACCCCCTCCCTCACCCGCGCCCCCACGCCGCGAGGTGCCGCCCCCGGCGCAGGTCATTGTGCAGGACCCCAACCCGGAGCTAGTCAAGAAGCTCGAGGAGGCGCAGGCCGAGATCGAGCGGCTGCGCTCGTTGATCGCGTCGATGCCAGAGCCGAGCGTCGCGCCAACGTCGGTGACGGGCGCGACAGAGATGCGGCACAGGCGGCGCGCGCCTGCACCCGCGTCGGACGACGGGAGCAGCGTGTACGATGGCCGGAGCGACTACGACGGCCGGACGGAGGTCGGGAGCTATGTCGGGAGCGAGGTCGCGCCGCCCGACGGCGTGCCATTACAGGTCGTGATCATCATCGCGCTCGGTGTGTTCGTCACCACGTACCTCTTCTTCTGAAGCGTCTTCCCCCGTCCCTTGTTCTCCTTTTTCGTTTCTGCTGTGGTTGCGACGTGATGATGGAGAGATGCTTGTGATGTCTGGGCCGGACGTACATACGCTGTCTAGTTTGTCGGTTGTTTTTTTTTCTCTTTTTTATTTGCGTTTTCTTCTCCGCCGCGTCCCGTTGTGGTTATTGTATCGTCGATGCCCGTGTCTTGCACGGCAATGCCTTCGCACCATCGGGGCCACGGCTCCCAGGACGCAGTTGTTGTCGTCTTCGACGTGGATAGTCCCCTTCCGCTCCCTTCACCCCGTTTGTTCGTCGATACCGCGCGTCCCCCCAGTGCGCACCGTCCGCTCCCTCGCTTCTACACTCTGTCTCTCCTCCCTCCCTCTCTCTCTTCTCTACTGCCAATCAACCCCTCGAAGCCCCCACCCGCCTGCCCACCCGCTGTGCTAGCTTTGCCCCTGCGCGCGCGCCCAGAACCCCACCTATGGTACCACTCAGCTTGTGCATATTTTATCACCAACTCCTAGGAGCACGGAATAGCATTACACATGCGCATGTTACATAGCGAGCGATCACCCCAGCACCCTCCCCTCCGGGCTCGGGGAGCTCAGTGCGATACATATGGGGGCATGACGGGCCCAACTTGAAGGGGATTGCCGAAAACGGCATGGGCGGAGGCGGTCAATGCACACGCACACATGTTTAGCGCCCGCGCTGTGATGGGCGAGGGACAATGAACTTTGAAGTTTGGGCGACCGCCTTTGTTCGTGTTTTGCTCTGCTGCCTTTGCCAAACCACCTATGCGCCTCGCTTCGTGCCCTTTCGTCCGCGCGTGGGATGGGCGAATGTTCTCCACTTCGCTTACTCCTCCCACCGCTCTGCCATCAAGTCTGGACGGAATGCTGATTGTATGCATATGTCATCGCGGGTCCATGATGAGACCGGTACGTCTACAACTTGCACTCTACTGCGGCTAGAAACCATCTCACCGTGCGTAACATATCTGTATTTAATCAGGAAACAACGCGTTCAATATCAAGGGCGGGCGCGCGGCGCTGTCTGTGACGATCCATGAAGCTACTGGAAGCGGTCGGCGACACTCCCTGCTGCCCGTGCTCGGCCCATTGGAGGACATAACCACGGTGCGTTACTTATCTACGCGTATCCTGGAGCGATGCCTCCATATCTCTAGTCGAGGTCCCCTTGTTCCCCCCATTACCCTTTGTTTCCTTTCTCGCGCTGCCGTTACCGGCGCGTCTTCATCATTGATTCTGTTTCGTCGCCCTACTTCGGGGTCGCGTGTTGCTAGTTGTGTGTCCGTTGTTTGAACGTTATCGCAATATACCTTGTTCCCTATATGCGTCCGCCACTGTCGTGCGCTCACAGCGGCCATGTGTGTAGAATGGCGACATCGTGGGCCTAGCTCGGAATTTTGATCTTGTGGGTGAGCTCGAGCGCGGCTTGTTGTCCCCCTTTTCGACGACTGACCGGGCCCCGTCTGCAGCGATTAACGGCGTGTTATTTGTCCCACTATGGTCGAGCTGTTTCTGTGCGCGACGATCAAGCCAGAGGGAGTACATGCGGCAGGCAATTGGATCGCAACTTCTCGGGGCTTCCGAACCACCACGTGTAATCGAACGAGCTCCCCTCCGACGGAAACACAATGGCCGTCGACAAGGCGGACGCAGAAGGCTTTTCCGTGCGGCACAGCGCGTTCAGGCACTTGGCGGGGGGCTTGACGTCGGCAAGCGTGGCTCGATGAAGTGCGTAGGTCGTATAGACTCCCGATAGCAACGTGCTGACAGCGGGCTGTCCTTCAGGGCTCGAAGAAGGAGCGTCGGATCGATGTCGTGGGCACGACTCGGCGCTCGCAGCTCTCCCATGACCTCTAATGACCTCGAGCTCTCGCGCTTATCGTGCCTGTGTCTACGAGATACATCTGTTACCTTTCAGCTGTGACTGGGGCACTCGTTCCCCCGCGACGAGATGTACTACGTCTCCACCGTCCTCTACATTTCGTTGATCCTCCTCGTCCTCCCTCCTTCCGCTTCGCTGCCTCCTACATACTCCTTGTCGACCACCAGTACGGTCAAGGATTTCATGGTTGAACCGGTATGTGTCACGCTTCCTTTGACTATATTTGTTAGTCTTACAAGCGGCCGTGGGGAATAGGCGCCAGGTTATTCGGAAGTGTCGATCCCCGACCAGACGTCTCTGACAGACGCGATTGCAAGGAGCTCTTCCAGCATTCAATCTGTAGCCCCAGGAGAGCCCCCAGGCGGCCCAAGTCCTCTCACGCCAACAACTGAGCCTGTCGATGCGCAGCCACAACCTCCCCATGATGCGACCGACGAACCGAGCAGGTCTCATTACCCTGTGAAGGACGAATCTGAGGCTGGGGCTTGGAACGTTCCTGCTATTACGCTCACCATGTCGGAGACCAGCGGACAAACCTACGGGTTCGGCGGGATGGATGCTGCTACTCGCTACTTACGGCTCGGTCGCGACGCTATCAACACACTCATCGGCCCCATGCCACCCCAAGCATTCATTGACACGTTTGTCAAACGCGAGGGCATGACCACAAAGGGTATGCCATCGTCTCGGGAGGCATTCAGTGAAGTCCCGGAGTCTGGAGCTACAGAAAATGTGATATACGAGCCCATGGTATGTCCGCAGAACCGCGTCTTGCATGTTCATACATCCTCATTCGTATCGTAGATTCGCGCCCTAAACGCTTTTGGAGGAGGACGCTGCCCTGGATTTCAGTTCTGGGATACGTCCGGGCATGCTGATCAAAGTGGCGGCAAGGTCGGCTCCACGAAGCCAGACATCTGCGCCTATGCGCGGGATCATACACAATTCATCGAAGATGGGAAAACACAGAAAGGCAAAGGCCCAATGACCAAGGTAACTGACATGAGCTTCGTGGCTCTCTTCGTCGAAGTCAAGAAGAAGCTAGGCCTTGACTACTTCCGGGACGCTCCTCCGTCGCTTTCTAAGGCAGGTCGCGCTAAGTGGCAGTTCGTATCACATATACGCAACAATGATGAACGCCTCCGCAATCTCGGGCAAGCTGTCAGCTATGCTGTTGAGGCTTGCAAACGTCAGCACCGCCATTTCATCTTCTCCATTTCGATGTCGGGTTCGCACACACGTCTTATCCGATGGGATCGCGCGGGTACCATTGTCTCCGAATCATTCGACGTCCGCAAGCACCCTGATATCCTCTGTCAATTTCTGTGGTATTTCTCCCAACTGTCAGACACCGACATTGGGTACGACTTAACAGTGCTACCAACACAAACCGAAGAGGAGCGGAATATCTTCGAGCGCGCAGTCCGGGAGCATATTAAGACGCAAGTCAACGTGGTTGGCGATGACCTGAGGGAGATGCTCAATGATCACTTCGAACGAACCGCTGTCACGTCGATCAGCTTGCCCTCCTCAGATGGCAAACCCGGTTCCGGGGATCGTCTTCTCGTCTCCAGGCCTATGTCCGTTCCTTTATCCATAGCCGGCAGAGGAACACGTGTGTACTGGGCCGTACGTATACCCGCACGGGGTCAGAGCAACTGGCCATCGGTGGTGCTGCTTAAGGACACCTGGAGATATAACCCAGATGGCGATGGTGTTGCTGAGCGAGAAGGTGACGTATTGGATGAGCTGAAGAAGAAGAACGTTCAGAACGTACCTGGAGTCTTGTATCACGGTGACGTGCCCAAAGTCACTATCATGGAGAACGACGGCTTGAATAGCTGGAAATACGAAGGTGAAAATTTTATGTTCGTCGTAGCCATCTCGCACATTAGGCTTACGCGCTTTCCATGGACCAGGAGAACAAACAACGTTGACACAGGATTTTTTGACTGCAGATTGGGTCTGCGATACTACAGAGCGAAGGCTTGGCCAGTGTATCATCCGGCGTACCCATTATCGCATGGTCCTGGATGTGGCGGGATATACTCTACTGCATCTCTCGGGGACGCGAGAGTTGCTCTTCGCGACTTACGACGTTTTCAGAGGTCAGAAATTCAACGATGCTCTTGGGCCGGCCACTCACCTCTGCGACTATTTAGCGTTGTGGGAAGCTTACCAGCTCCTTAAACGGATCCACAGAGACGTGACTCCGGGAAACATCATCCTGTTTCGTGATGGTCGGAATGGATTTCATGTTCCGCGAAACGGTTATATGGTCGACTGGGATCTCTCTCGCGCCGTTGCCCCTCATGGAATGACGAGTGCATGGGAGCTGTTCGAGGCCTCGGTGAGTTTAATGGCGGAGAGTTCTTCGTAGCTCCTTTCTGATGTTTCTATCTTTCGTAGGCGACATGGCAATTCCTGTCATATCGAGTTTGCTCCTCCAGTGGCCAGCCTGCTGCTGTCGAGCATCTTGACAATCGAGAGACCACAGGCCTGGATGAAGACTTGCTTGACATTAAACGGACGATTACACCGATTCGAACTCACGGCTTTCCAGACGATCTAGAGTCCTTGTTTTACGTCGTTCTTTACTGCGCTCTCCTCTTCACTAAACACGCCATCCCTGGCCGGACGCTCAAGATTATATTGCGGAGAATGTTTGAAGTCTCCGAAGTACATCAGGGGATCCCGCAGGGGGGAGGAGGCAAACATACCAATATCACTCATCATTCGTTTTTGGGCGTCGGATGGTGGCCGAACCCCTCCATGAAAGCATGGCTGATCAAGTTCACCCACTTCCTCTGTCCGACTCAGGAAGCCCCCTTCATCGGCCAGATCGATCCCGTTGTGGCGAATATAACATGGAAGAAAATCTTGAACAGCATTCCGACCACCGACGTCAACGATAAGGTCAACAATCTTCTTGACGTATTCCCACAAATTTTTCGACACGACCTACCGCAGAGCGTCCTTACCGGCCGTAACCAGGGGACTCAAACGAGTAGCAGAACCCTCCTTTTAAGCGACCGAAAGCGAAGGGCCACGGAACATCCCGCTGCACCCAAACGAAAGAGACCGCGCCCTCACGACGACAGTACTGGGATGACTAGCGCCCGCCGCAGTAGCAACGCCATGGGCCCTTCTACAACTCATTACAACTCTTCACCCAGTTCAGCCGCACACAGTGCACTTAGTAATCGTCACAGGAACAATGCTGCATATCCTCGCGGGGAACGAGCGGACACAAGAGACTCCTCTGGTACTTGGCAATTGGGGCGGTTGCCGCCCTTGCTCTTGCCAGACGGGAAGGCTAATAGACATGGCATTGACGGAGTGAGGTATAATGGTCAGCAAACACAGGCCATCTCGCGGGCTCCGGGCCTCCCCACGGCCTATACTCAGGCGGCTGCTCCATCCCACATGCGCCCGCGACACAGTGCAAGGGAGGCTACCAACGAGAGCCGGGATGCGCCCCAACGCCATCTGGATACGAAGCCGGCACAAGACGCACCATCGCTAGGGCCTGGACTCGTCAACGCTTCGACGGGGATCGCACCGAACAGTGGGAATGCCGCTAAAGAAAGTACGAAAGGCAAGGGAAAGGCACGGGAGAGGTAGTAGCCTGGTAAGCCTCACTGGCAGGTTCTCAAGAGGGCCCAAGGTCGAGTTGGAGTCGTGCTTTGATACGTACAGAAGCGAAGAGGGCGACGGTGGCGGGGAGACACCAAAACAGTAGGGGTCGGAGAATGCTAATGGCTTTAAGCGAATTAGTACTTAGTTGAGAACTCGTGTACGCCAGACTCATATGTAGCGCGCTGGCGAGCTGAGGTGTCAAAACTTCAAGCGATCATTTCTGTCAGTGAGGAACTCGAGGCGTTGGGAGCAAAGTTCAAACTTGTTCGCTCAGGCGAGTTCAAGATCCTCGTGACATTGGAGGAGTGACGCCCATGTTGGATTGCCGAGACGCCTGCGCGGCCAGAACCGCGTCTGACGGTGTGGCACTCGTCTAAGTCTCACCACCAGCGTTGTGTCCCGGCACCACTGCTCTCAGTCCTCCTTCAAAGAAACCGACACATCCTGCATCGTCCAGACCTTCACCCTCGGCCCCCTTCACCATTGTCTGTCGAATCCCGTACGCACAGTGGCAGTCTTCCCTGGACTCACTTCCCACCCGCCAAACCTCGAACATCACGGAGGCCATTGTACTCGGCCCCCCTTGTCGTTTGCGCCAGACCTCTCCATCCTGCCCATGTCCTACGATGACTACTCGCCATGTGTATATGACGTTCCGACAGCCTACGACTCCACTGGCTCTCATACAGACGGACTTGATCCACGCTTTGCGACTATGCGATGCAGAGACCATTTCAACGCCGGTAAACGCCGCATTGTGGGACCCATGCCGCCCCTTGAATTCATTGACTGGTTCCTTCCTTTCGTGGAGCCCGTGGATGAGTTTCCGAGGCTCTCAAGTAGATACGCCTTCAACGCTCTTCCTTCCGATAGCGCAACGGAATCGGACATCTGGAAACCACTGGTATGTGCTAGTATTTGCTGGGTAGTAGCTTTAAAAAGTGACGAGTCTATCACAGCTTGCGTCGCTTCAGAAGAGAACAAAACATAAGTCACGATGTCCCGGTTTTGTTTTCGACCCCGCTACCCTGCGTAGTCAACGACCTCACAGGCGCGCTTTCATGAAGCCCCACATATGCTGCTACCGCGAGGAACACATAGATATTGTCCGTGCTTCGGATAAAGCTTCCCGGTCCGATTTCGGGTACGCCGAGTTCTTCATCGATATCGCCCCCGATTCCTCTCGCGACCTCTTCTCAGATCCGCCTCCGGGCGCGTATCCTGCAATCCGCAATTCTCACGAATTCTTACCCGACACGGACAATCGCGCACCCTTGGAGGAGGCTTTTGGCCAGCACATGTCCTACGTTGCCGAAGTCTTCGCTCGCCAGCCGCGTGTCTTTCTCTACACGTCGTATATGGTCGGCACGCGCGCGCGGCTCATTCGATGGGATCGGGCAGGTTGTGTAATGACTGAATCTTTCGACGTCCGCAAGAGCCCAGAAATCCTCTGCGATTTTCTATGGCGGTTCTCACACCTCACACACGGGGCTCGAGGCCACGACCTCTCCGTCCAACCTGCACTTCCGGAAGAAGAGGAGTTGTTCAAAAATGCCATAACAGAATATGCCCGTACGCAATTGATGCAGGACGAGGACCTCGAAAAGGCTGTTTCAAAGCACTTTCAGCCTGGACAAGTGTTCTCGACCGTCGTACTACCACAGGACGCCATAGCTATCGAAGAGAATACCCGCCGCTTCCTTTTCTCTCGTCCAGTCGCGTCATCCCTGGCCACTGCTGGTCGATGCACGCGGGGATATTGGGCGGTAGATACACTAACGCACGCAGTCGTGTTTTTCAAGGACACGTGGCGCTCGGGTTCGGTTGGAGAGCTGGAAGGGGAGACTCTAAAACATCTGCAAGATCGTAACGTGCGCTACGTCCCTTCGGTTGTGTGTCATGGGGATGTCCCTCGTGGATTCAGGGATGAGTGTCAGCTCAGTGGTATGCAATCACTCCGTGAGCCCCGTGTTTCGGCTAATACTCAAATCCATCCTTGTGTGCCTAGTGTACAGCACTCAAACATCCATGACGGACGTGTTGGTATCCTCTCCATGGATATGCCGCGTTCTCGGCGAGATAGTTGATGTCCTACCCCTGCGCCACTATCGCCTGGTCATGGGCACTGTTGGACAGCCATTGAAGCTTTTTCGAGGTGCTAAAGAATTGCTGTACTCCACCTACGATGTCTTCACCGGTGAGCCTGTTTATGGAGCCTGCCGGTTGTAGCGAGAGCCTAACTGGTTGTATGGACATCTCCTAGCAATGCGAGATGCCTTTGCGAAGGCTTCTCGCCTCCATCGTGACGTCAGCTTGGGAAATATCATACTGGTCAAAGAATCTTCGCCCGTCCGAAGGGGTTACTTGATTGATTGGGACTCTTCGTGCGAAGTGGACGATGCAGGTCAAGCAGTGGAGCCTGGGGCCGTCGTGAGTACTTCTATTATATGTAGTACGAAACCTACTGAGGATACAAATAGGGAACATGGAAATACATGTCGGCTCGTCTCCTCATGGGGGACCCCAAGCATGAAATCAGGCATATCTTTCAGGACGACATGGAATCACTTCTCTACGTCGTGCTGTACTGCGCGTTGCGGTGGCAGCCCAACAATCTCAGGGGCGATCAACTAAGTCTCATTATCTACGAACTCTTCGAAGAAGCAACGTTGGCCTCCGGAGTTCTCGTGGGCGGCCTCGGGAAAAAGAGCAATGCCGACTATCGTCACTACACCGACCGTGTTCATTACGCCAGCGGCAATCTCGAAAGTTGGTTATTGAAGATGATGCACTACCATGCACCTTACCTTCACACTCCGGAGAGGTTCAAGAACAAGTGGTCCGACCCGGACGCGATTGACGCATTCTGGGCCGACTTCCTCCGTACGCATCCTGACCTTGAACCCGCCAATCGCGTTGAGAAGAAGCCCTTCTACCTTAGTCGCTCAGAACAAGACTCCTACACACCTTCGCCTTCTCCCGACGTGTCGCGGCCCGCGACACCCCCCGAAGAATCCTCGCGCAGACGGAAGCGAGAGAAGATGTCTTCTGAACCATCGGCTGACTTACTTCCCAGTAAATCCGCGAGGCGTTCGGCCGCTTCCGCCCCGTCGAGGTCACCCCCACGTGGCGAACAGACCCAAGACGAGGAGGCCGAAAGCTCGCGGCAGCAGAAGGATAGTCAGCCTGTTGAGACCGGTACGGCTGGCAGAGGGAAGCGGAAGTCCGGTGCACAAAGCTCCAGGGGTAAAGCACGCGGTCGGCCGCGTGGTAGGTCTCGGAAACGCAAATAAGTAGCAGGTGCTAGGTGGTGTTGGAGACTGGCCCGGGTGCTTCATCTTGCAATTTTCGTTCGTTCAAAGTGCCCGCATATGACTAGGCTGCCATTCCGCTTCGTCTTGTTGCACCCTCCTTATGGTTTCGCCGTTCATTACCGTGTTGCAGAGCATTATCTACTGCACGATTTGCCTCTGCCATTAAGAATTTGCCATCGAGGAAGTTGGAACGAGGCTTTTTGCGATTCCCGACTACTATCCAACGCGACAGACATATCCAGAGCTCGATTCCCCCCCACCGTTTTCCCCCTCAGTGGGGCTACGGGTTCAACATCGCTGGAAGCCGTCTCCACGATGTTTAGTGTCCCGTTATACATGTGACTAGCCCATACTATGACATCTGGCTAGCGTCGGTTCCACCAGTTCTTCCTTGTCCGACCTGCAACTCCGGAGAACTCTGCTCTGATTGTCTGACTCGTTCGTGGTGAGCTACATACAGTAGGTTGAGGCTTGAGCGCTTGAGCGCTGAGCCAGGACCAGGCGCCGTTGCTTGTCTACTTAGTCTCGTCTCGGCTTGCCTTTTGTCTTTCAACAAAACCGATCAAAGTTCTTGTCTCTCCCCGCCGTACACGGTCTACTCGCGTCTTTTATCTCCTCATGTTACCAGACATTCGACTCGCCCAGCATCAACATGGTCTACGACTCGAACGGGCCATGCGTCTACGACCTCCCTCTAGCTCTCGACTCGACGCTGTCGCATCCGGCTGGCCTCGACCCACGGTTCGCAAGGCCCCGCAGCAAACACCTATGGAATGACACAAGAGACTTCATCTTGGGCCCAATGCCTCCAACGGAATTCATAAACTACTTCTTTCCCTTGCCCGCGTCACCAGCGGATGCGCCTAGTCGTGCACGGTTATCCAGCAGAGCTGCATTTCGGGATATCCCTGCGGAGTATAAGTCAGAGTCGGATATCTGGAAACCGCTGGTGAGTTTCCTGTCTCTTCTCCAGCGAGTTTGTAGTCTTGACGACATCCAACTTGCGTAGCTGAGGGCATTGAAGAAGAAAACAAGGCATAAAGCTCGCTGCCCCAAATTCGACTTCCAACCCGCCTCTCAGCGCAGTGTCGCCCCTCACAAGCACGGCTTCATGAAGCCGCACATCGCGTGTTACACTGACAACAATGCGAAGACTGTCCGCGCTTCGGCTCCGTCATTGCGCCTTGACTTCAGCTATGCTGAGCTCTTCATAGATGTAGCCCCTCCGTCCTCTCGGAGTCTGTTTGTAGATCCCCCGTCCGGCACAGAGAAAGCGGACCGCGCCTCCCATCGGTTTCTAACATGTCCGGAAGATGAAGACGACACGATACTGGAAGAAGCCTTCGGGCGGCATGTCTCGTACGTCGCCGAAATATTTGCACGCCAGCCACGCACCTTCTTCTACACTGTTTACATGCGCGGACCATGCGCACGACTACTTCGATGGGATCGCTCGGGCTGCGTCATAACGGAATCTTTCGATTGTCGCAAGCAACCGGAACTCCTGTGCGAATTCCTCTGGCGATTCTCACAGGTAAGCAATGTCGTCCGCGGCCACGACATGTCGGTCCACATGGCAAGTTCGGAAGAGGAGGAGCTGTTCTTGGAAGCAATCCGGCAACACGTGCGGTCTCAAACGGACGAAGACGAGGACACATCGAAGGCTCTCTTGCGCCATTACCAACAGGGCAAGGTCTTCTCAGCCGTCGTCTTACACCATGGCCTAACGGCCTTGGAGGAGAGCTGCCGCCGATATCTATTCTCCCGCCCGGTTGTTTCTCCTACGACACTTGTGGGCAGAGGGACACGAGGCTATTGGGCGGTTGACGTGGCAACACGACAGGTCGTGTTCCTCAAAGACACCTGGCGCGATAATCCCGTGAACGAAGTGGAAGGAGAGACGTTAGGCCGCTTGCAAGATCTTGGCGTCCGCTTCACTCCCTCCTTAGTTTGGCATGGCGACGTGCCCAACCGTTTGCTGAATGAACCCCGCCGTCTGACTCGTAGGTCTTCACCGTGTTGTGATTAGACCTCTGGGCTAATGACTATCTGCAGCTCTCGATATGCAAGCGAGCGAGACGGACGATCTGCGAAACTTGTCGTGGGTCTGCCACTTTGCCGACGATGAAGCGCAATTGTCCCAGCGTGTACATTATCGTTTGATCATGGGGACTGTCGGAGACTCGTTCGAGACCGTTCGTGGCGCGCAAGAGCTCCTGCATGCGACGTATGACGTCTTCACCGGTGAGTACGATCCTCAACTCCGCCAGAAACTCAGTGAATGACGTGTCCTAGCTATGAGGGATGCTCTAGGAAAGAACTCCCGCTTACATCGAGACTTGAGCGTTGGGAACATTATCCTTGTGAGAGATCCTAGCTCCCCAATTCGAAGAGGGTACCTTGTCGACTGGGAGTCGTCCTGCAAAGTGGACGAAGGAGGCGAAGCGTTAGAACTGGGGCGCGTCGTGAGTTGAATTCATGTGGATGGACGGAAAGAGACTCACTTCTGAGTTAGGGAACGTGGCGATACATGTCCATTCGCATGCTCCTCAATTCGTGGCAGCCGGTGGAAGAGCGGAAGCATACCCTACAGGACGATGTGGAGTCTCTTCTTTACGTCGTCATCTACGCCGCTCTGATGTGGCAGCCTCATAACGCGTCTGCGGCACGCCTGACTTCCATCGTCAAGAACATGTTTGATTCGTCAAACAAGGTGATTGATCAACCTCTAGAAGGCGGCTTCGGTAAAGTCGGAAATATGCTAAATCGGAGATACACTGGCGGGGTCTCGTTCGCAAGTGTCGGCTTGCAAGCGTGGCTAAGCAGGATGATGGACTATCATTATCCCCCTCCCGGTGCATCCACGGATCTTGAGAACAAGTGGATCGACCCGGCTTTCATTGACAGTTACTGGGCCGACTTCCTTCGGAAACATCCCGATCTCGAGCCGGCCAACCGCCACAAGCACACGCTCGATATGGAGGACCCCGATGAAGAATCCCTCCCCCTCCTGGACTCGCAGCACAATTTGATCGACGAGTCACCCACCGGTGACCGAACGCGGAAGCGTCGCCGCGAACAAACCGCGTCCGAGCATCCAGTACGTCGCCGGCGTTGCGGCACGTCTACGTCCGAGTCTTCAGGCGACCCTACGGCGCCTCGTGTCCTACGTCGCAGCTCGCGGCTCAGGGCGTTGTAGCAGAATGTCGTCATGATGGATCCCAACCGCATCAAGTGAGAGTGAAGATGGAGGATCCAGTGGGTGCAGGGGCCCAATGGGACGGAGGATGAGGATAGTGATCGGTAATTGTGTTTGTCATTTGTTCTCCGAGTCGTAGCGAGCTATGTTACCTTGGCGTCGTGCGTGTTGTTGAATCATTCTTTACACCATCTGTCCTTGTTTTCGGGCCTCGCGCTTGCTCAGGAGCACTCCAGTGCATCCGTATTGTTTCGCTGTTGCACTGGTCAAGACTCAATATCAGTACAAAATGGTCGAGCTCGTGCCAAGCTGCCTGCATCGGGCCGGAGCGTTATTGCAGTGTGCACTAGCCATCCACTCGCGGGACGCTGCTGCTCGCCCGTCGCCTCGCCTCCGCTTTGACCCACTGGTTTAAGCACTTATTTCGCCACAACGCCGTCGTCGAGCATCCACCCGGCCCATCCGCGTATCCGTGTACATCAGTAGCGAAGTACATATGTACAGTCCCCTCTATTGGGCTATGCCGATGCTTTGAGAAGTTCGGACTCTATCGCTCCTGCAAGGAGACGATGTACGTGTTCGGTGATGTGGCCGGTGTCTACATGCAGTCTTGTCAGGCACATGGCATTGCAATGAGACCGTGACACGTACTGTACCAGAAGAACCCAGGATCCGTGCACTCGCAAAACCTGAACGACGTCCGTCAGCAACCACCCCATCGGAAGACGAACCCCTCCCCCCACAATGCTCACCCCGTAACATTCGTAAACCCAAAGCTCCCCGCATCGTCAAGCACGCGCCCAAACCACGCGTTCGCGTCAAACGAGAGCACCGTCACGTCCCCGTGCGCGCCCGCGAACGCGGCAGTATGGGCGGCGAGCGCGGCGTTGTAGGCGGCGATGTGCTGCGCGTAGGTCGCGCGCGCGGCGGGGTCCTGGGCGAGCGCGCCGGGGGAGCGGTCGAGGGGGGGCACGTTGATGAAGAGGTAGGTCCCGCGGAGGGAGTGGTTGTATGCGTTTTGCTGGGGAGGTAGGGGGAACGGTGGGGTACGTGAGTGAGGGCTGAGGGGGGGAGTAGGAGAGAGGAGCGTACGACGGCGCCGAAGAGGGCCTGCATCTCTGCCTCCCAGAAGGCGGGGAAGTCGAGTGTTGTGTTGTGTTGCGTGTCGCCGGTGTCGTTGATACCAATGAACCAAGCGACGAGGGTCTCGCTGGCAGGGTGTGGCACGATTTCTGCGGCGTAGGCGGCCCATTGCTTGACTTCGTCAACAAGGTCAACTGTGAAATTGTGGTGCAAAGGGAGTCTTATCGTGAGGCAACATGAGCCCGAGAGGTCATCTTGGCGATTGAGAGCACTCACAAATCCTTGCTTATATCTGCTCCTGCGAACGCGAAGTTCCATAGTTGGTGCAAGCCGCACTGAGAGGGCTTCCCCGAAAAGCATCCCGTCAAAAACTCGGTCTACATAGCTTCTTCAGTCACGCGTCCGCGGATTTTAGGACTGGTGCTCACCCAGTTTGAGCCGTCCGAACTGGTCTGGTGTACACATATGAGGAAAACGAAAGGCGACGGTCGAAAAGATTACGCATATACCCACGTTCTTGGGTATGATCTCGTTTTCCAGGAGCTGTTGTGGGGTAAAGGCGAAGTTGAAAGCGTCACCTATGAAGCTGACGTCGGACGCGGAGGCATTCGTCAGGTCTCGAGAGCAGTTGTTCAACAGGCAAACTCACCTGAAGTTGGCCAAGCCTTCCGTTCCCTGGACGAACGTGTACGAGTCTCCGAAGGCGTAGACGTACTTCGTCTTCGACCAGTCGAACTTGTGACCCTTACTCGTCGGAGCCGCTACCGCCACCAATGCGAATCCGAGGGCGGAAAGCAGTAGTGAGTTGCGGAAGACTACGAAGAGAGCCATGGCGAGAAAGGGCGCGAACTTGAGTCGGCGAGGTGATGGGTTGCATGGCGGGTCTAAATAGCGGAGATGCAAGGCGGGGCAGATGACCTCGAAGGTGACCTCGAAGGGGGCTTCGCGACATGTCGGGACGAGCACGCGGGCCGTGAGTGCAGTACGGTCATGGTCAGCGGGAGAGACGGAGTGACCGCGGCGCTAGCCTCGCCCACCATTGAGGGCGCACGCGTCGGAGGCGACTTGAGGAACGTCTGCCGGTGCCTGAGCGGCGGAAACCGGGCCGGCGAGCTGAGGCTATTTCGCGCAGTGATCGCGGGAGTCGGAGGCCATGACGAGATCGCCTGCTCACCAACGTCCTCCTCGTCATTCGCCTCCTCATTGGCCACAGCGCGCAGTCTGCGCCACCGCCCGCCGCTGACCGACGCTGCGCCGGACCCCACCAGGAAGTGTCAAGAGGAGAACTTGCGCAAGAACCGACGCAGACCGCCAGCTTCTCACTCTCCTAGTACTGTGCGAACCCCTGACTAAACGCCTTCTCGTCCTCTTATTCAACGTTCAACGTTCATCATCGCACTCTCACCTCCTCGTCCACCGACCGCCCCGACACGACCGCCAAGCTGCCGTCCGAAAAGCTCCCCACCACCGTCATGGACTACCCCTCCGCCCGCGCGCAGGGCAGGCCGCCCCGCCTCGCCATCACCGCCTCCTTCCTCCTCATCGCCGTCTTCGTCATCTGGATGCTCCTCCCCCGCGCACCCGCCCCGCCCGGCGAGGTCGTGCCCATTCCCGTCGTCACAAAGGTCAGTCCGCTCTTCTGTATCAGCGTTGAACCGCGCACCCATTGCCCGTCGGTTTCTGTCAGGCCGTTGTAGTGCTCGATGGCCAGACCGTGAGTGGCACGGTTACGTTCACCCAGCCCTTCCCCACCGCGCCCGTCACCATCTCGGGCGAAGTCAAAAGCCTCGACGCGGACTCCTCGCACGGATTCCACATCCAGTACGTCTCTTTCATCCTTTCACGCGTTATACCCCGTCCATTGCGCTCACGCACGCGACCGCAGCGCGTCCGGCGACCTCAGCGGCGGCTGCCTCTCCGCCGGCGCCCACTTCAACCCCTTCGACCGCACGCACGGCGCGCCCGCCGACCTCAACAGGCACGTCGGCGACCTCGGGAACATCCAGGCGGACGCGAAGGGCGTCGCGTCCCTCGCGTTTGAGGACAGGTTGATTTCTTTGAACGGGCCGCTGAGCATTGTTGGGTGAGTGTTCGCCTTTCTTCTTATCCCTGCGGGTATTCGGAGAGAACGGGTTTGGCTGACTGGTGCGTTGGGTGTGTTTACAGGCGTGCGCTCGTCGTTCATGCGGTGCGTCTGTTTGTGTGCGCATGTAGGGGCTGTACTGATGCGCGGTGCAGGGAGAAGACGACCTGGGCAGGGGAGGAGACGACGAGTCGCTCAAAACAGGGAATGCGGGTGCGCGGGCGGCATGTGGCGTTATTGGTACGTCCTTGTGCTTCTGCCCATGTTTTCGTCATTGCTCACGCGACTCGGGTCAGGCATGGCGGCATGATGCAGCGGTTTACGAAAAGTCCTATTAGTCTGTGTATGCTATCTCGAGCTCCGTGTTACCCCCTTTTGAAGTCACGAGATACTCCTGTGCTGTATGTGCTCTCGTCGTTATAATACTTAACGCGACCAAGGGGCTCCTTTCGTCCGGCCTTGTTGCGGTGACAACACCCTAAGACGGCGCGCACAAATGTACGAAGAACAAGCTATGTCCATGACGTTTACGCTGCAACTGCCCACCTCGATAAGTAGTTTCAACTTGTGTGTCGGTGGCTTCTCCGACTCCCCGAGCGTCAATCCCTTGGAGTTCCCGCACGTCCTTCCGCTTATAGTATCTGTTAGTTCCGCATAATCAAGTCGACGTATAGGAGCAAGGATGCCGCAACATACGGCATGTTATTTTTGAGTGAGGTTTCTTTTCGTCCGAACAGGTATGCATTCAACAGAGGTGTGCCCGACCCCGGACCCCGAAAATCGGCAGCGGTGCCTTTCCTCCTCCCGAGACTCTAGTAAACAACCGTCTGCACTAAACTGCTGGCTTCTATGAACTCTGCGATGCCACATAATTTCAATGCAAGTCCAGGTAGCCATTATAAAGTTCCCATGATTCAACCAGCTACCCGCGAATCGGATGCCTGAAGGAGAGGCGGCGTCCTAAACTGACCGGCCTGGCGACAGAGTGTGTTGAGTACATAAGCCAAGTCAGCCAACAGGACGATGACGACATCCGGTGAGCGTCCGCGCACAACGTTGCGCCGGGTTTTTCTGGAGCCTCTGTCTGCGCAGCCTAACCTTTGCCCACGTCCGGTTCGGTATCATGAGCGGCGATATGGCGCTAGAGTAGGCTAGAGCACAGCAGGCAAGGACCGGCCGCGCCAGGTTCGAAAGCTGATGGAATCCGTCTGGCATGGCAGGCAAGTATTGAGTCTAGATTCGACCTCGTCGCCCTCTGCCCCGACTGGTCGATTTCCGTACCCTCCGCGGACGGCTTTCCAGCTTTCTCTTGGTTGCGTCCGCTAGCGCTTTCGCAGCCTTCTTCGCTAGGATACGTTTACTCCGCCGTGAAGGCGCAGAAGCGGCATTGCGTCTTGAGGTCCCGGCGACGGGGGCTAGTGGAGGCTCTGATAATGAACGACAGCGAACACGGCCGCGCGGGTGTCCAGCCCTAGAAGGCAGTAGTCGCATGGGTCCGATGGAAGGAGAAGAGGAACGTGAGGATGGATCGGTATGTGATGCCGGTCGCGAAAGATCAGGGGCGGACAAGAGCGAGACAGTGTCCATCTGCAGTTCGTTAACCTTCGCCTTGTTCTCGACACGGTTATTTGGTTGGAGGTCACCGTGTGTGCGGAGAAAATTCAGCCAGAAGTCGTCGATCGTGGCCGGATTAGACCAATCGGCTTTAAGTTCTTGCCTTACGGTTTCGCCTTCAAGTTCAAGTTTCATCGCGTCTGGAATTGGAGCGCAAAAGTTGAACATCGTGTCGAGCCATGTCTGCAATGGCTCACTGCCTAGGATGAAGTCGGAGATGTGGGCGCGATCGTCGGCAATTTGCAGCTTTCCAGTGCCACCAAGTGGTGCCACACCGTCATCAAAGGCCACGAAAGAGTCGAAGACCTGACTGATGATGAACGCGAGGTGTTCCGCTGTGAGGTCGTGAGGTTGGTAGAGCAGTGCACAATAGAGTACCACGTAGAGTAACGACTCCATATCGCCCTGGAAAGTGTGCCGTAGCTCATCTGCGATCGTGTAATGCAAGAGCACTCGAAGCGACATGAATCGCCATGTACCCTGGTAGCAATCGATATCAGCTCGTGTATAGCTGAGAATGTGATCGTCCCTACTGTGCGACCCTGTTTCACTGCCTCGCCTCTCTCGTCCACCCTACATGAAGACTCCCAGTCGATTAGATACCCTCGCCGAATGGGTGAGTCGGGCTCTTTGACGAGAATGATATTCCCAACGCTGATGTCTCTGTGGATACGGTAGTCTTTTGAGAGCACGTCTCTCATTGCTGCCAAGAGCTCCATGTCAGTACCTGCCATGGCTGAGGATTCGTTGCTTGAGACTCACCAGTGAAGACGTCGTAAGTCGCGTGAAGAAGTTCTTGCGCACCGTGGACTTCATGTAATGGACGGCCTACGACCCCCATTACCACACGATAATGTCGACGCAAGGACACATTGGGCTTCCCACCCGAAACAAAGCAGACCCAGGAATAGTCCTGGAACCAATCCGTTCCAGTCGCTTGCATGTCTCCCACTGCGCGCGCGTGATCGACACAACGGTCACGTCAGAGTCAGCTTACGCTTCACAATGTACATGTGAAAATTGGCGCACCGTCGAGATTACGCGGTTCCGAGGGATAGGATATGGGCACGTCACCGTGCCAGACGAGGCGAGGCACGTAGCGCACCCCCACATCCCAAAGACGCCTCAGCATATCGCCCTCGATCTCCTCCGAAGGCGCCGATCGCCAAGCGTCCTTCAGGAATACGACCTCGGATGTCGTGGGATCAACCGCCCAGTACCCTCGCGTGCCCCGCCCAACGAGCGACAGAGGGGATACAACAGGACGGGAGAACAGGAATCGACGAGTGTTCTCCTCCGAAGCCGTAAACAGATGATGTAAGACAGTAGCTGCATACACCCGTCCAGGAACGTAATGCTGCTTGACGAGGATGTCGAGGTCTTCTCCGTTCATCATTTGAGATTGAGCGTAACGGGTGATGGCGCCCTTGAAGAGCTCCTCCTCACCGGGACGGGCCATCTGCACCGAGGGGTCATGCCCGCGCCCGGGATCGGACGTCTGCGAGAAGCGCCACAAGAACTCGCATAGAATCTCCGGCTGTGCGCGAATGTCGAACGCCTCGGTGACGATGGATCCCGCGCGGTCCCAGCGAATGAGACGCGCGCGGGACCCGGCGAGGTAGACAGAGAAGAGAAAAACGCGCGGTTGGCGGGCGAGAACTTCGGTCGCGAACGAGATATGCCGCCCGAAGGCCACTTCGCGGTCTCCAACCGACCAACTCGGCAGGAATTCATGTAGGGCGCGTGCATCCTTGGTAGAATCTGCAGGCGGGTCGACGAAAATGTCACCGGAAGGGTCGGGAGAGATCTCGATGAAGAATTCGGTGAACCCGAGGTCTGTATGAGATAAGCTGTCTGCTGCTAGCACGGTATCGATGTTCTTGTTTGCGTAGCAACAAATTTGTGGCTTCATGAACGCGTGCTTCAACGGATGTCGACTACGGACACACGCCGCGTCGAAGGAGAAGCCAGGACAACGCGACTTGTACTTAGAACTCCTGTTGAGAGACGCAAGCTGAACAAGCATCCCTCAGCATGGTGGTTTTACAACCAAAGCTGAGTACGCACCAAGGGGTCCCGTATGTCCGAGCCACTCGCTGCTCTTGAGGGAACCGTTCGGAACGCACTCCTACTCGAGTATCGTGTCGACTCGTCTGCGTCGACTGGCGCAGGCAAGAAATAGTCCAGGAAATCAGCGGGAGGGATAGGTCCCACAATCCGAGTCTTGAGACTAGCAAAGTGGTCGCGCCACCTGGATGTTGTAAAATGAGGATCGAGCCCGTCTGTGTGTGGAGAAACGGGGTTGCGAGCAAGGGGAATGTCGTAGACGCAAGTCGAGGAAAATGTGTAAACCATGGGTATCCGTCGTAGGAATTGACTGGGTGGCACTAGTTGTTACAGCAGCAGCAGTGGGCTAGAGGTTGGGGACACACTAGCGGGATGAACAGGGAAGAACAAGGATGTGAAGTGCCACGAACAAACGCCAAGCGTCCAATATGACGAACCAAAGGTGGACATCTGACGGTTCAAGTTAGAACGTTACGCACACTCTGAGGCCATGGCGCAGACAATACGTGAGTACGTACATAAGGGCGGTTGAACGTGGCTTCAACAATACGCAGCGGTCGGAGCAATCCGCGCTTCCGATTTCACCAGCGCTGGCTGCCGCTTAGTGGAATCTTTGTATGCAGCGTACACGTTTAGATATTCTCGTGGTAGCATTGAGGAGATGGCAGCTTGGGCTAGTTGTCGACTGCATTCAAGCGTACCGCGGCTCGAAAGTTTCGGGCGTTCGGGACGTTTCGGGACCGGCGTCCTAAGTTGACCGACCCGGTGGCAGGAAGGCCGCTGAGTAATCCCCATAAGGGGACGATGACGACATCTGGCGAGCGCACCGCGCCGTACGCGCGCGACTCGTTTCTTGTACGTCCTCTGCCAGTGCAGCCGTTGCCCACGTCTGCCCGAAATCGCTTCCTTCTACGCCCTTCAATGCGGAGACAATAGACCCTCATCCTTCTCTACTGCACCAGAAGCAACCATACCCGAGGTCACAAGGCCATAGCCAGATCTCCTCCACCGCCGTAGTGTCCTAGAAGTCTTGGAACCGCGCCGACTTATTCCGAAGTTGCCTTCGATCTGGTCTTTGTAAGCCAAGCTATGGGCGGTGAGTAATCGAGGCGTCTTTGTCATGTTCAAGCAGAGGCTAAGTAAGTAGGTGAAAGCAGAGGGCACACCTACCGGACCGCGCCTTGTCCGAGGACTTCCTCGCTCAGCGTCAAGAACATTCACCCTCCTTCCCCACGATCTACGATCCTCTGCCCAGAATGCGAATCGCGTCACACATGAAGTCTTTCACGCGCCGGTATAAAACGTCCCTCTTCTCGTATCTCGTCGGTTCAAACCGCCCACTCCTTCTTCCGCCTCAAACATGCCTATCATCCACAACGCCCCAGCTCCCGGTGTTCCCTACTTCACCCCAGCCCAGTACCCTCCTTCGGGCACCGCCACAGAGGGCGATAATGTCCCGCTACTCTTCAAGCCTATCAAGATCCGCGGCGTCGAGTTCCAAAATCGCATCTGGGTCCGATCTCCTCCGTTTCCCCGATAGACTACTGTGTGCTCACCGGTGTCCCTACGCTCTCACCCTCGCAATGATCGCAGGTCTCTCCCATGTGCCAGTACTCCGCTCAAAATGGTTACCTAACCGATTGGCACGTGGCTCACTGTAAGTGTTCAAGGGCTTTCGAGAGAGATGACATGCGCGTTAACCATCCTGGTATTCTAGTGGGCGGTATCTTCACTCGAGGACCGGGCCTCACCATGATCGAAGCTACCGCTGTCACCCCAGAGGGACGCATCACGCCCGAGGATTCTGGCCTCTGGTCCGACGATCAGATCGAGCCCCTCCGCCGCATCGTCCAGTTCGCGCACTCTCAGAACCAGAAGATCGCCATCCAGCTCGCGCACGCGGGTCGCAAGGCCTCCACCGTTGCCCCTTGGCTCAACATGGGCGCGATCGCCACCGAGGCCGTCGGCGGCTGGCCCGAGGACGTCGTCGGGCCCAGCACCGTCCCGTACAACGAAGAGTTCCCGAAGCCGAAGGAGCTGGACAAGGCGGGCATTCAGCGGATCGTGAACGCGTTCATCGCCGCCGCGAAGCGCTCCCTCGCCGCGGGCTTCGACGTGATCGAGATCCACAACGCGCACGGGTACCTGCTCGACTCGTTCCTCAGCCCGGCGAGTAACAAGCGCACGGACGAGTACGGGGGCAGCTTCGAGAACCGCATCCGGCTCACGCTCGAGGTCGTTGACGCCGTGCGGGGCGTTATTCCCCCGACTATGCCGCTCTTTCTTCGGTGAGTCGATCTCCTCTTTTCTCGCGGTGGTGGTCTTGCCACACGTATTGTGGAGAGGTGGGCTCACATCTGCGGCACAGCGTCTCAGCCACGGACTGGCTCGAGGACTCGGGCGAGGACTCGTGGCGCTCCGAGGACACGGTGCGCCTCGCGGGCATCCTCGCCGAGCACGGCGTGGACCTGCTCGACGTCTCGACCGGCGGGATCTCCCCGAAGCAGAAGATCACGGGCGGGCCGGCGTACCAGGCGCCGTTCGCGGAGGCCGTGAAGAAGGCGCACGGGGATAAGATCCTCGTGAGCGCTGTCGGGGCGATCACGGACGGGCCTACTGCGCAGAGCGTGCTGGACAAGGTGAGTAAATGTTCTGTCCTTTCCGGGAGAAGATGCTGATGTGTCGGATGCTCAGGGCCAGGCCGACGTAATCTTTGTGGGCAGGCCGTTCCAGAAGAACCCGGGGCTCGTGTGGACGTTCGCCGAGGAGCTGGGTGTAACGCTGACGGTCGCGCACCAGATCGAGTGGGGCTTCAAGGGCCGTGGCAACGTGGGCAGGAAGGCCGCGCTGTAGTATCTCATAACATCGCATGTATGGTATCAAAAGTTGTAGCATAGACGTACACAAGTTCGCCGCATATAGAAATTGACGGCCATCGTTATCGACCTGGGGCAGACCAGTCGCATCTCGGGCTCGGACGACGACGAAACATGTGCCGACTCAATGTCGACGTCACATTACTACTGGTGGTAGGAGAACCAGATAGGTAAAGGTAAGCACGCTCACTTCCCTGGGTTCCCCATCCCTCGCATCGACTCGCGCGGATGCGCTCCTCTTTGATCCTCCACCGCGGCCATTCTAAATGATGTATACAGTCATACAATAGTGGCCCTAAACAGTCGCTTCTGAGCAAATCGGTTACAAAGGTACGTATGCAAGAAGACCAACCACAGCACAGGAGAGAGCCTCACGGAAACAGAATAGCGAAAGTACACGACGATAAGACGGACGCGGAGACCTAGCTTTCAGTACTCCAAGCCAACCAGACGACACGCGGTCGGATAATCGGGATCCTCGCGCAGGGCTACCTACTTGTGCCCTCGAGATTTCGTACCCTGCCAACCTCAGGGCGCCCTCGTCCTGGAGTTCTTCCGACTCGACTTATGCTTCCTTGTACCGAAACCAGTTCCCACGAGCCTGCCGTCCTCCTGGGTGTCTCGGATGCGTGCGCTACGGCGTAGTACAGGCGGGGGGGGGGGGGAAGATCCAGACAGTCTGGAGGTTTTGGAAGGGCGAACGGCCGGTGAGGGTTCGGAAGTCGATCGTTGACGCTTCTGCTCCCGCGAGGAATCGTTGAAAGAGGCCGATGATCGTGAGAAGCGGGGAGAGGGTAGGGGAGTGTAAGAGTCTACTTGGACGTGGACCAGGTATGTCTTGTTTTCTACGCGATTGTCCTCTTCGAGGTCAGGATGCGTACGCAAGAACTCGGCCCAGTAAGAGTCGATTGCCTCGGGGTCGGTCCACTTGTTTTTGAATATCTCAGGGGTACGAAAGTAGGGTCCGTGGTAGTGCATCATGTCGACCAACCAAGTTTGAAGACCAATGCTATCGTAGCGTATTGCGTCGGTGTACCGACGATATTCGACGTTGTCCGTTTTCCCTAGGCCACCTATCAGGACCCCCTTTTCTACCATCGAATCTTCGAAGAGGTAGTAGAGAACGAGGCTCAGCTGTCTTTCGTTAGCGTTGTGGGCCTGAAAAAGGAGCGCGCAATGAAGAACGACGTAGAGAAGGGACTCCATGTCGTCTTGAAAGACATGTTTGAGTCCGGCCCCGAGATCTCCGCTGAGGAGACGAATCGACATATATTGCCATGTTCCCTGGGGCACAAATATGTAAGTCCCCTCTATCGTGCATGAAATGGACACTCACGACACGCCCCAGTTCCACCGCTTCACCTATCTCATCCACTCTGCAAGATGAATCCCAGTCGATCAAATAACCTCTCCGCACGTGCGAGGATTCCTTGACCAAGATGATATTTCCCAAACTGATATCGCGATGGATGCGCGAATCCTTTGCTAAAGCATCTCTCATCGCTGCCACCCATCCGGTAAGCCAGCCATTAATCTCAATGACAACCAACTTAGAAGACAGACTCACCGGTAAAAACATCGTACGTCGAGCACAACAATTCTTTTGCACCTCGAATGGTTCTCAGAGGTTGTCCAACTGTGCCCATGATCAAGCGGTAGTGACGACGTTGCATCACATCGACCCTCTCACCAAGAACGTAGCATGTCCATGGAGAGCCTGCTAATACGTCTGTCATGGATATTTGAATGTCATATACTAGTAGCAGGGCAATAGGGGCGAGTTAGCCAGATACTGTAGGGAAAGAGGCGGTACGCACCGCTCAGCTGACGCCCATCGGCAGGAAATCCGCGTGGAACATCACCATGACATACGAAGGAAGGAACATGTCGCACACCGAGCTCTGGAAGGCGTCTGAGAATGTCCCCTTCAATCTCATCACCAGAACACAAGCGCCATGTATCCTTCAAGAAGACGACCGCATGCGTTAGCGCGTCCACAGCCCAATACCCTCGTGTGCATCGACCAACAGTGGCCAGTGATGACACTACTGGACGCGAGAAGAGGAAACGACGGGAATTCTCTTCGATAGCCATAGAACCCTGGGAAAGAACGAGGGTTGAGAATACTTGTCCGGGTTGAAAGTGTCTTGCTACGGCATTGTCGAGATCTTCTCCCTCCACCAGTTGCGTGCAGGCCTGTTCCGTGATGGCGTGCTTGAACGCTTCTTCGTCTCCCGGAAGAGCAACTTGTATGGATAGGTCGTGACCGCGAGCCGCGTGGGTAGTTTGCGAGAACCGCCAGAGGAACTCACAAAGGATGTTTGGGTTTTCGCGGACGTCGAAAGACTCCGTCATCACGCAGCCTGACCGATCCCACCGAATGAGGCGGGCCCGCGGCCCGACCATATACGACGTATATAGGAAGACGCGGGGCTGGCGGGCGAAGACTTCGGCGACGTAGGACATGTGTTGGCCAAAAGCATCCTCCAGCGGTACGCGATCGTCTACGTCTGGGAGAAACTCATGAGAGTTGCGGATTGCAGGGTACGCGTCCGGAGGCGGGTCTGAGAAGAGGTCGCGAGAGGAGTCGGGGGCAATATCAATGAAGAACTCGGTGTACCCGAGATCTGAGCGGGAAGCCTTATCCGAGGTGCGTACGACGTCTATATTTTCTTCACGGTAGCAGCAGATATGGGGCTTCATGGAGCTGCGTCTATTGGGTCGTACAACGCGCATGGCCGCTGCGTCGAAGACGAAACCGGGGCAGCGCGACTTGTGTTTCGTTCTCTTCTGGAGAGACACAAGCTGTGATGCACATCGTCACGCCATGAAACTGCTACGGAGCAGACAACAGCACATACCAATGGCCGCCACACGTCAGATTCTGTTACGCCCCTGGAAGGCAAAGCATTGAAAGCGTTCTTGCTGGATAGTCGCTGGTTTTCCGAGGCGGGCAAGGCGGGAGGGAGGTACCAGTCGATGAATTCGAGTGGCGGCATCGGTCCAACGATGCCTTCTTTACCGGAGGCGAAATGGTCTTTACATCGCGCAGTGGCAAAACGAGGATCAAGTCCATCTTCATGGGAGTCGTCGGGGTCGAGTGCGAGAGGAATGTTGTAGACACATGGCGAGTCGTTGTAGTAAGTCATGAAGGAGGTGCGGAAGTCTGAGCAGCTTGTGGCTCAGCGAGACGGCAGACGAGATAGTGGAGGAGTCAACGAGTGAACCTGCAATGGCCAAGTGATATGTAAGCCGGAGAGCACATACACGCAGCCGGATGGAACACAGCAAAAGGCAGGGCATCCCGAGGTGAGCGAGAATAGGCCTAGGGGCGGCCCTCGAGACACGAGTGTATTGTATAGCTTGAGCAGCAACCATGTATGGCTGCGACCGCTTTTTGAATGTCTCCGCAGCATCATGAAACGCAAGGATATGCCGAAAGGCACAACAAGAGAGATAGACGGGGGATCTGGATAAACGAACGGGCTCTGGGTCCCCTGGGAGCTAGGGAGGAGGCAAGCAGGGAGTCGGGACACGGGCCGGACTCGGCAATCCTGAATCCTGTTTGGGATTGAGCCACGTGGACGAGATTACATCTGTGATCAGCACTGACCCGGCCGCGGGACGCGGCGGCGGCGGATACGGTCGAGCGAGCACTGTGGGGTTGGCAGTGGCCCGTTCACCCTTGGCTCGTATTGAGCTCATACAGCCCGCGCTAGCTTTACTCTTCGCTATTTTTTCAACGCAGTCGACCACCGAGCTGTTACCCCTGCTGGTACCGGACTTTCCGCGCACAGGCCCATGAACGGCGCCCACCACCCTAATGGCAGTCTCTCCAACCCTCCTCATTCCTCCTTGGGTACAACAAACCTCAGCAGCACGGTAGCTCCCTCCAGTGTGTCTTCAACATGGACCGCGGACAGTACAGCTGTCGGAAGCACTGATAGGGATACTCAAGTAAGGCCATTACCCGTTCGCCAAGAGAGAGTGTCCTGATCCCTCGGGATACTTCCAGCTCCAGGCCCTCACAGATCAGCTGAACCATGAGTATCTTATCAAGGAGGGTGCGGAGGATATGCTGCGCAAGCAGATCAATGTGAGTTACACTTAGCTTTTGATAGGACTTCATGGCCGTTCGTGTCCGTTTCATTGTCGCGGCTTGAACGTGGTGCCACCTCTCTTAGCATCATTATATCCATAATATATTCTCAACTACTTCAAGGTTTGGGGAAATGTGCTCAGAACACTTATCTTTACCCTTTTCCATCTCGTTTTACGGGCTGCTCTAGGATGCTCTTAGAAACGATGTCGAGCAAGAACTTGCAACGGCTATGCAAAAGATCACATACCTCGAACGCACCATTCAGGCCGGTAAGGGATGCCTTTGTACGCCCATAGATATGATCATCCCACTTACCTCATTGCAGTCACGGGTCGAGTCGTGCGGACAAGGAGCAATGACACCACGCCAAAACGCAAGTTCACAGGCCCGCCGTTGAACGACTCGGCGAATTGGGCTCCATCATGGAGAGAGGAAGGAGCGGAAAGAGGTGTGTGGATATTTTCCGCATTGATCTGCTTTCTCGAACCGTCTGAACATGTTTATGTCCAGACGATTTCCGCTCTACGATGCACCAAGCGAACAGCGCGGTGAAGGCTTTGCATCTATTGTCTCGACAGCACCACAGCCATTCAAATTCGGTCCCTTCCCCTTCGACATCTCCTTCTACGTCGACTTTACCAAATCTTGCGACGGCTTCGGATGCGGAGATAAATCGCGCCCGGGTAGAGACGATGAACAAGCTCATTGGGATACTTCAACGGAACCTCCGTGTGCGTTATGAGCTCGATGTTGCTGAAGTTGTTCACGCGTGAGTAGTTATTCTATTGCCGTCGAAGCGTTCCCCTAAAAGAAAATCAGTATTCTTCCTGCGCTTGCCGACAAGGCAACAAAGCAGTCGCGTGCCACAGCATACAGGCTGATCCGACATTCCCTAGTCGACTCTCATTCAGTACGGCGCGCAGGAGAGCAGAACCTAGATTGGTACATCGTTAAGTACGTTTCCACCAGTCATTCTTGTAATGCGTTCCGCCACTGACTTAGCCTACAGATCGTTGTCGCGCGATAACAAACACACGGTCGAGAAAGAGCAGGCTATCAAGCTCATCCGCGCTATCGTCGAGATAGGTTCCGAGCGCCACCCACCGCACTCCGCCATGGGTTCGGGAACCGTCCCCCTCTCGGACGCGGTCACGCGTGCGCTCATCGCTGTCGCCGAGTCGCCCGAAGATCCCTTCAAGTCCATCTGTGTGCAGACGCTGACCGAAATACGTACGTCATTATGTCGCACGACACCTGCTCTCCCTGAAGCTGAGCGGGTGTTTACGCAGTGCTGATCGACATCGAGCTTATGGCTCGTACTGGGGGCATACGGGTGCTGCTGCATGCGTTGGCGGAAGGCCCGTTGGAGATGGCGCCACTGCTTACGGCGGCGTTCTTGCATATCATTGACTCGCCGCAGACGAGGGCGTACTTGAAACCCGGAACGGACTTGGAGGTCAGTTGGGTGTCAAGCGGACGCTTCCTCTTGGCACTCACCCGTTCGATCTAATGATCTAGATCGCTCTGTCAGGAATCACAGACGCGTACGGGAAAGGGGTAGAACATGCGGAGAGAGTCAAGGGCTGCACTCGTATCGCGTCGTCCATATTGCGAACATGGAGCGGTAGGTTTTTCAGGGCGTGGTCAACGAACAATACTCATATCACCGCCCCCCCAGGTCTGATTTACTTCTGCATCAACGATAAAGCCGCAATACGTGCCATCATCGACTGTTTGCGAATACCCTCACTCGAGATGCGAGTCAGTAATTCGCTCTTGCATCGATATACGGGTGTTAAACGTCTCCGCAGGAAGTCATCCTTGATATGTTCTTCGATCTTCTGAACATCAAACCGCCGGAGTGGCATCGAGCTTTCATTGACGGCCGAAGATTAACCAGTTAGTCCTAGCTCTGACACATTCTATTGTGTTTACTGAGCTGCTTTCAGTGTACCGAAGATCAAGACAAAGCGCCGAGTTGCAGTCGGCGGACCTCCCGCCTCGACCTCAGGAGACTCTTAAACTGACTGACCAGTATATCGCGCTTCTCATCCTAGTCTTCACCGATGCAGGACTTCTTGATGTGAGTTCGGGGCTTACTGGGTCTTACAGCAATGGCTGATTCTTTGTGCACAGGCGTTAACATCGATGTTCGAGGAATCGAGTGTCGGTTCCTCGTTGTCGCGGAAGGCCACGCTACTCATGGCGGAGGTGTTACAAAAGGCGAACCGCGTTCTGCCGCTGTCGATGGCAGCAAAAATCCAGGTATGTTGGCGATGATTCTATGATTTGCGTACTGCTGACCGTGCACACAGGCGCTACCACGTATATTTAACCTAGCCTCTGACTATCTCGACAACGAGCACCGTATCATGGGTTCTTCTGCGCTCTCGGCGATTGACAGTTTCAACCGGCACCGTTCGCGTCTCCAACCGGCCGTCAAGGACGACGCGTCCCGCCCCCGCGCGAACTCGGTCGAGGAGTCTGTGCGGCGGAGCCAGCGCGCGGTCGACCAGGAGAAGATGAAGATGCGGATGCAGATGGACGACAAGGCGTTCCAGGCGAACCTGCTCGAGACGCAGGTGATGCTCACGAAGGACCACATGAAGTGGAACTTCGACACGCTCCAGGAGCTCGTCGAGGGCCCGCTGCATAACCCGAAGCGGATGGAGGAGGCGATCAAGGTGTCGCGGTATATCAAGAAGCTGATGTCGTTCTTCCATCCGTTTGCGCACCGGTTCTGTGACTTGCCTAGAACGAAGGTGCGTTGATAATGTAACGAGCACTGGGCGGGTGCTGACCTCGATCATAGCTGAATCTGCGGTGGGTGCGGCTGGGATGTTCGCTCATCACTGCGCTCCTTGCTAGCCAAGACGGGATCCGGTTCCTTGCCGAAGACGAGTTTTTGGCGCAGATCGACAAGAGTTTTACACAACTGGACCCGGTACGCGCCGGTTGTATCATCCCGAGTGTTCTCATGCTAAGTATACCGTAGCTCAACATGGCGCCTATCTCCGACCCCATATTCTCCAAACAGCGCATGCGCGATACCCTCACTTCCGGGTATTTCGATATACTTGGTGTATTGAGCAAACGCAAGGAGGGAGTCGAGTGAGTTGTGTGTTTGTTTAGAATCTCTTGTCATTCGCTGAAGCGTGCTCCCAGGCTGATGGAGAAGTTTAAGCTGTTCACGGCGTTCTATCACCTCAGCGAGCTTCGTAGTCGGGAGGACTTGATTACAGGGATCGTCGAAAACCTCGATTACAGCATGTGAGTGCCCTTTGGATGTCAGCGTTCGCTGTGCTCACTTGACAACAGCGACGGCCACTCCCGAATCGTCCTCTCGAAGGCGCTGACGTCCAGCTATAAGGTTGGAATCATCAGCACGATTCACACGTTTTCGCACTCACACCGGAGAACAGCACGTCAGGGTCTACGCTACAAAACACCTCGGCGGATTGATCCGTAACAGCCCAACCGCCAACGCCTGGACGCTCAGACTCCTCTTGACCCAACTATACGATCCCGAGCTCGAGGTCCGCGAGCTGGCGGTGCGTTTCCTGGAGGAAGCGTGCGAGTCGACGGACGTGCTGCAGATGGTCGTCGAGATGCAGCCGACGCTAGACCACTTGGGCGAAGTCGGCCATCCGCTCTTGCTCAAGTTCATGTCGACGCCGACGGGCTTTAGGTTCTTGTATGCGGCGCATTATATTGACCGGCAGATGGAGCTGTGGTTCCATGTGAGTGGACCGTCGAGGTGTATGTTTTGTGGAGGGCTGATGGTGTCGTGTACAGGAACTCAACGTGCACTATGTAGTGGACATCGAAGTGTTTCTCGCCAAGGCGTTTGGCGAGGGCATAAACGAGGACGATGAGGACCTGCTGTAGGTGCCGTTTCATGTACAGCACTAAGAATGTATTGCTCACTTTGGTTCGTTTAACAGCGTTCCCCCGCTACATTTCTACGGCGTGATGGCAAAGACCGAGCTGGGCTGCGAGGTGCTGCAGGAGAAGGGCCACTTTGCCGAGTTTGCGCACTTCATCCGCAGACACGGGCTGGAGAGCGAGGACCGGGATCTGATCCTGAAGTTGAAAAGCGTCCTTTGGGCAGTGGTAAGTCTTGTGCCTTGCATGCTTGTGACGCTATTCTGAAGAGAAATATAGGGAAACATCGGCGCGACCGAAGGGGGTCTACCGTTCCTCGAAGACGAAGAGATCATCCCGGCCATATTGGAGATCGCGGAACAGTCACTGGTGCTTTCTGTGCGAGGGTGCGTCGCACTCGGTTTCGACTGGAATCAAATGCTGACTAGATAAATAGGACGTGCTTCTTCGTTCTGGGGCTGATCTCGTCCACACCTCAAGGGGCAGAGATCCTAGACGACTACCATTGGGAGGCGACATTGTCGCCCTTGGGTATGCCTACCGGACTCTGCGTCCCTGTCGATGTCGAGCAGTTCGTTTCGGTAGGCTCATCCCCGTCTTTCAGAATTCTGTGCCATCGTTGACTAGGACACTAGTTACCTGTTTGGGAGTGCGTGGCTAGTGAGGGAGACGAGGATAGTCGGCTCGCCCCTCCAGAGACCGAGGAGGAAGAGGAGGTCATGACCGCGATCTACAACCTCGCGAACACCGTCATCGCAAACGCCGCGTCGCGTACACTTACCAAGTACGTTTCCCTTCTCTCCCCTGTCATTTACTTCCCCTCTGACCCCCGAGGGCATCACGCAGGATGAAAGGCAAGCCAGAATACCGCCACATCTGGAGCTCCCCGCAGATGTTCTACCGCGCGCTGCACACGATCTCGACGCAGAAGTTCCGGCTGCCGGTGCGGAGGTACATCTTCGACCTGTTCAGCATCGAGCTCGATGCGGACGTCGTGCGTCAGCTCGCGGAGAGCGCGGTCGCGCTGCGGGCGCCGCATGAGGTTCTCGAGGAGCCCGGGCTGGAGGGGCGGAAGGGGGAGGAGAGCGGGGAGGATGAGGACGAGGACGGGGAGGAGCGTACAGTGGAGCCGGTATACCCGCACGGAAAAGTAAAGGAAGAGGAGGAAGAGAAAGCGAAAGAGCAGGAATCGCCTCAAGACTCGGAGCCTCCACCGCTACCCCCGCTGCCCGCGGTGCCCCCTCCCCCACCTCCTCCAAAACGGAAGATGTCGTCTGCGGCGGGGACGCGGCCGCAGTCGTCGGCGAAGATGCGCGAGTCGGTGCTCGCGTTCCGACAGCGGACGCCGCGGCCGCCGCTGTCGGAGAGCGAGGAGGAGGCGTCGGACGTGGACGAGGAGGCGGCGGCGGCGAAGAAGAAGCGGCAGCGGGCGCCGGTGATGAGTTTGAGGCCGAAGAGTAGGATTATTGGGTTCAACTGAGGACTGAGTAAGGTTGATGCTTGGGGGAGGACTGGAAATGAAGGACGTTTGGGATCAGATACGCTGCTGTTACTGCTTGACGCTTTGCTTTCTCTGCACATTGTGTATCGCTATTTGAACGTCACATTGCATGTGTACTTATCGTCCCATGTGTACTACCTCAATTGGCATTGATTTGACGAAATGGGGGATGGAAAGACGCCACTTGAGGCATGGAGGTTGATGCACACGGACAACTAGGAAACGAGAGTAAAGCGGATGTATTGTGTCTACTTCGTACGCAGGATACGGAGCGTGGTGGGCTTGTACACGAAGTTCTCGGCGTAGTTCTTGGGGGGAATACGAGTAACTTCAGTAGGAGCGCTGTGTAAGGATTTACGTCAGAAAGCTTGGTGAGGATACACAAACGAGGAACGTACATGTAGTAATCCCAACCTGCACGCGATCATTCGATGAGCAAGGCGAGCGGTGGAGATGGTTTCCGGACGTACCTTGCTTCTCAGCAAAGTGGATGGCGTCCTCCTTGGTGCGGAAGGAAAGGCGGGTGCCCTGCATGTAATCGGCGCTGGGCGTGCGCGTCAGGCAAGGAAAGGTGGTGCGAGCGGCCGCAGCCGGCTCGGGGAAAGAGGAGAGGCGAAGGAAACTCACGAGCTGGCCCAGCCCATCAAGGGGTTCTCCCAACGACCGCCCCCAGGGAGGATGTCCCAGTCGATGCGCCAGCGGTTGGACTTGCCAGAGCCGCTCTGGGTGGTGCTGCGGGTGGGCTGGAAGATGCGGACGGCGCGGTGACGGAGCTCCTCTGCGATGCGGGGAGAAGAAGCGGTCAGGATGGTGTTGGGCACGGAGAGGTGAGTGAGTACTCACTGGGCGCGCCGCTAACGACGTCTGCAGTGACGACGTCGCGGGGAGGGGCCTGGGCGATCTCGGTCTGTTGGGACTCGGCGGCGGCAGGGATGGTGGGCTGGGTGGTGGTGCTGACGGCGCGGGCGGAGAGGAGTGCGCCGCGGGGGAGAGCGGACTTGGAGACGGCCTGCTGGCAGGACCGGAGGAGAGACATGGCGGGAGAGGCGAGTCCGAGACTGCCTTGGATCGTGGCCGGTGAGTGTTCTGTGCTGCACGCTCCCGGTCCCGTCGTCGACGGCGCCGTTCACCAACGCTAGGCGCGCAGGAGCTACGAACCGAACCGGATCGCCCCGACGCGGGATGGCCGGGCCGGGGACCGTAGGCGAGGCTTTACGGCGTTGTGGTGCCACCAGCCGCCCATTGAAGTGCTTCAAGCGCTGGTAAGTAGTGCTAAGTGGGGTAATAGTCGGGTTATAGCCCGGCTAACGACTGGCTAATGGGTCGGGTAAGAATAGGTGGCGGCGGGCAGGGCGGCGAGGGCAGTCGAGAAGCACTGGGCTCGGTGAGAGCTCCTCAGCTCCGCTCCTCGTCCTCGACGTCGGGTCTGCCGCCTGCTTGCTTGCTGTTCCTTGCTTGCTTGCTCGCTGTTCCCTGCTTCCTGCCACCCTTCCTCCGTCCGTCGTTCTCCCCTGCGCCGCAGTCGGTGGCCCTCCCCTTCGCAGGCAATGGCTACCATCCAGAACAGGCCCTTCTCAAAAGACTACAGGTCCGCCTCCCGCCGCTTCCCCACTCTCTGCTCGCCTGACCTCCCTCCAGCGGGCTCATCAACCAGTCGGTCGTCGCTGGCGCAATCTTCCTCATCACCATCAGCTCCCATGAGTACATGCGCAGGAAACGTCGAGGCAAGCCTCCATACCCCGAGCCGTTGGGCAGCGTAGAGACTTGGGAATTTGGATAGTGCGTCTTCTTGACCCTTACTGTTCCTTCAGTGCTCACGCGCGACCCCACCGTAGCCTCTTCCAGGGCAGGTCATGGGCAAAGTAAGCTCCATTTTCCTCGCCTTCCCGTCCCTCTTTCTCATCTTCTCTCCAGGCGTCCGTCCCCTCCGCTACCTAGAAAATATCCTCTTGGCTGGGTCAAGCAGGTCCTTTCCTTCCCCGAAGACCGCTTCAACCAGCTACGCGGTGTCGATGCCACTCTTTACACCCGCTGGCTTAGAGGCTGCTTTTGGTTCGCCGTCCTGCAGTCTTTCACCACCCTGATCATCCTCTTCCCCATCCATGTCACCTTCTCCGACGGCAGTGTTTCCCCAAAGTCTATGACACGCGCCTCCATCTCCTCCCTCGTGACTACCAAGAAGGGCCTTTCACTCCTCTGGGTTCACATGGTACTCCTCGTCTGGATTACCCTCACTTGGTTCGGTACCCTCCATTGGATTTGTCGCGGCGCATTCCACTTCCGCGCCCAGAAAATCCTCGCCGCTGCCAACAGAGTGGCGTCTGAAACGCGCGCGGAGCGTCGTGCCCAGTACGACCCTCACCCGCACCCTCAGTACCCGTTCCACAGTCTGCCGCCCATGGATGATGATCACACCAACAGAGGCCTCCGCATGCGCACTGTCATGGTCACCAATATTCCTGCCGCGCTTAGATCCGAGCGCGACCTCAAGGAGTACTTTGAGTACTATCTCTCTCGCCGTGTCGCCCGTCCCGCTATTGGCATCACGTCTTCCACCCAACCGGGATTCCTGAACAAGACTTTCGCTTTCCTCTTCAATCATGCTCGCCGTATACCAGCGCAGATGTCCCTTGTGCGAACGTCGACCGCAGGGAGCAGCAGCGAAGGCCACGGTGCGCCCGGGGAGCCCAAACCCGAGACCGACTCTTCCCCGCCTGCCATCGACCGCGTCGTCGTCGTCCGCAAGATGAACGACCTCGCATCCATGATGGAGCGCCGCGAAGACATCCTCCGCCTCCTCGAGACCGCGCATATCAAGCTGGCCCGCAGGGCGCTCACGGGCGTGCAGGCCGCCATGCAGAACAGGCAGGGCTCTGGCCCCATCAGCAAGGCCGTCCGGCGCATGTCCGTCGCGGCCATGACGACGCTCGGAGCGGCACAAGGCGGGGACCAGGCGGCCCAGCGCGACAGCGAAGATGGCTCGGAGGAGGCAGAAGACCGGACGCAGCTTCTCATTCGCACGCTCAAGCCCTACCTCCCCGCGCTCGACTCTGAGCTCTCCTCCGACAGCCACGCTCCTGGATGGCGCACTTTCTTCAAACGTACGCACCCCGAGACGGAGCCCCGCCAGACCCCCGCGGACGCAAAGGCGGCGGCGGCGACTGAGCCGCAAGAAGGGGAGCCAGCGAAGACGGTATGGGACGCGCTGCTCAGCCTCCCGCGGAGCGCCTTGGACGAGTTCCAGCCCCTGATCCACCTCTCGTCCATCTTCCGGGGCAAGACCGTGCCCGCGATCGACTACTACACCGCGAAGCTGCAGATCGTCACGGGCATGATCACGGAGAAGCGCTCGGTGCCGCTCGCGGGCTTCGAGGCGATGCCGACCGCGTTCGTGACGTTCGTCGACCCCGCGGACGCGCGGAGGGCGTGCAAGTACCTGGCGGTGCACCCGGAGAACCCGTTAGAGTGCTTGGTGACGATGGCGCCGTCGTTTGAGGATTTGGATTGGACGAGGTTGATGAAGCCGACGTTCAGGGTAGAGGTATGTTGTCCCCATACTCGTAGTTGGACTGGGCTCAGACGTTTTTGTGTAGTTCGTCAAGGATTGGGTGGTTGAACTTGGCGTCTGGTATGTGGCTCATCCACATTTCGTCTCTTCCGCGCTCAATTCTGTTCGTTCGCAGGGCCTTCACCATCTTCTGGGTCTTCCCTGTCTCATTCTTCGTCGGTCTGGTCAACATTCAGAACTTGAGTACGCTCTGGCCTGGTCTGGTGGGTATATGCGCCTATATGCTATGACGTCATACTGATCAGCCCGCGCAGTCAAACTTTCTCGCTTCGCACGCCTGGGAAGAAGAGCTGCTGCAGTCGTTTATCCCTACGCTGCTGGTCGCTTTGTTGTCCCTGTTGATTCCGCTGCTACTCCGTACGAACCTCGTTTGTTCTCATCTCTTGCTCTTGACTGACGCAACGTGTACAGTGCTCATCGCCAAGCGAGCGCACACGATCGCCACGCTCTCCGCTCTGCACGACCGCATCATGACGCGGTACTACAAGTTCCTCGTAGTGAACGTCCTCGTCTTCTTCTGCGTCGGCACGGTCGCGCTGCAGTCGTTCTTGCTCTCCTTCAAGTCCATCGCCACGCAGCAGATCGCGTCTGTGATTGCGCAGAGCTTCCCCGTTGCGGGCCCGTTCTATGTCGGCTGGTGTAAGTCGGGAAGTTTGTGTGTGTAGTGCACGGACTGATGTTTGATGCCTTGGACAGTCATTTTTACGACGGCCATGCATGGTGGTGTGGAGTTGGCACTCTGTGAGTCTACTCCTTCTTTTCTATCGCACTGTCCGATTATTGACGTCCCACTCCAACGCATATAGTCGGCGTACGTCCTACGTCTGGATTGGTACGCTTCGGAGGCTGACCTGTTTCAGTTGCCGCTCATCCTGTATCCCTCCACGAGGCGCCAAATCACACCCCGCAAGCGGGCTATGGGCATCCGACCTCGCACGTTCAACTATTATTGTAAGTCGATTCTCTATCATTGCACAGTTTGGTTGTTAACCACTCGAGGTAGACTGGCTTCCGAATCACGTCCTCGTCATGCACGTTCTGCTGGTGTTTGCTGTGCTCAATCCTCTGGTTATTCCTTTCGCTTTGATATATTTCATTGTGGAGCGAAGTGAGTCTTTACCTTTGTTGCCGGTGCTATGAGTTCTCAACGAGTTGTTTATAGCTGTGATCAAGAACCAGCTTCTCCATGTCTACGCGAAGAATTATGAAGGCAATGGGAAGGTGTTGTTGATTCGCATGGTCAGGTATTCGTTGGATGGTATGTCGAGGACCACTATTGTTCTTTGGGCATGCTCCTCATCCTTGCTCCAGGTCTTATCCTTGCGCAAGTCGTCTTCCTGGCTTACATGGTCGTCAACAAGAAGACTGTCAACGTCGGTATTTCTGCGTTCCTCATCGTTGTCACCGCGATCTATAAGATGTTGTACGTAAAACATCGCTTATAAACTTCTCTCGTCCGCTCATGGCCACCCTTCTAGCCTAACTCGTCTTTGCCGAGCACGCTTCGAACGCGATGATGTCCTGGAAGCTCAGGTGGTTTGCGGAACCGGCGATCCAACCGAAGCTCTGATCGACGACGCGGCTCCGACCGACGAAGAAGCTCAACGCACAGCTCTCGAGACGAAGCTCAGTGGGAGCTCCTCAGCGGATGTCTGGCCATGGAAACTTCCGTTGAGACTGAACTTCCCCTACTCCACCGTCGCGAGTCGGCCCCGCAAGTCACAACATCGTCGACCGAACCCGTTCGCACCCCCGCGTCGATCAGACTCCACGTTGCCTCTCAACGCGCCGACAACGTTCGATGAGCCAGCATCCCCGACTAGTGTTCGCCCACTCCAACCCTGGCGTGAAGCTAGCCCCGAGCCTATAGAGACTCGGTCTCCTGAAGAGGAAGTTGAATCCGCCGTTGTGTCCAAGCACCCTCCGCACCGGGCATGGGAGGACGAGTCTTCCCCGGATCACACGTACGACAACCCGTACTACACCCGCGATATTGACAACCACCTGTGGCTCCCCCGTGACCCCCTCGGCATCCTGAACCTGGATGACACCATTACCCTCCGCATGTCGTTGACCACTCAGCCGGGTGCGGGCAGGCTCGGCGCGTGGCGCGAGGAAGACTTCATCGAGACCGGGCTCTCAATTCCGCTCGCGACAAGCTTCGGGAGCATCGACGAGGAAGACGAAGACGAGGCCGAGTCTTCCCACCGCAGCTTCTACAGGCGGCTCGACGGCTCGGAGCAGATCAAGCTACCGCCCATCATCGCGTCCCGGGTCGGAGAAGCCGACGTCGAGACCGCGCCCATCCACCGACGACAGTCCAAACGCCGACAGTCGTCCATCCGGAGCAACAGCGACCCGACGCACCTTGGGGTCGGACGCGCGCGCACGCTGGACCTCGGGTCGCCGGGATCGCCAGGGTGGCGGTCGATGTCGCTGGGGTCCGCGTCGCAGGCGAGCGCGAGCAGCCGTGGGGGCGGGCCGCCGTCGAGCACGTTCAGGCTCTCGGCGGACGGACGTCGTCGAAACCGCGCGGCTTCGATGGATTATGAGCTGGGCTTGCGGCGGACGGGCCAGATGCCGACTTTCGGGGCGCGCTCGGCGTTGTCGGTCGGGGCCGCGGAGGCGGGTGGGAGCGCGCAGTCGACGCCGCTTGTGTACCCGTATGGCTCGCAGGGGTCGCGGGTGATTTCGGTGCAGGACGCGGTGTATGGGGTCGCGATCGCTGAGGAGGAGGACGCGGCGGAGGACGCGAGAGAGAAGGAAGCTGAAGAGGAGGAACAGGCGCAGCAGCCCAAGTCGTGGTTTACGGCTTGGATGTTCCGCGGGACATGACCGACACGACACGACCCCTCGACGACTCCTGGGACGAACACGCCTGTACGCTATTTTGGCCGATGATGATGACGACGACGGCCACCTGCTTGATCTGCACCCTCCCCTTCTCCGCGCCTCCCTTGGTCAACTTTCCTCCCCCTCCCATCCCCCTCCCAGCCCCCTCTCATCCACCTTGCATTTCATAAGTTATCCACCCTGCAATTGTTTAGTACCACGCATTCGCACGCACGCTTTCGGAGCATGATTGATTCTGTTGTTACGTTTACGCCCGTTCCCCCAGGTGCACATACCCAGGAAGGCCCACGCACTGTACTAGTCTAATTCACTTCCACTTGGATATATCCACGGTTATTCCGACCGCGCCCCCGCCGCGCCTGCCTGGATCCGAGACGACCTGCGTGCGCGCTCGCGTGCTCGCCGTCGTGATCAGTCGGCGAGTCCGGTCGAGGCCCGACGTTTTTCCTGCATGGCACGGCGGGGGATTCTCGCTCGTGCGGTGCAGGTCGATTGAGAGGTTCGGCGGAGAGGAGAAGGTGCGTCTTAAGGTGCTTCCGGGCGATGATCCGTGGCGCTGTAGGTACTTAAGCCGGGGTGGGGTAGAGGAGCTGTACTCGGTGTGCTTCTGCTCCTCCGAACTGACTAGCATATAGGATGCTCTCGCGGTCGGCTTTTGCTTCTTTTGCGTTGTTCTGTGGCGCGGTGCGCGCGGGAACGACGATATGGTCTGGTGAGTTTCTTGGTAGGCCGTGTTTGAGAGAAAGACTAACCGAGGGTTGGCTAACAGGATCATTCAACCCATTCTCCACCGTCGCTGACTTCGACAAATGTGCGTGCGAGTCGAGTCTTGGGATTTGGTTCATCTTACTAATGATGTTCCGCAGGGTCTTGGTCGAGTGAGGTCGGGACATACCAATGGGTTCGTATATGCGCCGCCAATACCCACATGAACGCTGAGGGAATTGATATGTTGGCGTTCTAGTACATCCATGGCAGCCAGCCTACTTCGCACTACCTTGCGCTCGATCCTGCGTACAAAAACCCAGCAGATACGGCCGAGACGCACGGCCTTCGGATGACCATCGACTCCGGGGCGACATGGAATTCGAACATGGAGCGGTAAGACCAGCTATTTCTAGACAACGGCAGTCGCTGATGCTGATACGCAACGTCAGTTGTGAGCTCATTCCCCAGACCACGGCGAACCTTGGACAAGGGAATCTCTTCTACCACTTTTCGCTCATGCACGATGACACCAGCCCGCCTGACGTGAGTGCGCGATCTAGTGAAAAGCTACGAAGGATATTGAGAACCAGTTGTAGTCGACGCTGGAGCACCAGATTTTCTTCTTTGAGTCTCATTTTACCGAGGTACGCTAGTGTCTTTCTCGTTCTAAGTATCCTCGAACTCACGAAATATTCCTTCACATAGATGAAGTACGGTGTCAGCCCCAACCCGACATACCTTGAATGGCACGTCCAGAGCCAGCCCCAGTGGGGCACGCCGTTCGTAGCCGGACAGTGGTACAACTTTGCGTACGATATCGACGTACGTACCACATCTCATAGTTGGTATCCCATGGGCACTCAAATACTGACTGGCTGCGTGGTGCATGGCCTTTGCAGTTCTCCGCGAACACGGTGGGCCTCTGGGCCTCAAACGGGTCAAGCCCGCTCGTGAAGGTGATGGACAACGTGTCCGCGTCAACCTCGACCAACTCGGAAGATTTCCACGTCGGTGTGCTCCGTATCGTCAACACCGCCACGCCCGAGAACTGGTACATGTCCGGCGTTTACATTGAGAGTGGCCCGATTACGACTACAATCGGCAACGGGACGAGCACCGGCACTGGCACCACCACATCGGCGCCGTCGTCGGGCAGCCCAACGAGTGCGCCGGCGTCATCCGCCCCTGTCTCGACAACATCCGTGAGTTCCACGACGTCCGCATCCGGCCCGGCGCAGACGCAGTGGGGTCAATGCGGAGGTATGTTGTTCTCATACACTGGCAGACCGAAACGCTGCTCATTATGAGAAACAACAGGGACCGGATACACGGGCCCGACTACTTGTGCAAGCCCGTTCACGTGCAAAGCCGTTTCGCCACCATACTACTACCAGGTAAGCAGTTGCTAACTCCGTGAGTTCATAGTCTATTATTTTACCCCGCGTAATATAGTGCCAGTAAAGAAACGCCAACGATACGTTGGCTAGGCACTGGGTCTCGAAGACTCTTGGTAGGATAGGAAGGAGGTAGTCGCTGGGCAAACATTTGTTATGTATCGTATCGCAAAAAGTTCGATTAGAGGAGCCTTAAGTGAAGCGTACCTCCTTATACGTCCATTATAGGTACTGTATAACCTCCTTGAACGCTTGAGAGTCGCTCTTGCTCGATTGGCATGATGCATCACGTATTACTTTGGTCATCGGTCGGCGGGTTTGTCCGAGATTTGCACACTCTGAGCGATGAACAGGCTACAGGAGCTCGCGACACAAGTGTTCTAATAGCAGACCCTCGAGCTCGGGGTCGTCAGTGATCAGAGAGGTTTCTGGGTGTGACGGGGACATCGGAAGAATCAACACAGATCGGTATCTAAGAAGTTACTCAAGCGCGCGACGGCTCACGTGCCTCGGGAGGACCCGAAGATATCACAACTTACAAGCATTCTGCGACTTGAGCCACTCCGACCCACTCGCCACCGACTCGTTGTTCTCGTCCAGCCTCATCTATAGCAGTCATGGCCGCTACTTCTGCATCCTCATGCGTCTACAATATTCCTATGGCTTACGATGCTGCACTCTCTCAAACCGATGGCTTGCAACCGCACTTCGCCAGGTCAAGAGCGAAGAGGCATTTCTTGGATTGCAAGACATATACCCTTGGTCCTATGCCTACCGTTCAGTTTCTCGACCACTTTCTGCCAGCACCCGCCTCTGCTAACGATTCTGGACGCCTAAGAAGCCATAAAGCATTCGAACAGGTCCCGACTCAGGCAAAGACCAATGCGAATATATACGAACCCTTGGTCAGTACATTCCACTATGTTCAATAACCCGTCTTAATGTTACGTAGACCGAAGCATTGAACAGACACGCTAAGGGAAAGCGTCGTTGTCCTGGTTTCGTCTTCGACGTCGCTGCTAGACGTAGCAAACGTCCTAACAGACTTGGCCACATGAAGCCTAGTATTTGCTGCTATTCCGATCAAAATCTCGAGCATGTTTCTGCTTCGCCTATTTCTTCCCGTACCGACTTCGGCCATGCCGAGCTTTTCGTCGACGTCTCTTCCAACCCCTCTCACGACGTCTTCCAAGATCACCTTCCCGGCCTGAACGGAAGTAGCGCACCAAATGAGTTTCTCAGTTCGGAACTTGACATCGACGAGCTCATTGGAATACAAGATGCATTCGGCCAACATGTTTCATACGCCATCGAGATTATGGCCCGCCAACCACGCGTTTTCCTTTTCACCATTGCTCTATCCGGCTCCCGCGCACGGCTGCTCCGGTGGGATCGTGCAGGGTGCATCGTCACCGAGTCTTTTGACATCCGTGACGACCCTGAGACTCTGTGTAAGTTCCTTTGGCGATTCTCACAAACGTCTGATGCAGGTCGAGGACACGATACCACGGTCAAATTAGCCCTTCCTGAGGAAGAAGGCGTTTTTAGCAACGCCAACGCCGATCACGTTCGTTCCCAGATCACCGAGGGTGAAGATGTGGACAAAGCGGTCAAGCAACATTATCAACCCGGCAAGCTCTACGTAGTCCACGGGGGAAACAATCAACGATACCTCTTCTCTCGCCCCATCGTATCTCCGCAAGCGCTCGCCGGTCGTGGCACGCGGGGGTATTGGGCGGTCGATGCGGCAACACGCAAGGTCGTGTTTCTTAAAGATACCTGGCGTAGAGGCAGCGCGGAAGAAGTGGAGGGGAGCGTGCTACGTCGTCTGCTCGATGCTGGCGTTCGTTATATCCCTACCCTCGTCTGGCATGGTGATGTGCCCAAAGATTGCGCTCGAAAGGAGCATGAATTGATTGGTGAGTGTTGCTAATCGTCCAGCAGCGCCCAAGATCTAACCGTCAGCAGAGAGTGATATTCAGTCGACTGTAAGTGACGAGCTGAATTCAGCCCCTTGGGTTTCTTGCATCGATGGGAACGACGTCTATGTGTCAAGACGCCTTCACTACCGACTGGTTATGGGAACTGTTGGATATGGTCTATGCACCGTTCGTGGCGCAGAAGAGCTGGTGCATGCGACTCACGATACCTTTGCGGGTAGGTGGACTCCTAGGTCACAACAGTTCGCTCTTGATTAACCCGCTGGAACACGACAGCGATGAGAGATAGTCTCGAGAAGGGTTCTCATCTACATCGAGATATCAGCATCGGAAACATTATTTTGGTGAAGGAACCGGACTCGGCCATACGAAGAGGGTATCTCATCGACTGGGATGCCTCATGCGAAGTTAACGAGTCCGGTGAAGCGTGCGAAATCGGGCGCGTGGTTAGCGTTTTCTGAACCATTCGAAATACCCTGATTGACGAATTAACAAATCAGGGCACGTGGCAATTTCTGTCGATGCGTATGCTCGACACCGACGGATGGGAGCAGAGGCACAACTTCCAAGACGACATGGAAGCATTGCTCTACGTCATCTTATACTGCGCCTTCCTGTGGCAGCCCCACAATCTCGAGGAAAGTCGACTTACGGGAGCGATGAATAGGATGTTTCACGAACAGATCGATATGCATCCTAATCCACCTACCGGTGGCTCGGGTAAGCTGCAAAACGCGATTTCTCGACTATACACAAGATCGGTTATATTCGGCAGCTTGGCCTTTTCCGAGTTTCTCTGGAGCCTGATGAGCTATCACTATCCTCTTGACTTCCAAGGCGAGGAGTGGAAGGACAAGTGGACGGATCCGGGCTTCATCGACGACTTTTGGACGACCTACCTGCGGGACAACGCTCTCGAGCCAAACAACCGGGTCGTCCATACACTCGATACGCAAAATTTGATCGACATCAACTCTGTTTCTACATTCCATGAATCAACTCCTCCAGCACCTTCGCCACCGTCGGTTTCGCCGGAACGCCCACCTGACACTGTGTCACGACCCTCACGAAAGCGGCGTCGTTCTGGTTCAACATCAGAGGAGTTATCAACTCGCGCCTCTGCTGCTGCAACCTCTACAAGACACGCAAGCTCTGCTCAACCCCCTGTTCGTCGCAGCGAGCGGATCCGAGACATGCACTCTCAGGCAGCTTCCCCAGGACATGGCATGCTTCGAAACGGCGTGCAGAGCGGCAGGCGACCGGGCGCAGGCTCTGAAACAAAGCGGCGAAGACGCGACTCGCGGCACAGGAAGTAGAATGATTCGACGACGGTGGCGCACGCCGAAGTACGTTCCGCTGAATGCTGCAACAAGTGAATGATTCTCCAATATGATATGCGATGACGATGTAAGCTACAATATGATACAGAATGTACGGCGTGTGAATATGTCCGAAGAGGAATGTACGGAATATATGTACAATGCAGGGGACTCGCTCTGGTCTCGTGGACGACCAGTGAGACTCGAACTACTCGAGACGTCTAGACAGACAGCTATGACGTGGGAAATCCACGGACGTGAGCACGTCCTTGTGACGGCCCGTATGTCGGCGGAGCGCTCCTCGTGCCAGCAGACTTCTCAGGGACAACGGACTCGGAGATCGGCTTGTCCTTGAAGGTCAACAAGTCGTAGAGGGATGCGATCTGGTTTCCCTGTAGCATGCAGTGTTAGCCACTGACGTCTCGATGAAACTGCGGACTGACGTACCTTCTGTTCGAGGATATCGATGACTTCTCGCAAATGATCCGCGAGCACGTTGCGCTTGACGACATTGGATACCGGATCCATGTCTTTGTACTGATCTGCAAGCTCAACGTAGATACTACGCCCAAGTCAGATTCATCCAATGTCGAGTTATAAAGCAGCACGTACCTCTTGTAATGCGTGAAATCATCCTCCAGTTCTCGCAGAACCCGTGCGAGGACAGTTTGCGGCGGGACCTTGTCCTGCCGGTCCCTCGCCGCCTTCGCAGCGTACGCTCTCCGTTCGCGCTCACGCCTGTCGTCGCCCTCGACAAAGCCCTCATCGTCACTCTGGTGCCGTTGACGGTCCCGAGCATGATCACGCAGCCACGACTCAGCGTTCTCCACGTCCGCAGGCCGCCGCCGCTTCCGCCGGTGGCACACGGTGCACGTCTCGGCGTTGTGCTCCGGCGCGGAGAAGAATAACCTCTCCAGGCGCTCCCCGCGGATCTGCGGGAACGCGTCGGTGGGGGCTGTATGTGCGCGACGCTTCTGGCTGGCGGCGCCGCCACTACGCTGAGCTGCGGCTGGTGTGGGCGCTGACGGACGAGGGGCGGGTGCTGGGGCGGGGCTGCTCTCGGCTTGACTGGGCTCGCGGGCGAAGCGGACGGAATGCTCGAGGGGCGGGACGGGGGTCATCATGGACGCCGAGGGGTCTGGTTCGAGCATGACCGATGGCGAGGCTGCACGCGAGACACGTCGGGACTGGGCCGGGGCTGGCTGCTGAGACCAGCTGCGCGAAGCCTCCTCGGAGCTTGACGACGAAGATTGCGACTGGGAGTCTTGAGAACGGGACTGAATGGAACGCTCAGAACGACGCTCCTCGACCTCTTGGGTGATCCGGCTCAGTTCGTCGGTGTCGAGAAAGGGTTTGGACGCGTTGCCGACTCCAGAGACGCTGGGTCCCTGAGAGGATGCGACCGTTGCAAAATCAGTTCGCATCGTCTTGTCAGCCGTGCCTGTGTTGACGCCAAGTCGTCTTCGAGGGGAAGGGGTAGGCGAACGACGGCTGATGGACTCATCCTCTTCATCTTCACTGGACTCGGATTGCGCAGACGGCGCAAGCATCTGAGGGCGGGACGCTTCGTCTTCACTCGAAGACTCATCTTCGCTACTCTGTGCACCTGTGACAATTGCCACATCTTGATCGTGATTCACCGAGTGTTCTCTGAGCGTGCGTCGTTCCTTCAAGCCCTCCTCGACCACCCCACGAAGCACCTCCACTTCGCCAGCAAGGCGCTCCACTTCCTGCTTGAGCTTGTCTACTTCCTTGCTCTTCTCCGCCAGAGTTCGGGCATCGGAATCACGAAGAGAGCGAAGCTCCAGCAACAGCTGTTTGTGTTCAGACAGCTCCGCAGTGAGGCGGGTGAGATGGGAGCGGAGGGTAGAGATCAAAGCTTCCAAAGCTACAGACGCGTGTAAGTACCGCATATATGCGCATATAACGAGCTCCCTACCTTTCTTCTCCTCTACAGCAGATTTATAACGCGTTTCGGCAGCGGCCAGCTCCGCTTGGTCCTCCTCTGCTTTCTTCTTTTGCTGTTGCGCGCGCTCGCGTGCGACCCGTTTCCGACCCTCATCATCCCGCCTGACCGTCTGTTCATGCTCGAGAATCCGTGTACGCTCCCGCGCGACCTCCTGCTTGCACGCTTCCAGCTCGAGCTCGAGTTCCCGCACCCGACGACGAGAAACGCTGTTCTCTGCTTCGAGATAGACGAGTTTGTTTTGCACGACGCTCAACGTGGCGATGAGACGTGCTGTGTTAAGAGAAGTATGAGAGGACGCGATTGATGCGTGTAGTGGAGTAGTGCATACCTTCCGTTTCAGTCGTCTCCTGAGGATCATATCCATAGAACTCTACGTCCACCTTCGCCGGAGAAGCGATAGCCGAGGTCAAGCCCGTCACGTCCGGCAGATGCACCGTTTTCTTGAAGGGAGTACCTGCGGGTGGTATCCGCTCGGGCTTCCTTAGAGGACTGCGCTGACGCTTGGGCTTCGCGTGGACGGTGCTGTGGTGGTACGCCTTGGGAGTTTTCTCCGTGGCCGCTGTTTGTTGGGCATTGCGCTTCAGAATAGCGTCCGCCTCAGCTTCAATCTCGCGTGCGAGGCCCCGGGCCATGGTCGTGAACTTGGAAGACTCATCCTTCTCCCTGAGACTCTGCTTCATCGAAGGCGTCGCAGGAACGATGTTGACCTCGGGCTCAGGAGGGCCATAGGATATGCTATTGTGGACATAAGAGAGCGACTGGTTGTGCCGCTGTTGTGGGCGCGTGGTGGACGCACGGAAAGGGCTGGGCGAGGTCCCACGAGGGAGGTGGCGGGCAAGCGCGGAGCGATCAGGGGTGGAAGTTCGAAGAGACATACTGGGCATGCGAGGAGACGGGAGGCCTTGCGCGCTCCGTGGGCGTTTTGGAGAGAATGTCATGTGGCTAAGCGCATCGGCGAGACGTGGCCTGGAGTCTTCTTGGGGTGGGGGCGAGAGGGGCTCCGTAGAGTCTGAGCCGGTGGATGGAGAGGATGAGCGAGGCGAGCGCAACGCAGTGGGTGCGGTGTGGCCAGATTGGAGGACACGGTCAAGCTCGGCGGTGTCGTCGACGACGAGAGGGTCGAAGTCGACAACGCTTGGAGTCTATCAGAACGGGTAGTTTGAGTGGTCAAGGGGTGGGCAGAGGAGCGAAAACGACGGACAATTTGTCTGGATCTAGTTGAGTTGGCGTCGAAGCCCCGGAAGCGGTCGGCGATGCCAGCCACGATGCCCTGGAGAGGCCGCTCTGGATCATACTCTGCCCCGCTCAGACTAATGTCTCTCCTCTGACCGCGTCTTCCGAGTCCTGCGCTAATGGTGAGCGCACTCGCGTGGTGTGCGGCTGTCGAGAAAGATTCTGCAGCATAGGGATTGACGCCGCCATCGTCGGTGTGGTATGACCAGGCCTGGAACCTAGACTGATCGTGGGGATCGAAATCGTCGCCAGAACGGTGGTCGAAAGACGCGAAGGCAGAGAAAGGAGGTGATGGGGCTCCGTTATGCCTGGGATACTCGATCTCGGAGCAGTCTTCGTGGTCGTGGTTGGAGGAGAGGTGGAGGGAGAGGTCTGTCTGCTGTAGGTTGTGTTCGAGCATGACGCGCTGGTACTCGAGGTCGTCGCCGGGTATGATGGAGTCGTCAAAGTACGCTGTCCGCCTTGACATTGTGCAAACGAGGGGAAGGTGTCGCGGAGAGGCGAGCACGAGCGAAGAGAGTGAGGAGGAGGAGAGGAAGCGTGAGAGACAGCGTCGCGGACAAGTCGCGCGGCCGGCGCTTCTCGGTGTGGTTCGAGCGCAGGCGCTCGTCTTCGCGAACAACAACGCGCACATCACGTGAACGCGTCATACTGCCCCTAACCCTAGCGAGGCGATTTTTTTGAGGCGCCGGCCGCTCCGAGTTGCCGCAAGTCTCAGACTGCAGTACGCTGCTCGCTGCTCACGGCGACCTCGTCGTCTTATATCTCCTCGCCCGCATGGACACCCAGACACACAAGGCGCACAGACCGGCGCAGTCGGGCGCAAAGGCAGAAAAGAAAAAGTCGGCCAAGGGCAAGGGTAAGGAGAAGCAGCATGGCTTCAACGAAAAGGTCCGTCAGGTTACTCTCTGCTCGCTTACCCCGCACCTCATCCCTTCGCCAGGCTTTCGCTCCCAAGTCTGGCCGTCGGGCAGACAGGCAGGGCCGTCGCACCGCAGAGCGCGACCAAACTCGTCTCCATGTCCCCCTCGTCGATCGCACTCCCGATGACCAGCCCCCTCCCACCGTCGTGGCCATCGTCGGCCCGCCTGGCGTCGGCAAGACCACGCTCATGAAGTCCCTCATCCGACGCTACACCAAACAGACCCTCAACCACATACGCGGTCCAGTTACCGTCGTCAGCGGCAAGAATAAGCGCATCACCTTCGTCGAGTGCAACAATGACCTCAACTCCATGATCGACATTGCGAAGGTCGCCGACCTTGTCCTCCTCATGATCGACGGCTCCTATGGCTTCGAGATGGTATGTCCGTCGGTTTGGTCCATTCTATATTCGTAGTCATGGGTTTTCAGGAAACCTTTGAGTTCCTCAACATCCTCCAATCTCACGGCTTTCCCAAAGTCATTGGCGTCCTCACCCACCTCGACCTCATCAAGAAAGCCGCTACCCTCAAGGACACCAAAAAGACCTTGAAGAAACGTTTTTGGACCGAAATATATCAAGGTGCCAAGCTCTTCTACCTCTCCGGGGTCCTCAATGGTCGTTACCCCGATACCGAAATCCTCAACCTTTCCCGCTTCATATCCGTCATGAAGTTCCGCCCCCTCGTCTTCCGCAACTCACATCCCTACATGCTAGCCGACCGCTTCGAGGACCTCACACCTCGCGAAGACGTCCGCGCATCCAAAGGCAAGTGCGACCGCAACGTCACTCTCTATGGCTACCTCCGCGGCACCAACTACAGGATGGGCACCAAGGTTCACGTCCCCGGAGTCGGCGACCTCGACGTCAAGAGCGTACAAATACTCGGTGACCCTTGTCCCTTGCCAGATGCCGAGTCGGAGAAGCGGCGAAAACTCAGCGAGAAGAAGAAGCTCCTCATTCACGCTCCCATGAGCGACGTCGGGGGCGTCATATACGACAAGGACGCGGTTTATATCAACGTTCCTGGCAATTTCACCAAGGGCGGGATGGAGAGTGAGTGTCGCTTTTCATTATCGGATGGACCGTGCATATTGACTTGAGGCAGATCCGGGCGAGGGCGAGCAGATGGTCCTTGACTTGCAGGATACGAACGCGACCCTCGAAGACGTAGTCGCCAAGAGCCAGATCCGACTGTTTGGCTCGTCGTCGCAACCCCTCAACGTTCAGGCAGAAGCCGGCCCGAGTTCCCTTCGTTCAGCTAGCGACGCGTCAGACGGCTCCGAGTCGGAAGATGACGATGAGGACGAGCAATTCAGCGGAGACGAGGATGAGGAGTTTGGTTCCGAAGACGGTTTTGAGGACGGTTCGGACCTCGGAGAAGATGATGAAGCAGATATAGGTGACAGTGGTCGAGCCGCGCCGCGTACCCTGCGCAGGTCTATACAAGGCCTACAGTCCTCGAGTGGGAAACGCGGCGAAGTTGACTATGCAGAGAGCGACTCTGATCTTGGCGACCCCGATGATGACGACCCAGGACCATCTCGACGTATCGTGCGCTTCGGCGACGACGAACGCTTCGACGTATCCGATGGCGAGCATGACACAGATGAGGACGAAGAGGAGGACGTCCCGAAGTGGAAGGAGAAGCTCAGCGACAACGCCAAGGAGGCGTTCCAAGATTCTGCCCGCTCACGACGTCGCAGGGACTGGACGAAGCTCATCTACAACTCCTCCGCGTCACCTGAGTCCATCCTGGGCTTGGGCGCGTCGGGAGACCCTTCATCTTCCCAGGGACCGACGCTGGACGATGACGACTTCTTCACGCTCAAGGGCAATACGCCCGCCAAGACCGAGGAAGTCCTTGACAGAACGAAGGAGCCCGTGAGCGCTGACGAGCTCAAGGAGTGGGAGGACGAGGAGTTGCTCGACTCAATCCGGCATCTTTTCATCACCGGCACTTCTGCAGCGGAGCCCGCCGAGGGTGTAGACTCTAACGGAGAACCGTACGAGGACATGGAGGACGAGGATGCTGAGGGTGCAGGTGGCGACGAGGAGGAGGAAGAGGATGGAGACGGTGAAGGAGGTCCGAAGCCCGCGAAGGACCGCGACGCGCTCGCTGCGAAGAAGGCGGAGCTCAAGCGCAAGTTCGACGAGCAGTACGACGATCCTGAGGCAGCGAAGGCCGACTTCTACACCGAGGCGAAGGAGGCAATATCCCGGCAACAGCAGCTCAACCGCGCCGAGTTCGAAGGGATGGACTCAGAGGCTCGCGCGCTCATTGAGGGCTATCGCCCGGGCGCGTACGTGCGTATGGAGCTCGCGTCCGTCCCTGCGGAGATGGTCGAGCACTTTGACCCCACGTACCCTCTCGTCCTTGGCGGACTGCTGCCCGCGGAGGAGCGCTTCGGGTACGTGCAAGTCCGCATCAAGCGCCACAGGTGGTTTGCGAAGACGCTCAAAACCAACGACCCGCTCATCTTCTCGCTCGGGTGGAGGCGTTTCCAGACAGTGCCGATCTATTCGCTCGACGACCACTCGATCCGCATGCGCATGCTCAAATACACGCCCGAGCACATGCACTGCTACGCCACGTTCTACGGCCCGGCCGCGGTCCCGAACACGGGCTTCTGCGCGTTCAACGCGATCGGGCGGGAGGCGCCTGGCTTCCGCGTGAGCGCAACGGGCGTTGTGCTCGATATCGACCGCTCCACGAAGATTGTCAAGAAGCTCAAGCTGACCGGCGTGCCGTACAAGATCTTCAAGAACACGGCGTTCATCAAGGACATGTTCAACTCCGCGCTCGAGGTCGCCAAATTCGAGGGCGCGAACGTCCGCACTGTGTCCGGCATCAGAGGCCAAGTCAAGAAGGCCCTCCCGAAACCGGATGGCGCGTTCCGTGCCGCGTTCGAAGACAAAATCCTCATGAGTGGTACGTCTGCACAACTCGCGCGATATCCGGTCCCTCCGGCGCCTAGATGGTGCGTGCTGACCCCCCGCCCGCATGATCTTATCAGATATCGTGTTCCTGCGCGCATGGTACTCGATCCAGCCGCGCAAGTTCTACAACCCGGTGACCTCCCTGCTGCTCTCGAACAAGGAGCAGTGGGAGGGCATGCGCCTCACCGGTGCGGTGCGGCGCGAGCAGGGCCTCAAGACGCCCGCGAACGTGAACTCGACGTATAAGCCCGTGGAGCGCCCCGCCCGCCGCTTCAACCCCCTCAAGGTCCCGAAGAAGCTCCAGGCGGCGCTGCCCTATGCGTCGAAGCCGAAGCTCATGAAGCCCCAGCACCGTGCGACCTACATGCAGAAGCGCGCGGTCGTGCTCGAGCCCGAGGAGAAGCGTGCTATTGCGTTGCTCCAGCAGGTACGCGCGTTGAGGAAGGATCAGGTTGCGCGGCGCAAAGAGAAGCAGGAGGAGCGGCGAGCTGCGCACCGCAAAAAGGCTGAGAAGGAGGAGGCGAAGAAGACAGAAAAGGAGAAGGAGAAGCGCAAGGAGTATATGCGGGCCGCGGGCATGAAGAGCAAGCGCGAGGCGGACGCAGCAGAGGGTGGGAGGGGTGGCAAACGGAGGAAGACGTGATCTATGCATTGTATCTCCACGTTCTATTTTCATGACCTATACTTTGCTTGCAATCATGCTTTGTCGCGGCGCGGACCTCTGTCCGAGCACTGTAACTACTGCTTATGCTCCGAGTGAACCTATTCCGTCTCCATTCATACCGGCCTCGGTAGCTTGCCCGCAGTCACACAGAAAGGTACTAGAAAAACCCTCGGCATTAGACCATCCGATAGACTTCCCTGCCGCGGCCCTACGCGGTTCAGGATATGGGCGTATACTTTTCTATAATCAACGTAACGGTATATATGTGCGCAGGCGTGGCTACTTATACGACCATGCTATGTATTATGTCAGACCACAAGCCCAGAAGCAAGAACGTGAGACGAAGCTGCAACGTAATATGTCGTGACCAAATCGATGAGGGGTGGGTGCGGGTCAGGGCGTAGGAAGCGCGGGATATGGGTAACGGGAGGGGGAGGGGGATATGCCAATGCGGAGTAGGAGCGATGGATATGGAGAGGCGTGGCGTGATGAGAGTGTGCGTGGGATAGCAGAGCGGGAGACGAGACATTAAGGGAGACAATAAGCATACACGCGGTGGGGGGGCATGACTACGTACACAAGCTGTCTTCTAAGCAACGAGAGCAGAGCAAAAGGAAGCGTCCATGAGAGCGTCCGTTCTCTCTACTTCTTGCTCAAAGCCTGGAGCTGCACGTATTCATAGTAGCCACCCTTGAGGGCGAGCAGCTCGTCGTGCGTGCCAGACTCGCTGACGGCACCATCCTTGATAAAGTAGCTGCAGAGAACACGTCAGCTTCCGCGGAACGTGGAAGGGAAGAACGAAAGAGACGCACATGCAGTCCGCGTTCTGAATAGTCGACAGACGATGCGCAATGGCGATTGTCGTACGACCCTTCGCTGCCTGGTCGAGCGCGGCTTGCACAACCTTCTCCGAAGTCGAGTCGAGGGCGGATGTCGCCTCGTCGAGCAGGAGGACGCGAGGGTTGCGGAGCAGAGCACGAGCAATGGCGATACGCTCTGCACGGGCAATCAATTTACTAGAATGGAAAACCATGACAGATTGGACTCACGCTTCTGGCCACCGGATAGCTGAGAGCCCTTACCACCGACTTGAGTGTCGAAACCGTCGGGAAGGGACTGAATAAACTCCAAGATGTTGGCGTTGCGGCAGGCGTCCTCTATCTCTTCTTGTGTGACCTCAGAGTGGGGCTTCGTGGCACCGAGCAAGATGTTGAACCTGACGGTTCCAGCGTACAACGTCTGTTAAGGCTAGTCAGCTACACATACGCAAAACCAACCGAGTCAGACACATACCGGTTCCTGAGACACGAGAGCGATGTGCTTGCGGTACTCGGAGACGTTGTACTTCTTGATCGGTTGCTCGTCGAGCTGCGCAACGTTATCAGAATATGTCGTGACAACATCGAAATAAGGTGACTTACGTAGACTTCACCAGCCAGAGGGTCGTAGAACCGCTCGATGAGCTGGATGGTCGTACTCTTACCACAACCACTGGCGCCGACGAGAGCGACGTAGGTACCCGGCTCGACGACGAGATTGAGGTCGCGGAGGACACGGACACCAGGGCGGGTCGGGTAGCGGAAGTGGACGTTCTCAAAGCGGATGCGCCCGTGGACGTCCTTGGGGACCTCGCCCTCCGTGGACTCGGCGTCGATCTCAGGGATGGAGTCCATAAGACGGATGATGTCCGAGGCGGCCGACTTGGCGGACGAGATGTCGGGCACGAACGAGAAGACGTTGCCGGCCTGCATGGCGGAGAAGACGGTGCTCATAAGGCCGATGAAGAACTGGAACGTCGTGCGCTCGAGGTTCGCGACCTGGCGGGAGCCAAACCAGAAGACGAGCGCGATGATGAAGAACGTGAGCGACTGCGAGAGGGCGAAGATGCCGTTGGAGATGACGGCGGTCCGGTTCGAGCGACGGAGGGGGCCCTCGAGAGACTCGCCGTACAGGCGACAGCAGTCGGCCTCGCGCGTGAGGGATGCAACGGTACGGATGGCACCGGCAGCTTCGCAGGCGAGCTGCGCGGACGACTCGTGCGCCTTCTTGTTCTGCTGATCCTTGAGGACGACGACGCGCTGCAAAGAACTCATCAGCGATTACACGCGGAGACAAATGCGAATCGACCTACGAGACGGATGTAACCGGTAGACACCAGGATGGGCGTGCAAGCGATACCGATGAGACCGAGCTGCCAGTTAAACGAAAGCCCGATGACAATGCCGATGATGAGCGTCGCAACGGCTTGAACGATGGCGCCGAGGGTGATACCCGCGAGACCGTTGATCTTCTGGGGGTTGTCGGACAGCGCGGACGTGAGCGCACCGGTGTTGTTCTCGTCCTTGTCAAAGAACTCGATGTCTTGACGGAGGATCGCGCGGAAGGTGATGGAACGTAGCTTGCCCGTGAGCTCCGCCGCGGCGCGCGCAAAGAGGTAGTTCTGGAAGCCGACGGCGAACATGGACAGGATGGCGATGATGAAGAAGTAGAGCGCATTCCTGTCGCCGTCGTGGCGCCGCTGGTGGGGGTCGGTGTCCGCGAAAGTGTTGATGGCCTTGGAGAAGACGATACCGTACGAAGGGTAGGTCGCGCCGTTGCAGACGGCAGCAATGACGGCGAAGACGTAGTCTTTCCAGCTGTCGCGGTTGAGGTACCCGAAGCGCTTGAAGATGTAAGGCATGGAGTAGTCGTCCTTGTGCGCGCCATCCTCCTGCTCCTGTTGCTTCTTCTCGAGGATCTCGGAGGCGAGCGAACGGCCGGACTTCTCGCGCGACAGAGGAACTTCTTCAGCGACTTGCTTCTCCATGGCGGCAGCGTCGTCCTCGTTGGACGCGGCGGTGTCGCTGTCGGAGTCGAGCGTGCGCTTCTCGCGGGAGTCACGGAGCTTCTGGGCCTGGACAAGGCGCGCGTAGGGGCCGTTCTCGTCGCGGAGGAGCTCATTGTGGGTACCAGATTCCAGGACGAGGCCGTTACCCATGACGTAGATGCAGTCAGCGTCCTTGATCGTGGACAGACGGTGGGCGATGGTGATCGTGGTACGGCCGGCGGCAGCCTTGTCGAGCGCGTTCTGCACGACACCCTCAGACTGCGTGTCGAGGGCAGAAGTAGCCTCGTCGAGCAACAGGATGCGGGGGTCGGAGACGATAGCACGGGCGATGGCGATACGCTGTTTCTGACCACCGGACAAGAGGAAACCGCGCTCGCCGACCATGGTGTCGTAACCGAGCGGGAGCTTGGTGATGAAGCCGTCCGCATTGGCCTTGACACAGGCCTCCTTCACGAGCTTGAACTTCTCCTCGTCGGAGGCATTCTCGAACGGCGTGTTGATGAGACCGTGCTCGACGTTGCCGCGGATGGTCGTCGCGAACAGCGTCGGCTCCTGAGAGACGAGGCCGATCTGGGAACGCAGCCACTTGACGTTGAGATCCTTGACGTTGACGCCGTCAAGCTTGACGGCACCCGCGAGGGGGTCATAGAAGCGCTCCACGAGAGAAATGACGGTAGACTTGCCGGAGCCGGAGGCACCGACGAGCGCCGTGGTCTTGCCGGCGGGGAAGGTGATTGACAGATCCTTGACGATCTGCACGCTGGGACGCGAGGGGTAGTTGAAGTCGACGTGCTCGAGCTCGATCTCGCCCGTGCACTTCTCGGGCTTGAGACCGTCGGGAGAGGCGGAGTCAATGGACGGCACACGGTCGATCGCCTCGTAGAGCTTGGCGGCGGCGCCGCGAGCCTGGGTGACCGCCTGCATCTCGGGGGCCAGCAGGGCGAGAGAGAAAGAACCGATTAGGATAGCGAATATGACATTAATGACTTCACCGGGAGTGGCTGGAGAGCGTGGGGTCAGCGCAACTGGAGCCGTAAAGCGTGGGAAAACGCGCACCTTCGCCATGGTTAATGAGAGTAGTACCGAAGTCGAAAGCGAGACCGTAGCCTCCGTAAATGACGAAAAAGAAGCACGCGAGACCCAAGCCGTGGAAGATAGCGGCCTTGTAGTCAACGAGACGACCCCGCTGCACATAAGTGTCGTAGAGAGAGCTGAGGATAGGCTGGGTGCCGAAGGCCTGAGCGGTGCGGACGGTGGAAATAACCTCCTCGGCAAGAGTACCTCCCTCGGCGACAGCCTGGAGGGACATCTGCATATACTTGGACAGGAACTTGTTCATCAAGCCGCCAGTGATGGCGATGCAGGGCAGGATGGAGGACATGGCAAGAGCGAGTCGCCAGGAACGGACGTAAGCGAGGATGAAACCACAAATGAAAGCGCCGAGGAAGTTGACGACCATGGCGACCTTCTCGGATGTGCCTTGCTGGAAGAGGTCTAGAAGACACGATCGGCTACAGTGAGACGGGCGCTGATGGGGGATAGCGGCAGAGAAGAAACTTACGGGTATCCGTCTGGATGCGGGTGGCGACCTCGCCGGCACCGACATTGTCGAAGTAGGCAATGTCCTGGCGGAGGATGGCGTGGAGGTACTTCTCGCGGAGACGCTTGGCGTTCACTTCACCGGTGTAGACCCAAACGAGCATGTACGTGTAAGTGCAGACGAACATGCCGATACCGATGTAGACGAGGTAGGAGGCGTTGAGAGCAGCGGAGCGCTTGAACTGAGCGGCGGCGGCGGCGATGGCACCGCTTGTAGAAGGATCATCTTCACTCTCGTTGAGGGCGGCGGCGAAAGAGACAAAGTCCTGAGTGAGACGACTGAAGAGAAGGGACATGAGGGGCTGAGAGGGAAAAGGTGGTAAGGTCGAGCATAGGTCCGGAAAGAGAGGGAGCGTACCTGGGCTGCGCCGGCGGCAGCAGCAGCAATGAGACCGATGAAGTCTATGAAGAGCTCAAACCGGGTGGAAAACCTGAATGTATATGCGGATGAGTCCGACAGTGGGCAAAAGACGACGAACGGGGCGCATATAGCGAGAGTATGCGTATAGAGCGTACCTGAAGAGGGCTGCTACAGAGACGGGCTCGATCTTCTTAGCTGAAGTCGCACCTGCGCCGTCGAGAACGGTCGCATCGGCTGGCTTCTCTTCGTCTGCGGGAGGGGGGGACTGTTTCTTTTCCTTGCGGGAGAAGAAGCCGCGAGACTTTGGCTTGCTATCTGCGGGAACGTCCTTGGGGGCATCGTGTGGGAGCTTCTCGTTTTCAAGGGAAGGAGAGTGGGACGAGTTGGCCGCCATGGGTGGAAAGGAGAGCGGGGGACGGTGCTCTCTGGCGGCGGGGCGATGGCGGGGTTATATAGCTCTCGGACGATGCTCGCGAGGGCAAGGGGCGAGGGCAAGGCCAGGGGCCGAGGGACGCAAGCACGAACGAGCAAGCGAGCGAGTGGACGGGCGCGGACTCGCAGGCCGGCCGCCCCGCGTTTTTATACACCGGCCCTCTCCATCACCTCTCCCCGCGCGGCCGCGCGACTCCGCGTCCCCTCCTCCCCGCTCCTCAGCGGCCTTCACCGAGGCTGCCGTCAGTGCCGACGACGTATTTCGGACACGCAAGGCCCGTGCGCCGCCGCGCGGGCCCTCTGTCGTGCGTCGAGAGAGGAGGGGCAGCTCGGGGATGGGGCGAACTGGACAGCCGAGCTCGCTCCGCTGACGAGAAATGCTGACGTCCGCGGGGCCCCTCTCCCACGGCCCGACCTGGCGTCTATCCGGCGTCTATCTCCTTCGCCTTGGCAGCGCGAGACGCCCGAGAGACGCCCGCTCACACCGTGCACGCTGCGAGGAGAGCTCGAGACGAGTCAAAGACGAGTACCTGCCCGGTGTACTCGAAGGGATCCTCTCTTTGCCCGCCGGGCGCAACATATGTCCCCGCCAGCGAATCCGCCTTGCCCTCTGCCCCAGCGCCTTCCTCTGCTTTTCCCGCTCAATTTTCCTTCTCCCCAGATGGCCACCGCGCTCGCCTACCTATCCTTGACGGGAGATGACCCACCAACTGTCCGCAGCGAATTCTTGCCAGCCCCACGACCGCTTCCGTTGACTCGCACCCCCCCTCCGGGTCCGCTGCACGCGCCTGCGCCGCGATCCCATCCACTGACGCCTCTCTGCGGCTTGTTCCACCCTCTTTCTGTGTCTATCGATCGCGCAGATACTTGTTTTCTGTCGCAGGACGTCGTCCTAGGGCATCGCATCCATCAACCTCCCATCGCCTCAAACCTTCGTCGCGAGCGCTCGAGTCACTCAGTCTAGCTCGCCGGCATGCCGTGCGGCGTGTCGATTGCGCGTCCACCCCGCACTCGGCGCCACAGCCGGCCAGACGCGTGGTGCCGTACTGACAGGACCCACAGGGGCCATAGCCTTGAGCTTGTTCGAATTCCATCATATCGCTTCTCGCCCTTTTCCGGACCTCATACATGTCACACGTGCTCCTCCGCTCCGACGCGACGGAGATACGCTGGGGATGCTGTATCTACTCCGACTTGACGGATATTGGCGGTCTCCCCCTATCCGAGTTAACCGGAACTGTGTATGCTCGCCGGTCGCCCTTCACCGATGTGCGAGTGACAGGATCCTGGAGCAATGCAACGGCTCCGAGTACGACTCAGGCCTGACTCGCGTTGGCCGCTGGTGCTGGGCGTTGAGAGAATGACTGCGTCAACGTGCGCGCGCCGCACGTTTGGGGGCAGCGACGACCGCGGACAAGAAACGGACAAGAACCTCTTCTTTCCGGAAAGAAGAAGTGTATGCAAATGACGCCATCTCTCGGCGCAACTACTGCAAGCGCGACCACTGCGCGAGCCTGCGGGTCGCAGCAGGCGCCGGCAGTGGGCCGCTGCGGCCCGGAATTGAACCAGATCTGCGTGTCCGATCCTCCTCGATCGTGCTCTGAGCCCTGGCTGATTGCCGGTAACGAGCCTCTCCCCGCGAAACGCCCGGGCGGTTAGCGCGTTCATCGTCCATCGTCGACGCCACCATCGGCAGCGGCTGACGCCAACCGCCCGGCTCGCCGCTCGACGGTCGTATGCGCTCGGCGCAGAGATCTGGGACTTATCGCAACCCAGAAAAGCGGCCGCAGGCTATCGAACGACCTCGAACGGGACGCTGACCAACAAGCGTGCGCACATGACATTCCATGACATCCGTGTCAACGTCCTTTTCCAACACGAGGACCGGCCGTGCACATCCGCACCCTCCACGGCGGACCTCGCTCTGCCCACGCCTTCCCTACCCGCTTCTCTGTTTCAGCACTGGAACCTCTCCAATGAAGCTTCGCGGCACTGCCGAAACTCCCCGAGCGTACACCTGTGTCGTGTATACCTGCAGCCGCCCATATCAGGTCAGTCTTGCTCTGGAGGCTGACTGGCCCCGATCAGACAAGCAGCAATCCACGCACCAGCTCGTCGTACACGATCGCCGGAACCTTCTTGTCCGCGAGGGAAGAGCTGGGGTGGATCTTCACGATCTGCATACAGGTCGTCACCACGTTAGCTCTGCGTGCCGCATCCACACGCCCCAGACGCACCGATGGCCCCATAACCTGCTTGTAGCTCCCGTCCGGCCGCAAGAACGCCGTGTTCTGCACCAGCCCCCGCACCAGCGCGCGCAGCACGCCCTCGCTCTCGTCCCCCGCGCTCGCCGTCCAGTCCACCTTCGCCCGCTCGCACACGTCCCGCAGCTGCTGCCGGATCTTCGCCGCCTCGGCGAGGCACCGCTCGTTGAGGAACATCCGCCGGCACCAGTCCCGCACGCCGGCTTTGCCCTCGGACTTGGCGACGTCCTCGTACGCGCGCACGGCGTTGAGCGCGGTGAGGTGGTCCCCGGAGGGGTGCCGGAACTTGCGGCGCGCCTCGGCGGCGTCCTCGCGCGCGTCGTGGACGTCGACGAAGAGCGCAGAGGAGGCGGAGAGGACGGAGAGGATGGTGAGCACTTCGGCGGTGCAGCCGAGCTCGGCGGAGGCGAGCAGGGCGCGGGCGAGCGGCGGCTCGAGCGGGAATGCGGCCATTTGCCGGCCGAGGGGGGTGAGCGACTTGGTGTTGTCCAGCGCGCCGAGAAGGAAGAGGGTCTTGAGCGCGGACGCGATGCTCTCTTCGTCCGGCGAGTCCATAAAGTCTAGTTCCTCAAGGTCTTGGTTCAGACATTTGAGTTGGAGCAGGCTGGAGGTCAGCGTGCAGCGCCGTATCTCCGGCTCGGCCGTGAGCGGCATTTTCTTGAAGGCCTCTTCCGTATACAGCCGGAAGCAGAACCCTTTTCCCTGCAGAACCGACGATGAGACCGGTCAAAGCGGACATTAGAAAGTCACGAACCTCACGGCCCGCACGACCAGCTCGCTGCACGGCGGATGACTGCGTGATGTCGCGGGTGAGGAGCGTATCAAAGCCTACCCATCGGCAGAACGTTCGTGAGTCACGGTTTCTCACCGGCACCGACGAGAAACGCACCCGTGCCCGTATGTTTCGCAACGTAGCGCTTTTCTTTGCACTTACCCGTATCTATCACGTACTTGACCCCAGGGATCGTGATAGACGTCTCGGCGATGTTCGTAGCGAGAATGCACTTGCGCATGCCTGCGGGGGTAGATGCGAACACCTTCGCCTGTTGTTTGGGCGGTAGGGCAGCGTAGATCGGGCAAATGAGCACCTGACATGATGCATATGTCAGGTTAGTGTCCGCCTGTGTTCCCGGCGAGTCGGGGCACTTACGCCAGGGACATCCTGCGGCAGCTGGTTCGCGTACATATGGATAGACTTCTCAAGGCTATTGATGTCCTCCTGACCGGGCAGGAAGATGAGCACGTCCCCCGCGGGCTGGTCGGTGTGAATCTGGAAGAAAGTCCGAAGGGCCGAGTCCACATAATCCGGCTGACTGGTCGCGGTGTGATAGATAGTAACGGGGTGCTGACGGCCTTTAACATAAACCACCTTAGCGCTATTTTAACCGGACAAGAGTCAGCAGCTGACGTGGAAGCGAGGCCGAGAAGCGGGACGGATAGATACCCGTTGAAAAATTTGCTAAACTTCTCGGCTTCGAGCGTCGCGCTCATGATCACGACTTTGAGGGGCAGGAGCGAGCTGGACATATCACGGGCCTTGCCTTTGCCCTTGACCTTGCCCTCGGGCCGCTGAGACTTGCGTGCCCGTTGGATGGTCTTAAGGTTAGCGATGAGGAGGTCGGTACGAAGCGTCCGTTCGTGCGCCTCGTCGACGACCACTACGGAGTAGCGCGAGAGGAGGGGGTCGCTGAGGAGCTCGCGCACGAGCATACCGTCCGTGACATACTTGATGCGCGTGTCGCTCGAGGACGCCTCGTCAAAACGGACGGAATAGCCGACGCGTGCGCCCACGGAGGTTCCCTGCTCCTTTGCGACACGGGAGGCGAGCGAGGTGGCTGCGACCTTGCGCGGTTGGGTGACGGCGATCATGCCGCCGTCCGCGAGGCCAGCGTCGAGCAGATATTGTGGAACCTCTGCGACGGCAGTACGCGTACGCGGTCAGTTACGACACACAGACTGGATCGGCGATTCATGATACGCACGGGTGGTTTTCCCTGAACCAGTTTCACCGATGAGGACTGTGACATCGTTCTGGCGTATCACGTCGATCACAGCGTCTCTGCCTGATATCGCGAGCAGGTGTGAATGCCCAAGACGCGCGTGCACATGACTGGATCATCGTACCAGCATATATAGGTAGCTGCTGGCGCTGCTTCTGGAGAGAATCTTTGCCGGAAAAGGTGGGAGGAGCGGATGTGCGAGGTTTCTTAGCTGGACCATAGCGGTCGGGGGATCGGTTGCGTTTGGACTGAGAGGGAGGGCGTTTGGCAGACTTCACCTGAAGGTCGTCATCGTCCGAGTCGACGTCTACCCATGAATGGCTCCTCTTGCGTTTGTGCGGGGTTCCGCGGTGCGGGGGTCTGCGAACGCCGGCGTTGATCTTGAAGAGCGAGAGTTTTGTCATGTGTCTGGCACGGATATCGGGGAGGGAGATCGGGGTCTTGTGCTGTGGCTGGGAATGCAGAGGACGCGATGGGCGGGGCGTGCGTTGGAGAGCATGAGCAGAGCGACAAGACGAAGGCCGGACGCAGGAACAGAGCCCGGGCCGTGGCTAAGTCGAAAAAATCGCCTTCGGGCGTTCTGCCTCTCCGCGCCGGCGCCGGCGTCTCTGCCCTTGCCCGCCATCCCCGACGTCGTCCCATCCCGCCCACCGCCGGACTCGACGTCCAGGACGCTCTGAGCCCCGTCCGCCGCGCCAACGCAGTTATCTCACAAGACGGCCTCTCATACCCATCTGCTAGCTTTCGCTCGATCATACCCAATCCTCAGTAACGACTTGACGACCTCACGACCCCGCTCCTGCTACCACCATGTCTTCCTCCACGGAGACCACGCTCACTTCTCTCCTCGCCTCTTCGTCTTATCTTCTTGCCTATGCGCTTCCCCTACTCTTTCTGTCTCTCCTCCTCACATTCGCCGGAGCCTTTCTTGCCCTCGATCGCACCCGCGCCTTCGCCCCCCGTTATGATGCTCTTCGTCCCCCAGAGACGACCAAGATTCAGCACGCTGAAGTCGTCCTGAAGAACGTCTTCCGGATCGAGGGAGGTCTCGGTGGGATTGCACTGGGTTTTGTCACCGGAGGTATGTGTATGCATTTGCTGCCCGTCGTCGCTGGTCTCACGAGACGCAGTCCATCTCGCCACCTTTCTCGCGCTCTTGATACCCAACGTCTCGTCGTCCAAACCCCTCAGTTCAGGTGCTTTCCTCGCCGTTTGGATTCTCTCGGCCATCGTATGCGCACTTGCCGCTGCTCGATGGCGGATAGCCACTCTGGCTTTCGCTGGTCTTGCCGGATAGTGAGTCTTATCTCTCCTCGCCTCCATCTCAGATGCTGACCGGCTCCTGCCGTAGTTCCACGCTTGCGCTCGCCTTCGATGTCATGCTTCACCCGTCTCTTCTTACCCGTCTCATCCTCGTCGCCGTCTTCACGCCTATCGGCACGCTCTTGTGCATGTTGCCCATCGCCCGCACTCAACACACATCCGTCCGCATTGGCATGTCCGCCGTCGGTGCATTCGGTTCGGTGCAAGCCATCTCCCTCCTTGCGCATATATCTTCGTGGGCTGATGTTTGGGGCCGGTTGTGGACCAACAACGGGAGCAATTGGGGTACGAGCCAGGAGAAGGGCCTTAGTGCGGCGTTCTGCCTCTTCGTCTTGCTTGGTACGGCCTGTGATTGGTTCCTACGCAAGCAATTTGGAGAGAACCCGGACGAGGTATGTTCTTCTGTGCGTCAATGGCTGTCGAGTGTCTGAGACGTTTGTATAGAAGTGGGATAGCTACCTGGCAGACTACGCAGCGACTCTGCCCAACGAGTCTGACCGTGCCGGCCATTTCCGACCCATTCAGTCCTTCTGGGCCCGTCACTTCGGGCACGACAAGGGCATGGATCCCGTCGACAAGGACATCGTCTTCCCTACCGACGCCGATCTCAAGATGCCCATCCCCGACTCTCCGCTCAAGCTGTACAAGAAGCGCTCTCTCGCCGGCTCTCATGCTCCCCGGGCCGACAGCCCTCGCCGTTACACGCCGCCTCCGGAGTACTTGCGCAAGGAGCGGCGGCCTGGGATCAAGGGGCGCCAGCGCACGAGGGAAGTCATCAAGTTCGACCCGCTCGACCCATACGCGGAGTCGGATTCAGATGACGAGGTCCTGAAGAAGGGTGTTCCCCAGTTCATTCGGTCGCCCACGCGGAGCGATTCCATGGCGACTCTGACGGACGACCTTCCGGTGAAGGGATCGAAGAGCGGGGCGTTTAAGGCGGTGAAGGAGGATCCGTTATCGGACGACGAGGAGGACGTCACGGCAAGCAATGCACGCAGTAGCAAGGATGACAAGTGGACCCCCGATTTCATCCGGCGCCATAGCGTCGCGCACAAGACATCTTCCGCCGCCCTCTCGCATGCTGGCACGGGTTCATCCAACACCCTCACGCCTGCTGCGTTCACGCCCGTTCCTGCGACGCCATCATTGATTAAGGCGGTTGAACGTGTCAATGCTGCACAACAGGAGGTATATCTGCATAACCCTCGTGTTGCGGATGGGCTGCCATCTTCTCCCCTTGCTGGTCATCCGGTGCCATCAGCTGAGCACCATCATGGCCATCGTTGGGATATGTTCTGGCATGATGTCAGGTCTAAGGCAGGTCATGGTTTCCATTATGGTGGCTCTGATGTCACTAAGCAGTAGTGTAATGACATTAATGATTCTGTATGAGCTTTATGATTTCATGACATTTGTAGTATCTTTTCAGCTGATTTATTGATAGTGATATTGTGTCTTATCATGTGGCTTTAATACACGGATTGCTCTGTTGGATTAGTATGAGGGTTGGACTACTTGCAAAGTTAAGGGGGTTATAGGATGTTGGCCAAGTGATGGGAGTTGATTTGTTTTGAAATGGCCTTTTGGCTCAGACATACACACTATATAAGCAAGTGCTTATCTATTCCTGATATGACATTATATAGAGAACTACCGGTCAAGTCTGATTGCTAGTGAGCCTTGCTCACAACCTTCTAACTCTAGCCTGGTTCATTTGCCTCTTTATTTTGCTATCTTATACAGATCAACAGCACAGCTGCAGTGTTATTTTGGAGTCCTTTTTCTATTATAGCAGGGGCTGCTATAAAAACAAACAAATAAAGAAAGCACTATGCTTACTTGTAGAAAAACAGAGGTGTTGCAATGGGGTGCACATAGAGGTGCAATAATGGGGCAGTGCCATTAGGTTGCAAGCAGATAGAAGCCTAGTAGAAAAGATTAATTGAGGGGAGGATTTTATTAAGAGGGGGAGCAAATAGAAGAATAAGTCTGCCCTCTCAGGGTTGCACTAAGGGTTTTTATATATATGTAGGGGCACAACAATACACTACCTATGATTAGACATTAAAGATAAACAAAATATTGAATTAGTACTAAGGGACTGAGTTTGGGCTGCACTTGGGTGATCTAGGACAAAAACATGTTAGAATGGCTAGAAGGATCTAAAGGAGTGAAGTCATTTATATCCTGCCCTGGGTTCAATCCCTAAAAGGGGAGAAATAACTGGGGGTGCCTTTTTATATATGTTAAGACCACATAAGATTGAAAACCATTACATTTTCACTGCTGCAACATGAGGCTTAGAAAATAGAAAATGTCACTATATGCTCTATAGTAACGTTGTATTCACTTGGTGCATCTTGCAGATAATAGTTTATGGGCTTTATTGGCAGGATAAATGCAACCAACTTAAATCACTCCTCAAAGCAAACTTCTTGCACCTGTAGCCTGCCTGTATTTCAAGCAGTCCACATGAAATATGTAGGCTGTGTCCTACCCTGAGCTAGTCAACTTGAAGCACATCATTAGGTGCGATGGAGCATGTGTCTCCGGCGAGTACTTAAATAGAGATGGGAGCTTTGTGTGCGCTGCAATGGAAGACCCCATCTCCTTTAGGCATTAGATGGAGACACGTGCTCTGAATGGAGGCACACTCTCCAGATGGAGGTGTACTCTCTGTCTGTGCCCCATTTGAGATGTGCCTCCATTCATGCCTGCTTAAAGGGCATCCCTCTCCAGCTGGATTCTCCTGACTCCCTAAAGATCCCGTCCCTATATGAAGAATCCCACATTTCCTGATGTGTTTGATATAGCTTAGTAAGTAAAGTGCAAGTGTACAAAGATAAGTGGTGTGAGTGCCAGAGGAGAAGCTGTATAGATGTTGAAGCATATAGAATGTGTGGCATTAAAACAGCGAGTGACAATACTATTGAGAGGCTTCCATACAAAGACTACACGTGGGTTGAAAGCAGGTACGGTGGCAGATACCTGAAAGTTGTCCCCTGCAAGTGGCTGCTGACGAGTCAAGAAAAACATTTGTGAGGGGAGAGTGGGTCTCACTGCAAGCAGTTGGGTAAGACTGGGAAATTGCTCGTGAATTATATTCTGAAATACAGCATTAATGCGAGCCAAAATTGCATCCTGCTCATTAGCAAAAATGCAGGGGTCACGGCCTTTCGTGAGGTCAGCCTGCAAGGAAATCCTGCGTGAGGGCCAGCCCACGAACGTCTCAGCCCGTGTGTGACCACCCCACGACAGCTCGCGACGGCCCTATGAGCGCGCGTCAGCCCACGACATTCTGGTTTTATGCATGACAGCCCAAGCCCTCTTCAGCTTAGCAGGTGGGGAGCAGCTTTAGTAGTGGGGATGCATCCATATTGGATGCATACTAATATTAAGTATGCACCCTCTCAATGCACCTTGAAAGATACATCTATCACTAATTTGATGGATGATCAAAAGGCCCCAACGATGCAGATTCAAACCTGTGACATCTAAAAACAACACGAGGAGGTAATCCAACTGAGCTACAAGGGCATTAGAAGGGTGGGAAGTGGTGAGAATATGACATTAGCCCTATGTACATTATTTTAGACATATCTTAATTGTTTTTAGGTGGATTTACATGCAAAAGGGCACGTTAGTAAGGGGTTTAGTAGGGCTTTCAAACGAGCCCACACGTGCCAGGATTGAACCAGCAGTTATGAATGGGGTCCATATGCTCCTCCTGCCCCAGGAGGCAGGAAGGCATTTTAAGGCTAATAACTCATGAACTTTTCAATGTAAGTATCTAGATATATAATAACACACTGTTTCTAGTTTAATTTCCAGTTTCTAACCAATTGGAGCAGATTTGACTCAACTACAGTTGTCTCCGTTAGGGGCAGGAGGAGCACATGGACCCCATTCATAACTGCTGGTTCAATCCTGGCACGTGTGGGCTCGTTTGAAAGCCCTACTAAACCCCTTACTAACGTGCCCTTTTGCATGTAAATCCACCTAAAAACAATTAAGATATGTCTAAAATAATGTACATAGGGCTAATGTCATATTCTCACCACTTCCCACCCTTCTAATGCCCTTGTAGCTCAGTTGGATTACCTCCTCGTGTTGTTTTTAGATGTCACAGGTTTGAATCTGCATCGTTGGAGCCTTTTGATCATCCATCAAATTAGTGATGGATGTATCTTTCAAGGTGCATTGAGAGGGTGCATACTTGATATTGATATGCATCTAATACGGATGGATCCTCGGTACTAAAGTATTACGGGAGGGAGTAGCCTCTAAGTGACATCATGCGCAATCACCTACAGCATCGGGCTTCCGGCACACTGCAGCGCGAGGAGCCAAGAAAGCAGAACGTACCTGGTTTCTGTATAAGTACGATTGCTGCACAAAATGTATGCTAGTATCAATATATTTTCTTACTTTCAACTCAAAAGCTCGTTAGAAGGAGCACCAGCGCCTAATAGACTCAAATGGAGAGCTTTTCTTGATTGGACTGCTGATGCCTGCTTTTAGCAGGATTTTCAAACTCTGTGCCGCCTTCTGTTTTGGCGACTCGGCGGCAAGGATAAGACAATATTGCACTTCTCGTCCCAACCTCCATCCTTTGATACGTTTTGCTTTCCAGCCTGAGCGTGCCCCTCTCTTAGTTCAAACTTCGCTGTCTCATCTATCCTACACCCTCTAAACAACAACTCTGTGGCCCACCAAGGGATGATGCATGAGGCTTGTAACAGATGCCCTGGTGAGTTTTTTCAGTCTCTTGATGCACATACAGTCATTCAGATCCATCATTTCACTGCATCCCGTGTCGCCTTCTGTCTAATACATTCATCGTCTACATGGAGTATCACTTAGTACACCATTACCGTTGTGATGCATGCCCCTGCTAACCTCGCCACTTCTAAGCCTTACTCCCTCATAAATGAACCTCTACAACGATCTCCTCATCACAGATAGTGCATGCTGGCCCCGTGTAATCAAGGTACGTCCCTCTCGTGCATAAGAACGGACGAGGTGGCACATTGTAAGGAGGTGCAAGTACAAGCTTCTCGTTCCCCTGGCATGCATTATGATACCGTGCTTGTACTCCCTTGCAAGCGCCAACAGAAGCATTCATATATAGTGTATATTAGTGTCCAAATGAAATACATCTTTACTATCCTTTGAACACGGAGAATGAGTGTGAATTGCAAGTAACAAATCAATTCCTCATAAACAGAGCCCGATGTATGTGTGCTGCAGCGTGCGGACCCCACACCAACCCACGACCAATGCGACCCTACAACTGAGCCGCAAGTGCACGACAGTGCGCGACATTCCTACGGAGTGCGTGACGGCAGGCGGGTATCGTGTTCAGTGCATGACCCATCTTATTGATATGCGAAACTCCTGATTGTGTGGGTTGTAAGCTCGTACGCGCTGAAGCATGTGAGCGGTGCAATTTTGCTCAAGTTGGTCATCATTGTAATGTGCAGCATTGCCATCATCAGGAATGCCCCATTTACAGCAGTCTGCACAAATGGTTGATTGATGTAGGGGAAGGCAGGCAAAATGCAACTAACGTGAGTGCTGAGCACACATGCGAAGCGGTGTGAGGAAAAGAATGGTCTTATTGATAGGCATTAGCTGCAAAGGGGTGTTATACACACTATTTGATGAGCGTTGAAAGGCTCTTATAGTGCATTAGAGGACTGCAAGTAAGGGGCTGCTGAAGTGGAGGTCTATGCTGTATAAGACATGCAATAGAATAGAGACACGGTGAAGGTGACACGAGTAGCAATTATGAGGGGTGAGCTGAACACGCATGAATGCTGGCAAAGCCTGAGTTTGCGAAGAAAGAATGTCCACTAGTTACATGCATTGGTAGGACCCCGGATAATCCGCCTATATGCATGATGGGCAATTCGGACCAGAATGGGGGGCCTCGCAGGGGAGCCCTGACGGATTTTCGGACCAAGAGTAGCGACCAGGATTGATCAACGATTCAGACCGGAAAGGGGTGCCTGTCAATGGCTGACCGGATTTGGACCAGCCTCTGCTGACCAGCGCCACCTGCGGGTGGCGCCTGTAGCGTCGTCTATTGTGAGGGCGGAGTTCGAACACTAGTGCTCTATTATAGCAGCTTTATAAGATCGACTATTGTTCACAAGTACACGCTTATACATATGTTCAAACCCAGATATTCCAAAGCATGTATGGTGGTGGTGCTAACTCATATTCCCTTTCTGAAATAGTTACTTTGCGCTCCAACATAAGCAGCTCTACTAAGCATACTGATAGCAGCGTGCATCTGAGTCCGCACGCGTCCTGCTAGGTATGCCCAAAAGCATCTCGCTGGCCACTTCATCTCTCATCGGGTAGCCAGGATGATATGACTGACGTTCACTGAGTGAAGTCCTCACCAAGTACATACCCGTTGACACTTATCTCATACGTATGATATACTAGCTCATATTGCTCATAGCGCATTGACTTAATTCTCCACAGTGTACAAATACACCTTTGCTCTTGTGGCCATGTGTGAGATTCTAATCTTAGTGTATCTCTGCGTCCATAAACTCGATACCGCTGACGGTCTTGAGGCCATAAGCCTCTTCATGACGTCTATACAACAACTCTCGTAGCTAACTTGCCCCCAGAGGATTACATATGCTCTACACATCATCTCAGCCATATGCACTGTTTTTTCCACATTGTTGGTGCTTACAGAAGTGCTACAGAGGGCCCCGGAGCGGTTTTGAGGGTTTGGCAAAGAAAAATCGCGATTTTTGAGGCCTGACCAGAATTTGGATCGGCAGCGACCTACTGCTTGAAGTCTGCCCAGAATTCGGACCAAAATGTGGTCCGGACCCCTCTATACGATTCAGACCAAAAGGGGCCCCGAAGGGCCCCAAAAAATCAGGCATATAACCGTATTATCTGGGGTCCTGCATTGGTGTAGACAGTTATTAAATATACACAACAAAAGGAACAGTTGAAAGAGTAGTTAAAAAGAATAATTAAATGAGGTAGCTGTTCAAGACAGACGAATAATGCTAAGCAGTCGCCTTGCACTTTTTGCAAGCCTTGGCTGAAATGCCTATAATTGGTTCTTTCAAAGATCTATCCTCATCTACTGCATCCTCGGGATGCGAGGCAAGCAAAAGTGTCAACACGTCTAAAGTGGAGGCACTGCTGGTAGAGTCAGTGGGGCTTGCAGGGGCATTAGGGAACGATGAGATCAACACAGGCCTTTAGGGCAGAACGGCAAAATATACATGGCAGAGGTGGGAGATGAGTACACATTGAACTTGTGGCCCTTGACGGGTGTCACCAGCTCCCCCAGGGCAGGCGTAGGGGTACTCAAATTATACTAGAGCATGTCGAGATTAACAGTGAGCATGCCGTTAGAATGAATATGGGTGCAAATTCTAAAGAAATGGAGGAGGGAGTGCAGGCTAGGAGCAGGTACATTGTGCCAGGGGGGCAAATTGCCCATGATACAACTTGAATAAGCAAGTTGAGTGGAAAGATGAGGAGGCCAACAGGAATGAGACTTACAAAATGTTGGACACCATTTGCTGATTGCGAACATGATCACCGGTGCCGATAATGAACCCCTTCGACTTATTATCTTTGAGGATGTCATGCTTAGCACACGTGGTGCCAAGCCTGAACATGATGGGATAAGGCATGTCTCAGGATGAGTCATGATGAGTCATACATACAATAGCGGTGTTGAACCACCACGAGACTGAATAGTACAAAGGTTACGCTTATTGAGAAACAGGAAAGGGAAAAGAAAATATTGGGCAGGAATATTGTAACACTCAAGTTGATGAGATAAAACTCGATCAACTTATGCCTGAGGGGATCAGACTAGACTCAAAGTCGGACGAGCTTCCTCAGTTGTTCAATGACAATGAATGAAGTCTCTACCTTTGAGTAGCAGGGGATAGAAAGGATAGTACAATGGCTAAAGTGGATATGAGCATTAGAAGTACTACACTTGAGCACTTGCTTACGAGGGGGACATTATGTACTAGGGTACTGCTGGTTGCAGCACACTAGAGAGTTTCTCACGCAGCTCACGTTTGAGGGGAAAGAACGTTCTCATTCTTCCTGCTCAGAGGCAGGGCTTTATACACTATGAGGTACGGGAACTATTCGAACAGATGCAAATATAGGAGTGCCATTGTTCTAATGAAGGACAATGGAGCATTGGACAATAGCATGTGTAAGACAATGAAAGTATAAGGACAATGGCGTAATGATGGACAATAACGTAGTATACAATAGCGCATAGGGGACAATAGACATACTGCATAATGAGGAATGAGAACAATAGACATAGAGCATAATAGAGCATAAGGACAATAGCTAGGGGTGTGGAGGACAAACAGAGGATGAAACTATAGTACAAATGGACGATATAATCGATCTTCTGCCTTACAAAGTGATTGCCTGGTCTGCTATGTCAGATTCCCCTGTCCCTTCGTCGCCTTCATTGCTCGATGCATCATCGCTTTTATCACTCAACGTATTCAGCATTATGGGCTCCGGCGATGCCACTAAGGCACGGTCGCTGAACATTGTTAGGGCATTGTCGTTGGCAGGTGGGGTGACTAGGTCACGCAGTAAGGTCTGCAGTAGGTTTGAGATGACTCTGCATAAAACGTATTCAATCATACTTGCGGTATGACACTACCAGTCACTTCGCTTCAGTCCAATGTCATCCTATCTAGTATTTTAAAAATGGGAACTTTATTCTTCTTGTAAGTTATATAAATGTGTTAATGCATGCCTATACAAATTCTAAAACTGATGTAAAGGCTCTTCTTTAGCTCAAAACCTCAAAATAAGCAATACACTCTATTAACTTTATTATTTGTACCTTTATTTTAACTTAAGGTTATTTGAGATGATGCTTTCTTTCTAACTAAAAATGGGGCTCAAGGCTTAAGTGACAAAAATCCTGTTATCCTCCTTAGCATCTTATAGCATAATTTTGACTAGTTTCTCAAATTTCTACTACAGCAGTAAATTGCTCATCAATTTTACTATAGCTATCTTAAATATCACAACTATTTGACTTATTAATTTTATCAGCATTATTTTAATATATAATGTAGAAGCCCTTGCTGCCATTCTGAACCGTGGTCATTTCTGTTCATATAAAATAGTATAGGTGCTGGCTCAAGCTGTTACGCCGAGGCTAGTGTGGGCGCTTATGGGACGTACGTCATGCATGCGCAGTCGAGGGTCGGGGGGTCTGGGTGGACGTACACCAAAAAGGCGAAGTCGAGCACTGTGGTAGAGAACAAGCGACACAAGGGGGTTCTGTGGGGAGAGAGGCCTCAATTGGAAAAGGAGGTCAAACTGAGGAATGCCCTCAGAGAGACCCAGGCTATATAGGTACATGCGAGACAATAGTTAGGGGTTGCGCGAAAAAGGGAGAACAATAAAGACTGGGGCGCAAGATGGTGACTCAGGATGAGTCATGATGAGTTGTACATATAATGGCGGTGTTGAACCGCCGCTGGACTGAATGGTATAGAGGTTATGCTCAGTGAGAAACAGGAAAGGGAAAAGAAAATACTGGGCTGGAATGTTGTAAAACAAGCAGTATTTGTAGCTCTGCACCATATTTCTTTAAATCTATAACTTAGACCTAGCTTCTACAATAGAATTAAGGACTAATTATATTTCTAGCAGCATCCCATATTGTAATAATAAATACATACTTGAACCTAAAATTGTTGATTTTTGGTTTTTTTTGGCCTATTTGTGCCACTTTAGATTGCAGCAGTCTCACATCTTCTTTCACACATAATTTATATTTGAGATTTTCTAAGGCTGTTTTCAATTTAGCATTTTTTGGTGTCTTTGTCTTTTGCCTCATATTTTCATGCAAATATATAACAGTGGTAAATTGATGCTACAGAGCCTTGCTTATAGACCTCATTTAATTTTCATGACTTGCAGTGCAGTGAATCATTCTAACTATAGTGTGGCTATAGAAACATTCAAAATTGATGTGGTGGCCATGGTAGTTGTGGTAAATGTGTCTATGCCCACTGATATAATGTCACCATTGCTATAAATGTAAGTTATATTCACATGCACTTGGCACCATATGTCTGCTAAACTGCACCTGCCAGATAATAAGGACATTAGAAAAGATGAGGCAATGGTGAGGTCCTGCAAGAATGAAATATAGAATATAGATTAGATATTGTTAGTAATGGTATAATAATAGATATGAGTAAGTTAGAATCTCACCTTTGTTTTGTACAATATGACTCAAATGCTTGAAATGCAAAGTGGGGGCTAAATTACAGTACTAGAAATGTAAAGAAAGGTAGGGCAATAGTGATGGCCCTGTGTAGATGTGATGCAGCAAAGTATAATACAGGCAAACAAAGGCTGTGGTGGTAATATATAAGAAGGCAATCAAACTAAAACATATCTAGAAGTTGCATGCACATTTTGTGTATGATACTATATCTCTACTGCAGGCTGATGTAAGGCTTGCCCACAGCTTGCCCCTCCATCCTTTAATATGGTGTGGAGCTTATATGTTATATATGCAATTTCATGCCATAAATTAGAGCATAGAAAAAGGCATCTGTGAAAAATAGCAGGCATGCAATAATGCATTATGACTCACAGCCTCACTTGCACGTTCCACACACCTTGATAGCTACAATATGCCCCCATATTTTAATATTTACCAGGTATTTGTGCAATGTAACACAAAGGTGGATATGATTGTGGTGATGAAATAGGATTAAAAGCCGGAGTTACAATTTATAAGGAACAGATAATTGTTCTTTATGGGTGAGCCATTCCTGCCATTTGTATCATGCAAAATGCGACTCAGCTTGAATCTCAGAAAGGCACCAGTAAGCACAGCCACTAATGGCAATACGAAAGTTACTTACTATTTAGAGCGGAGATTGAAAATCCATGGGGTTAGGGTTGCATATTAGCGCTCACATTTGAACATGTGACTTTCTCACTTAGATTCAGCGCTTATTCTGCGTCATCTAGATGCACTTGTTGCCATCCACCCCTTAAACATTATCACACCTATGGGGACCTGACTACAACTTGTTATACACTTTAAATAACACCTATATGCATCAACACCATGTCAATAAGTGCACTAATTATGGCTGCATAGCACTTCACCCTACAAGCACCCTTATAGTAGTGTACTAATGGGCACCACACTAATGTCTATTCTGTGTCATCCAAAAGTTTGGTGCGCCATCCACCCCTAAGGCATTTTCATAGCATGGGACACTATACTGTCCTATAATAAGCCCTTCAAATGACGTCTATATGCCTCAACACCAGGTGGGTAGCTTCATTTGTTATAGTGCTACAACATTTGAGCTATTAACACCTTACCAAACTGTGTACATATTAATGTTCTATGTGTTATGTTTGGTGCTGTAAATGAAAGTATTTCAGCACATCACCATAATATAGCCATGGCTGAATGTGACCTGTAGCACTTTGAATCATGCTAATCAAGCAAGTATTGAGAGAGATATTAGCAAAATAAGGCTGCTATATGTAAAGTAGCAGTCTGCAGTGCATTATCTAGATGTTCAAGCATTTATATACTAAGAGGATGGTATCTTGTAATATCAGAAACATCATTGCCTGATAGAGCTTCATTTAAGCTGCATAATGCACTTGAAATGATGTTGATTGGTTGAGATTTGGGGGAGATACAGCTAAAATACTAATTAAAGACTATGAAGATCCATTGTTAATGGAACAGGATTGAGTGCTAATAAACGCAAATTAAGCGCCCATGAGGGCTCCAATTTGGATGATTACAGAGGATTCAGAATCGTCCCAATTTGGGGTCCTGAAAGGCACCTAAAAAGCGTCCAAAAATGCGATAAGCACTTATAAGTACATCCAAGTGGATCCTGTGCCATCCAGCCCATGAATAGTGCAGTTTTGATGCTAGTTAGGCACTTAAAATTGGTGTGGGATCGCATAGCCTCTAGCTTATTGTCACAACTTGAGTCATGTGATTTGGTCAAGATTTGGCTGAGATATTAACATCTGAGCTCTTAAAATGCACCTTTTTAGGCTTTTTAGGCACTTTTATTCAAATTCAGCTAAACTCAGATGCCCAAATCAATCAGGCTGTATCCCTACAATGGCTTGAGCAAAGTAGGACATACTATATATTATCAGAAAGCTACAGATGAGGAAAACACAATGCTGTACATTGTAGAGCATGATAACCTCTATACAACATGGTATCAAGGCAATAAGTGGGAGATATTTGTAAGTGAAGTAGCTAGTGTTGCATAGGAGCTAGGGCACTATGTGGTAAATAGAGAGGCCAAAATATAAGTATTCTACTGCCCTATGCATGAATGGGTATGCTATATGGTCTACAAGGTAACTACCATTCAATATGCACTATGCAATAGTGTGCTATATATTTAATATTAGTTAGCAGCAAACTATATATAAAGCAAATGCAATAGGCTGAATGTGTGCAAGAGACAAGAACTATGGGGGAGGCCAGAGCAGCAAGTGATGATATAGGGCAAAGGTATAACCAGCAGCCAATTAAATGATATAGAGTAAGGAGCTGTCTTTTGAGGTTCTTTAACAGCACTAGGTGAGTGTCTACAGCATGTATGCTAGCAGTTTATGGGATGGCTTTTATATGTTCACTTGGGGGGAGTGGGCCATTGCTGGCAGCTACAATTAATGAGGAATAGCAAAGAAGTATATTTTGCTATCACATCATTATTGGAAGGTACATAGCATACAATTTACACTACAGTTTTCATTTTGTATAAATCTTGTATATTATATCTATCTGAATCCTCTATTTACATTTGCCATCAACATGGAAACTTTTATCTCACACCTCTGCCTTAACAATGCACACTGCATGTTAGCTTGGATAATAATTTTTAGGCTGTCAGCTTACTACTCCTAATTTTACTCCATCAAATGTTGCTATCAAATCTTAAAACATGCACCATTCCATTCCCCTGAATTTTACCTTTTTAACGGTATATAATATGCCCTACTTTGCCTCAAGTATCATGAAGATATAGCTCATATAACATATGCCGAACCATATGTCACAACATGTGTCTTGCCATGCAGATGCTATGCAAAAGCCATGTGGCACATCTTGAGCTTAATCTCCCATTCAAACTATAAAGTATAACTTTAAATGCCTGACTAGGACCTATTAGAGTTGAAGAGCTTAAGCTTACGCTGAAAGCATCAAATGAGCGCCCAAATAGCAGCAAAGTGTGACAATGTGACTGCCTGGTCACTAGTAACTGCCTATCACTAATGCAGAATGGAGGATGCCAAAACAGAGGTGTGTGAATAACTCTGTCAGTTCTGCTTCAAATGACATCATTAAGGGCTCATTCAAGAGCCTAGAATTACGCGCATTTGATGGCTGACTAAGTGCCCAGATTAACGTCCATCTTTGGGATGGATTGATCAGAGAGAGTTTGAATGTATCGTATTAAAAGGAGGCTGTTAGACAAAGTTGCAATTTTGTTTGCCCCATAACTCTATCAGTTTTGGTCCAAATGACATCATTCAAGTTGCGTCAGGTGCGTCAGAAGCAGGACTATCGAATTGTAAAAGGGCGCCCGCGATTCTCTCATATATTCAGCCCCAAACGGGCGCTTTTTTGCGCTAAAGCGCTTGCTCACTTTTGCAGGCAGTGCTCCACGGCGCGTCTCTGCGCGTCATTTTCTGCAGTACGACGACGCGCCGTGGAGCACCCCTGGCCAGAGTTAGCAGGCACCTTGGAGCTAAATAACGCCCAAATCGGCCCATAAATGCGCCCAGAAGAGCTGTTTTACTGTCAAAACTTGATTAAAATGCGCAATTATGAAGATATTTTTGTATCTCCTTCAAATCTGCATTAAATCACATGATCTCAGAAGCGCCTGATAGCCCGAGATAATCCCTATCTTATCTGCCCTTAGGCGCCAACAACACATAAGCTCATTGTGCCACAACAGCCGCTTCATTCCAGTCACTCTGCTGTGACTACTGTCACTTAGAGTGACTTGTAGTGACAAAACTTGACATACACCTAGCTCACCCAGTTCTGCACGGGATTGCATGAGTGGGGGCTCAATAGAAAGCCATTGCATAGGGCTATTTATGTGTAACATTCGCCTTTTGATCACATCAGTCAGTGGGTCCCTATCAGGCAATACATGGACGTATAGCTATTAGAGGGCTGCCATATGTCAAGATTCCTATAGCTCGGTAACTAGACTACTTATGAACATGGTTGAAGTGCATACAGTCATCATTTGAACTCTATATTCACATGACATACACTCCCTCCATCAGTGATGTCATCTTGATGATGGATTGCTTGAAGATATTTTGGATGACGCACATAAGCACTGGTGAGTGTAACATGCTTGTGTGACAGCTAGCTAATGCAGCTATACAGACAATATAAGAGTCAATGAAACACTTGATAGAAGGCCTTATAGGGTGTTGTAATCACACCCTTGCTGCTTTAGATCAGCAATGTGTATTTAGCACCTAATATCAATGCGCTGCAAAGCGTGCTTCAATGTCACAACTATTATAACTCAGTCACTATTGGACTTACAGACAGGGTAAAGGTCTATATAGTCATTATTTCAATGCTATAAATAGATGGGGTAAGCTCCCCTTCCCTCCGATGTCAACTTGATGATAGATGGCTTCAATAACTTTTAGATGACGCATTTAAGCGCTCTGTGCAGGCCAAGGGTGAGCCCTAGCACCGTGCAGGCTAAGGAAGTCACGTGCTGAAATGTGAGCGCTAACACTCAACCCTAACCCTGTGCAATTTCAATCTCCGCTCCAATGAGTAATTAAATCTTATAGTGGGATCAGTGGCTGTGCTTACCAGCGCCTTTCTGAGTTTAGGCTGAGTCTAAAGCGGGTGACACTAAGCGTGTCACAAATGGCACAGATGGCACGCCTATAAAAAATGATTATTTGTTCCTCATTAATTGTAAATAGGCCTTTTTGCACTTTTTGGGCGCTTTTTGTTTTCAAACTCAGATGTCTAAATCATTCTGGCTGTATCTTTGCAACAACTTAACCAAAGTGGGATATATTATATATTACCAGAAAGCTACAGATGAGGAGAACATAATAGTGCATACTGTGAAACATAAAAATGACTGTCTCACATTCAGTGAAGGCAACAAGTTAGATACATATGTAAGGGAAGCAGTTGGTGTTGTATGAAAGCTAATGCACTATACCATAAATGGAGAGGTTAGAATATGAGTAATTTACTGCTTCATGCAGGGGTAGGTATGCTCTATCCTCTGCAAAGTAACTTGGTGGGAGAGGGCCATGGCTGGCAAGCACGATTTATAAGGAACAGAAGTTACTTAGCTGAGATTGACGTTACTGTATACTGCTCATGCAAATTTATATGAAATGAGTAAACTATTGTAGTTCCTTTCTGCTTTCTTAAATGCATGATATACTCACTTACACCCCTAGAACTGAACATATCAAAGCCACCCCATGTAGTGTTAGTATACATGCTATCAACACTTATGATGTATAGCATGTTGTATTAACTCTCATTATTACTTACCCAGCACCATTAGGAAACCTCATTCAGCAGGGCTTGGCTCTATTTATCTATTTGGCTGCTTATGAGCTTACTTAAGTACCCTTGCCCTACATCATTACTTACTGCACTGGCCTGCCCCTCCACTGTTGTCTCTTGCACACAGATTCAGCCTATTGCATTCACTTTATGTATAGTTTGTTGCTAACAAATGTCAAACACATAGCACACCATTGCATACTGCATATTGGATGGCAGCTACTTTGTAGAGCATAAAGCATACCCACCCCTGCATGGAGCAGTAAATTACTCATAATCTAACCTCTTAATTGATTGCATAGTGCTTTAGCTTCTATACAACATCAACTGCTTCACTAACATATGTGTTCAACTTGTTGCCTTCATTGCATATTATATAGACCCTATAAGGCATTACAATATGCACCGTTGTATTTTCCTCATCTGTAGCTTTCCGGTGATATATAATATGTCCCACTTTGGTTGAGTTGTTGGAGAGCTACAGCCTGATTGATTTGGGCATCTGAGTTTGGCTGAGTTTGAAAAAAAGCGCCCAAAAAGCGCAAAAACAGCCATCCTGAGAGCTCAGATGTTGATATCTCAGCCAAATCTTAATCAAATCACATGATTCAAGCTGTGTTAGGAAGCTAGAGGCTGTGCGATCCCACACCCATTTTAAGCGCCTGATTAGCATCAAAATTGCGTCATTTATGGGCTGGATGGCACTGGATGGACTTAGATGACCTTCTAGCGCTTATATAACTTTTGGATGTCTATTTTCTGCCCATATCAGGAGCCCATCTCCCGTTGCGGGAGATCCACGCTCAATATAGGCAGAAAATAGACGCCGAAAATGGGCGTTTAAATGCTTTATTACTAGTAGTTTACCTTGGTTGTATTCAAATGAGTGTTTTGGCTGTATCTCCCTCAGTTTTGAAGATAATCACATGATTCAAGTTGTGTCATAGAGCTGCAGATGACCCCTTTCAGCCTAATATTGTCACCTAATTATCACTTGCTGTATTTGGCTGGCATTGATGTATCAGCAACTAAATCACACCCTTGACTGGTATTTATAGTATATAGCAAACTTATTCTGCTCATATCTCCCTTAATACTTGCTTGATTGACATGATTCAAAGTGTGACAGGTCATATTCAGCTATGCCTATATGCTGGTAAAGCACTACAGTAGGTGAATTCACAGTACCAAGCATAGACCATAGAATATATACGTGCATGCAGTTTGGCAGGGTGCTACTAGGTCAAATGTTATAGCAGTATAACAAGTGCAGTTATTGACCTGGTGTTGATGCATGTAGGGGTCATTTGAAGTGCTTATAAAGGGCCAGCTTAGTCCCCCATGCTATGGGAATGCCTTAGGGGTGGATGGCATCAAGTACTTTTGGATGACGCAGATAGGCACTGGTATGGTGCGCATTGGTGCACTATTATAAGGGTGCTTGCAGGGTGAAGTGCTATGCAGCCATTACCAGTGCAGTTATTAACATGGTGTTGATGCATATAAGGGTCATTTGAAGTGTATAACAAGTTGTAGTTGAAGCCCCCTAGGTGTGATGGTGTATAAGGGGTGGATGGCAGCAGGTGCATTTGGGTGACGCAAAGTAAGCGCTGAAGCCAAGTGAGAAAGGCACGTGACTTTGCATGCGCGCCAAAATGTTGAGAAACCCTAACCCCATGGATTTTTAATCTCCGCTCCAAATAGTAAGTAACTTTTATATTGCCATCAGTGGCTGTGCTTACTAGCACCTTTCTGAGATTCAAGCTGAGTCGCATTTTGCGTCACACAAATGGCAGGAATGGCTCACCCATAAAAAACGATTATTCGTTCCTTATAAATCGTAATTTGTGACTATGTGATGTGACTAAGGTGATAGGGTAACGGACGTGACGCTGTGCCTAATAGGCGCTACAATACGCCCATGATCTTCAACCGAATACTGTAAACTATTAAGACCGCTAAAGCAGCTTAACGCTGGCCAGGAGCTCAAAAGAGCACCTGCAACTAGAGATGTGTCAGCTTAATGTATGACACACAAAATAGGAAGACATACAATGAGGTGCAACCAAAGCAAGCGCAGAAAAATGATATAAGACTGATTGTTGGTCGGTCGGGCCCACAACCATGCACCCTCTCTCCCATCACCATCCAGTGCACATCTATATTCAGATGGTCCAGGGGCAGACCTTGAAAGGGCCATCCTTAACCCCCAATGGAACCCTAGATGATGCGATATACTACAACGCACCGATACCTGCTGCAAGACCCCTGCGAGTCGGCTTACTCATTTATTTATTTGCCCTGATCCCTCTCTGTCTACCCCCACTCAGAGCCCCTGGCCCTGCAAAGCCCTATGAGACTGACGATCTAGAGATTGAAGGGATTTTAAAGAAAGTCCTGGCTGTTAATGAAGGAGGTGCCTCCTTTCTCCTCTGCAACTAGGGGAGATCCCAGATGCGGCACGTGGTCATTTGAGCTCTGCATACCCCCAGCTTTATGGTCTGCTTATCCGAACAAGACATGAAGCGCTGGGGTACTGCTCACACATGCACCACACCGCTTTTGGTCAAACTAGATGCACACATCCTTTTCCCACCACTCTGCTATATTCCCAGGCACAAAGACCGCCCCTGGTGGGATGACTCTCACTCCACGCTCACGTACACGTACGAAACTCCCCCCCCCCCATTCTCCTACCTGGCCACACCTCCTCTACCTCATCCACCCCATTTTTCATACCCTAACGAAACTGCACGAACATGCACACAGCCGTGCAAAAGGCCCCACCCACCTGAAGGACACTCCCACCCTCAATGGCAACGCATCATACGCAGTCGCTTAAGCCTGATGCTCGAGCCGCACCCACACACCTCCCCTTTGTCCTCCAATTCGCCCTATGCCTACCCCCCTTGATGTTTATGTATATGTATGAACCCTTCCCATATCCATCTAATACAAGTACCAATAGCGTAGAGGAACCAAATGAGAGAGACCCCCTAGGTAACGCACGCGCATAGCCTGAAAGGAATTGGAAACACCGCCCTACTCCCAATAATGATTAGCTACTGACAGCTCGGGTACCAAATTTGTTCGTGTTTGGCTAAGCTACCTGCTGTATAGGTGCAGCAACAAAGCACCTACACGGCCAATGTCAGCAATTGTTTGAGCTAACTCGTGGCAAATCAGCGGTTTACAACCGGCGTTAACCTCTCCTTTGCGAGCGGCCTCGACCTAAAGCATGACAATGAGACACCGACACCTGTAAGCTAGTCATACTGCGTGCGCAAGCTCGTCTAGCTGACTTGTGCACGACCCACAGAAATTGCCAGCCGATGCGCGAGAAACTCACCTAAGAAACTGGCCAAAGAGGTTATAAGCCACCATGAAGCCCCCTACAGCTCAACACCTCCAATGTCTCCTCGCAATGTCTCCCCCACTGATTTTATCAACAACTACGCTGAATGGCTCCTAAATGCCGCTCTCAATGAGTCCGTGCACCTGCGCTCCGTCCCAGCAGGCACTCGCACCTCCCGGTATGCCCGGCGCACCTTACCACCATCCACTTTTGATGCGTATGATTCTGAAAATCCGTTTAGCGACAATGCCCCTCCCTCCTCAGACATTAAGCCCATGCTCTTTGCCCTGCGTGCTGTCCCCTCGAATCCTGCTACTCGCCGGGAGATGAACATCGACAGCCCGTACCCGACCTCTGCCCTCGACACACTAATGCCTGCCTCGAAGGCCTCGGAGGGTACTGTCACTCGAGGACGCGTGAGCATTAGGTTGTCCCCTGGATCTCCTGGGTCCCGTACCCTCTCTGAACTGCCTGCGGCAGTGGCCAACAAGGAGAACATCCCTCCTAGTATATATCCCTAGACTGCCCTCAACCTGCCCTTACTAACAAGCTTTAAGTCTAACACAGAGGCGATGGACCTTGTCGAGGACCCAGTGAGGGCCTCTAAGAGGAAGAGGAGCTCGTCCTCCCCTCCGAGCTCTCTGCTGCGAGCCCGCCTGAGTGAAGCCGAGGCGAAGAACAACATGCTGGCACTGCCGGCTGCCACCTTCGAGAAGCTCGAGGCCATCAGCAACCGTGTTGAAGGGACCCCCACGGCACGCAGCCCCCCCACTCGTGGACGCACCCAGCTCAATGGCATGACACCCCTGCATGTCAAGCAAGACTTGTTCATGCCTAATGCGATGCCTGCCGCCCCATCCCTCCCTCTCATCTACTTGGTGGGAGAGGGCCATGGCTGGCAAGCACGATTTATGAGGAACAGAAGTTATTTAGCTGATATTTACTTTACTGTATACTGCTCATGCAAAGTTATATAGAATGAGTCAACTATAATGGTTCCTATAACACGCTCACTTACACCTCTAAAACTAAACATATAAAAGCCACCCCATGTAGTGTTAGTATACATGCTATCAATGCTTATGATGTATAGCATGTTGTATTAACTTTCATTATTACTTACCTAGAACCATTAAGAAACCTCATCAAGCAGTGCTTTACTCTATATTATGTATTTGGCTGCTTATAAGCTTACTTAAGTGCCCTTGCCCTACATCATTGCTTACTACACTGGCCTGCCCCTTCACTGTTGTCTCTTGCACACAGATTCAGCCTATTGCATTCACTTTATGTACAGTTTGCTGCTAACAAATGTCAAACACATAGCACACCATTGCATAGTGCATATTGGATGGTAGCTACTTTGTAGAGTACATAGCATACCCATCCCTGCATGGAGCAGTGAATTCCTCATATTCTAACCTCTCAATTGATTGCATAGTGCCTTAGCTTCTATACAACATCAACTGCTTCACTAACAGATGTCTTCAACTCGTCGCCTTCATTGAGTATTATATAGACCATATTAAGAATTGCAATGTGCACCATTGCATTCTCCTCTTCTGTAGCTTTCTGGTGATATACAATATGTCTCACTTTGCTTGAGTTGTTGGAGAGATACAGCCTGATTGATTTGAGGATCTGAGTGTAGCTGAGTTTGAAAAAAAGCGCCCAAAAAGCGCAAAAACAGCCATCCTGAGAGCTCAGATGTTGATATCTCAGCCAAATCTTAATCAAATCACATGATTCAAGCTGTGCTAGTAAGCTAGAGGCTGTGGGATCCCACGCCCATTTTAAGCGCCCGATTTGAATCAAAATTGCGTCATTTATGGGCTGGATGGCTCTGGATAAACTTAGATGGACTTGCCTAGCACTTGAAGCACCGCATTTTGGGCGCTTTTTGGGACCCCAAATCGGGTAAGTGATCTCCCCGCTTAAGCCTTACGCGGGGAGATCACTTACCCGATTTGGGGTCCCAAAAAGCGCCCAAAATGCGCACACAGTTGCTTTAGTATTGGTGGTCTGCTTCAATAGCATTAAAATCAATGTTTGGGCTGTATCTCCCTCAGTTTTGAAGATAATGACATGATTCAAGTTGTGTTATGAAGCTTTAGGTAGCTCCTTTCAGTCTGATATAGTTGCTTTATGATCACTTACCATATTTGACTTGCATTGATACACCAGCAACTAAATCACGCACTTGACTAATACTTACAGTGTGTAGCAAACTTGCGTTGCTCATATCTTCCTCAATACTTGCTTGATTGGCATGATTTAAAGTGCTACAGGCCACATTCAGCTATGCCTATATGCTGGTAAAGCACTACAGTAGCCCCATCCACAGTACCAAGCATAGAGCATAGAATATATACGTGCATGCAGTTTAGCAGGGCGCTACTAGGTCAAATGCTGTAACACTATAACAAGTGCAGTTATTGACCTGGTGTTGATGCATATAGGGGTCATTTGAAGTGCTTATAAATAGCCAGCTTAGTCCCCCATGCTATGGGAATGCCTTGGGGGTGGATGGCACCAAGTACTTTTGGATGTCGCAGATAGGCGCTGGTATAGCGGTCATTAGTGCACTACTATAAGGGCGCTTGCAGGGTGAAGTGCAATGCAGCCATTACCAGTGCTGTTATTAACATGGTGTTGATGCATATAGGGGTCATTTAATGTGTATAACAAGTTGTAGTTGAAGCCCCCTAGGTGTGATGGTGTATAAGGGGTGGATGGCAGCAGGTGCATTTGGGTGACGCAAAGTAAGCGCTGAAGCCAAGTGAGAAAGGCACGTGACTTTGCATGCGCGCCAAAATGTTGAGAAACCCTAACCCCATGGATTTTTAATCTCCGCTCCAAATAGTAAGTAACTTTTATATTGCCATCAGTGGCTGTGCTTACTAGCACCTTTCTGAGATTCAAGCTGAGTCGCATTTTGCGTCACACAAATGGCAGGAATGGCTCACCCATAAAAAACGATTATTTGTTCCTCATAAATCGTAATGCCGAGGACAAACTGGGCAACATCACCCTGATCTCCCTCACGCCTGTCTCGACCTCCGGTGCTCTGTTAAGCACTCGTATTCAGAAGAAGACGCGCTTCGAGCTGTGCGATCTCACCCTCACCACCTCAGACCATGCCCCGAAGGCGCCTTTGGCAGCCTTCGCAACTGCCAGAGCCCCTGCCGCCCTACGTGCTGCCCCTCAGACCGCTCCTGCGACCATGGGGCCTCCAGTGACCGTTCTCTAGCCCCCCACTCCCCCTGTGATCACTGGACAGTAGTACCGTCGCCCCGCCCGGGTCCTCACGCCCCCGCCCCCGCCAATCCTAGACTACTACCTTGGAAGAGTCATGGCGGAGCTGGCAGGTGGCTGGCCTAACATCTACCACGTGTCCCCGTACGACTTGGGGTATGGCCTCTCTGAGGACCGCACTAGACTCATCACGGACAACCCTGTTGACACATCCATCCTCCTCACTGTCTGCGGCTACCCGCACCTGCACGCTAACATGGATGTCGTCGCCGGCCTCCTGCACCAGATCATTGCGAAGCAAACTGAAGAGAACAACTTAAAGATCTTCCCTTTGGGGGATGACAATAACCGGTTCCCCACGTCGCCTAGGAGGAACTCCCCGGTTGTGTGGCTTGTCACTGACCTCTCCCCCATCATGACTCGCACACTCTATGACAAGACCGCGTACGCCAGCAAAGCCCTCTCCATCATCTATAAGGCTGAGCACGGGTCCGGATCGATCCCCGGTTCGACCCGTACTCATCCGTATCCGTGACCTATGGGTCACGATCCGTAGGTCACGGGTCAATCGCACTGCGGCTCAATCACAGCTCTAGGTCACGGAGTCCGTGAGGTGTGTATCCATCACAGATCACCGGCCGTCATACACATTTGTCATGTCCTATCGAGCGCGATTGTATCATGCTCATGCTGTATCAGGTGTCGCGCCGGCGGGTGTTACTGTATGTAAGATAGTCGAATAAATTATCGCACTCAACAGCAGCTTGCTGTATTGTTCACACTGTGTTTTAATCACACATCAAGATCTGAATCGAGTATCGCTGAGCGGTGATATTTCTTTCATTAGTGAGATATTATGATCTATGTAGACAAGGCTATTGTATGTATCTACGCGTCATCGAACTCCAGCCATTCATCATCAGACGCGACTGTCTCGAGCGATGGCATTGACCCCTCCGAAACATCCCCCTCATTGTCCGAGTCGGACATAATCGTCTCGAGCGATGGCATGGACCCGTCCGAGATGTACTCCCAGTCCGAGTCGAGGCCGCTATTCAGCCACTAGGGGGGGGCGAGCGGATGCAGCGCGCTCCGCGCTCACGCCATCGGGAATATCAGTAGTGATGGACGCGAGGCTCCCTTGCATGGCGACGTCAACTGCGTGTGCAACACAGCCGCCTCAACACGCAAGTTCCTCCCGAACATGGCCACGATCGAGACTGTTGGCGAGCGCGACGCGAGCCGTAGCAGTAGCGTTGTGCGCGTTGTCGATGACGAGGGCGCGGAACTCGTTGTCCTCTCCGGCGGCAGTTGAGGGGTGCTGGCGCTGCTCACTAGCACTGCTGCTCGCAGCATTCGCGTTCACGACGACGCGGAGGAGGGAGTCAATGAGCTTCTTGGAGGGTCCGATGGCGTTGTGGCGGGCCTGAAAAGTAAAACACCGAGGGCCGGAGGGAATCTCGGCTGCAGGCGAACCAGGAGGTTTGCGCCCGGTGGGAAAGGGGGTCGTGTTGACGCAGGCAGGAGGGACGTTGACGGGGGAAAAGGCCCACTTTCAGGTGGTCAGTACTGGGAGTTGACCAATGCTTAATAACTCACCAGAGGTAGCTCCCCATATGCTAAGTCCAGAAACTCCGCCAAATGCCCATCGGTGCACTCAAGCGGGCCACAGGACGCCGCGAGGACGACCAACTCCCCGATAAGATGATAATAAGCGTCGAGATCGACGCCGTTGAGGGCCTGGGCATACGCGCGCAGGACAAGGAGAAGATGGAGAACCATCTCCCGTTATCCATCGCTGATGCCCGTTCGCGTGACGTCAGGGGCTTGGACGGCAGCAATCCACTGATTGCAGGTGGCTTCACTGAGGCTGTTGGGGCCCGCAGTAGGAATAAGAAGCTGCGGCACGAGAAAATCAGCACACTGTGCAATTGAACACAACCCGTACTCACCGTTAAAGACGAGTCCGGCCCATCAATGGTCAGGGCGACGAACACGAATTTTCTTCCGTCGGGGTTATGCCACTCGTCCATGTGCATGTACAGATTGGCATAGCCAACATCATACTCGCCGGGAGAAGGGGGCGGCAGAGAGCGAGACGGACGACCGGTTGAGCTCATCGGGCTGAGAGAGGCGGGAGGGAGGAACTCTGAGTGGGGAGAGTTGTTTCAAGAGCGGAGGGGACAACACCTAGATATATTGGGGCTCACGACGTTGTTGGGGAAAGCGCACCCAGCAATTGCTAAGATCTGTCGTGAGTCGCACAACGTGAGCATGTGAGACACAATCTCGCTCACCGTAGGCGCATTTCCCTATGCCCCAACCTCTGCCTCGGCGATGGTTCCCAGTCCCCGAGTGTTGCGCAGGGTTGGGTGAATCCGCATCGTGCGGAGCGATTAGCAGCGGCGTCCGAGTTGCCGCATTGCAAAATTGCCAAGGATTCTTGCAGAGGTCATGTCTGGCGATCGCTTGTGCAGAGAGCTCAGGTGGGAAAAGTCGCGCACGGACAGTTCAGCCGAAGCGAGGCCTCCGATCAAAGAACGTACCTTCCCGTGGTGCGCTGCCCAAAGCGGCATGCACAGTAGGGGCAGTGATCAGCATAGAATATAGATAGCTCTGAATACTTACTTGGCAATAGTGGCATTTGCGTGCTGAAAGCGCTCCCCAACATGGCGCACCTTCAGACCAGTCACGCACATGTATAGAAAAATTGCTGCTTGCTCTTCAACGACCATATACCGGGTGTCCTTCAAACCATTTGCGCGGAGCTCTGCTACAAAGGCTAAAAACACATGAAGGCGCATGCCAAGCTCATTTCGGATGCGATCCGGATGTCCACGCATGAGCTCCTGGACCCAGGCATGACCAGAGAGCTTGGAGGTGTGGTAGGGCTGTTTCCAGTAGTACATATTGCTGTAGAGGAGCAGTGCGAGGAACATGCTCTGTGCTACTGCAGCACAAGCAGCCAGAAGAAGGGCTTGTAGCCGCCTGATTTTGGCGGCATCAAGCAGCGGGGGCATGGCGCGGGAGCAGTGTGGCGAGAACCAGCGAGAGTGGACGGAACTTGAACGCGGGAAGTCGAAGCCTCCAGCGCACCAGCGCAGCGCCGTTTGACCGCTCGACAGACGCCCATGTAACGCCGCGCGGCCCTCTCGTCACGTCTCGAGTCGCGTTGAGCGCTTACTACTATATATGGCAGTTCGAAGTCGACGTCGAATTGAGCTGAACAGGCCCTTCCCTTATGCAGGCGTTTCCGAGGACATATGTAAAATTGAAGTGGTGATACTCAAAGAAGAGATAACACGCCTAGAATCGAAACACTTCAATGCAAAAAGACTTGCAGTAGCTCCGAGATACCACCTAGAAGGGGAGACCATATCACGCTACTGGGTAAGGATGAACACCACTCCTTTGCACATCGTGATTGAACCAATGTTCGAACTCCGAAACCCAAACGAGAATGGCACCTCCTTTACAACATGCTCGGACCATATGGCGGAGATAGCTCGGGCGCATATGACAGTGTACAGGTTGACCCTGAGGCCCTGAGTGAAGACACACACGAGGCGTTCACGAGAGAAGCCCTGCGCTAGTGTAAGACGGAACTTAAAGAGAATCAAAAAGAAAGACTGAACTGCCCACTCATATGGGATGAGGTTGAGCATGCAATGAACACAACAGCAAATGGTAAAGCGCCTAGACTAGAAGATTCTAGCTGTTAGACATGCTAAAGATGTAGCAAAGAACCGACCTGCCTTCAACATAATTGAAACCCTACTCCAGGTGTACAGTGACATAAGCATCTATGGAGTCGACCCTGCTATGGAGTTTACCTATAGATGGATATGCCCGATCTTTAAAAAGAAAGACAAGCGCGAAATAGTTAACTATAGACCAATCATGCTGCTTAACTTAGACTAGCAGATTCCCGTGCCTTTGCCACGGAGTAAGTGGACTTGAGTTTTGAGTCAGATGACATGCCGTGTGCATAAAGTGACTCAGGGTGCTAGGATACCACAAACTCAAACCACTCAACATCGACTTCACTGCTAAGCTACGAACATGTGCCACGCCGAACTACAAAAGAGCCACCACCGAAGAACCTCTCAACCATTGGCTTCCATGAACATTGCCGCATACTCTCCACCATGACTGCCAGAACCTCCTCCGGGCGTTGCAGGAAAATCGAGGTCCTGCCAGAGAGGAGTAAGAAGAGGAGAATATGTATCTTCAAGCCGTGTTACCTCAAGCTGGGCGCGCTTCTTGCTAGCACTGATGCTAGAAACCTGAGGCTGAGGCTGACTCCGAAATGCCATGCGACGACCAGTCTCAGGGCGAATGGGAGTGGCTGGGGTAGACGTCGCTATATCCGCGTACATGTAAGCCATAGCACATATTGACTTAAACACTGACAATGCAACATACCGGGTGTGGACGACGGGGCATAAGCGGACCGTGGAAAGTAGGTAGCATCTGAAAGCGACAAATTGAACTTGGTGGGCCGCTCCTGAGTGTCGCGGGAGACTGAAAGTAGGTGGCCAATGACCGCTGCATTCGACTTATCGGTATATAGAAGGGGCTTGTGCTTGGTGAACCGGGGATTGTTGCTAGGTATAGAGATGCGCATCGGAAGACCGTGACCAGAAGCTGCCTGAGGGTGCTGCAGAGTCCACTGACGTGCAGCAAGGTCAAACATGGAGCTGTCATGCTGAGGAGGACCTGTAGGTCCACACACCATCATCATGGGGAGGACGTAGAGGTTGACACCAGGTGCAGGGACGATCTATCTAATATGTTACCATGATCAGATGGTCCCTAGTAAATTCTAAGTATGAACGACGTACTCAATGGATATCCCCCACCAAGTCAAACTTTCTCCAATCGCCAGCACCGTAAAGTTCCGCGTCTGCCAAGCATGATGAAACCTAAATGCAGTTGCATGAGTACACCATATATCAGTTACGGTCGAACTTGCTTCAGGTTGTAAGGCGCGTACCGTTGCATAGACCATGAAAACCCCCTCAGAGGCACCCTCTGCGCAAGAAAAGTCCATCCCAAACTCATTGAAATACCTGTGAAAATGCAATTACATCAGACCTAAGAACACTTAGAAATGAACTGAATGCGATACCGAAGGCGAGCAGAAATGAAGTCGCTGCCATTACCATAACTTCTAGCACCTGCCCAAAAGTCCGCGTTGAAGGCCAAGTTCTTTGTAGACTTCCGTGTCGGGGTGTTGGCCAAAGTGCAGTTTGTAAGTGCGACAATGCCAAAGATGTACGCAGCACCGGGGATTGAGCTTGAGCTAGCTGAGGACTTGTCACAATTGTTGGAGTTGCCAGAGGAGCCTGAAGGAAAAGATGGTGAATCTTGGAACTGTAGACGTGTTTGTAACAGCGGTGTGGACGGCGCTGTAGCAGATGGGGAGGGCGAGGTGCCCAACTCGGACTGTGTATCCTGCGAGCACATGATGGAAGCCGGAGAGGGCACAAAGTGAAAGTGCTAACCTTCAAGGCTAAATACGGAAGATTTTTTTGAGCTCGTCCCAAGTCGACAGCATCTTCACACCATTCTTCCAGCGCTGTGAGCCATCCTACGAGAACGTCTTGCCCTGAGAGGTGAACGACTTGAATGTCTGAAAACCGCAACTCACCCAGCGATACAATCCACCCGCAGTGTACTGCGTAATGGAATAGCGGCGCTTGTGTGCACAGACAGGGGTGTTGGAATGCTTGATAACTGCAGAGGGGATGAATATAGTTGTACCGGGGGGAAACTCAACGATCATCTCAAGGTCCCACAAGATGATGTGCCCGCCTCGCGTATGATCGTAGTTACCGATCGTGGTAATTACGCACCATCCGAAAGGGATGTTGAGATGGTCGACGTGCCTGCGTGTAACGGTATGGGGCCCGAGATTGATGGACATGGCAGCAAAAACATTGTTATCAAAATTGCGCTTGAGGCTTGGGTGCTGCGAGCAAATCGACAAGATAATCCATTCGTAGAAGCGATACAAGCGGGGCGCGAACAGTTGGAACACAGCTGTAATGTATGCCGTGCGGCGTCAGACGAGAAGCGCCCGATGACGTACGCGCGCGTGAACTTACCGTTTCTGAAGTTCGCCATGCGCTTCACTGCGGGGTAGGCCAGCAGAGCTTCCGTGATGCGGCTGTTGCGCAGGCTCTTCTGGCGCATGTGTCCGGGTCTCTTGTAATACATGTGTAAGTCCTCTCTCGGTAATTGTAGCAGTCGCAGCGCGCTGACATACCTTCTGGCCCCCACCATAGGATATGCCGCAGGCGATCGACTTGTAGTCACCCCAGCGATTGGCTTTGGATGGACCTGACATCACCTTGCGCTGACGAGCGTTCTCGAATCTTCGCGACCAAGTTTGATAGGCCCTCGACCAACAAGTCGAGGTCGCGTCACTGCGCGTGGGACGTGCTGGGCAGCTTAGGCACGCTATCGCTGGTCGCAGCGCCAGTCGGGCACCTCACAACGGGAGCATGGGCCATGGTTGTGTTTGGCTATGTTGTAGTGTAGTGCTTTGTTTGTGTTGAGGCGCGAGCAGCTGTGTTGTAGGGAGGTCGCGGCGAGGGCGACGAGGCAATACACCACCACCTGGCACCCCCGACTTGCGACGAGAGCTCAAGTCTGCTATTCCGATCGAGTCTCCTCCCCCCCCTCTCCTTCGAGTCATTGCTTGCGAGTGCATCCCATTTTGAGCCGCGATACCTTTGTTTTCCTCCCCAAGACCGAGCTTCGACACCTTTTTGGTTGCGACCGCTACTGCGACCTCGGTCACTACGCTGGTCGCGATTTCCCCGACTGCTCCTGCCCCAGTCGCAGTCGTCCCTTCCACCTTTTGAGTTATCATCGAGTAACGAGCTACACCTGTACACGCATTTCGACAACCTCATACAACCCCACCCCTTCCCTCTCACCTTCTATACGGTCGCTATGTCAGGGAGCCAGAGGCTGACTCATCCCCCTCCCCCCTCTTCTTAGTTTTTATCTAGGTAGACCTACCGGTCTTCACTAGTCCCTATTGCTAGTGTGGTAGTTTGGATAGGTGTGACCACCTTAGCGCGCGTTGTCAAACGCAGTTTGTAACTTGTCGTTTACGCTAACCTTCCAGTTATCATTGCGGGGGAAGCCGACTAGCATGGCGATGACTTTCTGTCCGTCCGCTGACAGAACAGGCCGCGACGCCCTATGGTCGCAGTCAAGGTACATCGGCACGCCCCCCGGTCGAGATATAAGTGCTGGCGTACTCACCTTCCATCCCAAGAAACGTACAGGAACCGTTGCCTCAACGCGCTGAGTCGTGCGTTCGCCTCCCGAAATGTCGAGGGGATCCTACGCCGTCCCTGGAAGCCAGAACTAGCCGGTGTCGAGTCCCTGGCAAAGGAGACCGTCGTGTAGATGGGATCATCCCAGTGGACATCATAGCTGTGGAAGGTGAGCGCCTCGGACATTATTTCGGGGATCGGTGCGAACTCGAAGGCCGCAGGAGCGTGGATCGGCTCCGGGACCCAACGACAGGCAACGTCCTTCAGCGGGCGGTTCATCGTCAGGTCTTGCAGTGCAGTGCGCTTCCGGTTGTGTGCAGCCTTCTTCGATTTCTTTTAGTGAACTTTCTTCTTCGTCATGCTGTCGTCGAACTGACTTGCGGCGGAGTGAGAGGACGAACTTGCCGCGTGAGGTAGAAGGGAAGCCGGAAGGACGTCGGGCTCTGGGGTGGAGGCAGTGGGGAGGGCGAGCGGCGTTGCGTTGTGGGTTTCCAGAGTGGTAATGTCGTCATCTTCTTCTTCACAGTCGTCATCGGGTATAGGCTGACCTCGCAATTCACAGCACGCTCCACGGCCGTGTCAAAGTTGAAGATGTCCGACGCAGTAATAGGCTCCCCAAGGATGATCCACAGGAAATACTCTGCACCAGACCGGGTCTGTCGAGTACAAGAGGTGCTGGCGGGGCCGGGAGGGGGAGACTTCAGGCGAGCTGCAAGGTAGGATTTCTTATCAGCATGCTGCTAGCCGAGCTCATTCTCAACGCAGACGCAGCCCACCATCCGATTCCCTAGGGTCGGAGAATGCGCGACGAGCGACCCAGCTGGATGAGAGAGACGGTGAGGAGAACAGATGACGGGAAACAGGACTCACGGACGACAGGCATACAAGCGAGGGGAGGAGGATAGTGGGAGAGGTCAAAGGAGCGGCAGGGCTGATTGGGCCGTCGATAGCGGGGAGCCGCTCCCTGCGCGGGGTCAGCCAATTTTCCTTGGGCCTGCGATGCATGACTAACCTCTGCGTCATCACAGAAATTCCGTCACAACGGCAGGGCGTTGGATATTGATCCCCGGCTCGTGCTCGATGCTCAGCCCCTCGCCATGGCTTCTGAATGCCTGAAGAAACGCCTTCGCAGGGCGGGTATCGCTCCTGCAGACACCAGCAACTCCGCGGCGGCTTTATTCTACCTCTCCCCTGTAGACGCCGCCCGCCATGCTCCCACCTCTATGGTTCCTACGCCCGCCACGCCTAGTCAGTCCTTCAATGCCCATTCCATGACCGCAGATAGGAGAAGAATCATCTCAGAGGCAATCCCTGTCTCACTCCCGACAGAGCCGGAGGCGCCACTCCTGGCACCATCGACCGAAGAAGCCCCCGAATCCCTAACGGGCAATCCACCTTCTGATTTCAGCCAGTATTTCGTCGACGATGGGCCCGAATTCGGCAGCTGCTCGCAGGAGACGGAGGCCAGTCAGCAGGCTCGGAGATACATCAATTCGGTGCGTTACCTCGGTTTCAGAGGCTCGTTATTGAGGTGACTCATCATGTGTGCAGGACACCCCTATGATAACCTGGGCGCCGCATCGCGCGATGTATCTCGATGAGTTATTACGGCGAGAAGGTCGCGGTGGATACGTCACTGAGGTATGCCCTGGCTGTGTTCATTTTGAGGCTCCAATGGTGGGGCAGAAAGCATCGTATCATTGCATGGACTGCATGCCTGGCCCGCTTCTATGCGGGGCATGCTTGAGGGAGCGGCATGGGAAGATGCCATTTCATCGTGTCCAGGTAAGGAAATCCAGTCGTCTCTTCCTTGTTCGGGTCCATGCTGATGTCTCACGAACCACGCGGCAGCGATGGACGGGTGAAACGTTCAAGGCTTACTGCCTGCGCGACGTCAAACTCGTCGTCCAACTCGGTCATACGAACGGCTCTCAATGTTCGAATCCCATCCCTGCTCACGACGACTTCCTTGTATTCCATGTAAACGGACGACACTCGCTCTCACTATGCTTCTGCGGGTGTGATCAGGCGGGCGACTCTGGCACATTTGTTCAACAACTTCTTTGATATGACCTCTACCCCGCGACGCATGTCGAGCCCAACACGGTGTTTATGTTTCACATGCTGGAACACTATCACATTCAAAGCGTACAGGGCAAAATGTCGATGTTTGAGTACTACAAGTCCATGGAACGTTTTACCGACAACACCGGCACCATCCCAGCCAACCCGCGGTACAAGGAGTTTACGTGAGTCGCCTCCCAGTGGCGGCACCTTAAGATGCTCAAGCGCGGAGGGCGAGGACATAGCGCGTCCGGTATCAGAGGCACCAAGTCCGGTGAGCTCGCCGTCCTCTGCCCTGCGTGCCCACGGCTGCAGATCAACCTCCCCAACAATTGGGAGACTGTCTCCGACGACCTCAAGTATGTGTTCTTCCCCTCCTTGAGTCTGCATCTATGTCCGGGAAGTACTGAGCACGTTCGTAGATGGATGTATGTGCTCACTGTCGCGATCGACGCATGCTTCCGTCTCAAGCATCACGCTGTCCCGAGCGAACAGAAGGATCCGATCTTGGGGGAGTGGTTGGGGGTATTTTGTCGAGGATTCAGATTACCGCAGCATTTGGAGTCAGTACAGAGAGCAGAAGGACGTGAGTGAATCGTGTGTGCTCTTCTCGTATTTGCATCATTCTCTGACCCGTAGGATCGAAGATGTTGTCGTGCACGGGTTTATCTGCAGTGGACCATGCAAACACAAAGTTTCATAAAGGATACACAGCGACTAGTGTAGGTGCTGTAATATGCACGCGGCACGAGTTTTGGATGCCGAATGGTATTGGGGACACGCAAGTCGGAGAGCGGTGAGTTTTCGTACTTGTCCGTCCCCCTTTCTGTACACACACTTCAACGTGCCACACACATCTCGCAGATACGTTAACATGGACTATGTCTTTGTTTCTGCAATGATGCATACCCTCGTTTCGAAGAAGCTCATCACATATGATATCGCGTGCCAATGGTCCATACATCTCATTGAACGCATAGCTGCGTTTCCATCGCATCTGCAGATCAAGCTGCCGCCAGAAGATATCACTTATGGAATCCCGAAGCTTTATTACGGCTCTCATCAATCTCGGAACCACTTACAATATTCCCTCAACAACCTTCTCAGCGCTGCGCACACTGATGGGGAAGGTATCGAATGGCAAAGGTGGGAGATACAGCCAATTGCAGTGGCCACCATAGGCATGGGACCTGGAACACGACAAAATGTGCTTGAGGATCAGTTCGGATATTCGAATGGGCGCAAGTTTGTCAATCTGGGTATGTACACCCTTCTCTTCTGTTGAAGTTGGTGAATTCACGCTCTTTCAGTTTCAGTTCACGTTTATTCTTCTTTCCAAAAGATAGAACTTACTTCGCTTTCACCCTCAGAATATTCTCCCATTTTTCCCAGATTTATTCCGCAGGTAGGGCGCGCTTCACTTTACGTACCCCGTGGGATTCGAACCCACAGCGCGTCCGCTTGCGCTTCTACACGCTTAGATAGCCGGTGCAGTTAACCACTGCACCACACTCCTTTATCTTCACTTACTATACTCTTTACTTTTCTCAGCTTTCCTTTACTTCATATTTGTTATTGTTTTGTCCGTTGGACGCATACACCGGACTCTGGCGTTGCTGCATTCCTTAGCTGCTCAACACAGAGTCCAGGTGAGTTACAGTATATTTCTGCATGTATTAGTTTAGCTGCTCAACACAGAGTCCAGTACTTGTGTTTCCTGTGCTCCAGCAAGCCCCTAAGAGGTTCTCACTTTGACATCTTCCACCACTGACTACTGTCCAAACTGATCGCTTGGAATGCAATAGGAAAGTCGTTGAATAAGCGTCTCATCAGCGCACTGAAAGAGGCGATCGAGCAGGAAGAGGAGTTCGAAGAGCTTACCGCTTCGATTACGGACGAAGAGCTGCCGAAGAAGTGGGCCGCAGAGGTTGAAGCATGGGAGAAGGACAAGTCCTTACCAGATCCATACATTGTTCTTAGCTCTGGTACGTTTTATTTCGCTGATATTTCCCATGCGAATAAGTACCGCCCTGACTCCTTCAATATGAATCAGGGCTCACCCAGGCCAAAATACGCAAGCAGATAGCTGCTGAAGAGTCAAAGGAGAGCATGCAAGAAGACTACGTTCCGCTTCACGACACAACCCGGTCCGGCTTCATCTCAGAGGGGTTAGACATTGAGCATGTGCAGTACGTTTAAGTTCGCGCCCGAAAGGCACCAACTAACTGTGGATGCATCAGGTATCAGATCCGCCGCGAATCTGCTACCGTGACAGCGAGCAAATTACCGTCTTTGGTGCAACGACGACATGCGCTCTGTTGGCGTATACTCAAGTTCTGTGAGCTTCAATCTGCGTACATGCTTGCTGCCCTGGCCATATTGGCGGAAGACGATCGTGCTCGGACTAATGTTGAAGACGTGGAGAACGTACACCTTGGTCTCCCATTCAACTTTAGCCTCCTCCATCGCACGCACATGTGCTCCCCTCGTCTGGCTGAGATCGAAGAGCGCCTGCGCGAGGCTCAGTGTCGCGACGCGCTTCAGGACTTACAGAACAAGTTGCACATGCTCGCCAGCTTATACAAGTATTGCAAGAAGAACGTGCGCCACCAAGGACCCAGCACTCGCGCTCGCAAGGACGTCGACAAGCAAGATAGCCGCAAGCAACGCGCGGTAGAACGGTATCAGCAGGCGCGTAAGGCCAAGCTCACATTATCCGGTCGCAGGGACTGGAAAAAAGAGTTTCGGCCGCTCAAGGATATTGACGTCCGGCTGATGACGGAACATGAGCCCCAGAAGGAGAAGGACAATAAGAAACGCAAGCGCAAGAATCCTGGACCACGCGAGGGCCATCGGAAGCTCTCTTGGATTTGGAGGGGTGCGGATGCTGATGGTGCGGTGGGTGTGACAGATTCTCTGTGCGTGGAATGGCTTAAGGCGCGCGTGCGCAATGAGATGGAGGGAGGAAACAAAGCTGCTGCCCGAGGAAATGTGGTGCTGCCTCGCTAGCTTGCTTCATGAGGAGGAGGTGTGGGCCGGTCATGCACGCGCACGCAGCATTGACGACCCACATCTGCGTGAAGGGCTCATCGCGTACGCTGTGGACCAGGCGCGTGTGCGGCGCGCGATGAGGGCAACCTTTCGATCAAAGTGCGCAACGGTCGCGCAACGAGCAGGGGGTGGACTGGGACCTGAATGGGTTCCTATTAATGGCGCGCACGCTCATGAACCTGCGCTAGAGCCCGAGGATGAGGAGTACGAGGATATTGTACGCATGCATGTGCTTGATGAAGAGGAAATGATGTCATAGAGTGGGTGCCTGTACTCTTATGTTATGGTTTATTGCATACACACATGTGTGCCTCTTGAAATGTCCGCATTTGGCACACATGTGCACCTAGCGTGAGATTGAATACCCCTAGATTGGGGTGCGCGTGCGCATGGGAGGTGCCTAGGTATCTCTGGAGGCCCACCCGCTCCATTACTGCATTTAGTGTGTTGCTGAGATGCCGCCAGGGGGCCCTGAAGGCTTGCGGGGACACACTGGCCACCCCGGAGACCCGTAATGTATTGCAGTCAACAAACGACATTTATTGCAAAACAGGCCAGCATGTGGGTACGGTTCATTATACAAAAGTGGTACACCAGTTAGTGTCAAACTGGCATTCAGTGGAGAAGATGGCTGTCTAAGATTGTCAGCAGAACGCCCCTACCGCCCAGGGCCAACGCAAGATGTGTGGGCAGCCGGGGTTATCAGGACGCACGCGAAGAGCACAAGCGATCTCTACGTCGCTGAGCACCCGGAGATTATAGAAACCACCAACACCAAGCTCAAGGCCGACGGTATCTCCGCGCTTGGCGACGTCATGATGGCCCACAATAAGGCGCGATCCGAAGCTATTGCCACTACGAAGGCGGACAGCTTGTACACGGCGTATGAAGAATGAGTGCGGCAGTTGAAGGAAGCAGCGGCGACAGACCGCGCAGCAGGAGCGGGGGATGAAGAAGATAATCAAGACACCAGTGAGAGTCAACGTCAAGAGTAAGTTCATATTTTTTGCTCTATATAGTCGCTGAGTGTGCTTGAGGTAGGCTGTTGGACGACATACAATACACCTTACAAACTCGTATGATTGACATCTCACGCATAAGTGATCTCGACATCCTCGTCGTGTACGCGGGCGCGAACGCTGACGGACAGCCGAGAAAGTGGATGTAAGTGCGTTGTAAGTTTATTCGGCACATACTGATAGTCCCTGGCAGCCTTGGTAGTGACGACGAGTTGGTCGACTACGTGCTCGCGCAGGACCATTTCAACAATGAGCTCGACGTGTTTTTCGCAGCACGCCACAAAGGACGCGAAACTACGGCCGCTCTCAAAGATCCGTCGCCCCTTGGCAGCCGTGAGCAGAGTGACGAGGCTTGTTCGACTTCTAATACGAATGTAGGTACAAACTTCATAACCCCTCCACTGCGCTGACCACCACATTTAGTCGACGGGCAGTCGTGAAGCCGCTACCAACACCTCCAAGAATCCTTCGCAGCTCACGCACAACACGCACCAGCTGATGTACTCGTATTGTAGTACAAACTGGTACCTTGCCTATCTCTGTTTGCAATAAACCACGGACATTTTCGTATTGTAATATGAGCCACCTAGGAAACCTGAGAGCACCTCCAGGAAGCTTACAAAGCCTGCCATATAGAGTAGTAAGCCCCGGAGGGAGCCCAGGGGGTCACCTGACCTGCCTCTGGGGGCAGCAGGTGCACCCGGGTGGCTGATCTGGCTGCCCCGGGCTTAAATCTCCCCAGATCTAGGGAGATCTGGGGAAACCTGGGGAGATCTAGGCTTCCCCTCGGAATTTTCGGACCTGGCAGCCCCTCCTGGCGCTTTTGGGGGGTTGCCCGAGGTCCCCGGGCGTCGTCCTGTGGGCGCTTATTCTCCCACGCCCTCCCTGCAGGCGCACTGGCTAGATTTGGCAGGTGCAGTTGGGGGGCAGCAGGCAGGGGTGGGTGCCCCCCACTGCATCTTCCTCAAATCTCCACTGATTTCGATAGAAAAAAATGCGTTCTGTGCGCATTTCCAGGGCGTTTCTAACGCACCTAAGATGTTGAAATTTGGCTCAAAACTGATGAAGCTATGGGGAATGCACTATTAGCACCAATTCCCTACTGATGGAGCTATATCTCTGTCAGTTTTCTTGTCCTCTCGGAACAGTTTAGTTTTCCTGAAAGCAGTACCAAATGCGGTTCTAACGAGCCCAAGATCATGGTCATATGTCCACTGGATGGAAAGTTATGATACATTTACCTCCTTCAGCTTAGGGGAACAGTACTCCTCTTATATCTTGAGCATTTCTTGATCGTTTTTCAAACAGTTTTATTTGGCACATAGGGTGCATTATGTAGAAGCTTTGTGCCAAATTCTGTGCAAATTCAATGGCTAAAAACTGTGCAACACCTCCATTAATAATGCAAAAATGCGACAGATAGATTTCAGGTACTATTAGCTACACCATGCTTAGTACAATGCAGTTACAGGTGATACATGCATATGGCAGACATGGTTCACAGCCAGGATGAAGCCAAGGGCTGGTGGTCCAAGTACCCTGGCAGGCCAACCCTGAACTGTGTAGAGTAAGATGCGTTTGTAAGCGAAATAAGCGCCCATAAGACGCGTCTTATTGCAGCCAAGCACACCTCAAACATGATCTTCTTTAGGACCTACACTCATATCAAATAACCAGAGTATATAGCCATGCAGAACATCAAAAATGCGACTCATCATTAAAGGAATCATGCAATTTGGTGAAGGAACAGAGGAGATATGTGTGATTAGGTGTTGGAGAGGGTGATGTACAGCAGTGTTGCACGGAATTGTGGCTTGCAATGCACCTCAGTGAGAGCCCTCCTAGGCCTTCATCTCACATATCTCAGCCAGTACTCAATGAAATTACATGGTTCTTTTACCAAACTGTCGCATTTTGAGCTTCTAAGCATATGACACTATCCTATTACAGCATAAATGGAGTGGGGCATACCAACATCCTAGAACATGGTGAGTGTGGCGCGTTTTCCCACGGGCGCTTATTTTGACGTTTGAGATCGAGACATCATAGCTCCCCTCACAGAGGGTGTGTGACTGTGAAATTTTGTAGAATACATTTAGACGGCTCTATGACAATGGGTATCAAATTTTGAGGGAAGAGGAAAAGCGGAGGGGTTGTTAGAGTGAGAACAAAGTAGAACATCAGCACATAGAGTGGGAAGATAGAGGAACTACAACCAACCATGGAAATCCTTTCATAATTAAGAACAACAATGTAATGGATGTCTGGTATCTGTGAAAACAAACCGCTTCAAATTCGATTGACATTTGGCGAGATATTGACTGTACAGTATTCACCTATCCCAAACTAGAAGAATGTATCATAACTTTGTGTCCAGTGGACGGATTATTATGTTCTTAGGCTCGTTGAAACCGCATTCTTGACAGCTTTCAGGGAAACCAAATCGTTCTGAGGGGACAGAAAAATTGACGGAGATATGCCCACATCAGTGGGGAATAGGTGCTAACAGTGGATTGTCCATAGCTCTCTCAGTTCTTAACCGAATTTCAACGTCTTAGGTGCGTTAGAAACGCCCTAAAAATGCGCACAGAACGCATTTTGTTTCATCAAAATCGGTTGAGATTTGAGGAAGATGCAGTGGGGGGCACCCACCCCTGCCTGCTGCCCCCACCTGCACCTGCCAAATCCAGCCAGTGCGCCCGCGGCAGGGGCGCGGGAGAATAAGCGCTGGCAGCGCAATGCCCAGGGACCTCGGGCAACCCCCCAAAAGCGCCGGGAGGGGCTGCCAGGTCCGGAAATCCCGGGGGGAAGCCTAGATCTCCCCAGGTTTCCCCAGATCTAGGGAGATCTGGGGAGATCTAAGCCCGGGCCAGCCAAATCAGCCACCCGGGTGCACCTGCTGCCCCCAGAGGCAGGTCAGGTGACCCCCCGGGCTCCCTCCGGGGCTCACTACTCTATATGGCAGGCTTTGTAAGCTTTCCGGAGGTGCTCTCAGGTTTCTCAGGTGGCTCGTATTATAATATGAAAATGTCCGTGGTTTATTGCAAACAGGGATAGGCAAGGTACCAGTTCGTACTACAATACGAGTACATCAGCTGGTGACTGCGGCGGCGATCTTGAAAGCTGACGCAGGTACGCACGCTTGCGTACATCGTTCCTATCTAGGGTTTTTTTTGAGGCAAGACCCTGCACGGACGGCTTTCCCAGTCGTCTCTGGAGCCGTTCGCCGTTGGAAGGTCAGATTTTCGGCTTGCAATTACGGCCAAGGTCTCTCATCGTTCCACCCTTTCCCAGACTCGAAGTAGCTGCCCTCGATACAGGACGTCACGCGGCTCATTCGCTCGGACCAACATTTTCCGTCGAAGTTCAGTTTCCGACACAGCGACAGCGACAGTGGCGACTCAGATCTGGCGGTCAAGTGACGTACCTGCGGGCCGCGCTCGGCTCGCTCGTGCATACGCGCGCCACCGCATGTACTCTGCTCGTGCGGGAGGCTCAAGAAATCGTTGAAGTCCATCGATTGCGAGAGCCCTGTGCAAAGCGCTGGATTGCGAGCACATAAATATGCTCGCGATCCAGCCAGGGGACGGTACGTGCAATCCCCTTCATTCGCACATCTCTCTCGTTCTCACCACCTCGCTCAGCCTTGCTCTCGATGTCTACCTCCGCAATGTCCAAGCGTCCCCGCGCGCGCTCCGCCAGCCACGACGAGGAGGCCGCTCCCAAGCGCAACCGCGCCGCCGACCCCAACGAATCCGACGTCGAGGCGGACGTCGAGGTACAGTCCAACGACGGCGTACCCAGCGAGGACGAGGCTCCCGCCGACCCTGTCCAAGCGGTCGCCAAGCGCGCTCGGTCTGCAGGCCGCGCGCGCCTTACTGCGACGCAGAAGCGGGCTCGCTTCCTCGAGAAGTACAGCGGTAAGACTCCGGAAGAAATCCTCGGTGAGTTTTACAACTTTGCGGAATGCAATATCGATTTGACTTACATTGTTTCCAGATGCCCTTTCCAGCACTTGGCGTTCGAAAGTGTACGAGCACTTTCTCCCCCCGGAGATCGTGCATGGTTTGAAGGACGGCGTCGTCGTTCACCGCTTCCGCTGCAAGGAGTAAGTCCATCTTTACCTCTTCCGCATCGCTATAGCTGACTAATATTAATACAGGCATCCGTCCAAATTTGTCGACCGTGCCGACTACGAAGATTCTACGGGGAACCTCGGACGTCATCGCAACACTTGCGAGCCGGCCGACTCAGCCGAAGTCCAGCTCATCGAGACGTTCGCCGCTGGCGTCTCGTACTCCCCCGCCCGGCTGCGCTATTTCATAGCGCTGTGGTGTGCGCGGCGCCATCGCCCCTTCGTCATTGTCGAGGACCCAGAACTCCAACAGATCATGGTGATGCTATATGCCAAGGTGAAGATTCCGTCGCGCCATACCGTCTCGCGTGACATCCAGTCCATTTTGGACTTCTCCAAAGCACGCGTCATCACTATGTTTCAGGTAAGACATTTATTGTCTTTCCCCTCGTCGTATGCGATCTCACTGACGTCCATCCGTAGGAATACCCTGGGCGCGTCCACCTTTGTGTGGATGGATGGACAAGCCCCAATGTGTTCTCGTTCCTCGGCATCACAGCGCACTGGTTCGATGGGAACCAGCTCCAACACATCATCCTCGACTTCGTGAGGTACGCGCGCATCTCTCTTCGCTTGAGCGACTGCTAAAACTCGTCATTCAGATTGAAAGGGTCCCATACGGGGAAGTATCTCGCCGCAGAACTGGTCGAGTGCCTTAAGGAATATGGCCTCGAGAAAAAGGTGCGCGCATTTCAGACATATCGTAGATGCAACGCGCTCACTTGTATGCAGGTCCTCGGGGTCACCAGTGATAACGCCGACAGCAACGACGTTATGATGAAGGAGCTTCATGTGCTCGTTCCCGAGATACGTGGCATGGAGGCGCGTGTGCGCTGCTTCGGCCACATCTTGAATCTTGTTGTCAAGGTATGTCTTACCGCGCGCACTTCTTCTCTACATGCCACTGATCTTGCTCATCAGGCAATCCTCTCTCGTTTCACGCCTAAGAAGACCAAGAAGACTGCGGATGCCACCGATGGGGACGGCGCTCCGGAGGAAGACGACATGGACGAGTCCGGCCCTGATGCCCGTGAGCGCGCCGCAACTGCACGCGAGCTCGCGGATCTCGCAGACGGCCGTCTCGAGGGCGAGGACGATGAGGACGACGAGGACGATGAAGACGTTGATGTCGATCGCGAGGCGGCGGACGCCGCCCTCATCGCCGCTCTCGCTGCTGAGGAGGACGACGATGTCGACGCAGCCATCCCCATGACCCAAGAAGAGATCAAGATCGGGTTGCTCGCATCAGAGAAAGTAGGTACCGCGCTTGATCGTTGGTGCTCGCGCTTACAATTGTTATAGATTATGCGCCTGTCGACTAAGGTCTGGCATAGCCCGCAGGTGCGCGAAGAGCTCGCGCAACTTGCAGGCGACGCCGACCTTAACTCGGAGACCCTCGTGCGTGCCGTGAGGACCCGCTGGAACACGGTCACGGAGGTCCTCGAGCGCGCGCTCGACATGCGCGAGGTCCTCACGGACCTATGCAAGAACCCGCGTTTCAACAAGACGAAGGATCGTGGAATGTGGCTCCGTCGCTTCCTTCTCAGCGACGAGGAGGGGAAGGTTATCGAGGAGTTGCACCGTCTTCTTGATGTACAGTAATACGTTTACGCGCGCCCAAGCCCTTCTAATATGAGTACTTCGCAGCCGTTTCTATTCGCCACGAAAGCCGTCTCTGCAAGCTCCCGTGCCCTCGTCCATGATGTGATCCCGTACATGGACGTTCTCACGCGCCATGTCGACGAGTTCCGCCGCGACGACTCCCTTAGTCCCATGGTCCGCGAGGCAGCAAAACGTGGCCGCAAGATTCTTGACAAATACTATTCTCGGACAGACGAAACTATAATCTTTCGCGTCGCTATGGGTATGTCTCACATTCACTCACATGTACACGAGCCTGACTCCTTTGACAGTACTGCATCCAGGGATGAAGACACAGTACTTCCGTGACCAGGAGTGGCCCGAGGAGTGGATTGATGAAGCTCTCCGTCTGGTTCGCGACACGTGGAATGCACACTACAAGCCCGCTCCTCCGCCCGCACCCCGCGAGCCTCGTCAACACCCTGTGCCGAAGCGCAAAAACGGGCCCGGCACTGGCCGCATGAGCGCGCAAGCTAGCACCAACGCTGTAAGTACTCTCCCCCTGCTCCTGATACTCTGTTGTTGACGAATTTCCTCTTCGGCCGCATCTCAGGCTACCCGCGCGCTCTTTGAAAGCTTGTCGCGTGCTCATCGTGCCGCGGCGGCATTTGATGCGCTCGAGGCTTACCTGGGCGCGCCGCCCCTTCCTAATGTGAAGGATCCCATTGCGTACTGGAGCGGCTTCCTCGCGAGCGAGACCGATAGCGCGCTCGCGCGCATGGCGCTCGATTTCTTGTCAGTCCCCGGTACGTCGTTTGTATGCCTCTTGCAGACGCCTATCTCAATTGTATGTGGTAGCGACGTCCGTGGAGGCCGAGCGTGCGTTCTCGCGCGGCCGACTCACCGTGTCACGGTTGCGCCACTCACTCAGTGACGCATCGGTTCGCGCGAGCACACTGCTGGGCTCCTGGGCTTCTATCCCGGCGCTCGTCCCTGAGACCGATGTGGTGAATCTCATTCGTGATCTAAGTGACAGGCGTCGTGCTGCGAAGGGAAAGGCGAGGGAGAATGATGAGGTTATCGATGTGGATGCTGAGGACAGCGAAGCTTAGTGTAGTAGTCGATTTTTCTTGGAGGTCTCGCAGTGCCGCCACTTCGCGGCATGTGTTCCGTAGTTTACCACTTAATTAATAGATGCACGTAATTTCGTCTGCTATGTCAATTGCGTGCACATGTCCTTCGTGAAACAGGTGTCCGGGTCTACCTACGGGTCTCTACGGGTCTGGATCTCCGGATACGGATCCTTTCCGGCTCGATCTGGACTGCGCGGGTCCGGATCTCCGGATACGGGTGTTTTGTCGGATCCGACCCGCGCGGATCTAGGTTATGGTTCCCAAGATGGCCCGACCTGTAGGTTCGGGTCCGGATGACCCGCAGGTCGATCCGTGCTCAGCCTTAATTGTTGCTGCTGTCGGAAACTTGTTCCTACTATTAGGTACCTGTTCCCACTGTCAAAACATCATTCCTATCGTCGGAAAGGTGTTTCCATCGTCAGAAACCTGTTTCTATCGTCCAAAGAATGTTTCTATCGTCGGAAACTTATTTCTATCGTCGGAAACTTATTACTATCGTCGGAAATTTGTTTCTATCGTCGGAAATGTGTTTCTATCGTCGGAAACATGTTTCTATCATCGGAAACTTGTTTTCATCGTCGGAAACGTGTCTCTATCATCAGAAACTTATTCCTATCATTGGAATTGCGTTTCTATCATCGGAAATGTGTTTCTATCGTTGGAAATGTGTCTCTATTATCAAAAACGTATTCCTATCGTTGGAATTGCGTTTCTATCGTCGGAAACATGCTTTCATCGTCGGAAACATGTTCCTGTCATCGGAAACTCATCTCTATTGTTGGAAACTTGTTTTTACCATTACATACCTGTCCCTACTGCCCAAAAGTTATTCCTACCATCGGAAAGGTGTCTGTATTGTCGGAAAGTCAATCCTATCGTCGGAAGGGTGTCTCTATCATCGGAAGGGTGTCTCTGTCATCGGAAATGTATTCCTATCATCGGAAATTTGTTTATATCGTCGGAAGGGTGTTTCTATCGTCGGAAATTTGTTTCTATCATCGGAAATTTGTTTCTATCATCGGAAATTTGTTTCTATCATCGGAAACCTATTACTATCGTCGGAACATTGTCTCCAGTGTCGAAAACGTATTCCCATTGTCGGAAAGGTGTTTCAATCATCGGAAACTTATTCCTATGGTCGGAAATGTGTTTTTATCGTCGGAAAGTTGTTCCTGCCATTAGAAACCTGCCCCTACTGTTAGAAAGCTGTGTGTAGTGTTGGAAGGCTGTGTGTATCGTCGGAGATACTTCCCTGTGGTAGAAACGAGTTTCATTTAGTCAGAAACTCATTTCTACCATCGGGAACTTTGTTATACCGTCGGAAAGTTGTTTCTATCGTCGGAGCAGTGTATATATCATCGGAAATGAATTCCTATTGCTGAAAACATGTCTCTATTGTCGGAAGTTCATTCCTACTGTTGAAAACTTGTTTCTACCATTAAAAACCTCTTCTGACTGTTGAAAATGTTCTCCTATGGTCGGAAGCTTGTTTATATCATCGGAAACTTATTTCTATCGTCGGAAGAGTATTCCCATGACTGGACCGTTGACACCTATCCCCAAGGAGAAGTGTAGAGCAACTAACCATCGGACAAATATTCTGACTATCAGAACATGTTCAGCAGCCTCAATAACAGCCAGTAGGGTCCTTTCCTGAAAGACTGGGACTATGGTTGGTGATATAATGGAAAGTGTGCACCACATTGTGTATAGCAAGTCCACACGGAATGTATTTACAGTGCCTTCATGCTGCAACTACAGTCCTTCAACAATGATTTCAGTGTATCTTCCTCAAATCTCCACCGATTTTCATGAACTTAGTTGCAATCTGTGCGCATTTCTATAGCGCATCCAATGCATGCAAAGGGGTAGGAATGTGCTGAGTATATGCAGAGGTATATGGTATACCGTACCTCTACCAGCTCTCCATCAGTACCCACTGATTGAAGCATAGCTCAGTGAGTTCTTATATCCCTCTAACTTGCTTGATCTCCCTCGAAAGCTGCTGAAAATGCGGTTTCAACGAATCCAAGATCATGTTGGTGTGACCACTGGTTCCAAAGATACAGTATCTTCTCCTTGCTTGTCTTAGCGAAACAATGCACATCTTGTATTTCAAATCTTAACCATTGATTTTGATTACGTGTACATTTCGTACACGGTTCTGATTGATGGATCTTTACTGTCTTCTATGCAAGAATGAATATGAGCGTGAGCAGGACAAGTGTCTGAGAGTAATAGCAAGACTTTGATGATAGATGTCAGATTCTAACGACGGAAACAAGGTTCCAATGATGGGAATACTCTTCCGACGATAGAAATAAGTTTCCGATGATATAAACAAGCTTCCGACCATAGGAGAACATTTTCAACAGTCAGAAGAGGTTTTTAATGGTAAAAACAAGTTTTCAACAGTAGGAACGAACTTCCGACAATAGAGACATCTTTCCGATGATACACACAGCCTTCCAACACTACACACAGCTTTTCGACAGTAGGGACAGGTTTCTAATGGTAGGAACAACTTTCTGACAATAAGAACACATTTCCGACCATAGGAATAAGTTTCCGATGATTGAAACACCTTTCCGACGATGGGAATACATTTCCGACACTAGAGACAATGTTCCGACGATAGTAATAGGTTTCCGATGATAGAAACACCTTTCCGACAGTAGGGGCAAGTTTCTAATGGTAGGAACAAGTTTCCAATGATGGAAACACCTTTCCGACGATAGAAACAAATTTCCGACGATAGTAATAACTTTCCGACGATAGGAATACATTTCCGATGACAGAGACATCCTTCCGATGATAGAGACACCCTTCCGACGATAGGATTGACTTTCCGACAATACAGACACCTTTCCGACGGTCGGAATCACTTTTGGACAATAGGGACAGGTATGTAATGGTAGGAACAAGTTTCCAACAATAGAGATGAGTTTCCGATGACAGAGACAAGTTTCCGACGATGGAAACACAATTCCGATGATAGGAATAAGTTTCTAATGATAGAGACATGTTTCCGATGATAGAAACAAGTTTCCGATGATAGAAACACATTTCTGATGATAGAAACAAATTTCCGACGATAGTGATAACTTTCCGATGATAGGAATACATTTCCGATGATAGAGACACCCTTCCGACAATAGGATTGACTTTCCGACAATACAGACACCTTTCTGACGGTAGGAATCACTTTCTGATGATACAGTTACTTGTTTAACAATGGGAACATCTTTCCGACGATAAGAATAACTTTTGGACAGTAGGGACAGGTATGCAATGGTAGGAACAAGTTTCCAACAATAGAGATGAGTCTCTGATGACAGAGACAAGTTTCTGATGATGGAAACGTGTTTTCGACGATAGAAACGCAATTCCGACGATAGGAATACGTTTCTGATGATAGAGACACATTTCCGATGATAGAAACACAATTCCGACGATAGGAATAAGTTTCCGACGATAGAAACATCCTTTGGACGATAGAAACAAGCTTCCAACGATCGAAACACTGCCTAACGATAGGAATATGGTGAAGATCTCTCAGTAATAAATGAGAGAAAATCAGCAATAGAAAAGGAGCTCCTTGCTCGAGACTCTGCAGGTGCAACCTGAGCAACAGTCAAATACAACATCTCATACTAACATGATGAAGGAACTCTGTTTTCTCATGAGTAACTGTCTCAAATATACCCACAACAAGTTCAAACTTGTCCTCATAGATCACCATAGGTGGGATGATATCAGCCACCTAACCTTCACACTGCTACTAGATGCAGTCCACTTGCACTTAGCACATAACCACCGTCAGCCCAGCATAGACAAAGATACCCAGCCTCTTAGCCAGATCAATTGTTCTGGGCTATTTGTGGGTTCGGCCGGACGGCTTACTCCGACCACACAAGCTCTCCGGCCGAGAAGGTGTGTCGGGAACTCTATGATGGCCGGCCGAACACACACGCTTGTCGATCATCCTAGTTGCTCTGGAAGATTACAGTAGGTATAATAATATTACAAGTAGTCAATAGAGAGAAGTAAAGACAGCCGGCCGGACATCAGGTACGCGTATATCTGATTTCCGGCCGGCGTCCGGGCATCACTAATCATGGGCGTTAGTCAAGCCCGGTTAGACAGTTAGGGACGGATATTTGATCACCATAGGGTGATTTGTACGGCTTACTACAGGTATGTCCATCACAGATGTTGCGAATTATTCACTCGACGGCGGAACTTTGGAGACGCCTATCGAGGCCGTAGTCAAGTGCGAGAGTGCGTACGGCTCCAGCCTCTCCTGCATCCCCGCCAACTCAGGCAGCCACACCTCGTACGCAATCGTCACCTCCTCGCTCTCCAAGCCACCCAGGTACTCGATGCCCACGACGATGGCAGGGGACCTCTCCGCCAGGTACGCGACGGACGCGGCGGCGATCCCGATCCCGACGATCCCGACTGCCTACTTCCCCAGGCTGCCGCAGATCAGCCCGCTCGCGAAGAACAAGAACTTTGGTTCGAGCGGGACGTCGACCACGAGCGCACCCGCGAGCGGCGCGACGGCTCCTGTGTACGGGTAGTGCGGTGGCCAAGGTTGGACGGGCACCACGGTGTGCGCGTCGGGCTCACTTCCCCTCGCTGTGTCGGTGCCGTATTGCGCTTGAAAAGCCTGAGAACGTCCTGAGACAACGCTTGCGCTGCCCTTTCTCCCGCGCTTCGTCGTGTAGATTGACATAGGCTACTAGGGACCCCACATCAGCGCAGGCCAGCTTGTCGCGAACTCCGCCACACGCTTGGCAGATGCCCCACTGCGGACGTCTCTCGTCAAGGGTGTGGTCACTAAGACGCTTGTTATGTTCTCCAAAGTCACCATCACACATTGAAGTTGCGGGCACCGCATTCTTACAGGAATCCACTTGTAAAGAAAGAGATTTACTGGTGATTGCTTGAGGTTGTATTGATGTGAATTTGCGTGCAGTTGCATGTAGCTACGTGAGCTAAAGTTGCTGTAACAGTCTCGTGAAACATCATCTGATGTGCTCATACTCTAACTCATTGGTTCTTCGAGTTCGGTGTTTTCTGGACACAGATGTCATCGTTTATCTCGAGGCCCCTGCTATTTACATACTGGGAGATACTACATCAATCGAAGTGATAGACACATCCTACGCACGTATTCGATGCTTACTGGAGGAGCGCGTCCGGTTGCATGCAGTTGCGTGAAGTTGCGTAAGGTCGCGTGCCAAGTTCGCGTGAGTTAGCGGGAGTTCGCGGGAGGCCGCGGGACCAACACAATATTATTGCGGGAGCCCGGTCAGCACAGGCTATCAGTATTGGATATCGCTTAAAGTTGTTTGAACTTACTGTACTTCGCATGGCTTCATACAGAAAGTACGTAGGTCTGCTAATCAATAAACTTTGAGCCATCGTGGCAACATCGTGGTTCGATCGTCCGAACCCAAGCCGTGCCCCTAATTCCCAGGATGATGTCATCGATGTCCCGGCTTAGTAGCCATACCTTCAACTCAATAGAACGTTTTGTGGGAGGCGCAATTCACAGTAGAGTTACACAAAGACTTGTACACAAACACACAAACATGATTAAAATGGGCTCGTCACCTTCGATTTCCTTAGTAACCTTCCCCAAGTACTCTACGACACATTTTCTCGAGCGGAAATGCAAATTGGCGCCGACGGCGTTCGCTGCAAGCGCGCAGACTGCGCTGCTGCATCCACTCCGCCAAAGCTTCGCATCCAACGCTCACGCTAGGGACACTACCTGAGTGCTAGATGGTTGCGGATCAGGTACCAAGACCCGTGCACCTGTTGTGCTCTCAATATCTTTCTGTCCCTTGTATTCAAGCGACCGCCCGTAAGCTCCCGCAAAATCCCGTAGACGTGCGACATTTGTACGGGCCGGGCGAAAAAGTAAATTCCCGCGAATTCACGCAAGATTTGTATGACGCTCCCGCACAAGTAAAGCAAAAATGTGAACCGTCGTCGGCGTCCCTTCTTGCGCCACAAACGCCACAACGCGTCCCGCCTGGCGTCCCACTCGGCGTCCCTCCTGGCGGCTTCGCGTCCGTTGGCGTCGAATTACCTGTGCCCGTACGGATCGTGGGTTGAGTTTTGCATCTCATGTCAGGAAGTATTATTGATCGGGCCTGCTACGCCAGGAGAGTAGCCTAGCCGTATGGATGCACACTAGCTGAGCGGTGAGCACGGTTTAACCTTCGTTCCACAATAATTCTCTAATAATGCTCATCCGATCCTATTGCATTCAGAAAGAATATGTGTAACTTATTTTGAGAAAATGTTGCGTCTAGAGGGCGCGCGACCCCGTCTATCGGTAGTCTCCTATTAGAGTACATTGAGCTGCTATTTCGTCATAGTCAGCATGAATGGTAGTCCGAGTATCGCGGATGCCGGCTCTGGATATGTTTCATGGTGGAACCCCGACCCCCGATTGCACCTCCCAGATCCGTTTGCAGAACCTGGGGATTATCTCGACAAACGGCGAGGCAGTGCGGCGGGAATGCGTTCATGCTTACGAAGCCTGTATGACGGACGCGTCGAGAGAGAGGACGTTGACCCCGGGGCCCGGGCCGGTCGCACTGTGATGGCACGAGCGTCGAGCCTCTCCAGTGGTCGCTAGCCTCTTCCTTTTTCTCCTCGACCTCTTCCTCCTCTTCCTCCTCCTCCTCCTCTCTAGCCTTGGCTACATCGCTTTACTCACGACACATCGCGGCTGACGATGTCGGCCCGGGTTACCAGGAAACGCGCAAGGATGGATGCCGAGGAGGGCCAGGATGTGAATGGGAGTGCAGCGAGTACCTCGGAGGCAAACGCGACGCATCCTGATGGGATAGACGGGAAAGAGCAGGACGACGAGTTCTGGTACGAAGACGGCACTATCTATCTTACTGCGGGAAATGTCGCTTTCAAGGCATACAGAGGCCCGCTAGTCGAACATTCCCCGGTGTTTAGGGATATGTTCTCCCTCCCACAACCTCCCACTACGACGGAACCGTCGCTGCCCCATCCTGTGGTTCCTCTTCAGGACTCACCGCAAGACCTGCGGCACCTCCTGAGAGCGCTCATGCCTAGCAAGAAACTTAAGTGAGTGTCGTCGGTCCGGTCTCAAGCCTCCTCCCTGCCTCAGTAGCCGTGTCAACACGCTAACGCGTTGATCGTGCGTGATGACAGGCTTCTCTCTGCTCCTACACCTTCCTTGGACGCGCTTTCTGCTTGGATCCGCCTGGGGCACAAGTACCAGATAGACATGCTCGTTCAGCAGGCACTCGGCCGTCTCCGCAAATACTATTCGCGCACCTTCGAGCAGTACCGCAACGTCCAACGGCCGCGGCGGCCTCTCTTCGCCATCCACGCTGTCCACCTCGCCCGTCTCACAGGTGCGCTCGATCTCTTGCCCGTCGCGTTCATGGACTGCTGCTCCGCTGGTGGGGATGTCTTTCGCGGCTGTGTCCGGGAGGATGGCACGATCGATCACCTGGAAGCAGACGACTTGGAGCTCTGTTTCGTCGCTCAGCGGCGCCTGTGCGAGGCTCGCGCGCAGGCGTCGTTTAAGCTCTTCGACACGACCTCATCTCAGCAGTGCACGAACTGTGAAGAAGTCGACGAGGAGGGCGAGGAGGAAGAGGAGCAGGGATCCTGGGACGACGAGAATATCAAGCAGTTACGCGACAGCATCGCTAGCGGCGATGTCCCTGGCTTGTGCGCTTCAGCTATCTTCCAACCCTGGGCGTCGTCTATCAAGTTGTATGCGCCTGACATTTGCAAAGAGTGTCGGAAGATGCTGAAGACGAAGGAGGACAAGCTGTTTCAGGAGCTGTGGGATCGGCTGCCGTCGCTCGTCGGCGTGACGGTGGAGGGGTGGGGAGCGAATTCAGGCACGACAGGGTCGAAGTAATCCTTCGATGTACTCATGTCCTTCACGGCGGGTGCGGTGAATCGCGCCTTCGTTTCTATGCTACTTGAAATCTCTCAGACAGTTTTCATCTTCGCGTTAATAGCCCGCCATGAGTCATCATCGAGGTGCGATGCTCCTGCGGGGCGTCCGAGCAGTTGTGTGCGACGGAGCTGGGTCGACTGGTTCATTCCGTACCCACATTTCCATATCTGTTGGTACTAGGAAACCCCCGACGAGGATACTTGAACCACTAGTAGTTGTCAACTATACTCTGCGCCGTCTATCTACATAGGCCCCCACGGGAGCAATATAGATGCTGTAACTCGTCTGTTGACGCTGCAAGTTCGGGATCACCGTGACGAGATTCCTGGGATGTAAGACCTTCTCTGAATTAGGCTGCAATGCTTGTCTCTGGTGCACGTCTGCTCACCGAGCGATCTTGACTAAGGGGTAGGGAATATTCGGGAAGGCATTTGAACCGGAAGTGTGAGTCCAGGAGAGACGTCGCGCTGCTCCGCGGATGTCTCGGGCGGCGAGCGCGGACGGGCCGAATAGTACGTGGAGCAGCTTGGGTGGAGGAACGCACTTGAGGGAAGGCTCGTGCTCGGACGCAGTTCGCCGGTAGAAGGCGGTTGACCAGGTATAAAATCGGCCAGTGGCAACACTCTCAGAGACTGTGAATCTGTAGGAGCAGTATTAACAGAGGGCCCGTGATGACCCGTCTGTCCCGTTGACCCAGACGGCGCGCTATGGCAAAAGCCCTTGATATATCGCGAGAGCGTGTCGGCACGTGCGAAGTCCGCTCCACAGTATGGGCACGTTTTCGTCATGTTCCGAAGATGGAATTCAACGATGTGCTTTCCAAAAGAAGACGGGAACATATCCTTCCCACATCGGGAGCCCCATCTACAACCCTCGCGGCGATGGTTGTCGCTCACCGGGACGTCGTGGTGCGCTCGTAAATGTCGTGCAATACCAGCCGGGGAAGTATCCTCGATTGTATAGGGGCATTCGCCGTCCCATTCGCACCGCGGTTGAATGGCTGAACGCGAGCTGGAAGGAAGAGTGACGGGAACAGGGTAGTTCGAGGTCCTTCTATCTTCGAGAGAGCGGATACCGTAGGGCTGTGATGAAATGAACGCCTTTGCTTGATGAGAGGAAATCGTCATTGGGCTCTGGAACAATGGAAGAATGCCGTCCATAAAGGAGATTCTGCCAACTATGCACACAGTTGTCGTCAATATCATGGTAGAGACGTTCCGAGATCGGGTTCACTCACCACCTTGTTCGTCGACCGCGACTGTCGGAGACACTTCTGGTATCGCTTCGGACATGCTCGAATATCCAAGAGATTCAGATAACTGCAAGTCGAGGTCAAGATCAATGGAAGAAAGTCATCACGAGGGTGCGCACCGAGAGAAGACAACTGGCATCTTTGTCTGAAACGATCGCTACTTGAACTGCGGGCTCACGCTACACGCGAATACGATGAGTGTTTCACTCCGAAAGGTCTCGAAAACGGACTACTTACCTCGAGAATGTAGTCGAGTAGATCATTCACGGGGTCTGCATAGCTCTACACCAGGAGTCAGACAACTGAGGCATTGATTAGCATAGGAGCGATGGGATTATTACCTCGGCATCTGGAGGGATGCTACCTTGGACGACGTCGTAGGCTTGAGCCGAGTCGTCGTCGTCCTCGGGACTTTGAGGGAGTACGTGATCACCGCCCGCAGCGCGAATCGGCTCCTTAGACCTCCAGCGGAACGTCCGCCGTTTCATCTTATAGTAGTGGATGAAAACGCACTGATCTGATCGCGCTTGCTCTGTGTGCGGGTCTTCGTCCGTCGCCGGGTCCGATCCTTGAGTGGCAGCACCAGACGACATCCCCAAAGTAGGGAATGGTGACATGACAGACAGAGGGCCCGTGCGACAGTAATCGATAGGGAGGACAAAATCTGAGATCTTCACGGAGAACCCAACGGACGCGAGCGAGCCTAGGCGACCCGAAACAAATCCTTCTTTATTGCGAAACCGCTCGCCCTGGAACGCGGAGACGGCCCAGCGCGTCGTCTTCGTCGTCCCGGATACGAAGAGCAGGTCTTCATCCCGCAAGCCGAGGCCCATCTCCGCGTTCGCAAACTCGAGCCAGCTGGGGAAGTGCTCGAGCATGTACCGCTCGATGCGGAGACGCGCGTGGACCTCCGTGCCAATCGCAGGTCGCTCGAGCACGAGGAGCGCGCCGGCGTCGGAGCGTGAAGCGAAGGAGTAGCCAGCCCCCAGGCTTGCAGACGGACTACTACTATATGCTCGCGTCAGCCAATCACGATAACAGAAGGCACTGCGACACTCACGGTAGGCCGCCTGAAACTCTCGCGTCAGTTTCTGCGTCGAGTATATGGATACTCCGACTGCATATCATGGGTTGGGTGATCGCGGGCCAGGTAACCGCTGGGATCGTCTCAGGATCGAGGGGCTGGAAGCCGAGCGGGACCTTGGCATGTGCAGGAAGACCGCCGTGCTCTTTCGTGGAGTTGAACAGCGCACGGAAGCCGCCATTGATGAGCCAGCCGACGTCGCCGATGTGTACCTCGCGTCCGTACGAGTCGGGGAGCCAAAGCGGGTGGCCGTATCCAAGGGGTAGGAGCTGGTCGGCGTAGATATCCCAGGGAACAGCGGATGCCATGCCGAAGCAGAGAGGCTGAGGATGGGGAGGAAGGCATGAAGCGAGCGATAGTATTTGAGGATGGCCACCATACTAGGAGCTGTGCGCCTGTGCGGAGAATAGAAGGTCAGTAGCGTGAACCTAGTACAAAGAGCTCACATTTCGGCTGGTAGGGCGGTGCAAACGAATATAGCCTTACCTCGAGGCAACTACACCGCCATAACGGCTCGACATCTTCGTTCATATCCTCAACCGCCTAGGACCCAAGGGATTAGCGTCCCTATATCGCACGTTCTCACACATAAGAAATCACCTCCTTGGTTCCAGTGGTGCTTGCTGGGCCCATTTCTGGATAAGTGTCTTCGTCGAGGACGGGGCTTATGATCGAACGCGCAGCAAAGTAAAAGTCCGGTGGACGACTCAAGGGCTACGAATGCGGCACACGAGTTCAATGCGCCACGTGAGACGGGGGCACGAGAAAGGGGTCATCTTGCGAGGCAGAACGTCGAGGTAAAGCACGCGTGCTGGATACGCATCGGTTGGGGAGCCAGGAAACGGCGAGGCGATGTTTGAGAGGTCCTGATTTGACGGCACCATAGGAGGACGTAGAAAGGGATGTATAAGAGGACAGATACTGCTCACTACACGTCACTGCCCTCCTCATCCCAACCCTCCACCACCAGATCGAAGAACTCCGGTAGTCTTCTCCAAATCTTCCTTCGCTCTTCCTTGTCCCGGGTGAGCAACGCGTCCGTGCAGATGTCGCATAGAAAAGCGCCGTCCTCGATGGTTTCGCGAATGAAGTTCTTCCATGACTCTATAAGCCCCGTTGACGCTGCGTCATCGTGTGACAAGGCCTCTTCTCTTAGTCCCTCGAGCGTCACTTGGCATTCATGAGGCGTCTCGCATTCAACTTCCGGGTGAGTGAGGAATATGCGCAAAAGGAGTGCGATCGACTCGCGACCGAGCTTCTCGCGACCCTCGACACACCTCCGCAGGTCGTCTTGGTCAAGGCGCTCTGTAGTCTTATCTTCACGCAAAAAACTTTCTATGAATGCCGTCTTAGAGCTAGCACGGCAGCACTTGTAGAAAGCGACGGGAAGGAGGGAGGGCCTGTCGATGAGTCGGGAGAGATTGATCACGGCGATGAGCCAATGTGCGCCTTTAGGAGCCTTCAGATAGAACGGCAGCTCTCTGCATTCCCACTTATCAAAGTTGGAAGGGTAGAATCGCTGGATCGGAACCAGGGCCTGGTTCAGAGCGCGTTCGACGTTGTACTTATGTGACAAACGGATAACAGCGTAGAGCTGGTCGAACCCGAATATGGGACGTTCTTCGAATATCCTGCGCAGAGCTCCATTGAACAGCTTACTAAAAGCGAGACGATACTCACGTTATCTGCGTCACAGGCACCAGCACCCGGAGAAAGTGGCGCATATCCTCTGGTGAGTCCGAAAGGCACACCACCGGGCAACCGTCGTACGTCTCTCCGGCGTCCGGACTCGAAGCGGCGAGCATGTCGGCGAAAACGGTGGACTGTGCCGCCAGCAGCGCGCGGTAGACGCGAAATCCAAAGTTTCCACATACTAGGACGATGCTCCCGTCCTCCAGCCAGAACTCCTTATCGCGCTCCAGATTCAGGGGTAGCGAGCTCGACGGAGCAGTGAAAGATGTTGGTGTGGAGTTAGAGGTTCGAGCGCGTTTTGCAGGACGACCAGCCATCGGTGTGTAGTGTGCAAGATTTCGAGGGGGAAAGGGGAGCAGGGACGTTGCTGCAGGTGCGTCTAGACGTTGAGCAAGCGCAACAAGGAGCAGGACAAGTTTTCCGCCGCGACTTTAGCGCGAAGCGGTCACGTGCCGACAACGCGCTCAAAATTCAATGGCAGACGGCCGCGCGTTGCTCAACCCGCCGCGAGATACACAACTCCTGAATGGGTCGATAATCTACTACTACACGTATAACATGGATGCAGAGAGGCTTTACGCTATCTAACAGTACAACAGGGAGGAAGTCGCGACGGTGCACACACCCCGGGTCAGTCCACCTCTGCTGTCGGACGCCAGTCTTTCACTTCAACGTCGAAGATCTCCGGCATCCGCAACCATACTTTGAAGCGCTCCTCGGTATCTCTCTTCAAAAAAGCGTCCCGGCAGATGCTACACATCGCGAGTCTCACCATGTCCTGCTCCGTCGCCCAATCGCCCCAAGCCTTGATGATCGCCGCGGAACCAGAATCCGGATGCTCCAGCGCCGCGTTGTGGAGGTGGTTACGAACATAAGCACACTTTGCGCCCCCCTCGCAGCCCCTCTCCGGATCCAACTTGAAGATACGCGCCAAGAGCGCGAGCCCCTCGCGCGCGAGCTTGTCCCGTCCCATTAAACACCGCCGGAGGTCGTCATGGGAGAGGTATTCCACCGCCCCATTCTCGTGTTTCCAGCCATCGAGAAGGTCTCCACCGAGTTGGCAGCAGGTATAGAGAGCGGCGGGGAGGATGGAAGGAGTGTCGGTGAGACGGGCAAGATTGACTGCGTGGATGGCGTCCCGGCGTAGGAACATACAGGGCGTGATACTCTGTATCTCTTTGCTCCAGAAAAGGAAGTTGTCGTTGTAATGTCTCTTGACACAGTCCAGACCTTGTCGTAGAACGTCTTCAACGAGATACTTGTGCCCCAAGCGAACGACGGCGGATATGTTGTGGAATGAGATGGAACGACGGCTTTCAAAATACCTTGGGTGTGGATGTTAAAAACAGCAAGATCAGTCTTCAAAATGAGCTTACAATTGAGTTGTACTAGGTAGGAGAATGCGCAAGAAGTAGCGCATGTCCTCAGGGGCATCGGAGAGACGTACGACTGGACAGCCCTCGTAGGTCTCTTCCGCCGCGGGGCTCGAAGAGGCGAGCATATCGGCAAACACAGTGGACTGGGAGGCAAGAAGACCTCGGTAAAGGCGAAATGCTATGTTGCCGCATACCAGGACCATGTTCCCGTCTTCCATCCAGAACTCTCGGTCGTGCTCCAGACCCATGTCCATCGTGGACATCGAGTGACAAGGACTATGGTCTTCTCCTGAGGGTATGTATAACGGTTTTGTGATGGTTGATAGGTGAAGAGCAAGTGCTATGGCGAGATGAGGAAGAATAAGGCAGGGATACTAATGAGCGGCTCCGAGTCGCTAGAGGGAGGACGGAAAATGCCGCAGCACAAAAGCGCTGAAAGAAATTGAGTCAGTTAGCTTATGCAGCAGGGATGACACGCACATTCAGCGAGCTTGGGTTCGACCCCTGCAATGCACAGCTACACCCTGGTCAAACTCTTTTCCACCTTTGCACTCCAAGCACACGTAGGCGTAAGTAATACTAAGAGAATAATTGCAACTGTAATAAGTACCCACTGGCAGCAGACGCTCTTGTTATCATCCACCGGGCACGGGAGGCCAGTTACCAATGCCCGGCGGGTCATTCACTTTGTGAAGGGTCATTCATTAAGCGATATAATCCGTATACTCATTGTCCAACACATCTTACATTCTACTGTCAAGGAACGAGAGATCCGACAGCGCAGTGACGACGTCGATACTAGACGGCTTGAACAGTGCTACTTCTCATCCCAACCTTCCACTTGAACGTCAAAGATCTCCGGTAACTTTCTCCAAACCTTGCGACGTTCCTCTACGTCCCGCAGTGCGAGTGCGGACAGCGCGGACCAGCAGAGACCACACAAGGGTGCTTCCGAGTTTACCAAGGCGGCCTGTACCCACTCGTATACGGTGCCAGGGCGCACCAATCTCCACCAGACTCGTTTCGGCGTGCTCCATAGCAGCCAAGTGGACCCGTCGCAGCGATCTGCCGCACTCTGCACGGTGAGCACATTGGATCTCGGTCTTCAGCTTGAAAATACGGGCTAATAGCCCAATGCCTTCGTGAACGAGTCTATCCCGTCCATCAAGACACCGTCGGAGGTCTGCATGAGAGAGATACTCGACTCTCCCGTCTCCGTGCGTCCAGCCTTCCAGAAGATCTCCACCGAGAACCGTGCAGTCGTCAAAAGCCAAGGGGAGGATGGAAGAAGTGTTGGTGAGACGTGCGAGGTTGATGGCGTGGATGGCATCCCTGCGTACACAGAAGCAGGGCAGCACGTGTCGTGATTGTATACTCCAGAGATTGAAGTCGCCGTTGTAATGGTTCTTAAGACAGTTTATAGCCTGCACCAGAACATCCTCAATGCAGTACTTGTGTGCAGGGCGAATGGCGGCGGAAGTGGCGCATGTCCTCGGGGGAGTCAGAAAGGCGCACGAGGGGGCGGCCGTCGTAGGTCTCTCCAACGGTAGGGGTCGCTGAGGCAAGCATGTCTGCGAAGATGGCGGATTGGGATGCGAGGAGGACGCGGTAGACGCAGAACGCGACGCAGCCGCATACTAATATCATGTTCCCGTCCTCCATCCAAAATTCGGTGTCGCGTTGCAGGTCCGAAGGCCACGACGGCCCTGGCGTCCGTGTTGATACAGAGACACGGAGTCGGCCGGGCTGAATGAGCTTCTACCGTGGGGACACACTTTCGCTTCGATGGTGCCACGTTCCTCCATGTTTATGGGGCAAACTGGAGGCGACGGCGCGATGACGAGTGTCAACCGGTTGGCAAACTGGAGAGGAGAAGACAACTTGAATGGGCTCGCGTCACGTAGCGCCGAACTGCTTGACGATACTGAAACTGATCTGCTTACGCCACCGCAATGACGACCGTGTCTCGACGCGTCGCGTCACGACGCGTCGGTGACGGATCACGCATTCCGTCACATCGCCCTATGACGACCGCGGAGCATTCCGACCGCTGGGCCTTTTCTCTTTCACTGCTCTCATTGATCTCCCTGCCTACATCGCTCTGCCCGTGCACACAAGAGTTTTTCAAAGCCAGCCATGTCCACTAGGATGACCAGAAAGCGTGCCAGACTGGAAGCGGAGCGAAGTCAAGATTCAGCAACTGAAGACGACTCCGCGGCTTCAGCAACCGGTAGCGGAGATGTGGATGCGACTGGCCGCAGTGGGATAGAAGGTGCAGAACACGACAACGAGTTCTGGTACGACGATGGGAGCATCTACCTTATAGCTGGGAAGGTCGCTTTCAAGGTGTACAAAGGGCCGCTCGTCGAGCACTCTCCCGTCTTCGTCGATATGCTCTCGTTTCCGCAGCCCGCCGTCGCGACCGAGTCCTCGGAACCCCATCCAGTCGTCCGGCTTCCGGACTCGCCGCAAGATTTACGACATTTCTTGAGGGCACTGATGCCTAGCAAGCAACTCAAGTAAGCGTTGGTTTCAACATTTTCCCCGGGCACGTTCCCGTGTCGATAGCGTACTGATCTGCATAGTCGATGATGTTAGGTTGTTCCAAGCCCCCATGCCCTCTCTATTTGAGCTTTCCGCCTGGGTGCGCCTCGGACACAAGTACCAGGTCGACACACTCGTCCAACAATCGCTCAGCCACTTCCGCACCATGTACCCCAAGACGCTCGACACGTACCTCAAGTACAAACCAAAGCCTCCACTCTTCTTCGCCATCCACGCCATCCGTCTCGCCCGCCTCACCGGCGCGTACGATATCCTCCCCGTCGCGTTCATGGACTGCTGCTGCGCGGGCGGTAACATCGTCCGCGGCTTCCACCTCGAGGACGGTACCATCGACCACCTCGACCCGGACGACCTCGCGCTCTGCTTCGCCGCGCAGAGACGACTGTGCGAAGCGCGGACACGCGCGTCGCTCCGGTACTTCGATATTTGTCCCCCTCCCGAATGCGTGTATCGCAGGTCGTCGTCATGCAGGGACGACGCCAACATCTCAAACTTGTGGAAAGCTCTCGTCAGCGGCCACATTCCTAGCCTATGTTCATCTGATCTCTTTGAATCCTGGATGCCTGTAATCAGGGAGCGCGCACCCGATATGTGCGACGTATGCCGAAAGATGTTCAAAGTCCAAGAGGATGAGTTAATGCGAAAGCTCTGGGCTCGGCTACCAGCCCTCGTTGGGATACCTGTAGCCGGCTGGGGGGCGAAAGGGGGCACAGTGAGGGCGTAGTAGTTATCGATTATACAGATCCGGCCGAGGAACGAAGTACATGTAGATACGCACTGCTCGCTATGCACTACTGGCATCTTCATCCCAGCCCTCCACTGTCAAATCGAAGAATTCCGGCAACCGCTTCCAGATCTTCCTTCGCTCGATCTTGTCCCGAGGAACTAACCCGTCTCTACAGACATCACAAAGGCTATAGTTGACCTCGTTCCCATAAACGAGGCTATCCCATGTTTCCAGAATGTGCGGTGGTGTCACTTCATCGTTCAGCGCAGCCTCGCACCGAATGTCCTCGAACTCTTGTGCACAAGTTTCAGGAGTCCCACAACCAAGGGGCAGAGGAACATTGAAGATGCGAAATGGAAGCGCAACCGCCGCTCGGCCGAGCCTCTGTTGACCATTGATGCATCTTCGCAGGTCGTCCGGGGAAAGGCGCTCTACAGTTGAGTCTTCACGTACGTAGCCATCGACTAACGTATCCGTGGAGGCGCAGCACTCGTAGAAGGCGTAGGGGAGGATGGAGGGCTTGTCGAGGAGCCGCGCGAGGTTGATCACACCGACCCACCAGCCATCTCTCCTCTCCAAATCGAACGGCAGGGAGTTGAATCTGTGTCGCTGACCATCCCACACGGAGAAGCGAGTGGTGCAGAGCATCTGGATAGGAGCGAAGGCTTGCTGGAGCGCGCTGTCCACGTTGTACTTGTGTGAGAGACGGATGATGGCGGAGAGCTGGTCGAACGTGAACTTCGGACGCTCTTCGAAGATCCTGCGGACAGCTCCCGTAAACAGCCGAGCGGCAGCAACGAGTAACGCACCTTATTGTTGTCCGAGAGACAATCGCCCGCAGGAAGTGGCGCATGTCCTCGGGCGAGTCCGACAGACGCACCACCGGGCACCCCTCGTAAGTCTCTCCGGCGTCCGGGCTTGCCGTGGCGAGCATGTCGGCGAAGACGGTAGACTGCGAAGCCAGCAGAACGCGGTAGACGCGAAACCCGACATTCTTGCAGACGAGGACTATGCTTCCATCTTCCAACCAAAACTCCTCGTCGCGTTCCAGAGAGGTCGGCTGAGATGATGGCACCTGAGAGGTGCTGGAGGTGCGAGCACGTTTTGTCGGGGGCCCTTCCATTGGTGTGAGACGCGCAACAGGTCAAACAGTGGACAGGGAACGCGGTGGGGAGAGGATGAGATGTATAACGTCGAACGTCGTGCGTGAACAAGTCTTATATGAAGTCTTATTCACCGCTGCCACCAGCGCCTGTTAAGAGACTGTAGAAACACTGTAAGTCCGGTTATAAAGGGACTATTGTTGCCTTGTAGTCTAACCCTAACCATACGATAGACGGTGCATGTCTTCGCAACACAAATCCTCACAGCGCTATCGATCTTCGTTCTTTTCCTCCTGACAATCATCACTGTTCTCATACACGACTCTCCGTTCGGCTCGATGGTAGATTGATTGCGCCCTTAGAACGTATAACATGTAGGCAGGTAACTCGAGTCTTGCGCTCAGAGCATCTCAGCCTTCCCCGCACGACTCGTCGGACGTTGAGTCGCCCTCAAGTTGTATAGCTGACGTGGCATGCTCTGCAAACGGAAAGTGAAAGCTTTTCCCATGGTCTCTTGCTCTCATCGGTACGTACTTTTACGCTTATTTTCCGCTCACGCACGACCAAATGGTTGATCAACCTTGGTAGCAATGGTCAAGCATTTCCTACGGGAGTTTGCTCGCTGTGACCACGTACGGCTTCGATATCACCAAGTTACAAAACGTGCGAGCCCTTCTGTGCGTGTTCCTCGCACAACGCCGTAATTCCTTCCTAGAAGCTGTTCTGAACGCAGAAGCTGACGCCTGCGATCTAGGCACAACCGCTGAACTTTCAAACTCTTACGAGATTGCGCTCATTCTGTGGTACGTACGAAGCCTCCTGCATTTTCTGCTCGACACTTGCATGTCGGACAGGGCCGTGCGACGCAGAAGTTTGCAGAACATTTGGGCGCGCAGTGGATCACACCTCGCGCGTTCCGGTCGGCAATCGGACTTACAATGCTCCCCTCAGAAATTCTCCACGTCTAGTTTGCCCAGTCGCCGTCGCGTAATGGCGGGTGCCTAAGAAGCACAGACTGAGACGAGGGTATGTAGGATGACGATCTCGGTTCTACTACCCCCTATGATTACCGGCCAGCCCTCGGAGGCGGGTGCAGACGACGGCGCAGGCGCAGGCGACAACTATCCAAGACTCCATTGTAAGTTCCAACTTCCGGGTGCGTATGTTCCCATGCTGATGTCAGGATATGGACAGCGTGTCATCGTGGCACTTCGGATGAGCTGCGCGCAAAGTTCTCAGATGGACGCCCAGTCGCCAGCTCGGCTAAGCGGCGGCCATGCACGCTATTCGTGTCTTCCATCTGGCCTTGGGATGGTTGAGTCGTTAGCGACTGTCTAGCTGATCGTAGCACCACGTCAGGCAGCTTTTGCAAGACGTCAGCCTGACAGTTGGGGCATGCGATCGTGACAGCGCTCGAACATGTAATGCTCCCGCATTACGGCTGGATGCAGCCATTCGTGTGAACACGGCGCTCACATGAGGTGCGTTCGGCTAGCAATTCCTCGCTATGTCATCGCCATGTGCGCACCGGGTACTCACTCAGTCCCAGCTCCACCGCTCTGTCTCCTTCTCTTCATTTACTCCGAGAATTAAACCGTCAGCTTCTGCACGCCTATCTTTGTTAGCTCGTCCGCGCGGATCCGTCAGTCGTAGAGTGCTTCTCGCTCGTGACGAGACGTATTTCGGTCGCGATGAGGCAAGAGCAAGTGATGGAAGAAGCGCGAAGTGATCATATGCTGCAAGCACAGGTGAGCGCGGGCTAGGAAGAACATTTGGCTGATGCCACGAGCTTCTTCCGCGTTGACGACATAGTAACTGACGGGAGAGCACAGGTCCGACGGCGAACTCGGATTGCAAGACAGTCTGTGCCTCACGACGTCTTGGATCAGGAGAAGGTATGTATGGCGAAGACTGCAAGCTCATTCTTATAAGGAACCCGCTGATATTCGGTCTTTCAGCGCGCCCAAGGAAGCCGCCGGACATTGAGGTTCTCGACCGGGACCGACCGTGGTGTATCATTTTCCCAAAGCCGCTCAAGGCAGCGATTTGATTAGTCTACGATAGGACAGCTTTCATCACGGCGGTGAGAAGCGCACCGTCTCGTAGGCTCCACGCACTCTCCCAGATCTTCTCGCGCGCCACCGCACTCGATCTACCCGAGGGAGGAAACAACTGCGTGAGGTTACGCGCAGTCGCGGCTGAACCCGACGACTCGACAGCACGGGCCCCCGATCTCGTCGCCTACCGGCATCAGCACGGAACCCAGTCCATGCCGTGGCATCAGTCAGAAGCTGCAGCTCTCGGTCTCGAAAGTGCGGTGTCATGGGATTCTCATGGCTTACATGGCTCTTATACCCCGCGTGCGGGGGTGACCGGCTGCCCTTGCTGAGATACCCTTCAACTCCCCCACAGTTTCTCGCCCGTCGACACAATGGGCGCTGCCGACGCTTTTCCGTTACCCAGGGCCGAGGTACGTTTGGATCACCCTCCGGCATCGTGAGATGGATGTAGGCTCATCGAACCCGCTTCCTCTTCTCAGCTCGTCTCGCTCTTCCTGGAATCTCTTCTTTTTGGCGCCTTTACCATTCTCTTCTTCATTTCGGTATGGATTCTCATGTATCGGGGTGCGCGACATCGTTCGCCGGTGCGCAAATGGATGTTCGCGACCGCGACCATCATGTTCGTCCTCTCAATAGCGGTGCGTCCAATCTCATCAAGTCCCCACGAAAATGCTCAACTTTCCTGCCGATAGCACATGGCCTTCGACGTTCAACGGGCTCTTGACGGTTTTGTCACGCATGGCGGCACGCCGACGGGGACGCTAGACTTCTACAGTCGATTGAGCAATCCAACGCACGTCATTAAGTCAATTATCTATATCACGCAGACAGTAGTAGGCGACAGTTTCGTGGTATGTCTCCTTCCTTTACTCATTCGTAAGTGTAGGTTATCCATGCTCCACGTGCTTGCAGACATATCGCTTGTATGTCGTCTGGAATCGGGCATGGCAGGTGCTGGTTTTGCCTGTCGGCCTCCTGCTTGGAACGGCGAGTAAGTAACCTGCTGCCTGCTCCCATAGCGGTACTAACGCAACCTTGATCGCGCAGTCGCGGGATACGGCGTGTGCTACGAGCTCACACAGGTCAAGGGTGTCGGTGCGATCTTCGAAGGCAACCTCGCGCCCTGGATCACTTCCTTCTTTTCTCTCTCCCTCACGACCAACGTCCTAGCGACGCGTGCGTACAGCCTTTCCCTTCTTCGACGTCCCCGCATTATGAATTTCCCTGACCTTGTGACCCCTTCTCTGCAGTTATGATCACCGGTCGCATCATCTACTCCAATCACGCCGTGAAGAAATACCGCGCAGGGTACGCTGCGCTGACGCATTGGGGCGTCGTCGAGACTATTGTCCAATCCGCCGCAATATACTCCGCTGCGCTGATCTCCCTGCTCGCGACGTACGTCTCGGGCTCGAACGCCCAGTACGTCTGTCTCGATGCGCTCCAGCCCATCATCGTACGTACCACTCTTCCGTCACCCTCTGCGCTCGGGCGTATCCGGCAGTTAGTTCTCGTGCTGATGCGCCTTTCCTTCCGGGACACTTCGGAACCTTATTTGTGTGCTCTGTCAAACAGGGGATCGTCTTTACACTAATCATCATCCGCGTCGGACTGAGCGAAGTCACGGGCGAGTCGTCGCGGACACATTCGCGCGGCCGGTACCCCACGGCAGCTGCGGACGCTCGAGTCCCGCCATCCCGCGCGGCTGTCGCGATAAACGTGTCAGTCTCGCGCACGCACGACCGACCGAGCTTCGAGGAGTACCATCGCAAGGAGTCGCCAGACCTCGAGAGTGCGCCAGACGAGTCGCCGTCGTATCTTGAACTCCAAGAGCGCTGACCTGAAGGTGATGGAAGCTACCTCGCAGGAAAAACCGGAGCATGTATGGGCTTGTAAGTTGGCGCAGTGTACTGAAGTTATTATGTATGTGTTCGATCGGACAGGAGCTATGTTGTCTAGTAGATGTATTTGTGGCGCTCCTCCGGGTCGGCACGTTCAGTTATTCACTAATTCTAACGGGAAAGCGAATGGTTTGCGCAGAATCAGCCTCGTTCCGGGTGATTTCATGACAGCAATGTATTGGAGAGGGTATAACTCGAATCACGTCAGTCAGATAGAGTACATGTAGTAAGATAGATGAACGTCAACTGAACAATGCGGGGTTGAGAGGTGCTAAGTGATGGCCATTACTCAGGGTACCATACGGCACACAGAAACCTTGAGGACAACACCCGCGTCTGGTATCCTGACTCTGAAGGGACCTATGAGCTCCACTGGAAAACGCTCTACCCGGAATACCACGCTCACCAGTCAAGTCTACGGTGCAGCATCGGCCGCAATCAGGGCTTGGTCTTTCCATCCCTCCACATCGACAGATACTCCCAGCAGCTGCGGCAGGCGGTCGAACATTGCGCGCCTTTCGGCCGTGTTGCGAGCCTCGATCGCCTTGAAGCAGTTGGGACAAATCTTCGGGAACCCCTCGCGCAGGATCGGCATGAACGACTGGAAGATGTTGTGCGTGTACAGTCCTGGGATAGCTCCCTGTACCGCCTGGATGCAGATGGTTGCCAGCTTCGTTTGATCCAGGCTGGGGCCTCTGGGTGAACTGCGCTGGCACTGGGCGTTGAGTGAGGGATCGGCGTTGGGGTCGAAGATCCGTCCACCGGCTTGGACCCGAGCGGCGACGAGAGACGACTGCGCAGCGAAGCACCGGGCAAGGTCTGCGGCGCCAAGGTACTCGCGCGCGCCGTCTTCTTTGGCGAAGCCGCTCAGAACGGCGGGCCCTAGTCGGCAGCAGTCGAGAAGAGCGTAGGGGAGGAGGGCGTCTGCACCCGTCAGACGGGCGAGGTTGACGACGCCGATGGAGAGAGGGAGTTCGTACGCTACCTCGTCGTGCGCGTGACCTGCATCGTAGTTGGACGGTCCGGGATAGAGCCTAGAGAGATAATTGGTCCCCTCCTTCACCAGGCGTTCGATTTGGTATTTGTGACCAAGGCGGATACGCGCTGACACGGCATAGAAAGGGATTTTACTCGACTTATAGAAGGGTCTGTCGAGTATGAGCCTTTCCCGTAGGGATTAAGCGTGTATTAGGACTCACTGGATTTGTTTGCTAGGCATCAGAACTCGCAACAAATGCCTCAGGTCAACCGCTGAGTCTGGGAGGCGAATAATAGGGGGCGACACATTTGACGACGGGAGAGGAGGTGCTGCGGGCTGTGGGAGAGAGAGCATGTCTCTGAAGATAGGGGAATGGTCTACGAGCGGGCCTTTGTAGACCTTGAACGCGATGCTGGATGCGACGAGGACGATGCTGCCGTCATCGTACCAAAATTCTTCGTCTCTAGCCAGGCCTTCAAGCTCGTCTCTGACCGTCTCAGGGGCTACTTCCACCTTTACTGTCGTCTCCTTTGCCTCCTCTTCATGCCGGGCTCGCTTTCTCGGGGTGATTGCCGACATAGACTCGAAATGGGGTTAACTCGGTCTCGCCGGCGGACTCGTCGAGTGGCAGTATGAACAGTGAAAAGGCGAAGAATGGGGCAGGGCTACGCGTGAGGGATAATGGTATCACGAAACGAGCGGGTGCCAGAGATGTCCCCTCTCGAATCGAGCGTGGTCAGCGATCGCGAACTGGTCCCCATCGGGCCGATTCCGTCTCGGCCGGGCAAATATATTGAACGCCGGGCGTTAGACACGGAGATACCGCTTCAGATGTATAGCCGATGGCACTGACTCTTCCCGGGGCCGCCGGTAATACCACCATCGCCCTATTGTTCATGCGCTGCAATGATGAAGCAGTCCTCTCTTCAGGTAAATGCAAGTAGATCGACTTTGCGTCGAGTGCGCGCGCGAAACGCGCAAACCAACTCTACCATAGAGTACCGACTCGGACCCGATCGTCCAAAGTTTGACCAGCTGTTTTTCCCGGTTAGCTTATCTCTTCCTACTTGGTCCGAACGCACGTCATCTGCCAGTATCCATCAAACCCGCATCTTATAGCTTGCATACGTAGGAGAACCGGTCGATTCGGGTCGAACTTCTTGTCACAGCCCGTCCTTACATCTAGATGGCTGACTGGCTTCACTGAATTAACGTAAAGCACGTAAAGTAGAATCGCGTCTAACGCGGTGTGCATCTCGGTGCGTTCCTTACGAGTGGAAGCATTGCGCGAGCGCGATCACATCATCAAAATGAGTGCGGGGTGCGATGATTACCATGACGTACTGTATGATACCCCACCCATGCCAAACAGTGTGATTGAGTGGCAGGTCGTCGGATGAATGTCGACGTCGCTCCAATTATGAAGCAAGCCTTGTGCGTCATACCGTGCTGCAAGGGCTATGTGCGGCCTGCGCACAAGCTCACGCACGATACGCGGAAGAATTTGATCGAAAAGGAGGCGTTTGTGGTAGTGGTCGCAATTACATGAAGTACGAAGACTATCCAGCGCGATACAAACCCCGAGGAGAAGGCGAGAAGACGTCAGCATGAGGAAGAAGGCATTGCATGAGACTCACAGGACTAACTCAATTGCCTAGGCCAACCGGGGACCCGAATAAATGCCAGTGCTTCACGCGAAGATCGAAGATCTGGGGAAGCCGCCACCAAATCATGTTGCGCTCGTGCTCGTCGCGCTCTATCATAAACTTGATGCAAGCTTCGCAGAGCTCGAGGTCGGCGCCTTTTTCCCTGATAGTGTCGGACCAGCTCTCCAGGAGTCCCATCTGGGTGCCAAACTCTTCGACATCGCAGAGGATTTCAGTCATAGCGGAGGTACATTCTGTCATGTCGGTACAGCTGTCGCCGGTGCGGGGAGCAAAGATGCTGAGGCGTAAAGTCGTCGCCAAACCAACGAGCTTCACGGTACCAGTCATGCATCGCTTGATATCCTCTTCGCTGAGACGTACGACGGAGCCATCACTGCGCTTCCATCCGTCCAGGAGGGCACCACCCCACCGATATGCGAGATAGAACGCGGAGGGTAGAATCTGGGGAGTGTCCGTGAGGCGCGCGAGAGTGATTACGCCGATTGGATTGCACATGGTGATGAAGCGGTCGTTGGGGTCGTCGCAGAAGTCGTTCCACCTTTCCAGACTGCAGTCGAAATACCGTTTGAGCTGTTCCAGTCCGTCCCGCTCTACACGTTCGATCTGATACTTGTGCGCGAGGTGAACGGCCGCGAAGAGCTGGTCGAGAGGCGTAGAGCCACTCGTCTGAGGACTGTCCAGAGTTGGAATGTCATCTCTATGTCAATGGACGGGAAAGGCGAGAAAGCAGAGTACCCACGTCCGATTGGTCATGGGGAGCAAGACGCGGAGTAGGTGCAGGAGGTCTTCGGGGGAGTCTGAAAGACGGACGACTGGGCAGCCATCGAAGGCCTCGTCCGTCGTCGGAGATGCACACGCAAACATATCCTGGAAGACAGTTGACTGCGCTGCCAAGAGGCCGCAGTAGACGCGAAACGCGACGTCTCGAGCGACAAGGACGAGGTTGCCATCCTCGAGCCAGAACTCTTCAGAGCGCTTGATGTCGCCTTGCATGGGTGGTTCGCTAGAGGGGGCCGCCTCCGGTGTAGAGTCGGAGTCGATGCGGGTGCGTTTCAGAGGGCGCGCGTCGGTGGCCATGCTGCTTGGACGTGTTGAGTGCTATTGAGTGATGTGATGGAAGATGGTGAGCGTCGAGAGTGGAGGCAGTGCCAGCACAGCGCCTAGACACGGAGCGGTGACAAGTGACGATGCACGTGAGCGTGGCGCGGCCGTGACTGGACGCGTTTTTCGAGTCACGAAGGGCGGCGAGCGCGAGATTTCCTGCTTTCCTGCTTCTCTTCCTTCCCACTAGATCAGATATTTCTAGCCAATGTCTGCACTAACATCTACAAAAAGACTCCGTGCCGCAGAACCAGCAGCAAGTGAAGATCGTGGGTGAATAAGGGATGAGGAGTTCTGGCACGAAGACGGCAATATCGCCCTCATTGCGTGCAATGTCGAGTTTCACGCCTACAAAGGCATTTATGTGGCCTGTATGCGATGATACTAACGCTGTGTGAGGGAGAGTAGAAGCACGGGACGCTGATGTAGACGAAAATACGACATGATTACGAAGTACGATATGATCACGAAGGGTGCAAGTTTGACTAGACGAACAAACCACTGCAACGTATCAAGCCAGGAGAATATAAGTATAATCCGAGCCCATATTGAGAGAACGACAGGACTAACCCAGACGCTCAACCATGGACGTGGCCGTCATCGTCCCCAGTCCTTGATAGGAACCTCAAAAGCACGGGGAAGACCCTTCCAAATGCAGCTGCGCTCGGCGAAGTCGCGCTGTAGCATTTCCCTTACGCAGGATTCGCAGAGACGGTAGTCGTCGGCTTTCATCCTGATTACGTCGTCCCAACTCTCAAGGAGATCGTACCCGGGGTGGGTCTCGATATCGCAGAGGATGCTGGACATGGCAGAGGAACATTCTGTGACGTCGCTGCAGCCATCACTGACGTAAGGCACAAAGATACTCAGGCGCAAAGTGGACGCCTGGTTCATGAGTTTCGCGGCGCCGTTCATGCACCGTCTGAGGTCGGCCTGGGTGAGGTGTACGACAGAACCGTCTTCGCGCTTCCACCCGTCTAGGAGTCGTCCGCCACGTCTGGAGGCGAGGTAGAACGCGGAAGGCAGAAGTCGGGGAGTGTCGGTGAGGCGTGCGAGGGAGATTAGGCCGATCGGGTCGGAACTCTCGATAAAAGAGTCTTTATGGTCCTGACGGAGGCTAGTCCACTTTTCGAGGTTGCAGTCGAAATAACCTGCGAGGCGCTCGAGACCGTCTTGCTCTACATGCTCGATCTGATATTTGTGTGCGAGGTGCACAGCGGCATAGAGTTGATCGAAAGGCTTCGACTTGTTGGGCCGAGGGCTGACCGAAGATGGGGGTGAGCGCCGCAGAAGATGGGCGGACGAGCGGCAAAGAACGAAAGATCTCACTCACGTCCGCTTGGTCTTGGGGAGTAAGACACGGAGTAGGTGCATCAGGTCTTCCGGGGAATCGGAGAGACGAACGACCGGACAGCCTTCCAAGGTCTCGTCCGTCGTTGGAGCGGCGGATGCGAACATGTCCTCGAAGACCTTCGACTGTGCCGCCAGAAGGCCTCGGTAGATGCGGAACGCGACGTCGCGAGTGACGAGGACAATGTTGCCGTCCTCGAGCCAGAACTCTTCGCACAGCTTGAGGTCGCTGAGCGGAAGCTGTTCGTTGGCGCGGGGTGTCTTTGGGACTGAGCTGGGTTCGGTGCGGGTGCGCTTCGCAGGGCGCGCGTTGGTTGCCATGCTGCTTGAACGCGTTGAATGTTATTGAATGATCTAATGAGAGGTGAGTGTCGAGATTGGAGACAGTACAAGCACAGCGTCCGGACCCCCGCGCAAGCGAATCGGCGCGGTGGGTGTATGGGCTACTGCTAGCGAGCGCGAAAGCGGAAGAGGAAGAGGAATGAGTGCCAGAGACGCTCGTTCTCTCCGTCATTCGTCCCTCGTGACGCGTGATGGGCCTCAGCAGTGACGAGGGCACGTGAGCGTAGCGCATCCGTGACCTCACGCGTTCTTCAGTCACGAAAGGCGATAAGCACAAGTCTCTGGTTCAGTCTCCTGCTGTACTGCTCACGCAGGTAGCTCTGAAGGTGACAGCACACGTCGCTATCCCCAAGACGTTTGTCCAATGCACGCGCAGGAAACACTGCCTCGATGAGCTAAGGACTACCGATGCGCAAGTCGCGTCCAGCCGGCTGGATTATCAGACGCGCGAAGATCCCTATACAAGCACCGCCGAGTGCTTGCTCAGAGGGAACAAAGATATTTGCGAGCCCTGTTCGATCGCAATCATAACGCGAGACGCCGAGCTGAGGCGTCGCGAATGGATCTTGCTGCCACAAATACTCCGCATCGAATGCTCCGGCTCCGGGGGCGAAGCATCCAAATGAAGCGATCCGAAGTCTCTGAAGATGGTAGGTCCCCGCCACACACGCCCGGCGTAGCCCTCATATACTCATCTTGCGCTTTCTCTGATTATAACCTTCGGACAAGCAACGCCTCGCCCATCAGCCCGCACGTTATCTCCGCCTCCTTCGCAACGAACGAGCTGTGGGTTTCTGGTCCTGCACCGCACCCGTGCGGCTTGAGCGGTGATTGAACTTCTCACTAGTGGGGTCCACAAGCGTGCAAGTGCGATCGTCAGTTCCCATCTCAGGCTGCGACATACAGAGCCGCATCATGGCCGCTACGTCACCCAGCTGCGCGCGGGCGCAGCGCGCACTGCTCGGAGCCGCGAGCGTCTCGGATTTCCGGTGCCAGCGGGAGACCCGGCGTTGGTGGTGTTGATAGCGATGCGATGGACGCGCGGGTGCGGCGAGGCGCGCGGGGTGCTGTAAGTAGGGAGAATGTAGTGTATCATTGCACGTCGTTAGAACTAAGCGCATGCGAGGCAGTGTACTGCTCTCAAACCCTAGACGGACGTGCGCGTAGGAAGTAGCGTAGAGCAGTGGCCGAAGTCGAAGTCGAAGGGAAGTATTAGAGTGTGAGCATATGAAAACCGAAAAAAGACACCTATTGTGTGCACCCGTCAGTACTCAGTCTTGTGCGCTATGCCCGGCGGCAGACGGTGAAACGGGACAAGACCGCGCTCACCTGTGGGTCGCCGTATCGTACAACGCCGGGGTATGGAGCCGAGGTCCGAAAAGCGAGGAACAATGCCACCCACAGCAATTCCCGGCGGACCTATACCGCCTCCCCGAACTTCGCCTCCCCTTGCTCCTGCCGTGACCGGTCGAACGAGCTATCCCTCGCGCTCGCGTGCGCGACCCCCTCAACCTCCGCGCCCGCCTCGCTCGTCACCTCGCCGTCTCCGCCCCTCTCCGAGTCAGAGTCCGAAGTTGCGTAGACGTCGATCCTCTCAATCACGACCAACGGCATGCTCACCACCGTCGCCGTACCATCACTTATCGCCCTCCTGTGCCCATCCATCGCGCCGCGCCCGCGCTCCTCCCCCTCGAGCTTCTCCGCTTTATCCTCCTTTTCTTCCTCCATCTCCAGGAAGTCGTCCACGAGCGTGACGGACTGCTGCGCCGCGCGGTGGTGGTGGGAGCGCGCGCGGCTGCCCCCACCCAGGACGGGCGCTGTCGAGCCGAACGTCGCGCGGCCCGCTGAGGATACAGGCGCTTGCGAGTCGGGGCGGTCGCGCGTGGAGTTGAGCGCGATGCGGATCGCGATGAAGGAGAAGACGAGACCCTGCGCGTTGAGATCGGGCGTCGCAGTCCGGCGCGAGCCGAGGTGTGTCGGGCAGAAGGGAGCGCGGAGGAAGGACGAAACGGTAAGAGATCAGTACCGCATCTCAGGTCCGGGGCGTACGCAGCACGCAGACGCGACACTTACGATGAGGGCGGGGAAGAGATTGAGGCACGTCGGGTAACCGATCGCCGTGCTGTTCGCGAAGGTGATCACGAGGGAGACGCCAGCGGCGGTGTAGATCGCGGTCGACTGCACAGTCGCCTCGACTACTTTCCAAATCTTGCGTTGCGTTCGGCGAGGGGAGACAACGCGGAACTCGCGGCTCAGGTAGAACACGCGCCAGACGATCAAGACTAGGAAGGTTATATGAGCCACGATCAGCATGTTGACAGCGGCCGGGGATTGGGAGACGATGGGAAAGCGTCGATGGGAGATGACAAACTCACCGGTACAGATGACGTTGATGAAGATCGACAGGGCGTAAAACGCGACAGACATGTAGAAGCCAGTAACTCCCAGGAACGTCGAGGCGTATCCAATAACTGCGCACTAGTTAGAAAGAACCGCGAGTTTAACGTTGGCAAGTCCAGCTTACCTGCGTCAGAGAGCAAGAGAACAGTCGGAACTAGAATAACCGTCCAGCTACGGTTGAAGACCCTATAGAGGCGGAAGATCTGAACGCGAGGGCTGTGAGTCGAGATAGAGGAATGACGAGGTGGAGATACTGACCAAGAACCCGTCCCCGATAAGGGTTTGGGAGACGTAAAGCATGAATTTGGCAGCCTCGATGGCGGACGATGCGTGAAAGAAGCCTTCTGATGCTGCTACGATGTCGAGGATAAGGTGCTGTACCATGCGTAAGCTCGTGATCATGCGCTGCGAAGAACATCTCGGGGAAGGATGACGTACCACTGCGGACAGGAGGAACATGAGAGTGTTGGCCACCAAGAGGACGACATTCGTCGTCGTTCGCCGCTTCTGGGGTGGTGCGCGGACGAGCATGATCCATGTTCCGTAGCTGAACGTGATAACGTTCGCGACGAAGAACAAAACTTCCAGCGCGAGCGCAACGATATAGAAGGTGCGGGAGCCGGGGCCCACGAAGCTCTGATGAGTGGCAAAGAAGCCGCCACCAGCAGGGTCCATGTCAGCTCAGTGCGTACGCTACTGGGAAGACGGCTTACCCCAATGGCGTCTAACGACACGGACATGGCGAGGGAGCAAGAGCGTCAGGCGGGAAAGGCGGCGGATGAGCGGGGGCTTGTTGTATATAAGGCGGGGAGGGCGAGGAACAGGCGCCTGCCGGGCGAGGTCAGAGCGCTCAGGGGGACAGGCGGACAGACCTTGCTCGGGCCACCCCTGGCAGTGAACAAGACGTAAGCACTAGTGGGTTCACGAACCCGCACACTCATGACCACTGGGTTTGATGTCGCGCCCACAAAAGCCTGCACGCTCGTCCGGCAGGGCGATGCATCGATGGTGGCTCTATACAGCGCCGACCTCCGAGGAAGCGCGGAGGTCGTGTTTGGGAGGCGTGCCTCGACGATAAGTGTTGGATGTGGTAGCACAGCCTGGAGAGCGAGGCGCTCGCAACCTGTAGAGGCTCAAACCTGGTTAGCGGAGTTGTGATGGTGGCCGCTTATAGTGCGACACTGACTTTGATTCGGAATGCGCGCGCGACACGGATGGGGCTTGAGTTCGAACTAGAGGTGTTTGAGCGCGGGGTGGAGGCACCAGATCAAGAAGCGCGTGCTTCGGCGGGTCGCGTGCGGCCCTGTTCTGTGCTGTCGGGCCATGTATCTTGACTTCGCAGGGCACGATGTCCTACGTGGGTGCCGCAATCGATGATCAGCTCCGCCGTGTATATATACGGTGGGTAACTCGAGAGGATGGGATCGGGACGCATCGGAGCGCTGCGCCGGTCGCTGAAGTCTCTCCACACCCGCACAGCACGTATCAATCAAATATGAAGCCGACGAAGGTTTGAAAGAGAATCTATGGGCAGACAGAGGCACCACGTTCCACAACGAGCCGCCCGGCGTCGTCTCCGACGAGATTGTGCCTGCTCAACAGCACTTCGATAGTCAACGTCTCGAGCCCGGGACAAAGAAGGCGAGAACCGTATGGCGACACACGCAAACATAGAGCATGGCGGCGTACCTGTCTGAGGCCGCGGGATCCCATGGACATGATCAGGCCGGCTTGCGCTCTTCTTCCGGTCGGGACAGAGAAGTTGCAAGGTCGCGTCGGAGCCGAACTGAAGGTTCAGGTTGATGATGCTGCGTTCGTGAACTCGTCACAGCGCTACGGAGGAACACGGGAAAAGGTACTGATCGAGGGAAGAGCTCCGTCGAAGTGTTATATTACGTGGTCAACGCGACAGATACACCGCAGCGCACGAAAGAGTGATTGACCACGCAATCCCGGAGGAGCGTGCTCCAGCCGGACGCGAAGGGCAGGGCACAGCCCCTACGGCCCTACCGATTGAAACAAATCAATACTTCCTTGTGCGAATGTACTATGTATCGGACACGCACATGATTGCTTCCTCCGGGACCGCGGGCGACAGTTGAGTACTCGGAGGCAGAGACGTGCATCTACTTCGAGTAACGCCAATGACATCAGAGGAAATGCACGATCGCGAGATGAATATGGGCTCACCAAGTCAATCGGGTGCGCTGTCACGCGCATCCTGGCCCGGCCAACTTGCGACGGAGATGCCCAGGAGTTCAGGTAATCGTTCGAATATTGATCGCGCTTCCGCGCAATACCGCTCGTAGATCATGTCCAGACAGGCGCTACATATGGTTGGAAAGTATTCGTGGAGTTCTGCTCTCTCTAGTTGAAAGTAAGGGAAGGGTACGATGCCACCAGTACGCCCGACTTCCTGAAACAACTCCTGGTGGATGATCTGCATGGTACGGCGATCGCTATCTCTTTTGGGGCATCCTGGGGAGGGATGAGCGGACCACACGCGCAATTCCGCCAACGTACGGGCCTGGGTAAGGGCCACTCCTCCGGAGATGATGATCTTGAAGTCGGATGGACCGAGCGTCTTCATTGTATCGACCTCGTTAGTAAGGCCATCGACGACGTCGGGACCGAGGTGCAGACAATCGAGAAATGCAACCGGGAGCAATGATTCGGCACCCGTCAGTCGCGCTAGGTTGACGACACCGATGGCGCAAGGAAGCGGGTACCTCTTGCGATTCTGGAACGCGTCAAAGTCGTCTGGATATCGCGTCCGGAGGTAGGCGACGCCTTCTTCGACAAGGCGGTCGATCTGGTACTTGTGTCCAAGACGGATGTACGCGGATATAGTCCGATATGGAATGGTATCCTGTCCAACGAGCGTTCTACGTACGCCACGACACTGACGGGATGAGGCATGGACGAAATTATACCGATTAGGTCGCTTACCCGATCTCTCCGCTCGGCATAAGGAAGCGTAGGACCCGCCTGAGGTCTTGTGGTGAGTCAAGCATATTCACAACTGGAAGCTGCGTGTCTTGGGCCGCGCTTGAGGAGTCTGAGGAAGTATCGGGTTGAGGTAGGGAGAGCATGTCTTTGAAGACGGGAGAATACGTCGTGAGAGGGACGTGATGGACCTTAAACGCGACGGCTCCGGCGATGAGAATGATGGTACCGTCCTCATACCAGAGCTCTTTGTCATGGCGCAGCTTCGTCCAGTCTAGCTCCTGTCCCGATACCACCAACTCTTCGCTACTCTCATCGCCGCTTCCAGGCTCCGAGTCGAGCCGCGTACGCTTCCCCCCAGAGGGTTGAGACATAAGACTTGGAAAGAGCACACGCTCTGCAGACAGCGCCCTTGGCAAGTATAGAGTGTGGTAGGCAGTGAATATTAGATTGCGTCGTAGAGTGAGGTGAGGGAGGAGGTGCGAAAACCATGGTTGCTTGATGGAACGCGGTTGTGTTGTCGTCGCGCGGGCAAACAAGCGCCTGTATCGGCAGGCGACGCTGACGTAATACCGCGCTCGGACTCTTCGGCAATTTTTGCCAAAAGCTTGAAGTCGCCGATGATCCTTGGCTACCAGCAGCATTTTCTCTCTCTCACTACGTCTACTCAAGCGGCATATTTGATGTAAACATACTGGAACCATACGTACTAGTCGATGTTACAGCTTCCTACAAAGCTTCAAGCTTCAACTTGGGCGGCTTGTTGTACCCGCCTTTTGAGGTATGGCATAACCCAGTCGTCACTCCAGACCCACACTCATGTTGTCCAGGCCGACACTCCATTCATACATTTTCACTTGTAAGGCATCCATGTTCACCCCGTGTGATGTTGCAGGCCTAGACGCTGACTCGAGCCGTCCAGTAGCCGTGCCTACGACGCCTCCGCCGATCTTCAGTCGCTTCCCCTATAGCTCCCGCGCCAGGCGAAGGCATGGAGGAACGCGCCGACAGTACGGCTCGAGTCTCATTTTCACTAGCACTTCAACAGTGCGTATCTTGCGACGAAACCCACCGCGTCTTAGGGTCAATCTTGCTATGTAAACTGTTCATTCTGCCGCACCTCCTACAGCAAACCAGGGCCAGACCTAAACCGCCGTCCTCAAGTCGATAACTATTCCTTGCGATGTCCTGTCTCCCATTTTTGCCTCTCGCGATACTCTTCTTGGGGATAGGCTCGCAGAGAACACGGCAGGCTTCCGTTTCTGTGGCGTGGGCTTATCCGCGCACCCGTCCGGAAGTCCATCACGTAGACGGAACCTATCTTGCCTTGTGCGTTATACCACCTCTCTACCGAGAATGTTTTCAATCTCACTCCACGTCAGCGATTTTCCCATGATACGAGGACGATCGTAATGGCAAATTACGGGCGTTCAATGGCATGTGCAAGACCGGCCCTCTCGCCAGGCGTCCTCCACGGGCCACACCACCGCGTCCCCGATGGAGCAAGACCGGCCCCCCGCGACTCTCGAGCAGCCGTCTTTGCGACGGAGAACACCGTCACGCGTGTATCAGCGACGTGCAGGGTCTACCTTGCCGCGAGCGGGGCTTCCATCTTCCCGCGCGGCGTCGTCAGCGGCACCACAGTCAACCGGCCATACCAGCTCTCGTCGCTGTGGGCGCGAAAACACCGAGCACCGGCGACTGTGCTGACACGTGCAGCGTCCTCGCGCCATACGAGTTGGAGCGGCGCTCGAAGACTAACTGTCCGGTAACTGTCCCCGGCTAGCTCCCTGACTTCCCTTCAGGAGAACTAGAGGGACGTTTCACCTCAGTATTTTTTATTCTCAGAGTACATCGGGTGCAGCTCTGAGCTTGCCCGCCGTGATCCGCTCTGCGGAACGTGAACCGGATGCCTAGGCGCGCGGACCGTGCTAGCGTCTATTTGAATTCCGCAAGGGCGGAGAGACAACAACGCTACCCGCAGGACGAGTTTTCGCCGGGAAGTTTGCCCCTGCGTAGACGTAGTCACCACCTCTACATAGCTCAGCTTGAATTGACCGCTACGCTATCAATGGTTCATAAGGCTGCACCTCGGACCTTCTCGCTTCCCACCCCCCCTTGAACCACCCACTTTCCACCCCCACTGCAAATCTGCCACACGATGCCCATCTGGTCGCAAGTCCCATCCACAACACAACCGGCGCTCGTTGTCCTCCTCACCGTTCTCGTAGTCGCTGGAGCCTACGTCCGATGGGCCAGGAACGCCAAGATGTTGGCTCCGCCAGGACCGGCAGCGCTTCCACTGCTCGGGAACGTCCACCAGCTCCCGATGGACTACCAGCAGCGCAAGTTGGCGGAGTGGGGCAGGAAATACGGTACATTGTTGCGGGTAGATGGTGTCGTTTATCGGTCTACTCAACGGTCGTTTGCAGGGGACGTCGTCTTTGCCAAATTCTTTCGCACGCCGGCGGTCATCGTCAGCTCAAAGCAGGCCGCGATCGAGTTGATGGAGAAGCGGAGCGCCAAGTACTCCGACCGTCCGCGATTCATCCTTCTGAAGGAGCTGTGAGTTGGTTCGTTCTTGCTTCTGTCCATCGCCACTGACGCATATATAGTATGGGTTGGGATAGCGTGCTCAACAATCTGCCTTATGGCGAGCGCTTCCGCAAGCATCGCAAGTGGCTCCAGGACGCGTTCGTGTCGAAGGCTGCTCTCGCCAGCTACCTCCCCATCCAGCGGCGCGAGACATACACCCTCCTGGCGGGCCTCTGCGACAGCCCCGAGCTCTTCATGGACCACGTCAAACGGTACGTAACCACTTCTAGGGGTTCTATACGTTGCCTTGACATCACCTCTATTGCCCCTCCGGTCCCGATCCGTTCCGTGTGGCGTTCAGGTGGGCGGCGGCGATAATGCTCGAGATCACGTACGGCGTACGCGTGACGTCTCTCGACGACGAACTGGTCAAGATCGCGGAGCGCGCGACCGTTGAAACAGTATTAGCCGGCAGCCCCGGATCGATGCTTGTCGATTTCTTCCCAGTCCGTGAGTCTTTCGCTTGATCGCTCGTCTAATTACACCGTACGTCCGCCGACACCGGACACCCGGAAGTGAAAGGGATACCACTTTGGATGCCGGGCGCCGGTTTCAAGCGTCAAGCACTCTTCGTCAAGACGCTTGTTCGGAAGACTTTGGATACGCCTTTCTCTATAGTCCAGCGAGCACTGGTGAGTGCGTCGTACGTACAATCTCAAGCTTGCGGACTGATCTATCTTCGACTCGACCAGCGTAACGATATCGTTGCGCCGTCGTTCACGGCTACACTTTTGGAAGAAGCCTCCAACGAAGGGAAACTCACGACCGATCATGAAGAAGACATTAAGGGCGCCGCTGGTGTTATATACGCAGGTGCTTCTTCTCTCAGTTTCCCACTGCGATCTCGCGCTTATGTGAATTTCAGCGGGTACTGATACTGTAAGATGTTCCGAAGATGTCTCACAGCCGCCGATCGATGTTCACCTGAATTATGATACGTTCAGACGGTTACTACGATGAAGACGTTCATACTCGCCATGGTTCTGCATCCAGACGTCTACAAGAAAGCGCAGGCGGAGGTCGACCGCGTCGTCGGCCCCGGGCGCCTGCCAGACTTCGAAGACCGGGAGAACCTCCCGTATCTGGAATGCGTCTTGAAGGAAGTTCTCAGGTACGTCGTCCGTTCGTCATGCCATTCCGGCAGAGCATGCGCCCACAACTCGCGCCCACACCTCCATCGTTCTCCCGCGACATTCCTATGGCAGGTGGAATGCTCCCGTCCCCCTTGGTGAGTCACCCGTTGCTGCGCCCGTGAACGCTATCGAGATACGCCGGTGATCAAGCCGCTGATGCGAATGGACTCTCCACAGGCGTACCCCACAGCACGAGCGCGGCGGATAACTACCGAGGACACGACGTCCCCGAGGGTGCGATGATCATCCCTAACATCTGGTGCGTTTCCCTACGTTTGCGCGCGTGCTCGTGCTAGCCTGTCCGCTGACCACACGATGGTGCGCCACCGCTCACACGAGCAGGTGGATGACTCAGGACCCGGAGGTGTATCCCGAGCCGATGCAGTTCGACCCCGACCGGTTCCTGCGCATGTCCGCGGAGGAAGTTGCCGCTACCGATCCGAGACAGATCATCTTCGGCTTCGGGAGACGGTGAGTTTTTCTCATTTCTGCTGCTCTTTCGCCGGTATCGTGCTATTTCCCGCTCAGCAACTGACTCTACCCCGTTGTGCTCGCCGCTTGTGCATTTGCCCTGTCCCAGTGCTTGCCCCGGTCAGCGGTTTGCGGATGCGACAATTTGGCTAGCGGCTGCGAACATCATTGCCACCATGGACATTACATGTGCCAAAGATATCACCGGTCGCGAGCTCGTCCCTGAGGCCGAGTTCATCTCCGGCTTCGTGAGGTGCGCTTCCCGTGCTTTCCCTGCCGGGACTCCACATTCTGACTTCAGGCCTGGTTGTCGTTGGCCTCGCCGTTGTCGATGCCTGTCGCCGCTTATCCAGCCACCCGAAAGACTTTACGTGTGCATTCGCCCCGCGTTCCAACAACGTGCGCGCTCTCGTCGCGCATGCGGCGGCTGTCAACGTTGTGTCGGATTAATCAGAGGCACGCTGTGGACAACGGTAAGCGATGCCCACAGCCTGCAGCGGTCGGTATGTAAAAGCAGCATCGCAATTATGTGTACTTGTATCATATGTTTTGTGCCCTCTCGGATGTGTGCTTTGGACTCGCGGTCGCTACTCCGTGGTGTTGGGGAGCCACCCATTCTGTATGTTAGCGGTACAAAAACGATCTCATACACTGATGGTGAAACGGTATCATGCTTGCCTTCCATGTCTCGGTTGACTTCCAATGGTCGCTGATGCTAGCAAGCGGCGCGGGTTCGACTCCCGCTCAGTGTACTCTCGTAGATGAGAACTAGTTTTTGTTTGGTTTGCTGGGCTATCAGCACATGCGTCCCTGTGTCGCCGAATACATAGAACTCTCCACAGGGTCTATGCCTATCATTTTCATCCCATGCGAAAGGATACGGAAGGTGACCGAGACGTGTATTGCATACCGGCCGCAGAAACTAAGGAGTAGCGCGTATGGCACATCGTTAGGATCGAGTTTTTCTGCATACCAAGCTTAGGCAAGCAAGTCGTAACGACATTACTCCCCTGTGGACGTTCGAACCTTCACACACAAAACACACAAGTACGAGACTGTCAACTAGCTCATTCGTGATCCGTCGTGGTATGTACTCCAACAGTACGCAGCATCCATAGGTATAAACACAGTTCGTTCAGTTCGTGCGGTCCGTCGCAGTCCAGTCCTCGGGCGCATAGGCGCGGCGAGGCTTTTACTACCCACACCCACTCGTCCATTGACTCCTCCAGGTATCGTCTTCAATCGCCTGCACTTTCCAAGACACCGCCACCCCTCTCACGAACCTCAGACTCAGAATCGGACTCAAACAGGAATAGTCCCGCTCAGCCGGAAGTCCCTGCTGCTCGCGCCCACGGAGAACGTGAACTTGCCATCGGGCTTGCGCCAGCCCTGCGCGCCGGCGTCCCAGACGGAGAGGTCGTAGCGCGAGAGCGTGAGCGAGAGCGTCTTGGACTCGTGCGCGCCCAGGAGGACGTCGGTGAACCCGCGCAGCACGTTGGGGGGCTCGCCGGCGGAGGAGGGGAAGTGGAGGTAGAGTTGGGGGATCTGTGTGCGCACGTTAGTCGCCTGCACCCTAGGAAAGGAGAGAAAAGGAGGAAGGAGAAAGGGAAGAAATGGGAGAACGCACCTCCCCACCCTTGACCCCGCCGGCGTTCTTGACTTTGAACGAGACCTCGAACGCGGGGCGGTGGAGCCAAATCGCGGTGGTGCTCCCGTCCTGCTGCGGGCCGACCTTGCCGGCGGCCCACGCCTTCTCCTGCGCGGCGAACGTGCCGTCCGCGTCGTGCAGCGCCTTGACGCTCAGGCCCGAGTAGGTGAAGTTCGTGTAGGAGAGCCCGAAGCCGAACTCGAAGCGCGGCTCGATGTCGTTCTGCACGTTCGGTGTTAGCACGAGCGACGATGAATGAAGGAAACGAGAGAAAAGGAGGGGATACGCACAGCGTCGAAGTGGCGATAATCAATCTCCAACCCCTCGCTATACACAATCTTCAAAATATCACTATTCGTCCCGCCCGTGACCAGCTGCGCCGGATAATCCTCCGGGTTCTTCGCGATCGTATACGGCAGCCTCCCGCTGGGGCTCACCGCGCCATACAGCACGTCCACGAGCGCGTTCCCGCTCTCCTGGCCCGGCAGGCTCGCCCAGAGCACCGCGGTCACGTTCGGATGCTCGATCCACGGCTCGACGATCAGCGGCCCGACGGAGTGCACCACCACGACGGTGTTGCTATTCGCGTCAGCGACAGCGTTGATGAGGGCGTCCCCGTTGATCCACGCCGTCAAGTTGTTCCTATCCCCCGCGTTCCCATCGACCGTGATATACCCCTCCCCAGAGTCGCTGTTGACAAAAACGACAGCGACGTCCTGGTCCACCGCCGTAGCCGCCGCCCCGCTCAGGTCCCAGTTATCGAGGAACCAGGAGACGGCGGAGCCGTCCTGGCGCGCGCGGCCCTGCACGGCCTCGAGCGGGGTGATCAGGTACGGGAAGTTGGCCGTGCCGGAGCCCCAGCCCATCGCGAGCGTGCCGTCGTCCCCGCCCCGGTCCGAGTAGCCGTTGGGGCCGCGGGAGGACGGGCCGGAGTCGTTTCCTAATTCCTCTCAATCGTCAGCGCCGCTATTCGGTAGAGGGTGGGGGAAGCGGGCAAGAGAGAAGGAAGGGGAGGAGGGGAGACGCACCGATGAGAGCGATGCTCTTGGGCTTGCTGAGCGGGAGCGCGCCGTCGACGTTCTTGAGGAGGACGGTGCCGGCCGCGCCGATCTCGCGGACGACCTTGAAATGGTCCGCCTGGACGTCGACGTGCTCGTTCGTCGCGGGGTCGGTGAGGTCGAACGCGTTGAAGTTCACTATCGCCCCGCGCGCTCGCGTTAGTACCTCGGTTATTACTTTGCCTTAACACACGACGGGGGACGCACCAGCCGGATACCCCTCGTCCTGGCCGAGGAGGAACCACGCGGCGACGATGCGCTCGGCCATGTCCGTGAGGCGCGTCTCGGGGATCGTGCCGTTGTCGATGTACGCGGTGAGGTTCGCGCCCCAGTAGCTCGTGTGCGAGCTCTGCGAGATGTCGCCCGGCATGGACATCTGCGGAGCGTTTATGCATCCATGTCAGCTTTCGATTCGTCGCGCATAGGAGGGAGGAAATGCGAGGAGAGAAGGAGAAGAGAGGGACGCACATCAAGCCCGGTAATAGCAGAAATCGTCGAGTGCTGCGCGTTCCAGTCGGACATGACGTATCCCTGGAAGCCGAGCTCGGCCTTGAGCACCTGGTTCATCATCCGGTCGTTCTCGCATGCCCACGTCTGGTTGATCAGGTCTGTCCAGTCGCGCGCGTCAGTGAACGTCTCTTCAAAACAGGACGAGGAGGAAGGCGAGCGAGAGGGGGCAGGGGGAACGCACTGTAACTGCACATGACGCTCGCGACCCCGGCCATGACGGAGCGCGTGAAAGGGTGGAGGTAGAGCTCGTGCTCCGTGCGGTCGTCCACGTCCGACGACTCCTGCGTGCGCTTATGTTCCTGCTCGCTGTTCCGCGCGTACGACCCGTCAGCTCCCCGGATGACAAGGACACGACCAAAGATGAAAAGCGCGCACTTGTTAATAAAATGCTTCGCACAAGCCTGCGCCCCACCCTCCTGGATCCCCAACACCGTCTCATACGCGCTCTCCCCGGCAAGGAACGGGTCCGCCCCGAACCCCTCCCAATTCCGCCCCCCCTGCGCAACCCGCCCCAAGTTCATCATCGGGCCCAACGCGACGTGCGCGCCCTTGCCCTTGAACTCCTCCCCCATCGCCCTCCCCCTTGCCCGCAGCAGCGTGCGGTTCCACGTGCTCGCGACGGTGATCCCCGCGGGGAAGGCGGTGACGAAGTCCGTGTCGCGCACCCCCAGGGGGCTGTCCTCCAGGCATAGGCCAGGGAAAGACTGGACGGGGGCGATGTTGCCCACGCACCGGCCCTCCATCCACCCTACGCCCGTGACGGCGGTGACTTTGTCGTCGATGGACCAGGAGGCGACGAGCGAGGCGGCTTTGGCGTGCGCAGAGGCCCAGGCGGGGCCGAAGTCGGGGATGAGCTGGGATCCGGGGGGTGGGGGCGAGGAGGGGGAGGTGGAGGGGTAGACGCCGGGGATGGGGGAGGCGGAGGGGACGGCGAAGGAGGAGAAGGTGTAGGAGGAGATCGGGACGGTGATCGTCGCTGTGGGGGGAAGGTGTTGGTGAGCTTCGTTCGTTCGTTCGAAGAAAGAAAGAGCGGAGGAAGGAGAGGCGCCGGGACGGCAGAAGACGGCGTTTACGGGATGCTGGAGGAAGACCCGCGTGTATGCGCACGCGTACAACCAGACACTCGGTCGAGCCCGTCCAAGTAATAAAAACGCGCACAACGTTCAGTACTTTCCGATGTCAGAACGCGCACGTCAAAGTACGCATTGCACCATGCGGGCGATGCCGTACCCGCGCCATACATGCACCGTCGACAGCTCGAGCCTCCGCTGTAACGGAACCGATTGACACGGAGACGCGCGTTTCGATTCTTGCATGAACCGCAGCAGCTGCTCGGAAGACGCGTCGCAGACGCAAGCACGGACCGCAAGCTAGGAACGCGCACGCTTCCTGAGGCGAGACGAACGCGTTCCCGCGCGTAGTGGAGAAGGTGGAGCCGCCCTCCAGGAAAAGACTCATACAGAGCGTCGAGCACGCGGCTCACGGCAGGGCCGGAGCAAAAGTGCCGCCTTCTGTGCGTCACGGTGGGGCACCGCCAGATATACACAACGCGAGACGGGGAAACGAAAACGAAAAGATGCGAAGACGAAATGAGACAGCGAAAGTACTCACTAGTCTCGGTTGGAGGGCCACCGGCGGCGGAGGTGACAGCCGAGGTTGCGGTCGAGACGGACGCGACGGAGGAGACTGACCCGGAGGACACGGCGGTCGAGGCGACTGAGGACGCAGCCGAAGACGACGCGATGGAGGTCGAGGCCGTGGAAAGCGAGACCGAAGCCGTCGCAGAGGAGGCTGCAGAGGAGGCGGCGGACGATGCTACAGAGGTCGCGGACGCAACGCTAGTAGAGACCGCGGAGGACACGGTGCCCGAGGGGACGGTGGAGGTAGACACCGAAGCCGAGAACGAGGCCGAGGCCGCAGAGGACGAATCCTGGGAGTAGGCGGGGACGGCGAGGGCGAGGAGGGCGCACAAGGCAGCGAGCCTGGGGCTGAGCCTGAGGAGGACGGCCATGGCGACGACCAGACTTTGCGGACGGTGCGGACTGCAAAGGTGGGTCGGGGAAAGCTCGGAGGATGGTCCTCTGGCTTTATATGCGGCGCCATGGCCAAGCGAGGCAGACGAGTGCAGGCGAACGGAGAGTGTATGCCGGAGGAGCAGGCCGAGGACGCGGACGCGGACGAGCCGAGCCGTTCCCCGCCCCCAGACCCCGCACCGGCGCTTGTCCGCGCGTGATCAAGCAAATGACTGGTGACGTAACGCGCTGCAGGCCCTCGTCCTCTCCGTTTCGCGCCACGGCTCTCCTCTTCCGTCCTCTTCCTCCTCCCCCGCCTCGCTCGTTCGTGCGCCATATGCAACCCTCTGCTCGTGCTCGACGTTCTCTCTTCTCTACATCTCTTTGTCAGCCCCCTCGTCCGCCGGCAGCTGGGAACCACACCAGCGGCAAAGCGTCTCCCGGGCGTCGCTGGAGCTCACATGATGATGCATTCCAGCGGCCGCGTCCCCGCTTAAAGAGTGCGCTGCGCCCAATCGCCCGCCCGCCGCGCGCCGGCCGCCCTACCTGCGCCGTCAGAATGTTTATATCCGCGAGTCGAAACGTCCCAGTCCAAGCCCCCGCTTCCTTTCCAGGTCCCCAGCATCCCATGACCCCATGACCCCAGCCGACTTCTCTGGCGTCCTTCTTGGTGAGGCGTTGCACGTTGGACCGCCGGCATGACGCTCCTTCCGCGCTTGCCGGCGCGGCGAGTTGGATTGCCCAACGCCTGCGCGGGTTCCCGTCGCGTCCTTGCTCGTCCCGAACGTTCTTCAGGCTTCAGTCGGCCTTCATTCAGAGGGCCTGGCTCGGCCGTGCGCGACCGGCTCCGGCTACTTACCGCGGGCCCGGGGCGAATGCTTGTCTTGCGATATCGAGCATAGATATTCCGAAAGCCCAAACAGAACGAGCCCTTGCACCCAACACAAATAGGATCCCTTCAACTCTCTCGACAGAACCCAGAGACACGCCGTGGCGCGCTGTCAATGCCACCAAATAAGGTTTTGCATTGCAGGAATCCCGTTAGCCACGTTCACGCTCGCGTTCCGATCACGATGGCGGCTTCCTGACAGGTGCCATGCGGACCCGCCGTCCTCGGGTCGTCCACGCGCCGCGGCGCGAAGCTGCGATCAGCTTGGATTTCGCTCTCGTAAGGGAGCGCAAGATTGAAGGGCCTCCCGCCCGACGTCCCCGCCGCGCCAAGCTCATCGAAAGGGCGCGGGGTTCTGGACTTTCTTGGATTGCGTAAGTGCGTATTCAGTGTCAGGCGACTACCGTGTTGTACTTACGATGCACTGCTGTACTCACATTGGACGCCCCTCACCGCGCGAGCTCGGAGAGTGCACGCGTTCGAGAGCGGTGCCGCGGTGTGCGATGTGCATTGCCACTTCGTGCCTGCGATCACGTCCTCGATCGACTCGGACGACACGATCACACGGCGATCTCTGCAAACGGACGTCGATCTCGCGGTCAAGACTCGGCTCGATCATCTCGGTACTCGGAGGCTCGCGGGCTGCAGCTGTCGTGGACACGCTACTCCGAGCCTCAGACGAGGTAGCGGGAGGGACCTGGGAGCTTGACCTCGAGATCGGAACACTGGCTACCCATCCACACCGGCCTCAGCGGATCCATGGGCACGTCCGTACCCGACGCAGGTATGCTTGGCTTAAGCTGCACGGTGTGGTATACAGGATGGCCTTTATGCAGTACGTTGATAGCGGAGATACTCGCCCGCGAAAGCGCAGTACGCTGAACGTTCGAACAGCGGTCTCACCGCGGGAGTCCTGCGGCGAAGTCCATTGCCCGCGTCGATCTTGGGGGTCTTCGACGGCCACGGTTCGCGGAACAAGGCGGCGCGGGGTGTCGTCGCCGTATCTCCGCTGGAGCTTCTAGTTGATCTTCTTCTTTGCTGTGAGGGCTTTTGTGGGCGAGGAGGATGCGTACGCTGATCGTCTGGATGATGGCAGCCAAACAGTGTATTGTGGCAGCCGCGAGCTGAGTGCCGGATTGAGTATGCCCCTATGAGGAAGAGTTGTACGCACCACATCGAATTGCCTTGCGCTGCCATTATGTTCTGGTCAAATCGCGATAGCAAGACATGTTCGCGCAGTATGTCCCAGGTGACTGGCGGCGGTCAGTCCGACGTGGGGTTGTGTCATGAGTCGTGCTGACTCTCGTTCGGTCTTACGCGTTTCATGCCCTTATTACCGGTCCTCACGTAGCTCTTCCCCTAGCGTCCTTTGCACCCAGGTTCGCCACTCTCTCCCTCCTGTAGAGTCTCTCCAGCCGGCTTCCGGCCCGTGAACCGTGAACATCACCGCCACCGGCTCCTCCGGCTCCAAACGACTCGAGGCGCCTGTACGGCATTCTGCGATAGTCGCCGGCGGGCTGGCGGGGCGCCGGGGATTTATTTGGCATCGCCCGGCGTCGAACGTCATCCCGCCACACTTCTTGAATGGTCTGTCACGGTCGAGCCTGAGTTGGTTCTTCGTACTTGCGTGTAAGGGGGTCCTCGGCCGTGTTGTATCTTGTCTCGTGTGTGCATGTTGCTCTCAGTAGGTCGTGTTTCTTTCGCTCCTATAGTATGTCGTTTGCTCACATTCGATTAGCCTGCCAGCAGCTGCGGCGATACCATCCGAGGGCTAGTCGTACATAATCGCGAAGCCCTTCGTAGCCAGCCAGCGCCCCCGTCGTCGCTCCATGCTTCCGCCAATCTGATTCTCAAGAGCGCCCCCGGGCCCGCGTATCACGAAGGCTCAGTGCACGCTCCAGCGAATATATATGCGTATATGTAATGCATATATATATGATATCGCAGCGGCGTCGCGGGGGCTGCGATCCCGTTCTCCCACCTTCTTGCTGCTCTCAGGCTATCAGGCTCCACTGGTAGCTTGCAACGACGACGACGACCACCCTGGCGTCGTACACGCAAGCTCGCAGGTAGCACCCCCCGGATCCCGACAACTCGAACCCCGAATGGTCTACGTCGACGTCGACTCCAGCGCATGGCCGACCCCAACTACAGCGCTCACACTCGCACAACTTGCCAATGAGGGCTCGGACGCGACTGTCCCAGTAGGGGGCCCGCAGCCCGTGCCCGTGTCGCAGCTCCTGGGACCGATCCTCGTGGGCGTCCTACATAATTCGTTCATTTATGGGATCGTGGCGCTGCATTGGCTGCAGTATACGCTGGGGAGGAATCGGGATCGGAGGGTTATGAAGTGCGTCGTTCGAATTCGGATTCGTGTGAGATTGACAAATTTGGCGCTGACTTGCGTTTGGGGTGGGGGATCGGCAGATCGCTCGTACATTGGTGCTTCCTTGTGGATACTGTGCATACCGCGGGGACGCTCTGGATGATATGGGTGTACGCGGTCGATAACTTTGCCAATGTGAACTATCTGGCCACGACGCTCTGGCCAGTTTCCGCGGCGCCGCTGTTTGCAGGTTCGTCCATCCTTCCTCCTCGTATTGACTCCGTGAGGCTTTCTGCTGATGCTCCCCGAACAGGACTGTACGCCTTCCATGAGGATTCAGACAGTCCGACTTGACACTGATACGCAATCCTACCCTCTTTTCAGCGTCGCCGCGCCAATTCAGCACCTCTTCGCTTGGCGCATAAAACGCTTCACCAACTCCTGGTGGATCTTCACGCTCCTTTCCGCCCTCTCCTTCGCCGCGCTCGTCCTCGGGCTCCTCTCCGCGCTCAAAGGCATCGTCCACCACTCGTGAGTCTGCCACCCCCTACCTCGAATGCTGTAGATGTAAGCGCTAACATGAATGGATGTGGGCGAGGACAGCGTCGAGTCGTCTCCGGGTCTTATTCCGTTCGTAGATTCTTGGCTTGGCGCATCGATGGCGTGCGATATTATCCTTGCGTGCGTCTTGAGTTTCGTCTGGGGCGTTGGCCGTATGTGAACCATCTTTACGTCTAGGGCGATACTATACGCGCACCTACTCAAGAGCAGGACCGGTTTCCGCAGTACGCACCCTCGTCCCATCTCGTTCTTTAGCATATGAGGCTGAGCGCAACCCGCCGTAATCCTTATTCAGACACCGATACCGTCATCGGGCGGCTCATGCGCTCGTCCATAGAGACGACCGTCGCGAGTGCCGTCTTTGCCGTACGTCTCCTTCCTTCCGCAGATATCCCCCTTTGTACGCGTCCATGCTTATCTCTGAACTTGTGCTTGTTGTAGATCTTATACCTTTTAACTCTCGTCAGTCCCCGCCAAACGCACTGAATGTTTTGAATTGACTCTGACGAGACGCTGACACTGGTAGACCCTCCTCCCGCGGATGAACTTCTTCACAATCTTCTCGATGGTGCGTCGCTCCGCCGCGCCTCGCGCTGTTCTTCCTGATGTCGACCATCGCTCGCTCACCACACGCCACTGTTCGCGCAGCCCCTCGGGCGTGTATATACGTAAGTCCTCCCTAATCTATCAATATCACTAGCTCGCCTCTGACGCTCGGCCGACTATGCGCGTTCCGCCGACAGCGGGACGCTGTTGTCCGTGAGTACTTTTGTATAACGTCCTGTCGGAAACACTGTCGGCCCCGTTGACCGAACTTCATTCCAGACGCTCAATTCACGCTCGACCTTGCGCGACGAGCTTTACGGGAACACGTCCATGGTGCGCGCTCACCCTATCCCCCCTATTCAGCCAGGATTAACGCCAAACCTCGCATAAAGCAGACAAACGAAGGCATCGCCGAAACCTTCGCGATCTCCGAACGCATGCGGCGCATGCCCGCCGAAGTCGCGATCGCGGTCGAGCAGCACGTCGAGTCCGCGCAGGCCGAGGACGTCGACTTCCGCGAGCTCCGGCGCGCGCACCGCCGTGCGCTGGAGAGCCTTACTGCTGTGGACGTCGTCGATGCGGACAGGGACGGGGATGAGGCGAGGTCGGACGTGAAGGTGCAGGTGTGCACGCTGGATAAGTTTGCGGAGGAGGGGGAGGGGGAGACGGATGATGGGAGGTCGTTTGAGACGAAGTAAGGCTAGTCTCTGAGGGTGAAGGGTCGTGGGTTCGGACTTTTCGGAGGCGTACATGGAGAGATGTCTACTGTATATTTCCTGAGATGGTGAGACTTGGAGATTGAATTGTGGATTGGGCACGTCGCTTCCGAAAACACCGCGTCGCGTGATCACGCCCGCTCTTGCGCGCCCTGTCCGAGCATCCCGCGCAGGATGATGCCAATTTCGACGCGCGACTCCCACAGCGGCAGAACGATACACCACACGCCGCTCATCGCCGCCCAGATGCTGTCAAGACCAGGCTTGCATCAGTTTCCTCTCGACTGAGCATGGCAGACAAGTTATGCTCACATCGTACAAGCGACCCAGAACGCATAGAACTCCCTGCTGAACACGTAGTGCGAGAAGAACATCGGTATCGGCACTGTCCCACATGTGGCAGCACTGCGGTCAGTTTGGATTCCAAGGAAGCGTCACCGGGCGCACAAGAGTGACGTCATCGAGATAGCAGAGACGCACCGAGAATAGCGACAATAAGCGCTAGCACGAGCGAATACCACGCCGCGCGCCGGAAAACGACTTTGAGTTCCGCGCGGCTCACGGGCCCGTCGCTCGTCATGATCAGCTCCTTGCTGTCTTTGTGCGCGACGGGCTGCACTTCTACGTCCGTGTCACGCGAGGCGTCTTTGTCGATCTTCTCGCTGTCGCCTTCGATGGGAGTGTTGGAGTCGCGTTCGGTGCTGGAGATGGAAGACGTGTCGTCGTAGATCGCGATGGCGCGCGTGTCTGCGAAGTCGTACTGGGCAGGTCCTGGGAGCGAGTACGAGGTGCGTTGGTCAGACGGGTAACTTCTATATGCGGCGCGAAGGGAAGAAGACGCACGCGCGAGCGAGACGAGCACAGTGAACAAGCCAGAGAAGAGCAGCCCGGTGAGCCCGCTACACACAGCTGAGTACGGCTGCGCGAGGTTGGGCACGTTGATCTCCCCTACGCGTGTCCACGTCAGTACGATATCTCTAAAGAAGAGAGAAGGATAGGCAGCACCCACCGAAGATCTTCCAGCATCCGATCATCCACGCGAGCATGCCCAGAATCGCGCCCCCAATGCATCCGCAAAACACGCCGGCGCGAGTGAGTTTCGACCATGTCACGGTGAGGGCAATAGGGATGACGGCAGGGCTGAGGACGACGCCTCTGCGGAACGTTGTAATTAGCGACCCAGGCGGATGAAGAAGAGGAGGTGGCGCACTGGACATAGAAGAGCCAGCCAAGGTCGATACTCGCTTTGTGAAGCTAACGCGAGGACGTCAGCTTGATAGTAGTTGGATAAGGAGGAACTCACGATAGTCGCCCAACATCCTGCCCAGACCGCCCAGAAACAGATGAAGTAGTGAGAGACGCGGACGATCTCCACGCTCGTCGCCTTGGGGCGCCAGTATGTCCTGTACAAGCTGTTATCGTTGGTCAGTCGACAGGGTCAACAGATGGATGGGCTGTAGTACTCACTCGTACGCGCTGTGGGAGTATCCATACTGTAAGTAATGTGCGTTTTGTAGCTATGAGAGAGGAAAGAGAGCTCACAACAGGCTCGACACCCCAATAAGCTCCGCGCTCACGGCTGACGTGACAGCCATACTACGCAGCCGCGCGTCAGCGAGAAACAACAAAACCTTGTGCAGGCGGCTCACAAGACCACAAGTAGGATGGCGATGGCGCCTCCCTTCCCCATCACTACGGCGGCAGCTGCGGGCGCGGCAAGTCCCGCACTTGTCTGAGAGGCCGAGAGAGGGTTCGGGAACGTCGGGAACTTGGGCTACTCGGCGAGTATCAGCTGTGATGAACGAGCGAGGGCGGTAGAGGAACTGACGTTGTTGATGAGGCCACGCGCCGCTAGGCCCAAGCAGGAGGCGAAGGCCCACGGGACGGCGAACCAAGATAGTCCGCCTAGCATCTGACAGCCAGGAAGTGAGGTGCGATATTAAATGGTAAAGACGGCGGAAATCGCTTACGTATGCTTTGGTGGTCGATTGAGGTGCACTCGCGATTGCCTGTGATGCATTCAGAGACCGCAGCAGATGAGGGGTAAAGACGTGCCACGAACCCTCTGCCAATATCCTAACATGGGCACGTCAGAGCGCTCAAAGGGAAGATGGCCATTGTGCTTACCTTGGTCACAGAACACGCCAGCGAACCCTGGTATGCTGTCAGATGTGATTCGGCGAGACGGACGTGAGCACCCGCTCACCTGACAGGATCGTTGACGCGCCGAACACGAGACCTTGGTTCGACTTCATGGTTACGTAGCTACCGTCTTGGTTACCAACTACGGGGGTGTCCTTCGCCGCTTGGACGAGGAGGTCGTACATGGCGTCAATGCTCCCGATCTCTTTTGATGCACCACTGAGTAGAGTTCAGCTCTCTATAGAGAGAGGTCGAGTAGATCTATTACTCACTATACTTCTCCGAAGAAGATGTAGATGATGATAAAGAGGATCATCGTATGTGCGTAATCGCAGATGAAGGTCGCCCTAAGGCCGCCAAAGACGACGTAGACCGCAATGCCGATAGGGAGGAGGAAGCATGCTGCGATGATGTTCATCCCCGTGAGCGCATTCACAGTAGCCGCACCGCCGACTGTAGTACGTGAGGCCGGTTAGCCTCGTTCGTTACGAGATGATGTGAACTTACGGAGGAGAGATCCACAAACGACGAGGATGCACAGAAAGGCGTAGAATGTAAAGAGTAGATGAGCTCCAGTGCCGAACCGGGTTTTCACGATCTGCCAACTTCCATATCAGAGGGGATTTCCGGAAGAAAAGACGCCATGCTCTCACTTCTAGGAACGTATGCGCTCCGTTCGCGTTCATCTTGACTTTCGCGGCGACCATGGCAAAGAAGCCCAGCTGGATGGTGCCACCAACACCGTACCACCTATGCGTAGTTCGTCTTCGTCAGAGTGAGGGCGATCGAAACAAGGCGAGATACTGACCATGGTCCACTAACGCCTGAATGGGAGACATACCGTGAGTGGCGTACCAGCGTTCGACACGAAGGTGACTCACCAAAGGTGTATGCGGCAGTGCTCGATTGGAGAAGAGTCGCGCTCCACGTCCACGCGCTGACGCTGTAGAGCGTACTGTCAGCTTGAGAACAAGTCTGCGCATAGACGCCTTTACATTCCACAGCATACTAGGCCGGGCTACCACAACCATGAGCATGTACACACGTCTGGTACGAAGCCGAAGTACGGACCTTCACGCTTCTGGAAGCACTCTACCGCGGGCGCCAGGTGATTAGGGACGATCGTTGGTAAACGCCTTTGAAGAAAGCACGCGTACCGTGAATTCTTCAGACGACTTCGGCGAGAACTTGGAGAACTTTGCTTGCATGGCGGTAAGGACCAGCATCAATGCGGCAAAGAAGAACCCAACGCCTGGTTCATGCATGAGCCCCGAGAAGCAGGATTTGCATTGAAGGACTGACCGACTACCACCCCATAGCCGACACTTTGGTCTGCAGCCCCGGCGTTAGAGGTGATAATAAATAAGCGACAAGAGAAAAGACGCATACTCAACAACGGCCTAAACTCAGTCTCGGTGGCTTGCGACATGTCGAGGGCGAACAGAGGTCGTGGGTGGAGTGAACGACAGCATCCTTATCTGCTGCACCCAATCTGCGCTTTGAGAGCGGTCTCTCTGAGATGGATGTAAGGTCAGATAAGCGGTCTGAGTTCTAGAGAGAAGGTAGCCCGCACCGGAGGCCCGCTTGGGGCGGCGTGAGAGAGGATGCCGTGATGAAGGGCAAAACGAAGCACCGCTGCGTTCCACGGCGATGACATCCTTGGTAAACTTTGCTATCGTTGGGCATCTTCGACAAATCCAAGAGTCACATGGGAGGTAGCTATCGCCGCCTTGGGCGGGCATATGTCTGTGTTTGAAGAGCCGGCTTGACACTGAAGTTGGCAATCGTGAAACTCAGCGTTCGCCGAAGACACGCTGCTGCTTCGAGTCAAATTTTTGGGAAGAATTCAGAAGCCGGCGAGCGTAAGTGACTAGCGTGAATGGAATCGGCTGATAGCTGTGGAGTTGTACGCATGCTGAGACGATGAACTTGACTAGAGCTATCGTCTACAAGCACATCGAAGGTGGGAGGTCGGACGAACAGTTGGGCCGCTTTCAAGCCGCTTATCTCCTCTTCGAGTGACTCGTCACCCCAGTCACGAGCAGGCGCGAACAGTCACATTTTGACGCGTCGCGTCACGCTAGCGCTGGCGGAACGGCCGCTGAGACGCCCTGTGTCGCGTTTTCGTCCTTTTCTTGACCACACCCATCCGACGATTTCCGCTTGCGCAACTCTCAGGCATAGCAATCTTTACTTTCGTTCCATGTCTTCCCCCATCACCAGGAAACGGGCGCGGATGGAGCCAGAGCAAGACGATGAGGCACCCGCGCACCAGGCGAAGGGCGGCGAAGATCAGAGCTCGGCGGGTAGCTCAGATCAGGTGGCGGTCCTACAGGATGGGGAATTTTGGTATGATGACGGCAGCATTGTTCTCTCCACCGCGAGCGTCGCGTTCAAAGTCTATCGAGGACCTCTTGTGCAGCAGTCAGCTGTCTTCAGAGACATGCTCTCCTTACCGCAACCACCGTCATCTCCGGAGGCTTCCAGTCGTTATGACTGCCCGGTTATCCACCTCACCGACTCGCCCAGTGACCTCCGTCACATTTTACGCATCATCATGCCAAACAAAGAACTTATGTAAGTTCTCTCGGCGCCACGTCCTCTTCGGATTGGCTGACATCATTACCGCAGGCCGTTCGGCATAGAGAACCCTTCTATCGACATTTTGTCTGCGTGGATCCGCCTAGGCGACAAGTATCAGATCGATCGCCTCGTTCAACAAGCAGTCCAGTACCTCCGCAGAATCTACCCAGACACCTTTGATGGGTATAGGAAACGCGTTCCCTTCCCACCCGAATGCGCCGTCGTGGTGGTGAACCTTTCTCGGCTAATAGGGGCGATTGATCTGCTTCCAGTGGCGCTCCTCGACTGCGCCTCCCTAGGACCCGACATCGTCGCCGGCTTCCGTAAAGAGGACGGCACGTACGAAGTTCTAAGCCCACATGACCTCGGTTTGTGCATCGCGGCACAAGTCAAGCTCGCAAAGGCGCGGTTCGAAAACGCGTACAAGCTTCTAGCCAACGCGGATTCCGCTGAAGAATGTTCGAACTTCGCAGCAGAATCAGACTCAGATTTCGATTACGATTACGATTCAGAAGAGGACGACCCGGACAAGAGGCGCTTGAAGACCGCTCTAGACTTGATCTCCTATGGTGACGCCGGAGAGTGGACAACAGCAGTATTTGAGTCGTGGTTGCCCGCCGTCGAGAACGCGGCGCCGCGTCTGTGTACAGAATGCCGTGAAATGCTGAAGGAGGAGGAAGAGATGTACCACAAACTCCTTTTTAAGAGTTTACCCGGAATTGTCGGGGTGCAGGTTTAAGGGTGCGAGGACTGAAGCTAGAGCGCCGTACGGGCTGGTACTAGAGTGTCTCGTCATGATCCTGCCAACCAACATCTGTCAAATCTTGTTATGTTACTGCTCGATCAAACACGTTCAACTAGCCGAGAATGTACTACTTCGACGCTTTTCGACGCTTTTCGGGCTGCATGACGTCGGCAGGCGGGAAGACGGCTTACGTAATACGCTCGCCCAGGTACAGTAGTCGTAAGGATTTTCACCATTTTCACCATCCCGAACACTATGTCCTCGTCTTCTTGCGCATATACAGTCGTCTAGGCATATCCTGTCGCATCACAATCTCTAATGGGTTCCTACAAAACGAGCACATATAGAAGAAGAATACGGCAATGACGATTCTCAAGGACGATACGGACGCGGATCTCGAGCAACGGGAAGTGTCGGCGCAGCGTTAGAATGGTACATGTCGCAGAATCTTGGTACGAAGCAGAAAACATCAGTTCCCTCGTAATCCATCCAGATTTCGGGGTCCACAAAGGCCCCATTATCTATCAAATCCCCGCGTTCAAGCACATGCACTCTCTATTTACTGTCTCCGAGTCCGTGAACATCCGCCGTGCACCTCCTCAACCCCGGTCACGATTTCAGCGTCTTGTAGCGCACGCTGATGGTGAGATGCTTAAACGGAAGACCTGGTAAGCATCTCCACTTCGTCTTGCATCCATCGACAACCTGCCACGTTGGTAAAAGGCTAGGGCCCTCCCATTCCCGACACGATCTGCCTTTCATCCTGATGAGCAACTTCAAGCCCACCTCTGAATGCATGCACTACGCACATGAACTAGTTTCTGAGACTCAAACATCAGCTCGATCTCTTTGTATGGGGGGCTCTGTCCTACCTGCGGCGGCGCCTTCGACGAGTCTCGCGTTCGTGGCCTTCTTCTCCCGACTCGAGGTCGCGCTCAGTCTCGGGGACTCGACAGTGGTGACCTCATCCTATCTGGCCACCATGGAGTAATACCAGCTTCCGGATGGCGAGGAGACGATGGAACAGCCTACTGCTGCAAACCTCTGCCTTTGCGTACGAAGATCAAACTTGTCAAGGCGCGTATGCGTTCTGGAGACGATCCAGGAATGTAGATCGTGGTTCTGTGAGGAGTATGAAAGGCAAGGCCTCGATTTGTCGGGTCGTGAGGACTGGGGCCTAGCCACGATATACATCGACGACGTGCTGGACAGGCTACCAGGAATGGCGGATTGGGGACTGGGCGATCAGGGAGGGTATAGGTACGCGTTAAGTTGCTATTTTCCCTCCTTATTACGTTTTCTCATATCTGTGCACGCAGCTCTGCGCATGGGAAATCCGATGGTATAGAGTCGTAGGTGCGTTCTCCAAGTTCGCCGCGCGCATACACCGTGTTGGCTGCTGCCTCGTCAGCTCGTTCCCAGCTGACCTACGTTCAGTGTCTTATAGCATACTCATGAGAGGCTACTATCATCGCTCGCTAAACTTCGTTTGAATGTCCACTGGCCGATTCGACTTCATTCACTTCTCATGCCACAGCTACCATCCCTGAGGGCACGTGGGTCATTACGGTCAATGGATACTGCGAGCATTCTGGAGATGCTTAATCGTGGTGCGAGTGAGTCTATCAGTTCTATGGAACGTATACGCCCTTCTTCACGTTGCTTCTCCGCGCCTCGCCCGTACCCACGAGTCCTGACACCTTCTTGAGCGGGCCGAGGAGTAATATGTTCTTACTTTGGTTCAACCCCTTGTCTAGGCGCACAGTGGTTTTCTGCGTCGCAAGATTGGCCGTAGAAGGCCGTCATTGGTCGACCACCCGTTCACGGCTTAAGCCGGAACCCAATATTCGAACGCAAACGCCACGACGCCCGTATAAGGATACCGAATTTAGACATTCTGAGCAGAGCACTGCTGTAGCCACGGGCGGTCCGACCACGGACATGTTTTGCATGCGCGTCGTACGTTCAATACGCGTATCGGGTTCTATCATGGGACAAAGTAACGCAGTTATGAAAACGGCAATCTAGCGGGAAGCCGCCCATGCAGTAATCGAAGTGGACGTCGGCTCCGTTTCAGGGGCTGTCAGTGATAGGTGTCTTGCTGCGACAGGAAACATTCTTCGGTCGTAAGCTACGCCGCAACTAAGCAACGCAGTAGGTGCTCCTCTTGCTCTCTCTGGGTTTTCCATCCTAAAAGACTCCCATACTACAGGAATTAGCTAGCCTTCTAAGTTCGATACGCCGTCCTCAAAATACCTGCGAGGTGAATATCATACGCTCTACAAGTTTCCGTTCGGCTATTCATGGAGACCCGTGAAGCCCAGTCATCATGATCACGCCACCACTTTTTACCACAGATCAGCTTCTGTTTACGGCAGGCCTACGCAGTTTCTTATGCACCCGAGATCATAGCCGCCACGCATGCTGATGGGTGTGCTGATATAGGAAACCACTCGCAACCACTAGTTCCAACTAGAGCATGATCTTCCAGCTTTCGGCCTACTGCACCGTGCTGGTTTAATCAAGAGGCCCGAAAAGCAATATCGAAGGCCGAACAAATCCGATGAAGAACTCCCGCCTGGTCCGGGTGCGGACATAGTAGAGCGACGGAAGGGCAAACCCCGGCAGCGTCATTCTGGTGTGTCTCTTTCTGGTATCTTCACTTTCCATCACACGATTGAATGTTCATCCAGTGCCGCACACACCGTTGTGAGCGCATCTGGGGCGTTGGATAGCGTATAAGTACTCTGCGCGAGCACTGAAGAATCACCGGGCTCGAATCGTCCCCTCCACACTGCTTCCGTCCGACACTGCTTCCGTCCGACACTTCTCTTGTGTGCGAAATGCCTTCTCATCTGGTCGTCTCAAGCTGTCTCGTCGCCTTGGCAGTGGCTGCAATTGCCTGGCGATACCTCAAGCAGCTGGTACTGAGTTCTCCCATCGATAACGTCCCAGGTCCCGCGGCGAACTCGCGCCTCTACGGTGAGTACCCCGGCATTACCTCGGTGGCGTGTATGAGCAGTCTTGCTGAGCCGAGAACATTACAGGAAGCCTTAAGCAGCTGCTGCACAAGAGCGACGGTTGGGGCTTCCTCCAAAATCTGACCGATTCGTACCCCGGGGTTGCGACGCTCCGTGGCCCCTTGGGCGTAGGGATTTGTTTGATTCAAGGTGCTCTATCCGCACTAACTCGTGGGCGTCAAACACAGCACAGGTTTCTATACGTCTGGGATCCTGTCGCCTTGAACAACATTCTGATCAAAGAGCAGTACGTCTATGAAGAAGCTCGCTGGTTTACTAGGTGTGCATCGTCCCACATTCCCCCCCTCTACCTATGCGGCCAGCTGACAGGCTATTGTTAGGTACAACCAAATCCGCTTTGGCCCCGGCCTCCTTTCCTCCCTCGGTACGTGCTGACCTTGTGCTTCTCAGAGTCTATGACATCTCAGCATCTGTCTAATATCCTTCGTCCCCTCCTGCTTACGCTCTGGATTTTAAACGCACATAGGGGAGATGCATCGTCGACAGCGCAAGATGCTCAACCCGGTCTTCTCCACTGCACACCTACGGAACATGACCCCGCTGTGTAACGATGTCTGTCGTCGGCTCAAGGCCGGACTCTATCAGCGCATGGGAAATGATCCGGTCGAGATCGACATGAACGCTTGGATGGGCCGCACGGCACTCGAACTCATTGGGCAGGCGGGCCTCGGACACTCCTTCGATCCGCTCGTCGCGGACTCCCCGGATGAGTTTGCGCGACTCGTCAAATCGTTGAGGTGCGTCTGTTCTTCAGCGGACGCGAGTGGCCGCGTCGTGTTGTGCTTGGCTGACGCCTGCGTTGCGCCTGGCACCAGCCCAACCATCGCCAGCATGAATCATCTGCGTCGTCTGCTGCCTTACATCCCGTCTTTCGGCCCGCCGGCGCTGCAACGAAAACTCGTCGACCTCGTCCCTCACCAAGGTGTACAGCAGCTGAAGGCCTTCATTTACGGGATGCATGAAGAGAGCGTAAAGCTCTATCGTTCCAAGCTAGACGCACTCGCGCGAGGAGACGAAGCTGTCACGAAGCAGCTCGGAGAGGGCAAAGACATCATGAGCATCCTGAGTGAGTGAAGTCTTCGAGGGAACGTGCGCTATGAAAGTCTCACCCGACACCAATCAGTTCGTGCAAACGTGGACGCGTCAGCAGAGGACAAACTCCCTGAAGACGAGATCATTGCCCAGATCGCGTGCGTTATTTCACGTTCTTGGGGCCTGATATCATCCTAGCGATCTCTGAGTTAACGATGTCGTTCATACGCATAGCACGTTCATCTTCGCCGGCATGGATTCAACGTCGAATGGCCTCTCTGCGCTCCTACTCCTACTTGGAGAGCATCTCGACGTCCAGCAAAGGCTACGGGAGGAAATTATCGTGGCACTCGATGGCCGAGAGGAGCTTACGTACGACGAACTCTTCTCCCTCCCATATCTCGACGCGGTGTGCCGGGAGACCCTCCGGCTGTACGCCCCCGTCACGAACGTCTTCCGCGAGTACGCCTCTTTCCCCTGATCACATAGTGCCACCGACGACGAACTGGTTTGCTTACCCTGCAACCCGGTTCTGATCTACTAGGACACGGAAGGACACTGTGCTTCCGCTCTCGGCCCCGATTCGTGGAAGGGATGGGAAGATGATGGACTCGATCTTCGTTCCCAAGGACACGTCTGTGGGTATCGGCATTCTCTCAGCCAACCGGAGCAAGGCCATCTGGGGCGAGGACGCCGACGAGTGGAAGCCTGAACGATGGCTCAAGCCGTTGCCCGAGACCGTAACAAGCGTCAAGATTCCGGGGGTCCTTGGAAACTTGTGAGTAACATCGTTCACGGGGGATGCCACTGGCAGCTCATCGCCTATGTCGTTGACATTTGCTGACAAAATGCGTAGGATGTCGTTCTTAGGAGGCGGCCGCGCGTGCATGTGAGTCATGCCACTGGAGAGATGTGAGCGCGCCTGGAAGTACATATGCTAACAATCTACAACGTTCATCAGCGGCTTCAAGTTCTCGATGCTTGAGATGAGTGAGTTTTGTGCGCCTCGACGTCAACCCTTCTGCGTGTTAACCGGACTCGCTTCATGGCAGAGGCGGCGCTGAGTGTGCTTCTTTCCACGTTTACTTTCGCACCGTCGGGGAAGAAGGTAAGGTGGAACTTGTCGAACGTTCGCTTCCCCACTGTCGGTGGTGATCCGAAGCCGACCATGCCGATGAAAGTGGCGTTGTATCATCCCGCGACAAACTCCTCCTGAATTGAAAGTGTTGACGACTCGACAATTGCCAACAGTCAGAATATGTGTTGCTGAGGTTCGAGCGGCGGAGGTCGGTTTATGGTGATCAAGGAGCGTACTACTTACTAGATTTACTCGATCTGCTGGGCTTAGGCGTGCCCAGGATGTACCACTACGACTTAACTACGAGAGCTATAGACTGCCATTCGAGTTGACTCTCAGAAACTTCCAGCGTAATTTGATGCGGCCGACTGAGGGCCCGGGGCTTCAAATTCGGTCGCACAAGAGCAACGGGCCGAAAGTGCCGTAGGCTGTGGAACGCGATCAAACGACGCAAATGGAACGCGTCGTGTCACAGCAAGACACAAGTGACAGACTAAGTGACGCTACTGGCGCCTGTCAGCAGTCCACGGTTCGTGGCAACGCAGCTCAGCTTCAAGCCTCAAGTTCAGCTTCGATTCTCAAGCAACACGCACCCGCCCACGGCGCAGCTGCAACCGCCGTAACCTTATGGGATTCTCGCGAAGTCAAATTCGGCAAAATGCAGTGTGGGTTCTGCTGACGTCATGTCGTGAACTTTACGCGCTGACAGATGGGCTGAGAATACCGCTTGGAATGGAACATGCGGTAGAGCTGGCAAGCGTGCGTCGTTTTTTCCACGTCCCACACCCACGCTGACCACGCCATCCACGTAGTACCCACCTTACAGTACATTGGCCCTCGAGACGACCACTGCCAAATACATTTTACGGCGCAAATCGTGTCAAGAGCTGCGCTGAATCTGAGAGAACTTGTCGGTAGGCCATTGAGTCCGTCTTGATAGGGCGTGGATGACCAATTATATGATCATCGGACGATCTCTTGATCAACGCGCACCGTCGCCCTTAACGTAACGCTCAGCAGCAGGCATATAAAGCTCCTACAGCCGGGGGCCGCGCATCGCCAGCACGATTCTGTTGCTTAGCGACAGCCAGCACTCCTTTCGTGTACTAGGGACGATGCCTTCTCAGTTGGCACTGCAGGCGGGACTGCTCGCCTTCGCTCTAGCAGCGGTTCTGTGGAAGTTCTTCAAGCAGTTGGTGCTGAGTTCGCCCCTTGATAACATCCCAGGCCCTCCGGCGGACTCTCTCGTGTATGGTGAGTCCGCCAACCTTGCTTCCGATGTGGACCAAGGCAGTCATCTGAGGACGCGTCTTGTTCAGGCAGCCTGAAGCAGCTCCTCGATAAGCGTGGCTGGGGCTACCTCCAGGACATGACCGACTCTTATCCTGGTGTCGCGAAGCTGCATGGACCACTCGGCGTACGTGCCTCACCGTTTGATGGAGTATCTTCGCGTTGGTAACCGACAGTCACGCTTGGCTGAGTTAGCATAGAATGCTTTACGTTTGGGATCCAACCGCTCTACATACTATCCTCACCAAAGAACAGTATGTCTATGAGGAGCCGGAGTGGTACATCAAGTAAGTGGCCCTGTCAGTCTCCCACACCTGTCATTCGTTGGTGAATGACCGGCGAGTATAGGTACAACACCATCCGATTTGGTCTCGGTCTTCTTTCCACCCTCGGTACGTTGTCCGTCTATACCTTTGATGTCTACTTCCTAGCTGACGTTCAACCTTTCGCTTTTTATCTTCTGTTAACTTTTGACGCCTGTCCGACACGCCGTGTAGGCGACCACCATCGTCGACAGCGCAAGCTGCTCAACCCCGTCTTCTCTACTGCACACATGAGGAATATGGTTCCTCTCTTCAATCGCGTGTGCCTCCAGCTCCAAGCCGCGATCAGCAAGCGCGTCGGCGCCGAGCCGGTCGAGCTCGACATGCTTTCGTGGATGGGGCGCACCGCGCTCGAGCTCATAGGCCAAGCTGGGTTAGGGCACTCGTTCGATCCTCTCGTTGCGGATGCGCCGGACGAGTTCGCCAAGATCGTCAAGTCGATTGGGTGCGTGGTTCCCACCCTGCCCGTTTGTGCAACTCGGCGCTCATTCTGTCCACGATCAACTTATGCGCAATTCTTGTCATAGTCCGGCCATCGCGACCTTGAATCACCTGCGCCGACTGCTCCCATACATCCCGTCCTTTGGTCCGCCTGCGCTACAGCGAAAGCTCGTCGACCTCATCCCTCACGATGGTCTGCGGCGTATCACGGAATTCATGGATGGAATGCGCCGGGAGAGCACGAAGATCTATCGCAGCAAGCTGGACGCGCTTGCGCGCGGCGACGAGGCTGTCACAAAGCAGATCGGGGAAGGGAAAGACATCATGAGCATCCTCGGTAAGTCCTATGATTGTTTCCTGGACTCCCTCCAAGAGAGTCAACTGACCGCTTGTTCGTCGAGCAGTACGCGCGAATGTGACAGCAGAGGAGAAGGATAAACTCCCCGAGGACGAAATCATTGCCCAGATCGGGTAGGTGACCTCCCAGGCTTTCTAATGCTTCATCCGGGAGTGCTAACGAGCTTTATCGCAGGACGCTGATCTTCGCCGCGATGGACACGACATCGACCGCCCTAGCGATGACGTTGTCCATTCTCGGCGAGCGCCCCGAAGCGCAGCAGCGATTACGCGAGGAGGTGCTGGCCGCACTCGACGGCCGCGATGCGCTCGACTACGACGCGCTCTGCTCACTCCCGTATCTCGACGCGGTCTGCCGCGAGACGCTTCGACTACACAGCCCGACCACACACCTCTTCCGCGAGTGCGTCTTCTCTTGCTTCTTCCCGTCCCTGGCCGCGGCTACCGCGTTAGCGCTCACGCTCTGACCACTTACCTAGGACGCGAAAGGACACCGTGCTCCCGCTCTCAGCGCCCATCCGCGGGCGCGATGGGAAGATGCTCGAATCGATCTTCGTTCCGAAGGGCACTGCCATCGGTCTCGGCACCCTCGCCACGAACCGCAGCAAGACGATCTGGGGTGAGGACGCGCTCGAGTGGAGGCCGGACCGGTGGCTCGAGGCGCTGCCTGAGAGTGTGACGAACGCGAAGATGCCCGGGGTGTACTCGAATTTGTGCGTGTTTATCGGGCTTTTGTGGGAGTAATGTGACTGATAGTTCGTGCTTGTGGCAATCTAGGATGACGTTCTCGGGTGGAGGGCGGAGTGCATGTAAGCTCCGCGATTAGCATGAACTCAAAGTGGCTTGACGCGCATGCTGACATTCCCCCGTCGTCCAGTGGGTTTAAGTTCTCGCAACTCGAGATGAGTAAGTATTCCACGTCACCAAGGGTTCGCCACGCCGATGATGCACGACACTGACCTATAAACCCTCTCCTCAGAGGCCGTGTTATGCACGCTGCTCGCCAAGTTCACGTTCGCCCCGACAGGGAAGAAGATCTACTGGAACCAGTCGAACGTTCGCTACCCCAGCGTGGAAGACGGCGTGAAGCCGTCCCTTCCTATGTTGGTCGCGGCGTACAAGGCTAAAGGGTCCCAGTAGCGGGTGAAAGATTCTTGTCCTGTGTTGTGATACAGGTCTGGGTAGATATTGTACGTGCGTAGGATCGTCAGTCCGGTAGTGCCCGGTCTATCTGTCAGACTGCTGGTGATGGCGCTCTCAGAAGGGCCCAGCCCCACTGACCGAGGAGGCTATATACGGCGCGTCTCTACGCGCCTCAGAAAATGCCATGACACAACCGGACAGATGCGTGGGGTGCGTGTACGTACGCACGTTGTATCGGTCGCTGTCAAGTGTGGTGACGACATGAACGGGTCTCCCGACCTAGGAAGTCACGGTGAAAACGTCACGCAAGTGCCGGCTTGGAATCCTCATCTCACCACAGGCTTTGCTTCTTTGCGTGACGTCTATGAGCCGTCCCGATGTTCAGCTAGTTGTGTAAAGGCAAAAGACAGCGCGTGATATCGTCTCGGCTTATATCATATGGTGCCGCTACACAGCACGCTTGAACGAGGGCAAGTTCGAGGGAAGAGGAAGTATACTTGACATAAAGAAGCACTGCGTGATAATTCTCATACGACGAAAGCGAAGAGTCTAGTGAGGGAATATATCCTAAAGGGGGAACGTTCGGTTGTGGAGGGGGAGGAGGAGGGTAAGGTTGACCACAGGAGTTAGCATAATCGAGATTGGGAGTGTAGCGCTGAATGCATTGCTTCTTGACATTCGAAGTCCATAGAATCCGGTGACCAGAATGGGCGCATAATGATAGTCCATAATCAATCTAGGAACGTCGGTTATGGATGATTAGAGGGGGTTCTTGAGAGCACTTCAGGGAAAGTAAGTAGTCACTCACTCGCCGTATCATGCTTCAACAGTAACGTCAAATATCTGAGCGAGATCTTTCCATATTCCCTCCCTCCATTCTTCCTCTAGCGTTGCCATATGTGTCTTGCACTTCTGGCACCTCGTCCTCGCGAACTTCTCGATCTGCCAACTTACTTGACCAAAAGAACCCGGGTCATTGCGACCAAAGTCCATTAGATCCCGGTGTGCGACTGAATGGCACGATGAGGGGTTCAAGCAATGTGGGCTAATTCCCTCCATGACGATTGTGATAACAGCGGCCACGCCTCGGCGCAAAAGTTCTTCGCGTCCTCCGATACAACGCTTGGCGTCCTCAGAGGAAAGATGCTCTACGGACCCGTCTTCCCGTGTCCACCCGTCGAGTACACGCTTTCCCAAAACGCTACACGTATATAAGGCGGCGGGCAAGATGGATGGCGTGTCCGTGAGGCGAGCCAGAGCGACAGCGCCTATGGCGTTCTGGGGCGAGAAGCGGAAATTCCCGTTATGCCAGTTGGAGAGAGTGGTAGCGTAATACTCCTGCAGAGCATTGAGTCCTTGCTCTAGAACGTCTTCGATCTGATATTTGTGGGCGAGGCGAACGCAGGCGAACACTGCTTCGAAGGGGATGTCCCAGCTTCGCAGGTAAAGGCTGGACGAATCGATGTAGCGTGTGAGTGTTGGTCTTAGAGGGTAAAAAGGTGAGAACACTCACCGTCGATTATCTTTCGGAATTAATAAGCTGAAAAGATGCTCGATATCAAAGGAAGAATCTGCCAGCCGTACAGCGGGACAACTGTCGAACATCTCGCACAGCGAGGGATTGCCTGCGGCGAACATGTCCGCGAAGACCGTAGACTGGGCAGCGAGCAAACCTCGATAGACGCGGAACGCGGTATCTTGCGCAATAAGCACGACGTTCCCGTCTTCAAGCCAGAAATCGGGATGTGGCTGAACACCATCGAAGGGGTTTAAAGAGCGATCATTGCGGCGGGGAGATGTTGCGGATGTGGATGATGTCCCAGTTCCGTCACTGCCGGAAAGGTCTTCGGAGAGGCGAGAGCGTTTGGATAGGCGAGAGGTGTTGGCCATGATTGTAAAGGAAGCTCGTAGGAATCGCGCAGGAGAGCGGCAGCACTAGTGATGTATGATGGCAGAAATTCAACAAGTCGTCCAACGCCCGCGGGACTGGCTAGTACACCGCAGGCGTGACTGACCACCCTTACAAAAGGGGAAATGCGACTAGTCACACTCAGACGCTATTGGTCACATCACGGTCACATGTGCCACGCGGAGTCGTCGGACCGCCGCGGACTCGGAGAGCCTTACGGAGGTTCAAAATTTCAAAGGCCCCAGGCCTTGCGTTTGTAAGTGGCGTGCGCAGTACGTCGAACAAACTCCTACCATCTCCATAGGAAGATACAGTATTGTCGTGATAGCCCACCTTATGACCCACCTCACGCATCAGATCGCCCGCAGTGCGATTCAACGAACACAAGCTGAAACGCCGGTACCGGCAGAAATGCTGGAGCCGGACGTTGGCCGCACGTCTTACAAACGGCAAGCCAACGTCAAGTCGGAAGTGCGTCATACGGAACGCCCTACGCGGTGAGAATAGGGCATTGGGTCTGCTCGTTCTAGACGGATCCCATCGCCGCTGGCTACGGCACAGTGCTAATATCCACCCGAACAGCACCTTCCTTGATCTTGGAGCCGATGAAATCCGAACATCGTTTCGGGTTCCCCTACGGGCCGTACGACAAGCCGACATGAAGACGACTTTTGATTGGATTGTCGACTTCGCCTTCCGAGAATGTCTAGTTGTCGTCGGCTCATCGGCCGCGCCTCAAGGCGGCACGAACCACTCACTTTGAACATAGCGCCCCAGGCGAAAGACCCATATAACGCAGACCTAGGAGTGGAAAGAGGCACAAGTTCCCAATCTCCCTCGAGGAACACACGAGATGCCTTCTCAACTAGTATTGCAAAGTGGGATTTTCCTATCCGTAGTAGTCGTCGTTCTATGGAAGTATTTCAGGCAGCTAGTGCTCAGCTCGCCCCTCGACAACATTCCTGGCCCTCCGGCAAACTCCCTTATTTACGGTGCGTTTCAAAGGAGCACATTCGTCTCACATAGACTTCTTTTGTTGACGAAAAATGCGGCTAGGGAGTCTCAAGCAGCTGCTCGACAAGAACGGCTGGAATTATCTTCAAGACCTAACGGACAGCTATCCCGGAATCGTAAAACTCACGGGTCCTCTTGGGGTTTGTGCTTTGCTCCTATGACTGTTCTCTGAGTATTTTGAAAAATTGCCCTCTTCTATCAGCATCGAATGTTATATGTCTGGGATCCAGCCGCCTTACACAGTATCTTGGTCAAAGATCAATACGTCTACGAGGAGGCCGCATGGTACACGAAGTGAGCGTTTTCTTATCTTCCTGTCCGATATTTTCGCACTCAACGACATGTAAAGATACAATCTAATCCGCTTCGGCCCTGGTCTTCTTTCGACACTCGGTACGTACCTGTCCCAGAGCAGTCGCCGCCCCTCGTCGCTCACTCCGAATCGTTCGCATCTCATCCTCGTCATCTCAACGCGCCATTTTGCGCATAGGCGAGCACCACCGCCGCCAACGTAAGCTCCTCAACCCAGTCTTCTCCATCGCTCACATGCGGCACATGGTCCCTCTATTCAATGGCGTCTGCCTCCGACTACAATCTGCTATCGGCGAGCGCGTCGGCGCCGACCCCGTCGAAGTCGACATGCTCTCCTGGATGGGCCGCACCGCGCTTGAGCTTATCGGCCAAGCCGGGCTCGGGCATTCCTTCGACCCGCTCGTCGCGGACTCCCCAGACGAGTTCGCGAAGGTCATCAAGGGCGTCGGGTAAGCATTTACTCGGGGCAAAATTATTTCGACGCACATGGACGCATCGGGAAGCGGAGGGACGCACACGGAAGCACAAAGGGAAGCACACAAGCGCCCGTAAAGGGACGCGTCCATACGCGTCCCTCCCACATACGACAGGTTCGCTCCTGGGTATTATCAATATTACATTCTTATCTACTGGTGTAAAACTACACTCTATAGACTATAACGTGCTAATACACCATTAAACGTCTCCCACATTGTAGCCAGACACTTCAGTATGGGCTTATAAGCACCAGCTATGCGTCCCCGTATGCGTGCGTCTGCGTCCCTCTGTGCGTCCTCTGTGCGTCCCTCCGATGTGCGTCCCGTGTGCGTCCCGTGCGTCCCGTGTGCGTCCCCGGCGCTTCCCTTGCGCGTCCGTGTGCGTCTCGGGCTGCGTCCGCGCGTCCCCTAACGCCACAGAACGCCACAGTGCGTCCGGGCCGCTTCCGCGCGCGTCTCAACGCGTCCCGTCGCGTCTGCTTGAGCTACCTCTGCCTCTGCATGCAAGGATTGGGGACGTCCAAGGAAGTCCCGTTTCCCCCCTCTCAGCGTGTGCAGTCACTTATAAGGATGTTATGACAACATAGTGTGTTATTCCAACGCCTGTGACGGAAACATTCGTCAGGTATGCAGTTGTAACGAGACTCAGTACCAGCTCGCACCCTGGATACGGGATTGCGTCGGTTAAGTTAGTAACTACAGAGCAATTGGTCCTGATAACTTTTCTACGTACTAGTGATATGTTGTGCACTACTTAATAAGCTCACAGATTGTACGTCGACGTGGTAAGGACTTTATAACGAGCAAATGTCCTTGGGCTAGACTTAGACGCCGTGCTTCCCTGTGCGTCCGCGCGCGTCCCGTCGAACGCCACCATGCGTCTCTCTTAACGCCACATCGCTTCCCGATGTGCGTCCATTGCTTCCCTGTGCGTCCCGGTGCGTCCCTGTGCGTCGAATTATCTGTGCCCATTTACTCGCCTCGGCACGCCGCGCCCCGGCCGCCTTCTCCCTCCCGCCTTCTCCCTCTGCTTCCCTTCCGTTATCCCGCAGCGCTGACAATTGTATCCACCTCAATGACGCTCGCGCTCCACGTCCCGTACCAGCCCGGCGACAGCGGCGTTGAACCACCTCCGCCGGCTGCTGCCTTACATCCCGACATTCGGTCCTGCAAAGTTGCAGCGGAAGCTCGTGGACATGGCCCCCAGCGACGGCGTGCGCCGCTTGACGGCATTCGTCGATGGGATGTACCGGGAGAGTACGAAGATTTACCGCGCCAAGCTGGAGGCGCTCGAGAGCGGCGATGAGACGGCTACCAAGGACGTCGGCGAGGGAAAGGACGTGCTGAGCATCCTCGGTGAGTCAGTGGGGCTTACCGTGATCCGTGAACTCTGTTATGACAGATGGTTGACCCATCGAACGCCCACACTGCGTAGTACGCGCGAACGTGGATGCGGACGCGGACGATCGACTGCCGGAGGACGAGATCATCGCCCAAATTGGGTAGGCGGCCCGCTACGCTCGATATATTGTGACAGCCTGCGCTAACCTCGGCCGTGCCCGCAGAACGTTCATCTTTGCCGGGATGGATACGACCTCAAACGGGCTCGCGATGACGTTAATGCTCCTCGGCGACCACCCTGAGGCGCAGCAGAGGCTCCGCGAGGAGGTTCTAGCTGCGCTTGAAGGCCGTAACGAACTGGATTACGATGCGCTCTGCGCACTGCCGTACCTAGACGCGGTCTGTCGCGAGACTCTGCGTCTGTACGCGCCCGTGACGCATGTCTTCCGCGAGTACGTCGGCGCGATCCCGCCCCGCTTCCCTGTCCCCTCCAAACCCGAGCTTGAACGCTGACTCACGCTGTACGTGACTTCACAGGACGCGGAAGGAAATCGTCCTCCCCCTCTCGTCCCCTATTCGCGGGCGTAACGGGCGGACGCTGGACTCGATCGTCGTTCCGAAGGACACCGCAATCGGCGTCGGCATGCTTTGCGCGAACCGGAGCAAGGCCATTTGGGGCGCGGACGCGGACGAGTGGCGCCCTGACCGTTGGCTCGAGCCCCTCCCGGACAGCGTGACGAACGCGAAGATTCCGGGAGTGTATTCGAACTTGTGAGTATTGGGCTTGCACCTACGTTGAACGTATGACGCAGAGGCTGACGATGGGCTTAGGATGACGTTCTTGGGTGGAGGGAGGTCGTGCATGTGAGTTCCTCAGGTCACCCATAAGACGTATATGATACTAATTTCGATGCGCGTCGATCTGTAGCGGATTCAAGTTCTCGCAGCTCGAGATGAGTAAGTCGAATATTCCCGGAAAGTGAAGCAGTGTGCTGATGGGTTGAGTGGTGATGCAGAGGTCGTGCTGTGCATGCTGCTGGCCAAGTTCACGTTCGCGCCGTCCAAGAAGATCGTCTGGAACCTGTCGAACGTTCGCTATCCCAGTGCTGGAGACGACCCGAAGCCGGCGATGCCGATGAAGGTTGCGCTCTACAAAGAAGCGAGGGCTTCTTCGGCGTAGAGATCGTCGACGGACGTGTTGAACGAGTTCAGAGTGGGTCCTGCATTGTAATCCCGCGATAATCGGAGGATGCCGCGGCTGGGAAGGTGCACACATGCAGCAGGATACCAGCTATACGATAATCAAACACACCAGTAGATCTCGACACCATAGATACGCATAAGTATAACAATCTGCAACGCTCCGCAGTTTTACCCGCGCGCTTATGAGAACTCCCGGTCGCTCTTTGGACAGCGGAATATCAAGTGCAAACGAGACCATAAAGCTCGCCGTTGTGGTTCCGCCATAGCCCGTATAGCGCTCTCGCAGGTAGCGCACCACTCGCCTGCGACAACCATCGCCTGCCCAGCTTCCGCGTACATGATGGGTACCGTCGCACTCCCCAGAGGTGGCTTGTCACGGAAGGCACGTATGGATTGTAAGACCGCGCGTGTGCATTTAGGCGTGTTGGTGCAGCCTTCGCTAGGAACGCTGGAGAGTAGGCTGAAGAGCTTGCTTGAGGCTTCATAGGCGAGGTTGTTGCGTCCGCGGATACAGCGTGCCAGGTCGTCGTCGCTGAGCCGCTCAATAGACCCATCTTCGCGTTTCCACCCGTCCAACAGGGAGTGACCTAGGATAGTGCAGTGGTAAAGCGCACCAGGGAGGATCGACGTGATCCCAGTTAGCCGGGCAAGGTTGACGGCACCGATGGCGTGAAAGGGTCGTCTGGCTGGGTACATCCAATTGATGTTCATATCAAAGACGTATTTTTCATCCGTGTAGTACTTCTTCAAGACCTCCATCCCCTGCTTCTCCACGTCTTCGATGAGGTATTTTTGCGCGAGGTGAATGATAGCGAAGAGGTAGGCGAAAGACAGGGAGTCGACGTGTCTATATACACTGGACGAGAGAGATATAACTTTTGAACATAGTGTAATAGAAGGGGGAGACTTACGATCTGGATTTCTTCGGAAGTAGCACTCGCAGGAGATGCGCGAGATCCTGAGGCGAATCAGAGAGCCTGACAGCAGGGCACCCGTCGAACACTTCGGCTGCAGATGGGGTCGCAGTTGCAAACATGTCGGAGAATACTTGAGATTGAGCTGAGAGAAGTCCGCGGTACACGCGGAACGCAGTGTGTCGAGCGATGAGGACGATGTTGCCGTCTTCGAGCCAGAACTCGGAATGTCGCCGGATTTGACTCGGCCCTGGCCAGTCCGGGTTGGACGGTGAGGCCTCATGAGAGGCTGAAAGGCGAGGGCGTTTGGAAGAAGGTTGCGGGTTGGACATGACGATGTGGGATGAGGTTGAGTTGGATAAAGGACACGAGGGGAAAACTCAACAGTCGTGGTCTCTAGACTCTCTACACGGTGCCGATGATGCATGGGACGCGAGTCGTCACAAACACGTGCACCGCCGTCACACTCGAGAAAGCTGCAATTTTTTGTGGATCACGCAAATCGACGCCGTTCAAAAATTTAAACAACACTGCGGACAACGGATATCGAAACCACAGACTTAATGGCAAGCTTCGGAGCATACCGAGCGGTGCGGCAACTTTGGGCAGCCTGAGGGGTAATAGAGGGTGGTACACAGAACTGAGAAGTGCCGTGTCGGTTTGGATCATCGGCGGGCGCACGATCCGGGCACGGCGGGACTACACCGTTTTTACAGGAGAGCGGGGGTTGTATCCGGTAAGAAGCATGCGTTACTACGAGGGGCAATACGACCCGATTAAGAATGTACGCGGTGCTCAGTAGACTATTTGTGGTCTGTCGAGGGAGAGAGCGCAGGTAGAAGAGCGTCGAGCTATCCGTGCTTTCGAGGGCGTCAAGCGGCGATCGACGCCGTCGAACGCTTGCGGAACATGACCTTGGCAGTCGGGTTAGGCACTACGCTCTCCGCAAAGTACACGTTACCCGGGCGCGGGCCGTCGCCTTCGATTTTGAAGTCATAGTTGACGACCAAGTACGCGAGGAGCGTCTTGAGTTCGTTCGCCACGAAGAACCGTCCCGGGCTGTAGAACGCGTCACACGTTGATCAGCCTCTTTCTTGAAAGCGAACGTACACGGAGAAGGGGGTAAAAAGTGGCACGTACCAGGCATGCCGGCCGTGTCCGAAGGCGATGTAGTCTACCGAGGTAGTCACGTACTGGTGCTTGGTGGCCTCGCCCGCCTCGTTGCGCATGCGGCTGAAGCGGAACGCGTCGAACTTGTCGGCCTCCGCGTATTGCGCGTCGTCAAAGTGTATCGGGTAAGCGGCGGCGGAGACGAGAGTCCCTGCGGGGAGGAAGACGCCGTTCGGCAGCGTGATGTCCTTCTTGACCCACCGGGTCAAGGACACTGCGGCGTACGTATTGCATGAGATGCAAGCGACAAGATGAAGGGGGGAGCGGAGGGCCGACGCACAAGTGCTGATACCGTTGTAGCGTTGCGACTCACGCAGGACGCTGTCCACCTTCCACATACTCGCGACTGCGTCCTTTGTCCAACCCTCGGCTGCGAGGATAGGTTCCACCTCCTCACGCAGTGCCTCGACGACACCTGGGGAGACTGCAAGATGATACAGTGCGTGGGTTACGCTCTGCCCTCGACGAGAATCAGCGGTAGAGAAGAAAAGAGCGTGCGGCGGACGTACTAGAGCCGAGGTAAGGATGGAGACGGTGTTGATAAGCATAACCCGCTCCGACAGAGCCCAATCCGTGCTGCGGTTCGGTACAGGCAGTGCCTCCTCCAAGACCCACTGGAGCAAGTCTTTCTACAGGCGTTCCGGCCACTCAGTCCCTGTCATCGGAGAGAATCGAAAGAGAGGACTCACAGGCTTATCGGCCCATTTATCTCCTAGCTCCTTCATCTTCGCCTTGCGTTCGTCGAGCAGGGGCTTGATGAGAACGATATTGTCCGTGATGATCCTGTTAGAGATGCTGAAAAACCTGACCAACCTGTGCATATCATATGAATCAGTAGATGTTTTAACCGAGGAACCATCCTCACCTCTTCAAAGGACCGGGAAAGAAGTTCATCAAAGTCCTGTCCACAAAGAGGGCTACAGTGGAGAAGCGGACAGAAAGCCGCAGATATTCGGGGTTGCGGCCTGGAGAATAGGAAATGTAGTATAGCTAATAGCACGACATATCGATGACTTACAGAGAGGCTTCCCAACTATGACGCGAGCACTGAGGCGAGCCACGAGCTCTTGCATGGTGTTAAAGGCCTTGATCGGGACCCATTCTACACGGCTTTTAGAATACCAACCCACAATACAACAACGAGCACGTACCATCACCAGTAGCCGGGATATATTCGGGGATAGCAACGAGCAGTTCGTCGAACACGTCGGGAAGGATCGCGGGGAGGGTGCGGACGAGCTTCTCGCGGATGATGTCGACGTGATACGGGTCATCCACGGCGTTCCTGCCTATGGTGTGCTTGAGCTGGAAGATCTGTCGAAACACATGCGTCACTGCTTTGTTGATCTCCAGACGTAGAGGAGCGTACCTCCTCGACGGCGTCGATGAAGGAAACCTCGCTGTCCGGCCGCTTGCGCAGATCCTCGATGAGCTCGGCGCCGCTGATGACCACCATCCACTGGTACAGCGTTGCTACCTTAAACACGCCGCCGCGATACTGGGATCGGAGTGGGAGAGGAGGGCTATTAGTACCCCATCGAGTGAGACGGCGCTGAGAGAAACGTACCCGCCGATATCCTTCGGCAAGAATATCCTTCCCGCGTCGAGTAAAGTTGTAAGAGGCCCAAAAAGATAGAAGGGGGGCCGACGGCCCACCCACGGTAGGAATCGCACGGAGCTGCGACACAAAAGGGAATCAGCGCAAGGAGGGTGGAGCGGGAGTAGACGAGCGCGGCGTACGGGGTCTGTCCACCACTTCACCAGGTAGGTGGTAGCCAGAACCGCTAGAACGGCGTAGATGACGGTCTGGGTATCGATCATCCCTAAAGAAAGAGGTCTGAAAGAGGGGGTGGGGGAGAATAGGGAGGTTAGACGGGCCTGCGGTCCACTTATTGCCAAAGTCGACCCGTATTCGCCCGGTGGCATCTTCGCGTTCCCCCGGGCGGCGCCTTGCGATGGCTCGCCACTTGGTAGGCACCGCATGCGGTTGACACATACATAACGAACCCCTACAAGAAGGTCAACTGTATACGGTCACCGCCATCGCACGTACAACGGATAGCGTCGCATACTTCGAACCTAGTACGTGAAGCCAATCCGGATGTCGGATATTTCGGCGGGAAGTTACGCTGGTTCTAGGGACCATAACCATCAACGTGCGCCAATTCCCATATCGCTCTCCGTATGCGCCTTCCCCGATGCCCTTCACGGTAATGATACTGCCATGAAAATCGACTATAGTCGTCGAAGTAAAAGTCTGGAGTAGGCTGACTGCAAGCATCCTGAGAACAACGAGAAGCACGCTGCCCGGACATTGGCCAATGAAATATCGAAACTAACCGCGTCCGGTCAAGACATTCCATGTTTCAGTGATCGCGGTAACGAATGAATGTAGTGCATGTGACCGTCGGGGAGACTCGGAATGCCTGAAAACGAGTTAATCCGTATCAGGTTCTGCTGCGCGATGCTGTCGTGTCGACGGTGAGAAGCGTACGGTACCGAAGGTTTTATTGAAGTGACTCGGTAGGCGAATGACGTTGTTTTTTCTAAGACGGTGTCTTTGTTCAACTGCTAATTGACCCTATACGGGAACACGAAGCTTCTATTGGACGAGTACATGAGGATCACGAACGAACGCTATGATTGCTGATTACGTGCGGCCTGATTCGTACTTGGTTGTCGATCCTACTGAGCGTTTGACTGGTACAAATCCACGGCGCTTTGAGACGAGACGCCTAGTTCATTGAGTCTGCATTTCCAAATCTTCTTCAGAGTTCCCGACATTCCACGGCAATTCTCACAGGCTGTTCATGCGAGGCTGTGATATATTAGCACATGCAGGGCGACATCACGAATTGCGGCACACATACCTGACGATGGTCTCGATCTTGAAGGACGCGTCGGGCGGCAGGCGCGCAACCAGTACCGCCGGGCGCGGGCTTATGGTTCCCGAAGAACTCGGCGTAGATCGCGTTCATAGGCTTGAAGTCATCCACTGACTGTAGGAACACCTGCGTGCGTGCGTGCGTACGACCGTGAGCAGAGCGCAGCAGAATGGGACATAGAGGGCGCATAGAGTAACAACTTGAAGAAGACGTACCATGACCTTCGCGACAGCTTGCCCGCATCGCTCCAGTTCCCCTCGACGATCGCCTTCATGCTCATCAGCGCCCGCGCCACTTGAGTGCTTGAGCCCCAACGCCGCCCTCAACCTGCACACACGTGTACGACAATACGCACGCACACAAGGGGGCGTGAGCACTCCATCCGCCATTCGGGTCATCCCACGATACGCAAAGACAGAGACGCACCATTTCCCAGTAATGGAGTCCAGCCCAAGCCCGAGCAGAAGAGAAGGTCGCCGACGTGCACCGCCTGCGTGTATTGCCCTACTTCAGCGGGCGCATCAATATACACGCACAGATGCATGTCAGATATGCGCACACGTCGCGTCCGACAGAACGTCTCGTTGAACCTTCCTGGGAAGGTGCACTATGCGCTGGGGGTGGAATGGATGGGTGCGTGTTGATGGTGTTCGTAGCGTTCGCGCGAAGACGTTGTGTTGACGTGGGACGATGAGGGAGACGACGCGCTGGGACGGCGACGGTGTGGGTGAAGACATTATGGCGATGTGCGCGAAACTGATGATGGCGAATACCTACTCGAACGAGGAGTAGACATTCGGGAATTGACCAGAGTGGGTATGCGATATGGGAGTAGCGGAAAAATGAGAAAACTCACAAACTCGAATCCCTTAGCAGCAGCACGCGCGGCCGGTACGCGAGGTTCTGCGGCGACTCCACGAGTCCACGAGTCGCGCAGCCGTCGACAGCTTCACCCTCAGATAAGTTTGAAGAGCGAGCACGTCGGAGAATATCCTGGGTTGAGCTGCGAGTAGGCTGTGATAGATGCGAAAGGCAGTATCTCCATCGATGCGGATGAGGTTGCCGTCCTCGAATCAAGACTCGGGTTGCCGCTGGATTTGACCATCGCCCGCCTGCGCAAAACCAGTGATGACCATTGAGGGTTCTTCGTATGTTTCTGAGAGACGAGTGCGCTTTGAGGCCAGTGGTCCGTCGGACATGATGGAGGATGTGGCGGGAAACGGGCTGGTGGTGGCGGAGAGGAGGATGTCGTCCTTCAGCGCCTCGGCGCGCATTCGGACTCAAACGCGAATCGCCACAAGCACGTGTTGCAGAGTCAAAGTTGACAAGTCGATGTACTTGATTTTTCTGTCACGATACGCGACCGTGTCTGCCACCCAACTCCTCGGTGTAGTATCGAATAAGCATCGTGATTCTAATTCTGTATGGGAAACAATCCGGAAAACTAACATAGAATACCCACAGGTCTACAAGCTAGGTGTTCCATCCGTCTACCTTGACATCAAACAGACCAGGGAGAGCCTCCCATATGTCCTGCCGCTGCTCCTCCACGAGGTTTTTTGTGGCCTCCTTACATGTGTCACACCACCGATCTACCCTCATCATCGCCTGCCAGACCGCATCGAGCGAGGTGAATATCCGAGACCCGCCTATGCCCCCGAGTTCTCGTACGTTTACTGTGGACGCTGCAAGGGCGGCCCTGCACCGATTGACGGCTGAACAATCCGTGCTAGGGACGCTGCCCAGCAGCTTTGCGATCTCCTCCGTGATGATGCGGCTGAGCCAATCTCGCCCGTCCATGCAGTGCCTCAAGTCTTCTTTGCTGAGCCGCTCTACTGATCCATCTTCGCGTGTCCATCCGTCGAGAACGTCGCCGCCAAGGGCGCAGCAATCATAGAACGCACAGGGGAGGATGGACGGTGTCCCGGTGAGCCGGGCAAGGTTGATTGCGCCTATCGCATGCACGGGGAGAAAGGACGCTGTGTCTGGAATGGCGTCGAAGGCAGATAATTTGGATGTGTAGAACATCTTGAGCGCCTTCAAGCCTTCCTGTTCGACGTCTTCAATCAAGTATTTGTGGGCGAGGCTGATGGTGGCGAAGAGGTAGTCGAAGGAGCAGGCATAGATGTCGGGGTACATGCTGATGGGAGAGCGCATATGCGAGAGACGTTTTAGAGGAGGGAGCGCGACTCACGATCTGGACGTTTTGGGGAGTAACACCCTCAACAAATGTGCGAGGTCTTCAGGCGAATCAGTAAGCCGTACTGCGGGACAGCCATCGAAGATTTCGCCCTGGGATGGGCTGGCAGTTGCGAACATGTCGGAGAATATGCTGGACTGAGCTGCGAGGAGACCACGATAGACGCGGAACGCAGTGCTCTGAGCGATGAGGACAACGTTGCCATCCTCGAGCCAGAACTCCGGATGGCGCTGGATTGGAGGTTCCGAGGCCAGCGACGGTTGGTCCGTGTCCGGTGTTGGAGGCCCTGAGAGACGAGTACGTTTGGCGGGACGCCCCTTGCGAGACATTTGAGAGTGGCCGTACGAGATTTCGAGACGCAATGGTCGAGCGGCGCAGAGGGGAGCCTGTAGCTGCCTGACTCCCCTTGAAGGCAGGATGCATGGGACGCAAGTCGTCACAAACACGTGCATGGCCGTCACGCTCAAAAAGGCTGCAATTTCTGGAGACCACGGAACCACGCGCACGCTTACATAGAGTAGGCTGAGGAGATATAGTAACCAATGAGTACAGACAAACATATACGTGGGGCCTACAAGCTAGGCGTTCCATCTATTCACCGTCACACGGAACATGCGAGGAAATGCCTCCCACATAGCCTCCCGCATGGTCTCCCCCTGCCACCGTATCGTTTCCTTACAGCCGTCGCACACGTCGCCACTCTCCGACAATTCTCGCCAAACCTCATCGTACAAGGCCAGGATCTGAGCATCTCCCAAGTCCGTGGTGTGTGTCCAGGAGAAGAAGTCCGTTAGGGACGATTTACAGTCCTCGGCGGTACATTCCGAGCCCGGGATACAGTCGCGGAGCAGTGTGAGCTCGTCGACGAAGCGACGGGCGAGCGCCTCTCGTCCGTCGATGCAGCGTCGCAATTCGTCCCCGGTGAGACACACAACCGATCCGTCTTCGCGTGTCCATCCCCTCACGACCTCGCCGCCGAGTGCACAGCAATGGTAGAACGCGCACGGGAGGATCGACTGCGTCCCGGTCAGCCGCGCGAGGCTGACCGCGCCGATGGCGTGGATGGGCTCGAACGTTGCGGTCGGTGGGATGGCGTCGAATGCCAATAGTTTGGTGGTGTAGAACCTCCCGAGAGCCTCAAGGCCTTGTCGCTCGACATCCTCGATGAGATACTTGTGCGCGAGACTGATGATGGCGTATACGTGCTCGAATGAGGAGGAGTAGATGTCCGGGAACACTCTGAGAGGAGTGGGTACGCGGGAGGACAGCAATGGAGAAGAAAGGATGAACTCACAGTCTAGAGTCCTTTGGTAGCAGCACGCGCAGTAGGTGCGCGAGGTCCTGCGACGAGTCCGCGAGTCGCACAGCCGGGCATCCGTCGAAGACTTCACCCTGGGATGGGTTCGCAGTCGCGAGCATATCAGAGAATATCCTGGATTGAGCCGCGAGCAGGACTCGGTAGACGCGAAAGGCAGTGTCCCCAGCGATGAGGACGATGTTGCCGTCCTCGAGCCAGAATTCGGGGTGTCGCTGGATTTGAGGCTGCATCGCCGGCGCGAGGCCCGTGTTGGATGTTGAGGGCTCCTCTGATCCTTCTGAGAGACGAGGGCGCTTGGTAGCTGGCAGTTCGTCAGACATGGGGCCTGAGGTTTGAGGGGGGGGGAAGAAAAGTGTTGGTCGAGGTCGAGAGCAGAAGTCGGCCGCGTTCAAGGCGTCTCAAGCGCGGATGGTCACAGGCACGTGCAGCATCCTCCTGCTCGGATGCGCTTGTGCTAGAGGTTACTTATTGAGAACACATTACGATTTGAGCTCTGCCCAACACGTCCAGAATACACACAAGTCTATAGGCTAGGTACCCCATCCGTCTACCTCAACATCGAACAGACCAGGCAGAGCGTTCCACATGTTGTGCCGTTGCCTTTCCACCAGGTCCTTGATAACGTCTTGACAGTCGTCGCACCACTCGCCCGTCCCGATCATCGCCCGATAGACTTCGTCATGCGTGCTGAAAATCCGAGCTCCGCCTAGGTCCCGTATTTGACGTATGTAGTCTATGGAAAATGAAAGAGCGCGCCTGCAATCAGGAAGGACTAGACAGTCGTCGTTGGGGGAGTCGCTCAGGAGCTCCGCGACCTCGTTGGCGATGAGGCGGCTTAGCCCGTCTCGCCCGTTGATGCAGCGCTTCAAGTCCTCATCGGAGAGCCGTTCCACAGAACCGTCTTCACGTTTCCATCCGTCCACGAGTGCGCCGCCGAGGGTGCAACAATGGTAGAAAGCGCAGGGGAGTATAGATGTCGTCCCAGTCAACCGGGCGAGATTGATGGCGCCGATCGCATGTACGGGACGAAAAGACGTTGTGGATGGAATCTTGTCGAAGGTTCGCAACTTGGAAGTGTAGAACTTCTGAAGTACCGTCAGGCACTCTTGCTCGATGTCTTCAATCATGTATTTGTGGGCGAGGCGGACGACGGCAAAGAGGTGATCGAAAGAGAAGTTGTAGATGTCGGGAAACATGCTGGTGGAGGAAGGTATATACTAGAGAAGTGGCGGAGAAGGACAGGAAGACGCACGATATAGACTTCTTTGGGAGTAAAACCCTTAGCAAATACGCAAGGTCTTGAGGCGAATCGGTGAGTCGCACTACGGGGCAATTCTCCAAGGTTTCGCCCTGGGACGGGCTGGCGGTTGTGAACATGTCGGAGAATATGCTGGACTGAGCTGCGAGGAGATCACGGTAGACGCGGAACCCAGTATTCTGAGCGACGAGGACGATGTTGCCATCCTCGAGCCAGAACTCCGGATGTCGCTGGATTGGAGATTCCGAGACCGGCGTTGGGCGGCCAGTGTCTGGCGGTGAAGGTTTCGAGAAACGGGTACGTTTGGCGGGAGGCGCGTCGCCAGACATTGGAGGTACGAGAAGCTGAGGTACAATGGTCGAGCGGTGCAGAGCTGACTTTGAGCTGAGGGAGCTGCTCGACGGTGCAGTGAGTCACACTGACACGCGACACGTAACAAACATCACGTGCCCGTGACGTACCGCGACGACCGGAAGGCGTGGCTGCCGCCGTTCGGCTTGGTCTGCAACCGCCGTCGACCTCTTCCAACTCCTACTCTCATATCCGTTCATCTAGCCCTTTGTCCTTAGGTCTTTTTGCACCATGTCTATCGCGTCTGGCTCGTCCATCCCCGCATGCCAAAAACCGTTAGGAACAACTCAGGATGAGACCATCGTGCGCCACTCGGAGATTTGGTTCGACGACGGCAACATAGTCCTTGTAGCGAAAAGTACCGCTTTTTGCGTCTATCGCGGGCTGTTGACATCTCAGTCCTCCGTTTTCTCCGACATGTTCACCGCGTCAAGTCCTAGCGCGGAAGAAACATTCGAGGGACGTCCTGTGGTACGTCTCACGGATTCTCCGGGAGACATGACGCACCTACTGCGAGTACTTTTCCCCAAAACTCGCCGGTCGTGAGTTCCCTTGCACTTTGTCCCCCCTATATGCTCTGACCATGCATATAGTCTCTGCCTTTTCGTAGAGGCAGACGCACTTTCGTTCGACCAAATCTTCGCAGTCCTCAAGCTCTCGCACAAATATGGTATTGACGACCTTCAGCGACAGTGCCTGTCCCTCCTCAGAGTGCATTTCTCGGACGATCTCAAATACGTTGGCCAGAAGCACACCGTAACTCTCCGTTTGGAGCTAGTCCATGCCATTGGTGTCGTCAACCTGGCACGACTCACAGATACCTCATATCTCCTCCCCCAGGCTTTGTACCAGTGCTGCCGTCTTGGCGGTGCTCTCGTCGAGGGCTGGACCCGCGATGATGGTACGATCGAGTACCTTTCCCCTGGCGACCTTCGACTCTGCGTTGATGCGATGGCTATCCTCACTCGGGAGACCTTCGATCTCCTTCATCGCGTCTCCGATCTACAGGCATCGGGAAAATGCGCCAGTCCGTTTATTTGCCCGGCAAACAATGCCTATCGTCTTTCCCGTGCGTTGGCAACAGTTCTCTCTCCCAAGGAGCGGGGCGTTATCCAATTCGATAGTCCTGTGTTCCAACTATGGGCTACTTCGAACGACCTTTGCGCTGGGTGCCGTGAGAACGCCCAGGCTATGCTCCAACGGGAGCGCGTTAAGTCGTGGCGGAAGCTTCCGGAGATATTTGGTGTGGAGGTCCAAGGGTGGGGACGGTAGTACTAGTCTCTGGTGCGTCTTCGTGTTCATGGGACCCGCGTTCGCACATCTCATCGTCGTTGCTGCTGGCAGTATCATTATATCGTAATAGAAGCAGTTTTGAACCTTGAATCCGAGGTGTGCATGCGTGCACGCCTTCGAGTCAGCGTGATTTCTGGCAGATCGCGCGCTTCACCGCCCTATGTGTTCCCCCTTGTGAGCTCTGTACCATGTTTCCCCGACTGACCCTGCTCTATGTTTGTTCATCATCTTCTCGAATGATATGTTTTCGTCATGCATATTCATGATAGATCTCCAGGAGGTGGCACTCTCTATGACATGTGGCGCACAAGAGCGTGTCTATACATAGCATGGCGGTACGTAGGTAATCATTCAGGAAACTCAATCCGTACTGAGGTCAACCTTCTTTCCCTTCCTGATACATGAACAACCCCTGACTCGTCGTACTTCTAGTCGAGCTCCGCCGACACAGTGATCCTTCGCACACTTTGCCATTCCCGTCCTCGAGCCGGCGGCCGCATCGCGCCTTCGCGTCGTCGAGATCGCTCTTTGTCTCGGAGCCACACCGGTCCGGCGGCACAAGCGCGGCCCTCGAAGGCTAATGAAGGGATGCCGTAAGCGGATGCAATGCGGCCTTGGCCTCTTCGGCGACGCCGCATCTGCACCTCATCATATCATGATCATGCACGTCGTCCATCGCTCGTCAGCTTCCATGGATTGCAGCCCACCGTGGCCCACGTTCCACGCGTATCTGCGGTCTGTGGCTGGATGACGACGGGAGGGCGGAGCCCACTCTGGATAACGCGGTATGTAAGTCGTCCCCGGCGTCGCGCAAACTCTGCTCACTCACCGGAACACTCTTGTTCGCCGCTCTCTCAGGACGGGCAACACTCATACTCGAACGGGCGCACCGTCCCGGCGCCCCGCGACGTCCGAGCTTCCCGAAGGCCGCGCTCCATGCAACGACCCGTGCGATGTGGACACTACGCAGCAAGAACTCACGCCAGCGGGCGTGATGGACGGATGTTCGTGCATGCCTTTGCATGACAGGGAACTCTCTTGAGCCCGTGGCGGCGAAGGGCTTCGCACGGCCGACGTCTCGCCGCGCAAGACGTGAGAGCGCTGTAATATAGGCTTCTGGGACTCCGCGCTCGACCCATTCCAGGCCCCCGCCTCTCCTCTACAGGCCCCGGTCTCGCCTCCCCCACTGTCCTTCCACCCATTTCGACGATGTTTGTCATTCCTTTGCCGAGAGATGATAGCGTGCAGGAGGTATGTCTGTCGACCGTCTTCAGCACTGGAACTGCACTGATGACTTCGCTCGTTGGAACTCCAGGGCCCCACCGCGCACGCTAACGTCGACGCAGCCTTCTCCGGACTGCTACTCGAAACGCTCTTTTATGGTGCCCTGTTGGTTGTGTACGGGACAGGGATGTGGGAGGTCTTCACGCGCAAGTGGTGGATCGGATTGTCGAGACGAGATTGGATCCTCATGATAGCGAATTCGCTGATGTTCGTCTTCGCGACCGTGGTGAGTTTGACTTTCGCTCTTCCTGAGGTTCTGCGCTCAACCAACGCGCGGATCGCAGCACATATCGCTGGACATACACATAGCGGTCCTCAGCGGGCTGATCAGGGGTACGGACCTGCACTCGGCGTCGGCCGCGTTTACGAGATTGAACGACATGAGCTCGATTGGGGCGGTCAAGACTGGGCTGGTGGTTGCGCAGATGATGATAGGCGATGGGTTCATGGTGCGTCTCGTCTGTCTTCCCAGCTTAGGGAAGGAACGTTCATCTCTCGCTACTGCAGGTATATCGCGCGTACATCGTATGGAATCGGTCGTGGCGGATTGTTGCGATACCCCTCACTCTTCTCGTGCTCGAAGTTCGTAAGTGACGCGTACTGTCCCCAATCGTAGCATGCCCACTTACGACATGGTCAGTCCTCGGCTTCATCTCGTCTTCTCTAGGCGCCTACCACGTCCGACCTGCACGGATACAAGCAAGTCTTGGGGCGTACTTCGTGGTGACGGCCGTCACGAACGTCCTCTCGACAGGTACGCCAAGCACTCGCGTCCCAACCAGCGTCATTCACCTCACTCTTGTTCCCCTCTTTCCAGCGCTTGTCGTGAAGCCCATTCTCTTCCCGCGCCGGGTGGCGTTCGAGTACGACTCCGACAGCGCCGCGCTCGGTGCGGCCAAGTGGCGCGTCTTCGCCGCGATCCTCCACTCCGCTGCGATCTTCACCGTGTCGTCTATTCTATTTGCTGTGACGTTCTTCGCGAGCGCGATCGGTTTCTCCCTCTGCCATACCGTCTTTCTTGCTGCTGTCGTAAGTCCTTTGTTCGAACATCTCCTATGTTCGGAATCTGACGCGTCCCTCGTCCCCTAACAGGCGATTGTCTTCTCGCTTACGAGCACACGCATGATCACAAACACCACACTCCCCCGACTCTCCGTCCTCGGCGCCACCCCGCGCGCGAGCCTCCCCGTCTCCACGACGTCCGAAGACTCCATCTCCGCCGAGCTCTCCGCGCGAACATGGGCGCGAACCGGCGTGCCAGATTGGAACGCGCGTGGGCGGCGGGAGAGCGGCGCCCTGAGTCCTATTGCGATCCACGTCGAGGTGACGACGACGCACGCGTCTGACGGGGAGAGCGTGTCGTCGTTCGGAAAGGAGTCTTTGGAGGGGGACAAGGGGGAGGTGACGAGCTTGACGCCGCTGAGCCCTTTGAGGGCGGACGCGGAGGGGCGGTACATACCCGGCCGTTGAGACGCGATTGGGATACCGGCACGCTTTCGGATGCGCGATGATTGTGCGGGGTGTACGATATCCGTATGTGTTATTGAGCGTATGTATTTCATTGTAAGTATTCTCCTGATCAAAGGAAGGGGTGAAGAAAGAAGCGATGCTCTCCCGGCTCGAAAAGTTCTTGCGGAAAGAACAATCCATGTTCTCAAGAAGAGGACGATGTGCGAACGGAAGGCGCCAATAGCGGTCCGCGAGCGTTCAGTAGGTCTACCCGAACGATCATTCAAGGAGTCGGAAGGCTCCGTATGCCAAGTTGTATGTCACCCTGCATTCTCGTCTTTCGATTGCTTCTAACTGTCCAAGGGCGTTGTAGTAAACAACTGCAAGTCAAAGAAACTTTGATTGCATGTGACGAAGATAGGGAAGGGAATGTGTTCGATTGACAAAAGTCAGCCAAAAGAACACTTTGTGAACTTTGTTACTACGATCATCAGCGCGGGAGCGGAGTAAATGGCAACACCTCTCCCCGTCCATTCGCTCACATTTCCCATCTTGAACGACTGATTCAGGTACCCAGGAAGAGCTGACATGGGCGATCTCGCGAGTAGACTGCTGTACCTTAGAACGCATCCGAAAATTCAACAGTTGGAAAGTAAATAAAATGCTTTAGTATCAGCCTACAACCGCGCCATTGGAGATCCTACTATGGTAATGGCGGCCTTTTCCTTCATTCTTTAGTGAGTCTAGGACGTTTGCGTCGACATCCTCTGGCCCTGCTCGATGGTCAAAGAGTATTTGGACCCAACCCGTGCAAGCTTTGCACTTAAAACCTCCCCCAACGTCCGGCTTCTGGTCCCCCACCATCCTCATCCTACACACCTGACTCCCACTCTTCTCATATCACACACACACGCCGTCATCTCTAGGGTTCATACCCCCATCCCCAACACACTACTTCTCCCGCCTACTTTCTGCTGGGCCCCGAGTCAGGCGCGTGGCGGACGCACGGAGGCCCGCAAGGGCGGCGCATTGCGCACTCCTTGCGCCCGCCAAGGCGTAAGATCTACACGGTTGTCTACCCACGACTACTCCCTGTTCTCGCCACTGCTTTTGCTACCATTACAACGTCGACCGTCACGTCGTGCGGAAACAGCTCATCGAAAGTAGGAAACCTTCGCGACTTCTAATTTTTCGTGCCTAACTCCGATGATACTCAGATGCAACACTCTCCGCCGGCCTATCAGCCGTTGGGAGCTTTGTACACGAACTTTCGGGAATCGCCAGCTCTCGAATTAGTAAGCTTTGTCGACGTCTACATACGTTTAATGACTGAGTCTGATCTGAATCCTTGCGACAGACACGCCCGTCGGTTGACGTCAACGTCTAAGACGAGTTCAACAGCGCTGGAGGTCCCGTTGTCGATAATGCACAAGACTTGTGCAATACCATCTGAAGCTGAGGAGCACCATGAGAAAGCGCACACCACATCCACCATGAAACGGGCTGGAACGCCGGCGGCCGTCACGGTTGTGAGTACTTTCTCACTTCGCCCATGAATCCCGTTACGAATCCTTCTTTTAGTCTGCCTCAAGAGTTGTGGACATCGTCGGAGATGAAGACCAGCATCCACATACTGGTTTTTTCAAGGACGTCCAGACGTGCGAGGACCAGGGACTGCGTCGATCGACGCGCGGTCTGGGGCGCCCGGTGCCCGACGTCCCCACTCCCCCTTCGTCGCCCCCACCAGCCAAGAGGCAACGGAAGGACGAGACATCTGTAAGTCAACATTCCTATCGTTGAACTTTCTCAACACTCGCGTTGTCGATATTCTTCCGAACCTGACTTTCAAGCAGATGCTCGTTCCCATCCTCCGCGCAACCACATCGGACACAAAGCGGTTCTGGGCTCAGGTCGGTGAACCGCCGGCCTACAGAATCAAGAAGTGCACTGTTAAATGCAGATCGGCGATCCCCCAGCCTGCGGAATTGAGAACTGTGCGGTCCTTTTGCACATGAAGACGCAGGCCCAATTCGAGGTATCCCGGAAACATATCCAGGCACGCTACGGGCTCTTGGACGACGAGAGCACCGAAGAGGAGGACATCGCGGCCGCCGCCTCGTCGACAAGTGTAAATCCAAGTACACGAAGCGCCACCTCGTTCGTCACCACGAGGAGGTCCACTCAGGCCGCATCTACCGATGTCCAAGTGCCGGGTGCTTCAAGACGTTCACCCGATACGGAAGCTTGCAGCGGCACTTCGATGCAAAGACTCGGAGATTGGGCCACTACCAACCAAAAGGGCTAGGAGTGTCGAAAGACACCCCAATGTACCCCCTTCCCCCACGTCCCATCCAGCAAAGCGGGCTCGTGTAAGCCAGAATGCTACGGGCAGTGGTCAGGTTCGCCTCCCAAATCGCACTTCAGAAGAACAGCTTCTGGCGTTCTACCGAGACACCAAGACTCCGACGCACTGCAGAATAGAGGGCTGCAAGACAGTCGTCAGCTCGCGAGAGCTGTCCAAGTCTCGCGAACATTCTCAGAGCCACTTCGAAGCGGAAGAAGAATCTGAAGATGAAGCGGAATCTACAGATCAGGGGGTGGTAAGCGCATTTTCATGTGGACCCTGCAGCCAGAAGTCCCATCAATCGCCTCAGAAAGTCTACCAAAACCTCTCAAGCCTTCGAAGACATCACGAGGCAGAGCACCTCAAGTGGAGGCTGATTTGCCCATCAAGAGATTGCGGCTACGAAGCACCGCGATCAGATTTGCTCAGGAAGCATATGGAAGCCAAGAGCGGGAGGGTGGCAAAAAGAGGCGGCAAGCTGCATATGACAGGTGAGGTCTCCCTCGCATGTTCTCGTCCTGGTGTCACGCTAACGAATGTCCCTACGTCCCCTACAGCTCCTCCAGCAAAGCGCACTCGGCGCTGTCGGAATGATGTCGACAAAAGGGAACCCAAACTTCCTGCACGGACATCAGAAAAGCATTTTTTGGCATTCTATCGCGACACGCAGACTCCGACTCTTTAAGGAATACAGGGATGCCGAACGGTGGTAAGCTCGCGCGACCTTTGCGAGTTACGCGAGCACTTTCACTAACATTTCCCTGACTCCAAGACTTAAATCATGAAATAGTTCTCCTGTGACCTCTGTGGCGAGGACTCACCCACTTACGACGACTTATCAAGCCTTCGTAGGCATCACGAGGGAGTTTACCTCGGGTGGAGGCTGGTTTGTCCGTCACGGGGTTGCGGGTACGAAACGTCCCGCTCAGATATTTTCCACAAGCACATGAAAAAAACAGCGGGAAAGTACGAAAGCGAGACAATAATCGTCATATGACCGGTGAGGCCTCCTTCGCATGCTCTTGTCATGATGTCCCGCTGACAGATGTCTCGATCCACTTAGTGTCTGAGCTCGCTCGCGACACAATAACGTCTTCTTCTATCGAATCTGTCGGACTATTTTCTGCGACCTCACTGCAAAGGAGGCCGCGGGGGTGCGCGAGTATCACGCCATATGTCCTGACATTGCGGATGCATTCCTCCGTATGAAACTGGACGACATGGAGGAGGGACGATATGGCGCTCAGAGTGTGTTTCGCGAAGAATCCGAATTCGACGACTCGGACACAGACGACCCAGACGACACCGACACCGATTTTGACGACACATCCAATGTCGACTCGGACTCAGAAGACGTTCCAAACTCCGGTGGCTTCTACTACGCCTCAAGTTCCAGCACTACGGCGGACCTTTTGTCCCTGACATTACGGAGGCATTCCTCCGTATGAAACTGGATGACATAGAGGAGGAACGATATGCCGCTCAGTTCGGGATTGATAAAGAGTCCGACTCGGAGGACTCACACGAAGACGACTCAGACGACGCGGGATGCTCCACTACCTCTGACGAGGTCTCAAGCTCCGGCAGTTTCAACCACGCGTCCAGTTCGGGGTACAACGAATTCTACAGTGGCCTTCCCCTCAGACGTGCTCTTTGACGAAATCGAAGAGGAGCACGACGACGGTGAAGCCGTGAGTACCGTTTCTTCTATGACTGTGTACATGTTGATACTGAGACTGAGTATACTCCTGGCATCCTCCTCTCAGCCTTTCTTCGCGTGAAGCTTCTAGAAGAGAAGAGAGATCCCTATGTCACCTACGCTGGATCTCTCGTTGACAGCGCTGACGAGGATAAAGAAGACGTCGACCGCGCAGAGAGCCCATCCCCCGTCAATCGCGCTACAAATGAACGAGAGGCTTTCCCACCGGGGCCTGCTCTCAGATGCGGAGAGTTGTGGTAGTGTCGAATGTCAGCCGGGAGACCGCAGTTCCGCCATATACGCTGCCGGCGACACCGGTCGAGCAGCTGCTCAAGGTGAAACCATCAACTCGCGCCACGACATCACAGATGCAGTCTATCCTCCTGGAAACCCTGCGTTGGGTGGGAGGCACCAGTCTCGTAGTCCGCGGCCTCGACGGGGGCTGCCCGGTTCATCTCGACGCGTCAGACTTAGAAGCGACGCCACGGCTTATAACGACTCGGAGTAGCGGAAGGATGAGTACGATGCGCAAAGGCGGAGCAGAAGAGGCTACGCTGCTTACCCTGTCATGTTGATAGTCTTTACAGTACTTCTTGGGGCATTATGATAAAAATGTTCTGCCCCGCGAAACCTCACGACTCGTTCCCGCCGTAGTGCGGAGGGGTTCGATATCGCCTAGAGACCTCTGATAAGCACCGTTCAAAGGTAGAGCAGAGAGAGGAACACACACATATATATATCACGCATACCAGGAATACATAGCGCTGCGTCTATGTACATGGCTTCGAGTGGGACCAGGAACGGTACCGGTGTCGGGACACGGAAACTAACGTACTTTACACGAATTCCTCCCTCTGCCTTGAGAGTGCAGGCTCCCGTCGTGAGTCGTCCGCGCATGCAAAGTCAACGTGTCTGCTGTGAGTGAAGTGAGCCAAGCTGTCTGGAAGGGACGAGTAATTTGGACACGTACGTGACGTACTCGGTAGTAGTCACCCGCAGGAAGGAAGTCCATGCGTTGGGCAGGACGAACACGCATAGTAGAGCTTGAAGGCCGTTCAAGGACGTCGGTCGCGCTCCTGAGAGCGTATGCCCAGCCGATGCACTTCTGTTTCTTGGTGTTGCAGTCAGGACGCACGCCCATGGCCAGCAAACGACAACGGAGCAGACGATTTCGTGCGCCTCCTGTACTGCGGTTCTCCCTGTACGAGATGTCTTGAGAAAGCGCACGCGAGCGCAGTTGAGGGATGCTCCTGGAAGTGTGCTTTCTGCGTAGAGACATCACTCATGCAGGCCTGCGCGAGAACAAATAGCTCGGAGAGTAGTTCATCCCGCCAAGGGTGTAGATTGGAGAATACGGGCGGCCGCGCAGCCTTGGGGCACAGGAGGCAGAGAGATAACTCCACGAGGAGTACACACCCGCGGGGGGAGGACATGTATTGAGAGCATGATCTACAAACATACCAAACGTCTCGTCAACTAGAAGCCTACAACACGAGCCACCACCGCCTTTCTCCACGACCGATCTCCAACTACGGGGTTTCGTCCATCTGATATCGCGGCTTGAGCATTGGAGTGAAAGGTTTGACAGACGTGGCGAAGACACGGTGGCAGACCCGGTATGCGCTGTCGACAGAGTAAGTCGCGCTTGAGTGCAACGACAAGGAGGACGTGATCTGGACAAGTGGAAAGGACGGCGGCAGAAGAAGAAGCGATGATGGTGGTTGGGGAACAAGGCGCGAGAGCGTCTAAACATGTGCTTCCATCGCAACTCTTCTCTCAGCCTCCACGTCTGCAGGTTCACAGCGACGATGAGCTCAAGGTATCGTCAGCAAAAGACGTTACACGCACCTCATCCATAGAAACGGACCGTGAAGCTCTTGGGCTTCGGCGATGCCTATAATATACAGCGCCAAGGCCATCCGTTGATTTTCTGCGTCCCGTTGTGTTGAGTCTGCAGGATCTTCCTGGACGTTGAAGGCCATCGGTGAGTCTTTGCGCACCCTGAGATGCAGTTCTGAGACCTTCTGCTGTCAGTTGAGACTGTCTCTGAAACCTGCATAACCGAGCAAGGACAACGGCGGGTTGAGATGGGGTAAGTCGTCGTAACCCTAACCTTAAGAAAAGGACAGCCTCGCACGTACCGAGACAGTCGAGGAGCAGTCGGTACGTCCCAGCGGCGGCTTCGTTCGCACTACAAAATTGATGAAGATGGAGTTCATGTAGGTATGTGCGAGGGCGCGGTCTTGTCCTTGATCGAGAAGACCTTTCTGTGTGGTGGGCGACGAGTCCAGCCAACGCCTTCGGGCTGAAATCCGAGTCTTGTTATCAGCCGATCCCATGATGCGAGAACGTGAAGACTTACGACTAGTGAGACACAAAAAGACAACAGAGGGTATTTGAAGGTAGTGGCTGGGACTGGGGAGAACGTCCATCACCGTGCATTCCTCGGCACGTTGATGGCCTGAGTACGCACCATCTACCGCGTGTTTTCCGCCAGCGTATTCATTGTGCTGATACGTCGCCTTGTAGGTCTGTGAAGCTAGCTGGGCTAGGATGTTCTTCTTGCGCTGTGCTCAGCATATGCGTGGTTGGGTCAACGTGAACCTGAGACAATGGGTAAGCCTTGACGTGCAACAGAACGAGAAGGGGTTAACTTAAGACGTCAGCTCAGCAGTATTGCTGGGGAGTACGCATACAGATTGTTACAGAGAACGTGCAATACTCCCTATTAGACTGTGGCTTAGCTATGACGTCGAACAAGGATGCTCACTCCGAATGCTCCGCGCGTGAGCCACTCGTAGGCCAAAGCACGAGACAACTGATATATAGGTGCGTTTCTGTGGCCGCTCCGTTTCCATCTCCGGTCTCCTTCCACCGTCTCCTTTTCCCATCGTGACTTCGATGGCTCAAAATAACATCCCTTCCATCCATGTCTGACGATGGCGACAACGAGCATCGAGTACTGCCGTCTGACGGAGGGGCGCGGCGGTCGATGACCACCGCCCCCCTCCGTCTTTCTGGTGTACGAAGGTCGTGGACCACAGTCACTTCCCCTCAAACGCACACTCTGGGGACCCGCGCAACACACGAAGATGGACAGCAGTACGCACATGCTTCACGACGACCTTCGGGAGTGGGCGACAGAATCTTCGACGGTGGTTGGTGCGGTATCGCCCCGCGACTGGGATGCGGGACGTGAGGCCTGGTGCACGCTGTGCCCCTGAGAATGGATTATGATTGAATCCTTTTGTAAGTGTACGTGTTGAGCTTGCAGTAAGAAGTATATGGGTCGCTTCTCAGTAGTGTCTGTGCGACGTGCGAGCGACCTTTGAGCCGGTAGTGAATGGCGACGTCGCGAACGCAGCAGTCGGAAGAGAAGCTGAATTTCGCAGCGTCTTCGATGTTTCAGAGATGTGGTCGTGTAGGATGTGCGCGCAAAGCTGGAGCGGTGCTTTGATACAGGCTGGAAGGGAGCAGAGCGGACGTGAGGCCTGCAGGAACAGCTTTCTCGAGATGGTGGATGAGGTCGATGGGGAGGATACAGAGTCCGACTGCCCCTCGAGAGCGGCCGGGGCTGACTCAGAGCCGTTGGTTCCAAGACGGCAAAGGACCCATTGTCCAGAAGCGTCGCGCAGAGCTGAACGGTCACGTTATGAGGACGCGACGACGCGCCAATGGGAACGTCTGGGCGCCTGGGTCTGGGTACTCAGGTGTGGCTTGTTGCGTCTTTCGCTCTCTTCCACCATTCACGCCCTTCCACTCAGCTGCATACGCTCTTCCACCTGCTTTTACCTTACCACCTCCTCCTCGTACGACACGATGTCCTCGACCATTGAGTCCGTGATTGGGTTCTGCGAACTCACTGCTAAGGAGGCCGCGGAGGTGCGCGAATATCACGCCATATGCCCAGACATTGCGGAGGCTTTCCTCCGAATGAAACTGGACGACATGGAGGAAGAACGATATCGCGCTCAGAGCGTGGTTTACGAGGGATCCGACTCCGACGACTCGGACACAGGCGACCCAGACGACACCGACTCCTACGCCTCAAGTTCCTGTACCACGGCGGACTTTTTGTCTGATGACGGCGACGACGACGACGACAACGACAACGAGGAAGACGAGGAAGATAATTCAAATGCAGTAAGTTCTCTTCCCGCTACGATTTTGTACGTTTTGAAACCGATACTGAATATTCTCCTGGCATAACCCCTCAGTCGGATGAAGAGGAGGCAGACGAGGTAGAAGATGATGGAGTCGAAGAAGAGGCGGAGGAAGCTGAGGAAGATGTAGAGCTCGAGGAGACCCAGGGTGAAGAGGATCCCACTCCCGCGGCCACAGCGCATCCTCCACCGGTCCAGAGGCTTCCCGGCCGGGGAACCACCGCTCAAATGCAGAGAGTCGTTATAGTTCAACCCGGCGGCCACAATCCCACCGTATGCGGGATCGAAGACTGCTCCGAGCACATCGACGTCTCATATATGCAGGAGGCAGTTTGTCACCTGAAAGCCCACCACTTCAACTCAGTGTGTACTGGAGGGTTCAAGTGCTTATATTCAGACTGCCAGCATGTGGCAAAGAACGTCAATCTGGTAATCAGGCACTACCTCAAAGATCATCTCGGATGGCGATACGAGTGCCCTTCGATGGGGTGTAGAAGCACATTCACACGATTCGACAAATTCAAGGCACACGTCGAAAACCGCGGTAACACGGCAGGGCATATGACGGGTACGTAGGAATTCTGCCGCCCGTACTCCATGGGAAGATATCTCACAAAAATGCTCTCACAGAGGCTGAAGTTGCGCGATTCCTCAAAGGATAAACACCAGGAACAAACGCGGGTTCTGGCGTCCGCGCATCTATCCCCTGATTCCGCCGCTACGCCTCCACAGTACGCCTCCACAGAAGACTACTGCACCCCGTGCCCCATCGACCCACACACTCTCGGACAGCGAAACAGAAGCGCATCACGCGTCGTGTGGAGCCCCATCCGTGATCGACCGTACGCCATACGAAGCTGTATCCCACCGCGGCTTGGGCGGACAGTCTACCGAACACCCCGAACCCGTAGGCCATCGCCGTTGTCTCGCAGGTGAATCCAGCCCCAGGGCCCATGCCCACGTCTCCAGCGGATGCTGCTTCGACGTCCGCTTCGTGTTTGCAAGGAATAGCTGTCCTCCGGTGCCGTAGTGTCCTCCCGCTTCGCTGCCTCACTACAGTCGTTCCCCCTCCTTCCAGATGCTGGTTGCCCGTGCCACCCCCGTGCTCTACCTCCAGAATACCCGTCTCATGTTCTACACTATCACCACCATCCATACGTTTACATCTCATGCGCGCTTCCCCACGGATCCTAATAGGATGTCCACTGCTCTCTCGCTGTTGTAACGATTTGCTGCAGATCCTGAATCTTTGTCGTCGCGCTATCCGTGTTCCCGTTTTGCTGATACCCCCGCTGTATCCTGTCAACTCCACGAATCTCTTCTGAGCCCCGCTGTACTTTCCCCCTATAATCGCATGTAGATGTTTGGTTTTGCGTACTAACCAGCTTGTGTTACTGTACGTAACGTGTTTCCTGATGTCTGTACCGGAGTGTGCTATACTCACATCGAGTTGATGTTTACGTGCCCCAACGCTCGGCTTATGGATGTTCTCGCGTATCCCGGGGGAAGGTATGTCACCTGAAGAACGCGGATCGAGTGCTACGCATATGGGGAAACTGGATGAAACTAAACAAGATTTGCCTAAAACACGCTGTGAGATGGGATAAGATAGAATCAGAGGATGTGCCCACCACGCCTGGCTTCGTATGTGGTTTGAATTGCAGAGTATGACGAACGGCCTCGAGTATCTCGTCCATCAGTCTCCTACTCTTGAAACGCGCTCCGGTTTATATGCAAGATGTATTATGAGAGCATGTGCTCAGAGCTATTAAGATGGTGGAACCTAAGATGCGCTTTCTTCGCAAGTGTAAAGCGCCTACGAGAACACGCGGCCTCGCGCTGGTGCGGCGCGTCACTGGCATTGCAGGTTCATGCTCAGGGTCATATCATGGATGATCATGATGCTGGAAGCTGATGATATAAGATTTCCTGTGAAGAGGACGCTATGTATGCCGCACGCTTCTCAGTAGCTAGCCTGTAGCTCGATAAGTCCCTTACTCACAATGAGCTACAAGCACAGTCAACGCGGAAGACACCACATGAACTACTCGAGAGACCTAGTACATGCATTGACGTTGACACAACAATAATGCTTCACCGTTGCTCACAGGCGCCGCTCCAAGCTTCTGACGTTGCTAACTCGGACGCATGTGGGAGCTGCTGAGATTGAGTGAGAGCTTAGTCGAACGGAGACAGCTGGATTAGAACCTTTGTTCCTAACAACCCGCGGGAGTGAGGAGACTTTGTGTGTAAGCGTAAGTAATATATACGAGTGTACATATGTACATACTTCGATCTGATACCATGAAATTTCCAGCATACGACTCGCTCCAGAGCCGCTAGTGAGAGGACGCACGGGCTGCTCACGATGCAGGCGCCCTTCGGGTGTTGCCGAGAAACTGTACAGTACCCCGCCACACGGGATTGGGATGCCAGAAAGCTGGGCGGAGGTTTCAAACAGCTGTCCTTACGAACAGTACTGGGACGTCCTAGAACCGCCATCTTCTACAGGTATATGAACAGAACTTTTTTGGATGGGAATTTGAAGAGCGATCCTGACAGATGGGAAAAACAGGAAATGCTTCAGCAGCGGTAGTTGTGCGGAAAGCAAGACACGAATGCGACAAGCTGCACATTAAAGCTGCGTCTTCTTCCCTCGTATTTTATATGCAAGTATCTGGTAACGATGAACACGAGGAAGCCGTGCAGTCATCTTTGCGAGGAGATGACTTACCTCAATGCTTAGCTTCAGCCTTCGAGTCTCGACTCCGTCGATTGCCCACTCACCACTGTTCTGATCCCTTGTCCATGAAGGGGTCTTCTTTGACAAAACCAACCTGCGAGCCTATAGAGACCAATTATACCTTTGAAGGTAGGGTTCAGGACCTATCTACGGACGAAGGAGGTGGGTGGGGGACTGGGACTGCCTCGGTGCGTCGTTGCCACCCTGACCTTAACATTGGGAAACGTCCTGCGCATACTCGAACATTCAGGTTTTCATACTTGACTGTGGTCTGAGATGCTCCATACATGAGTTATGGCAGTGAATTTTACTGCAGGGTGAGGTGATGGCTCACCGAAGCAGAGCATTGAGCATCTTCGAAGTTCCACGCTGTTCACGAAATCAGAGTTCTCCGTTTCAGTGGACAGTAAGTGATTCATCACGCGTCCTAGTACTGTCTTGGATATACGGAAATGTTCGCTGGTATAGCTCAGTGAGTAAGCCGCAGGCATGTAGCGATTGGTAAGACGTGCCGTTCTGTATGGGTAGAGACGTAAATGGAGCCCTGTGTGCAGCCGACACGGTGCACACGACTGACAGGAGCATGATGCCTCTTATCCTCCGCGGAAAAATACGTGAGATATGTTATAGATTATGGATGCCTTGAACTGACGTTTTGCTAACGTACTGTTGGAGATGACGGCACTTGTAGTGTCGCTTGTAGCGCACCTAGTCGTGTGAGCATGGACCTATGGGAGATAAGTGAAAGAGGGCACGAGAGTTCAACATGGACGTCCAGGCATAAACTCCAAGGTGAAATCTATATCATGGCTGGAAAATCGTGTTCACAGAACAGACCGCGGCTATAATCTCCGATAGTGCTACGAGATTTCAGTGCTGCACACGCCAGCCATGAATCACTCGTCCGCCAAAGTGCGAGACAGAGAACACATGGGTATGTCGCTGTGGCCGCTCTGTTGTTCTGTCCTTCCTACTTTTCGCATCCAATTCTTTCATTGTAGAACCCTCGGTGGCTCCATACAACATCTCATCTGTGCACTCTACACGAGGATAGAAACCCATAGATATGGATCACAATTCTGAGCGTCGACCGCCGCGTCTCTCCGTAGTCCCCATAAAAGCAGAGGCTACTCCAAGATTTGCGTATACTTTCCTCCAAACGCGTTATGGAAGGACACTTACACAGAAAGTTTACTGACAAAATAAGTACATACACTCCATATGAATCAGCGCAGGGAATCATAGAACGTCCGTGACGATCTGGTGTGGGTCTTGAATTAGTGGTTCATGAGGATCGAGATGTGGTCAATCCGCCATGGTAATCTGGAGCAGTTGACGACTTGAATGAAGTGGCAGCCCATTGGATAGAGGCTATGAGGAGCGACAGCACTTCCTCGGTGAGTCAAGTCGCGCGTGTGAAACTATCTATAGGGAACTTACCCAGGAATCGACTAAATGTAGTGTCCTTGAAGGCATTATTGTTTCGGGGCTAGCCTTACGTCGTGATTGTCTGAGATTTGGGGTAAAGCTACTGTGAGTCTTCTCTTCGTACTTTCTCCAGTAGCTCGACGAAGCAGCCTCCTAACTATCCATTGTTGGGAGTGTACAGTGTCGATTGGGGAACATCTCAGATGGTCTGGCGGAGGACATGAGACCTGAGGAGCCGTGCATGTATTCTCTAGGGAGATACGATCCATTGTTCCATACAGTCACAAGCAGCGTATTGTTGCGAGCGCGTCATATGCTCGTGTTTGTTCCTATAAATTAGGGCGAGGTTCACAACCACACAGGCGCCTACTCGCTCTCCTTCCTCCCTTCCACCGTTCCCGCCCCCTTCCACCATTTCCCCTCCCTTCCCCTCTCGTATACAACCCTTCAAAATGTCTCGCATTCTTACTGACCGAGTCAACGGCAACGTTGAGCGGGCCTGGGACCCTCTTGTGGAGATCGAAGCTTCAGTCAAGGGTAACAGTCAGTACCAGTTGATGGTAAGTCGCCTCCCATTTGTGTTCGTTCGGGTTTTGAAGAACTACTCGTGAAATAGACGTGGTTTTACGACGATGATAACGAAAACGAAAAGGAGAACCAAGCTCTCCTCAATACAGCAACACAGACGGTAGCCACGGAAGTGGAGGAGGAATACTTGACGGATGTGGTGAGCATTCTGACTTCCGCCCCCACACCTAGCCCTGACCCAACCCTGTATAGAACGAACGCAGTGTTGTACATGCGCCTACTCCGTCCCCCAAACCATCAACCAAAAGGGCCAGGAGTGTCGAAAGACACTCCGATGTACCCCCTTCCCTCACATCCCGTCCAGCAAAGCGGGCTCGTACAATCCAGGACGCCACGGGCAGTGGTCAGGTTCGCCTCCCAAATCGCACTTCAGAAGAACAGCTTCTGGCCTTCTACCGAGACACCAAGACTCAGACACACTGCGGAATAGAGGGCTGCGAGACAGTCGTTAGCTCGCGAGAGCTTTCGAAGTCTCGCAAACATTTTCAGAGCCACTTCGAAGCGAAAGAAGGATCTGGAGATGGAGAGGAGTTTACAGATAAGGGAGTGGAAAGCACATCTTTATGTGGACTTTGCGGCCAGGACAAGACCTCCCCCCAATCGTCTCGGAAGGTCTACGAGAACCTCTCGAGCCTTCGCAGACACCACGAGGCAGATCATCTAGGGTGGAGGCTGGCTTGCCCATCCATAGGATGCGGATACGAAGCGCCGCGCGCAGATCTGCTCAAAAAACACATTAAATCCAAGAGCGGGATAGTGCCAAAAAGAGGCGGCAAGCCTCATATGACAGGTGAGGCCTCTTTCGCATGTTCTCGTCCTGGTGTCACGCTGACGGATGTGCTTACCCAATAAGTCGACGAGTTCGCTCGAGAGTTGGCAAGACACTCGAACTGGCGGACTCAAACACTCAAATAGCGGAACCCTTGCCCCTCGCCACCCGTTTCACAGTGCGAACCGTCGCAATCGGAACGCGACCTCGATTCCTGGGCGATATCCTCCGAGCCACCTCTCTTCCTCGTCATTCCGTCGTGCCTTACCTTTCGCTCGCCCTCTTCCTTCCCCGACCGTGCGATGGATCGATACCCTGACATAATCCACCTCCATGGAACCCCCGACAAAGGCTCCGGACTGGACGATCGTCGATTCGTCAACGACGGTACGCGGCTATCGCCTGAGGCACCCACCAGAAGTCAAGATTCTCGCCAGCGCGAGATGTGGTCTGTCGTGAGCCACAGAGTCTCCGCGCGTCCATATCCGGCTTGCCAGTCCCATATCCCCTTTCCATCGTCGTGCTGTTTTATATCGCTAGCTTTTCCTACTGCTATTCCTACGCTGCCTGCTCATCCCCTCCGCCGTCTTCCTTCCCGTTATCCCGCACCTTAAACCTTGTCGTCGTCATCGCTTTACTTATGAAGCCCCTTTTCCTCGTATGTCATGCTATCAGCGCTGTCACACATCCGCACACGTCTCACATTGTCTCACAAGTTCGCTTTCATTCGCTATCCCCTGTATCATTATACGTATATATTTCCATGCTGTATCGTGTCTGTGTTGTCCATATTACGCTGTTGTTCCAAATGCTACACTTCTGCTGGTTGAACGTGTCTGAGCGACACCCGCGTATCAATCCGTTGTGAGCGAGAGGCGTACTGACCACCCGAGAAGGGTAATCGGCAACAAGGGTGATGTCGAAGTAACGTTGTAGTGCGATGCTCATCATATGAATCCCTTGAGGCAACGATCCACCGGCGATCGATTGAAGCCTCACTGGTACGTAGCGTGTGAATATAGCTCAGTGAGTACGCCGCAGGCATGTAGACACTGGAAAGACGTGCCGTTCCAGACATATATGGGGCCCTGTGTGTAGCCGACACGGTGCGCCCGACTGACAGGAGCCTGATGCATCGTATTCTCCGGGTCAAAACGTGGGATCTGTTGCACGTTCAGTGATTATGGATGTCTTGCACTGGCGTGTTACTGACACACTATCGGACATAACGGAAATTGCAACGTTGCTTGTAGCGTATTTAGGCGTATCAGCATGGACTTATGGGTGGGCGTTTTTGTATGAAAGAGGACGCGAGAGCTCACCATGGACGTCCAGGCATGTGTCCAACTGGGGGACTTAAAATGGCGGCTGAGGAGGATTGCGATGCGATCAGTTTTCTGTCGTGACTTGGAGGCAGTTGATGACTAGAGTGGAATAGTGACCTATTGGATTGCGGCTACGAGGAGCGACAGTATTTCCTCAGTGAGTCGCGTCATGCAGCATGAAACTATCTATGGGGAGCTTACCCAGGAACCGACTATAAGTTGTGTATTTGAGTGCATTAGTCTGCTTATCGTGAGCTAATCTCAGACCGGAATTGTTGAAGTGTCAGGGAGAGGCCACGGTATGTCTTTCCTTCAGAAGTCTTCCGGCAGTTCAACGAAGCGGTCCTCTGACTGTCTGTCGCTAGGCGTGTACAGTGTCGAGTGGGGAGCATCTCAGATGTTCTGTTCGGGGGCCCGCAAGACCACGCAGACTGCCTTTACCGAGACGCGACCAATTTCTGCGTAGAGTCACGGGCAGGGTGTTGTCGTGGCGCGTCGTATGCTCTTGTTTGTCCCTATAAATCGGGGCGAGGTTCACAACTATACAGGCGCCCATTCACTCTCCTCCCTCCCTCGCGCCGTTCCCCGCTCCCTTCCCCGCTCCACTCTACTGTTCCCCCTTCTCTGCCCTCCCAAATCTAACTATCGAGAATGCCTCATATTCTTACGGACATAGTCAACACCAACTTCGAATATGTTTGGGAAGACCCCCTTGATGAGATCGAGGCTTCACTTCTGGGCGACTGCCAGTACCAGATGATGGTAAGTCTCCTCCCATTTGTGTTCCTCCTGTATTAAAAGTGATTCCCGTGCCACAGACCTTGTTTGACGAGGAAGAAGAGAAGGAGAACCATGCTCCCCCCAACGCGCCGACGTTGCAGGCACCGCCTGCTCTCCCCTATGCTCCATCATTGAAGGGCGATTCTCCAGAACCGCCGCATGAAACCGCAGCGGACGAAGACAGCGGAGAGGAATGGGGCTCAGAGTGGGATGAAGATGAACTGGCTTGGGAGGTATATCTTTCGAACTTTTGTGTCTACCTAGGACCCCCGTACTAAAATATGTACTCGTAGGACGCACGTTCTGAAGAGGATGACTGCGATGGGGAAGATCCTATTGTGGATGTTGTGGAGGATGAACATGAAGAAGATCAAGCTCCCGAGGAAGAAGAAAGTTGCATCGAAGAGGACCAAGTGCTGGACGACGATGACGTTTCCAGCTGCGAGTCTGAAGACGATGCCTCGGCAGTGGAGGAGGAAGACTTGACGGATGATGTGAGTATTCTCACGCATATCCTCACACATAATCCTAAGTTTATTCTGTACAGGACGACGCTGTCATCTCACACGAGCCTACGCCGTCCCCAATAAGGGGAACGAAAAGGGCCAGGAGTGTCGAAAGACACCCCAATCTACCCCCTTCCCCCACGTCCCGTCCAGCAAAGCGGGCTCGTGTGAGCCAGAATGCTACGGGAAGTGGCCATGCTCGCCTCCCGGATCGCACTTCCGAGGATCAGCTTCTGTCGTTTTATATCGACACGAAGACTCCAACGCTCTGCGGAGTGGGCGGATGCAAGACGGTCGTCAGCTCGCGCGATCTGTCTAAGTCTCGCGAGCATTTTCAAGCCCACTTCGAGCTTGAAGATAAATCCAGAGCGAAATCGAAGGGTAAAGCGAAGGAGGCGGGACGCACGTTCTCCTGTGAGCTCTGCTGCGGAAAGTCTCCCCGATCACCGAAGAAAGAGAAGGTCTACAAAAACCTCTCCAGCCTTCGGAGACATCATGAGGCAGAGCACCTCAAGTGGAAGCTGGCTTGCCCATCAAGAGATTGCGGTTACAAAGCGCCGCGCTCAGATTTGCTGAGGAAGCACATGGAAGCCAAGAGTGGGAAGGTGCCGAAGAAAGGCGGGAAGCCGCATATGACAGGTGAGGCCTCTTTCGCATGTTCTCGTCCTGGCGTCACGCTGACGGACGTCACTACTAAGTCGCCGAGTTCGCTCAAGAGTTGGCAAAACACTCGAAGTGACGCACTCAAACAGTCAAATGGTGCCGCCCTTGCCCTTTGCTACGCGTTTCACAGTGCGAACCCATCGCCATCGGAGCACGTCCTCGGTCCCTGTGCAATATCCTCCGAGCCACCTCTCTTCCTCGTCATTGTGTCGTGCCTTATCCTCCACTCGCCCTCTTCCTTTCCCGTTCACGCGACGCATCGATACCCTAACATAATCCACTTCCACGGAACCCCCGACAAAGACTCCTCACTGGACGACCGTCGATTCCTCAACGACGAAGGCCGGACGTACATAGCTATCGTCTGAGGCATCCGCCAGAAGTCAAGATTCTCGCCAGCGCGACGTCTGGCCTGTGGTCGTGAGCCACGAAGTCTCCGCGCGTCCATATCCGGCTTGCCAACCCCAATCACATCAGCGTCCCATACCCCCTATTTCCATCGTCGTGCTGTTTTGTATCGCTAGCTTTTCCTGCTGCTCATCCCTCCATCTACCCCTCCCTGTCTTCCTTCGTATTATCTGGTTCCTTACACCTTGTCGTCGTCATCGCTTCATTACGAAGTTTCCTTTCCTCACATATCGTGCTATCCGCGCTGTCACGTATCCGCACACATTTCACGTTGTCTCACAAGTTCGTTTTCATTCGCTGTCCCTTGTATCATTATACGTATATATTTCCGTGCTGTATTGTATCTGTGTTGTCCATATCACGCTGTTGTTCCAAATGCTACGCTTCTGCTGGTTGAACGTGTCTGAGCGACGCCCGCGCATCGATCCGTCGTGAGCGAGATGCGTGCTGACCACCCGAGTTGGGTGATCGGCGACAACGATGGACATCGAAGTAACGCCGTAGCGCGATACGTATCCTATGTATCCCTCGAGAAAACAATCCACCGGCAATCGATTGGCGGTGTCGACGAAAGCCTCATTGGTACGTAGCATGCGCAAGACTTCGTGTCTCGCGCGAGGCATTGGATCACCGAGAGCAGCATTGACTACCGGGAAGTAGTCGGACCGTACGATCGACCAGATTCACCAACCGACTAGCACGAACAGACACGGTATACGCAACCGTTGAGTGCCACGTCGCGGCCAACCGTGAACAAGGAGTCGTCCCCATCCAGCGCTCGACGGCACTGATCGCTACGGACGGGCGCACCAGACCTGCGCGCTCCAGTATCTGGAAGCGCGCGCGTACAGTCCGCGGTCAGCATTAAAGCACACGGTACGTCTCATCCACGCCCTGCACGCACGAAAACGCGACGCGATCAACCGTGAAGTAGCTATCGTGAACCAGGATGCCTCCACGGGGGCATCCTGACTCGCGAAGTACCGAATGTCGAAGGCCGGTAGCACGTACGTCCCAGCAGAGCGCACGGACACACATCCACGCAGTGAGTGCGCAAGCGCTGCACGAGGCGACAGAGATTCTGGGTTGTACCCACCTGAACGTCTATGCCGAGATCCTGTGGTCGCTTGTGGGTCCAAGAGAGGAGCCGAAGAAGACGCGCAGGCAAAGCGGAGGTTGCGTTCCGCTTACCACGATCCGATTGATATCGCGAAGGCCTACTAGCATGATCAGCGCAGATACAGGAGAACCTACCACGCTGACGACCGTCGCCGCCACGTGTACGCTTGAAGCTACCGAGAGAGCATCCTGACGTCGACTAGACGTAAGCAGTAGGAAGGCTAGAGAGGGACGGAGAGAGACGAACCAGTTCGACCGGTATGAGGTGATCAAGAGTAGGGACGACGTACACTCCATCCGCTCTGAGGAAGAGGCTGAAGTACGCATGGCTGAAGAGCGAGGATTAGGGATAGCGCAGGAGGACAAAGAGCTTACGCAGGATCTGAGCACGATACTCTGGGTAGAGAGGTGGTCTTGGGCAGAGCATCGAGTTAGAGCATATCGCCCTCATCCATCAACACGTATGGAGGTTGAATTGCTCGTATAGGGGAAAGAGAAGGGTCGAAACACCTTCTCGAGAGGGTTTCAGAGGAAAAGGCACAGGCCTTAATACACGCTTTCGAGGCATGTTGGGGGAATGGTGTATAGATTGATAACGAGGCGAGACACACCACGAGCACGACACATGTTTCTAGCTATGTTCACAACGCTCCGGGAATAGTCGAGACGTGGATGATCTTGAGAGGGGCCATAGCAACGGCGGCGGCGGCGGCGGCGGTAGTGACGGCGAGAACTTGCTACGTGGCGATCGAGACAGCTTACGCAGCCGTGAAAAGTCTGCAGATGAGGCGGGGTAGGAGACTGAGGCGGATGAGCAGTCGATTAGAATCGCTCTCGTCGGGTGGGTCGCTACCAGGTCGCCAGGGGTAGGAGGAGATGGTGGTCGGCGGAAAAGGTGCGAGAGCGCCAAATTTCAACCGCACGGACCCTTGTAGCTCTCCTCCTTCCACAAGTACTCCTGGAATAACAATGAGCTCAAGATAACTCCAAGGACAAGTCTAACTTTCAAGGAACGCACCGACGATCTTCAGTTTACCCGCTCCAAGGGGTCGGTAGCTACAATGAGCATACCGAACGCCTCCTCTGTGAGGCGGTTCACGACGCCTTTTACTCCTGCTCATCCTGAATAGAGGGCCGACGACCACATCGATGCTCCCAACCTCTTCCTTCCAACCCTTCATGTTCCACATCCCCCATAGCAGCACGGAGGAGCTACTAGCTAGGTCGGATGGCACACCAGGGGACTTATCTCTCGTAAGTCATTGTTCTAACCCTAACCCTACGATTGACCATCGTCGGACGAGCGAGCTGATCAGTAGAGTCGATGGCAGCGAAAGGAGAACGTACCGAGGGAGCACGGAGTACTTCAGGCATATAACATAACAGGCTTCTTATAGGGTCTGTGGACGCCGCGTCCTAGGCAAAATCTTCGGTAAACATTGTGTACGTGACCCGGAGAGTGGCACGCTACCACTTAGGTATACCTGGTTGAAGATGGCCGAATGCCATCAGCAGACGTCTTGCTTGGTAAATGAGTTGCTTTTAGTCGTTGATTCAGTCTGTCGTCGTCGACCACCGTCAGGAGACACATCAGTCGACATAGGCCAGCCTAAGACGTACGAGGTCGTATCCGCCCCGGGGAATCCGTTCAGCTTCCTTCGTTTCCGAACTCCTTCGTGCTAACAGCGTGGGCACTTTGCCAGGTATGCAGATAACCCGTGGAAATTTGTGTGTGCGTGTTCAAGCATGGTCACGTACAGCTGTGGTTGCACAGATGGTAGGCGTCTGGAAGCGCTAGTAAGACAGGTGAGGGCGCTATCATTCACGACATAGGAGAGTGCTTACAACATGTGACTTGTCCAGGATTGTGCAGAGATGTGTCTGTGGTTGACATGCAGGAATAGAATGACATCTATCTACTCGACTCTCGCCGGGAGAAGAGCGCCCTAGAAAGCGCGGTGCGTGAGCCACCCGATGCTCAAAGCGCGAAACATAGCGGACATACCTGTGCGTCTTTGCGGCGGCCTTATACCTATAATCTTCTCCCTTCTTTTCCGGTTGTTCACTCTCTTCCTCCACCCTTGCGCGTCCTGTTGCAATTCTTGCTCGGAATGCCCGCCTCCTCTGCGCGTCAACTTGCGTTCACTGCGCGGACGGGTGTGGTGGTCATCGATCGCCACACCCGGTCGTCCGAGTGGCTCCTAGATGTTGCCGGAGAAGTTTTGCAACCACGCGCGTATGGCGGAGGTGCGAGCATTGAGGTGGGATGGGAGGAAGAGAGTTGCGCGCGCGCGCTTGGCGAGGGCGGACGCGCCGCGCGGGCACGTGCCGTGTGGTTGCAAGAGACGCGTCCAATGCTGACCTCACGCGGACGGGACATCGAGAGCAATGGACCGGGGATGCGTTTTGAAGGTTAGGGTTGAGCCGAGGATGGATTGTCTGTGGTACGGGGTGGTCCTCTCAGTGGGCGCGTTGAGTGTGGCCGGTGGTTGCCCGGGCGAGGAGAGGGGTGGCCGCCTGTGAGTCGGGCCGGGAATGCGGAGGAAGACATGATGGAGCTGAGGAAGGAGAGAAAGCAGCCATCAATTGCTGATGCGGGTGCAGCGACGTAGGATGTGGTGGGGGGTGCGCCATGGGGCGGTGGTTGTGAGTGCTCCTTCCCGGCCAGTTAGTCTCGACCCACGTTCACGAGCACAGAGAGCGGGCGTGCCGCGAGGTCTGCGGCGGCAGGTCCCCCGAAACTGTGATAGCTCCACGTTGCAGAGACAGACGCGTCTTTGTGCGCAAGTCACGGGGAGTTCATGTTGTCGCGATCGGGGAGTGTGCGTTTGTTTGTTCCCACTCTTCGCAGACCTCAAAAGGCGGAGACGCGCGCGTCTTTCGTCCATTGTCACTTTCCCTCGCCCATCCGCATTCCCCCTCCCCTTCGCTCACTCGCGACTTCTCTCCCCCTCCCATATCTTTTTGCTCCTCCCCTTTCACCTCCGCCCTCCATCAGTCCTCCATACGACGTTGACTCTTACGTCTCCTTCCAACCCACCAACTCACCAGTCCCCCGTCTCCCCCGCTGCCCGTTTTTCGCGCCTTACGTTCCTCCGCCCATCATCATGTCATCCTACAGCAGCCTCCAGCAGCCTCTTCCTTGGTCGCTGAAGATCGGAACGCTTGACGACTTTTTATTCGTCGTACCCGGCTCCGATTTCGATGCTCAGCTAGAAGAATCTCTTCCGGCGGAACGGTCGTTAGAGGACTTGTCCCTCAACCATCTAGAAGCAACGAGCTTTGATATGGACGTAAACTTTGATGTAGAGGTTCGCATTGAGCTTTTCTCATCCATATGTTGCGATGGCTGGACCTAACCCACATTCTTGCAACAGGCGAAATCATGGGCTGAGGCTACCGGCGGGTGGAACGACGATGAAAACATGGTAGCGCGTAGTAGTGTCCCTGCCGACGGGGATTCTGGCGTCTCAGATAAAACCTCTAAGGACGATGAGGAAAGCCGGAAGCATTTCGAAGAGCCCGTCGCCGCTGTAAGTCCTTTCTCACTTCGTCCATAGAACCTGTTATGACCTCTTCCTCTAGTCCGCCCCCATGTTTGTGGGCGACGGCCAGGACGAGAACCAGCCCCCCAAGGCTGGTTCTTCCAAGGACGTCCAGACGCGCGAGGACCACGGACTGCGTCGATCGGCGCGCAATCTAAAACGCCCGGCGCCCGACGTCCCCACTCCCCCTTCGTCGCCCCCACCAGCCAAGAGGCAGCGAAAGGACGAGACATCTGTAAGTCAACATTCCTATCGCTGAACTTTCTCAACACCCGCGCTGTCGATATTCTCGCTAACCTGACCTTCAAGCAGATGCTCGTTCCTATCCTCCGCGCAACCGCCTCCGACATAAAGCGGTTCTGGGCTCAGGTCGGTGATCCGCCGACCTGTGGAATCAAGAAGTGTACTGTGAAACTCAGGATGAAGACAGCGGCAGAATACCAGGCCGCACAAGATCACATTCGTGCTCATTATGGCATACCCATCGGAGGTCGGGCCTGTAAGAAGCAGGGTGGCCGGAAGACGGCCACCAAGCCAGCTTCCGGCAAGGGCAAGCACCGTTGCCTCTTCAACGGGTGCAACGCGAGGATGACGGAACGACACCTGCTCCTCCGCCATCACAGAGAAAAACACGCGGGATTCGAGTTACTGTGTCCGAGCGCCGGGTGCTCGCAGACATTTACCCGGCACTCAAGCCTCATGCGCCACTTTAACAGCAAGAAGTTGGGGCGCAGTCATATGACTCGTACGTCTCCACATTTGCCATCTTCACTTCGAATACTCATGTGAGATCATATGAAACTCAGGCGAGACATTCCACGCGAAGTTCCGTATGCGACAAAAACAGGTTTCCAATCCGAAGTGAACGCTCCCTCCGACGTTGCATTCGTCCGCGATTTTGTCTTATTCTACGCACTCTTCCTCCAACTTTCGACGCCTCGACTACTCCTATCATCTACAACCCGTTTGCATATCGTCTCCCGTTGTGATACCCCCAGCATCCGCGATACCTCCATCATCTACGATACCTTTCCATACCCTCTCGCGATACCACTGCTCATACCCTGCGATTCCACCTGTACACCGAAAGGACAGTCACCGTCGTCGTCTCCTGCTTTGATACTGCATCGTCCTCTGTAGCCATATAGAATCTATCTGTTGTGACTTTGCTTTCGAGAATTCTTGGACGCGTGTGTAAGAATGTGTTCATGGGTTGAGACCTCGAGCGTGTGCTCGTCGCGTTTCGCGCGACTCGAACATAAACGAGCGTTGACGTACGTCGTCCAAAAAGGTTGAATACAACCGACATTACGTCTAACAAGATACATGCGGCCAAGAGGCGTATAATACACATGGGTGCCCACCAAGTTACACTTCAAGGTCCCCCTTATCGTATGCATGCGACGACGAAGGCGATGTCGGACTACGTTTGTTCCATCCGTGATCTGCGAGCACGCAATATGGTCAACTCTAGAGATCCGCAGTCGCAAGAGTAGGGAAGCGCACGTACCGTTCTCAAAATCAAACTCGGGGTCGTAATCGCGGTCGTCGGTCGTGCGTTCTATGGTCACCATTATTCCCCGGCCGTTGGGGCGAACAGGCGAACTGGGGGGAGAGTGGAATGTCGAGCGGGAGCGTGGGGAGACGGGCGAGAGCTCGATGGTGCTGGGGAAGCTGATGCCGGAGGCGGGCGCTGTGGACGCCCTGCGCGGGTTCAAGACGAGGCGTGATCCCTATATGTATCGCACGGTGTGAGTTCACGTCGTATCAAAATAGAGGGATAGGGTACCGCGAAGGACAACACTACGAGCAACCACCTGGAAACAGTAGGGGAGTATGAGGATGGGTGACGGCGAGGACTAAACTTGAGCGACGTACGTGTAACAAATTCCCGTCAGGGTGGAGTGCACGAGTTTGTAGAAGAGCATGTTGACGAGCATGGTCAAGAAGATAAGCGCGTAGGCCCATGTTCCGTCCGCTACGAACTGCTGCATGACTGGCCCCTTGCCCCATCCCTGCCTGACAGCATCGATGAATTTGCTGATCGTAAGGGCAAAGAGCAAGGTCTCGAAGCTAAGGGAGATGACCCTATATCGTTTAGATCGTACTGATCGTGAGTTATGTACGAGATTTTGGGAGCGGGAAAACGCACCAGTAGTACTGGAATATTGACGGACTAGAGATGACGTAGCACTCGTCGTTATATCCTAGTCTTGGGGTGACGACGGCGAGGATGTAGCAGAGAGATGCAATCTCCGCCACGAACAGGGCACCGAGGACAGTCAAAAGCAGGCGGTTGCGCCCATAGAGGGCGTATACTGCGAAAGCCAAACAGAGGCGTTCAGACAGCAACCCGATGCGCTAAGGAAGATGCTTACCGCGCGTTATGAGAATGACGTCAACCGCGGTGACGATTATCTGTAAGAGCGACCCTTGGACGACTTGCCAAGCGCCACATTGACTCGGTGTATACGAAAGCCCGGTGCTGCCATTGACGTTGATGGCAAGAAGAGCTCTGAAGGGCGTTCGTAAGCGTCTTGGAGCAACCCAGGGAAGCAGTATAGCCTACAGTTGAACCAGCCATGGAATATATCGAGCGACGAGGTACATAGCTTTTGCGGGTGTCCATACGCGCCTAAGCAATCACCGCGCGATCTTCGTGATCTCGACGCAGAAGAGTGTAAGAGATGTCAAAACTCACTGCCATATGAGTTCTACCTACTATATTATCAGCGATCGGGCACGATCTGAGAACGGATGCACATACCTCTTCCGATAACGTGATGAGAACATCCCACGTCAGGATGGCGACGCACGCGACCTGGCTATAGCTGAGGTCACGGGCATCCACGAGAGCAATATCCGTCTCGACGAGCGCCATCTCACGCAACAAGCGTGATGGGCCTGCGAGAGGGTGCGAGACGCGTTTGCTGAGGACTCTCCGTGCTTATCAAGGTGGCGAAGGAGGTGGCATGAGGCAAGCGGGTAGACTTCAAAGAAGGCTCCGAGCCGATCGGGGATAGGACGAAGACGTGAGGCCGGTCCTATGACCGACGTACGAAGCTTGTGTACCGCGCGTGTATTTCGACCAAGCGCCGTCGTGCAGACATCTTCGGAGCGCTAGTCGGCGGTTAAATGCGCGTTACGATGAGAAGCGGGACGCGAACGATGGCCAAATGTATACCTCACCAGAGCTGAGCCGACCATATCGCAGGCCTCCCGAGTTCAACGGGAACCCAATGTTGAGGGAATTGCGAGGTCATCCATAGGGGCTGCGTTGACGAGGAGCCATATGGAGGCTTCCATTCGCGATCCCTGCCAGCCGCTGAACGTCAGTCCCGCGAGTACTCACATAGACTACTGTTGATGAATGGAATAACTGACCGGCAGGCACCATCGTTCAAAGTCAAGAGGTGTCTATCACAAGTTGATCTGAGTTCCCTCGAGGGAGAATGAATGGCTTCTTTTTGACCGGTTGACCGAGGAGAGGATGCATGTCGTTGTGAGCAAACTGTGCTAAGCGCTAACGCCTTCCATTTGCAGCGTCGCGTCCACGTTTATTATGTAAGCGGGCGCTCCACGGACGACGCGTTGCCACCTTCGAGCCGCCACCCGATGCCCTCTAAGTTCCTATCCACTGCACCCTCCTAAACGTGTATACAACGCTACCGTGAAATAGGCGCGTGCGATGTTAACTCTCCCTTGCTGGAAATGTAAACTGACGCTCTATACCTCAGCCAGTGCAGGCTATTGCTCTATTTCAGCAAATTTCTTGAGCCTTGACTGTAACGCGCGCCGACCGCTCGTGGGCTCCCAGTGAGCCATTGGACTTTCTCTCCCCGTTAAGCACCCATATCTTGGTACGTCTGTGTGCATGTCATTCGGCGCGCATTCTCATAAGTAGTCGGGACAGCAATGTCGGTGTCGTCAGCCTACTCATTAGCCTTGAGGGGCGAGATAGCGCGGCGCAAGGCAGACATCTCGGTCCTGCAAGTTGCGCTGAAGGAAGAGGAGCTATACCTCAACGGAACATGTAATAGTATGGCGTCAATTAGTCGCCTACCAGTGGAGCTGCTCTCAGAAATTCTCACCATCTACGCCGATGCGGTAATCTACTTCGACTGGCCAGGGACGCACCTGCCATGGAAGAAGCTGAGGCTCATATGTCGGCGCTGGAACGACGTGCTGTGCTCTAGTCCCAGGCTATGGCGTACCGTTGACGTCTACCGTTCCTCGTCATGGCTCACACTCTGCCTCGCTCGGAGCGGCGCATTGACCCTTGATGTTACGTTTCACAGCCTCAAGTTCCCTCAATCGGGTCTGAGTCAACTTGAAGCCCATGTTCAACGCATTCGATCGCTGAAATTCAATTCCATCAAGGACTCGTGGATCTCCATCCTTACCTCTCTGTTTACTCACGACATGCCGGCCCTCAAGATACTCTCCTATCCTCCAAACAGTTATCCGAACATACCGCGTATGCCCACGGCTCTCCCGCTAGAAGCGAAGCGATTTCCTCAACTGTCTCTCCTCTCCCTCACGCTCATTTACATACCCGAAGACACGGCCCTTTACCGCCATATCGACACCCTCTACCTCGAGGAATGCTCCTCAAAAGTGATGACCATCGATAATCTTCTTGACGCGATCGCTACATGCAACAGCTTAAGAGAACTCAGCTTAAATTCCACCCTGAATCGCCTCCACTCAAGAGCCAACCCAGGGTCACAAGTCCCGTGGCGTGCGCCGATATGCCTTCCTCACATGCAGAAGATCGCTTTAAGAGGCCATGAGACGCAGTATTCCTCCGAATTCCTAGCTCATCTCATCCTCCCCGATACCGCCTCCGTCGTCATCCGTGGGATCTCTCCCAACGCCACCGAGGATGAGCTCTACGGCGGTCTCATCGCTCTCCTCCCGCCCAACCTCTCTTCTGCACTTCCCGTTGTTTCCACCGCGGTTTCCGTGAGGCTCGCCGCCTGCCAATTCCAATACGCTCTCAACAGCTTCAATCCGCCGACGCACACGCTCTCCCCCGTTGGCGCACACCAGCCTCGGCCCCACACCGGCAAGTTGGACCTCTCTCTGTCCTCTCCATCACTCCTCAGGTGGGACAACTGGGTTCTACCGGCCCTCGAGGACCTCGTCGCTGTGTTCGGCTCAGCTGGAGAACGCGTGCGGGTTCTCGAAATCGATGTCACTCACGACGACGTTCGCCGCGCGCACTGGGTAACTGTGTTCAGCGCGTTTCCGGGCATTGAGATCCTCGTCTTGAGCGGATGGGGATACACGAATGCCATGTGGAAGGCGTTACGGCAGGTGGCCGCGGGCCCCACAGGGTTGAGAGCGCTACGGAGGATCAAGTTCGGCAGGTGTCTCAACGTGAATGAGGACATTCTTGACGCGATCGTCGAGTTTGCGCGCGAGCAAGCGGAGAGGGGTGTACGGCTGGAGGAGTTGCGGCTGGCTCCATATCACCGGGATCAGGACTACGAGACGCTGCACGCGGATTATGTGCCGCAGCTCGAAGCGTTGGTTTCTGGGGAGGTAACATATCTGTCGATGTGATGTAGCCTACCCATTGAATGCGCGATCGAGCCTCCTAAGTATCAGTGAGTAGAGTGCGTTATAGACCTTGACGGTATAAGTGACGGTGGCATCAATTTGTGGGGTCTGGGGAAATGCTTAGTTGCCATTATACAGTTGAGGAGGTTGAGGGTGACTCGGCGAGTCGTCGGACGAGATGATGGTCCACGCGGCTAGCGGTGGCACAAGCTTAAGCGCCTCTCCTGACGTAAGTAATCTTTGGCGCTCCGAAAGCGGACCGTTCCGCCGAGGACGACGGCTAGCGCGGCGAACCCGCCGCTCCCTCTTCTCTACTCGCCGTCATTACGTCGTACACCGCACTCCCCCGCTAGACTTCATACTGCGCGAGCTCTATAGGTAAGCTCACCTGCTGTTCGACTACGCTCTCTCTAGTAACCTCATCCTCAATTCCAGTGTTAGCGATCAGCTTCGGAGTCATCCGAGAATCTCTGCCTCATTACCTCAAGACGGACATTCGAGGAGCCGCGAGCGACTTGCTATACCGAACTGGGTGCACCCATTTCGGAGTAAATCGTGAATCCGGTATGGTCCCTGAGCATAGACGTTTCAGACTTGTCGGCTAACGCCTACTTGTAACCCCTCCGTCAGGCTCCAACTTCACGCCGGCTCAGACCCGCGCTCCGACATCATGTCGACCGCGACCGACGCCATGGCGCCGCGACGAGATACGGAGAAAGATGTGCTTCACGTCTCGCCCAAAGAAGAGGACGCTACAATGAATCTCATGCGGCATTCCATAGCTCCCATATGTCGCCTTCCTGTGGAGCTCCTCGTCGAAGTTTTCTCCCTCTACGCCTTCGAGGCGTACGCCTTCAATTGGCGTCTTGGCACCCTCCGTTGGAGAAAGCTGCGGCTGGTGTGCCGTCGGTGGAATGAAGTGCTCTTAGCAACCCCGAGATTTTGGCGCATGGTTGACGTCTTCCACTCACCCTCGTGGCTCACTGCTTGCCTCGCTCGAAGTGGTACAGTCGCCCTCGACATCAGGTTCTACAGGTCTCGGTTGCCTACCGCCGACTTGAGTTTCATGGATCCGCACGTTTCACGCATCAAGAGGCTTCACTTTATATCCGGCGACCCCATCGCTCTCCCGAAACCCGTCGCCCTTCTCAAGAATGCGATGCCAGCGCTGACCACGCTTAGCTACTACCAGCCACCCGGGAAAGATGTACCGATGAGATATGCTTGCCTCCCTCTTGAAGCAGAAAACCTCCCGCAGCTCTCGTCTCTCTACCTCACGCGCGTCCTCATACCTCCCGACATCAAACTTTACCGCCGGATCCATACCCTCAGCATCCATGAATGCCTCGGTTTCAGGGTGACTATCGACGGATTCCTCGACATGATTGCTGCTTGCGACATGCTCAGGTACCTTCGCATCTCCTCCAGCCTTGATCTCCTTTGCTCTGTCGACGCGCCCGAGCGGGAGGCCCCATGGCGGAAAGCAATCTCCCTCCCCTACGCCGAACACGTCGAGCTGAAGGGGCACGAGATGGACTACTCTTCCGACTTCCTGGCCCACCTCATCCTCCCCGATACCGCCTCCGTCATGATCCATGGTATCTCCGCCGAAACGACTGAAGAGCACTTTGAGGGCGGCCTCGTCTATCTCCTTCCTCTCAACCCATCTTCTTCGCTTCCCATGTGCGCCTCGGCGGTATCTATCAATCTCATGGCCTATCAACACGATTACACCCTCGAAAGTGTCGTCTCGAACTGGTGCCCGCCGTACTCTCCGGACGGAAACCGCGACCGGCCCCCCACAGGCTCGCTCTCGCTCTCCTTGAGAGCCCCAGGGCTCCAGGGGTGGAGCTGGCTAGCTTATTCCGCTCTAGAGGATCTTGTCGCGGTATTCCAGCCCTCTGGAGACCGCGTGCGAAACCTCGAGATCGTCGTGAACCACGACTATTTGACCGAAGAGGTGTGGGGAGCAGTGTTTCGCGCTTTTCCTCGGATCGAGTCCATCACGGTCGGTGGGTGGGGGTACCCAATCAGTATGTGGCAGGCGTTGCGGGGGGTCGCTGCAAGCGACCAGGGATTGGGAGCCCTCAGGAGGATCACGCTTACAGGGTGGACCTTGACCGTGGACGAGGAGATGCTGGACGAGGTCATCGCGCTCGTGCGCGAGCAAGCAGAACGCGGGACGCAGACGGAGAGGATGTGGCTGAGATTCTTCCACGGCGATGACCAAGATTACGGGGCCCTGCGGGCAAAGTACGTACCGCAGCTCGAGGCGCTGATCACTGGGTCCGGGGCGGTGATGTATGATTTCATGTGATATAGGATTGCTTGATACTGTCATAGATATACTTACTAGCCAGTCGGACACGTACTAGTACAGCGTTAGTACGACCAGCTCTCGAGTTCCCTCAGAGTCGCGCACGACTCGGTCGTAGAGATCGACGTTGCTTATTGGTCGCTTACTACATAGATCGCTAACCTGTACCTGAACGTTGTTGTTGCTGTTTTCAACCCGGAGATATTCTCGGGCCCAAATAGAAACGATATTCAAGAATGGAGACGGTCGCCGAGAGGAGCGACTGTGGCCACTGGTTACGCGGTTGAACCTGGAAGTTTGAAGCCATGAAGGTGCGAAAATGCTGGTCTCGTACCCAGAAGTGTTAACTCGCACTTCGTGTTTTCTGCGGTAGTGAGGTGCGAGTTAACACGTCTGGGTACGAGACTAGAAAATGCAGCGTTGCACTCGGACGCGGTGAGTCACACACGCATCCGTCTGCGTGACATACGTCACTGTTCCTTCTCCCGTGACCATCATCACGCCTCCGCCGCATGGCGGCAGTTGGGTGGCAGCGCGCCCGTCTTGGCCGCAGGCTGCCCGCTGGCAACCACTCGCTTCTGCCTAACTGCGAGAATCTGTCGTCAACACGGCCATCTATTCTTTGCGGAAGACGCTGGCCATTGTATCAAGCTGAAAGCCCGTGGTAATCCAACTCTATCAAGCCTTACCATGTGGACGACGTACACGAAAATGAACTGTGGAGACAGACCCGGTCGCCGCAACGCTGCTTTTCGGCGGATGCATTATCGATCGTCCTCCATACCGCGATATTTTTGTATCCGCCACAGAATGTGTAAGTCCGAGGATGCCGAATGACCCGTCATAGAAACTCTGATTCTTCTCGCGCTCAGGTAAAACCCGTCGTGCCCACGCAAAAGGCGACCCACAGTGTCATCGCCTATACGCCTGATGTCTCACGAGCACGCCGCACCTATACACCGCCGGATGAGCAAACTACGTGAGGAATGGCGTACATACTATCTATGCCACTGTCCGCATTGTCGCATGTCGCCCGACATATCCATCATGTTTGCGGCGTCTATCTCTGCGGACGACTTCGTGCGCTTCAATGTCTGGTTTCCGTAAGTGCTCCAACAGTTCGCAGCCATTTCATTGACTGATTTCCTCGGATGGCAGCGCACACTCTCGGGAGATCTCCGAGCGTAGGAATAGTTTCAATACGTGAATATATACCCCACGCGACGCACGGGAACGTTCCAGACCGGACAGGGGACCACTCCTCTTTCCCCGTCCCTCTCAGCCCTGGACGTAGCGAGCATCCCTTCCCCTCACTGGCCTCGTGACGTGGATCTTTGACACGGTACGCTCTTCCACGAATGCTTGATTCGCGACTGATTCACGAGTGACTTCAGATGGGAATTCTGCAACAATCTGTCTCGATCGGCTTTGCCGGAATCATCGTTGAAGCCCTTCTGTTCGGAGCGCTTCTTGTAACGTATGTTCGTGGGATGTGGGAGTTATGGAGGAGCAACCGACTATGCGGCGCCACACGAAGAGACCGCATCTTCCTCTGCGCGAGTGCGGCGTTGTTCGTCTTCGCTGGGATGGTGCGTCTGATCCGTCTCAGGTCTCCTTCCACGTATCTAATCGCCATTGTTAAGCATCTCGGCGTGGACATTCATATCGCTATCGGAAGCGGATTTACCAGAGGCGCATCTCTTTCGATGATATCAAGTACGAACACGAGCTTGAACGACCTCAGTTCTATCGGCTGCCTCAAAACCATTTTATACGTTTTCCAAATGTTGATTGGAGACGCATTCATGGTGAGACGGTTTCTACGGATAACTTCACGTTTGCTGACTAGCGAAAAGATTTATAGAGCATATGTCGTCTGGAATAGACAATGGCGAGTGATCGCTGCACCCTGCGCACTACTTTTCGCTGAGCTTGGTAAGCTTCCACATCAACTCCTTAGAACGCCCCGTTAACACCGCCATCGCAGTACTAGGATTCAGCTCTTCTGCGCTTGGTCGATTCGACGTGAATGCCACGAAGGTGAACGCGTGCCTAGGTACCTATCTAGTCGTCACCGTTGGGACGAACCTTCTGGCCACCGGTGCGCGCATATCTCTCTATGTCGTCGTTTCGCATCTCTCACTCTACCGCGTTTTGACACATGTCGACGCAGCGCTCGTCATAGCACCCATCCTCTTCCCACGTCGCCCCGTGCGTGAGTATCGCCCTGAGGGCTCGCGTCTGCGTGCGGTCAAGTGGCGCGTGATGGAATCGATCCTGCAGTCGGCCGCCGTCTTCACGCTGTCCTCCGTAGCGTTCATGGTGACGTTCTTCACGAGCGCCCTCGCGTACAGCCTCTGTCACTCCATCTTCCAGCCTGTGGTCGTAAGTCTTACACACTCCATCTTTCTCTATTGTTAAGTACTGATTGAACTTGTATGCTTTGACTTGGCAGGCACTCGTCTTCGCGCAGACTGTAACGCGGCTTGTGTCGAACTCCGGAGCGGAAGCGGTACCCCGGCGCTCGGTTCTCGATCCGTCACCTCACGGACCGTTCGGTGGCTCTGCTATCAACCTTCCTCGCTCCATGGCTACCCAGGACAACGACTCTCAGAGACGTGATCCGCTCAGCCCCATCTCCATCCACGTGTCGGTGACTACGATGCAGAGCTCCGACCAGGACAGCCTTGCGAAGCTCGAACTCCGAAGTCCAGAAGACCTTTGTGACAAAGTCTGACTCGGGACCCAGGTAGGTTTCACCACTCAACCCTAGTCACATGGTTTGACCTGTATGCGTACCAGACTCAATATACCAGCCAGTTGATAGAACAGGAGATCTTGACCACCACCCGTACAGAGTTGTACCTCATCTTGGACGAAACGGGCGTATTCTAACTTATGAGTAGTAACGACTATATTTAAGCACGCTGACCAGGATTGTCCGCATAAATGATTCATGTACTTGGTACTGGGTAGACGAATCGCGACTCGTCAGCGGCACTCTGACGGCCGAGGAGTCAAATCTAGATCTTCTAGCGATAACACAACATGCCCTCAAGTGCCATCATGATGCCGCCGTACGTCTCCGAACGTCCCTCGAGAATCCAATGCCTTCCCGCCGGTTGTCGAGATCGAAATCTGCAGCAACAGGCCTGCCAGTGACTCACTGCAGCTGGCACACCCGGGCCCGCTTACATACGACCGCCACGAGGTCGTAGGTCATATGCTTGGGCGCTTATGATACCCTTTATAGGGGCGCTGCGGCCGCGCCCCGCCGTTGAGCCTGCTCGCCTTCTTTCACCCACATACCACCTCCGCGTATACTCGACTTCGTCTTCACATGTCTTTAACACCTTTGGAAGCTCCAAGAAAACGCTCACGCGTCGAAGTGGACTTGACAGACGAGGACGCGGGCAGCTCCAGCCTGGGCGCGGCCCTCGGCGCCACCGAACTCGCGCTTACCGCCCTCGAGCTAGTCCAGGGAGCAACGCGCGACAGCGACTTCTGGTTCGAGGATGGCAGCATCATTCTCATTGCCCGGGGAGTTGGTTTCCGCGTCTTCAAGAGCCTCCTCGCGGATCACTCTGGCGTGTTCGGGAGCATGTTTCACATCGCGCAGGCCGCGCCCCTCGCCGGGGACTTGGTTGATGGCTGCCCAGTCATACCCTTGGATGACAGCCCGGAAGATCTGCGCGAACTCTTCAAGTTGATCTTCCCTCTTAGCAAGCACATTCGGTGAGCAGCTCGTCCTCTGACGCCCCAACGCCTACCGGGTTAATCTCTCACGCCTTTGTTCTTCGCTGACCACCGACCACCCTGCAGGCTTTCGAGCTCGGTCCCTGTCATCTCTATCGACATCAACTTCATCTCCGGCATCGTCCGGCTCGACCACAAATATGAGCTCAACAGCCTGTACGAACAGGCTATGGGTTACCTCACGACCTACTACACCACCGACTTCAACTCCTGGGCAAACGGCTCGCACGCTTCCGAGTGGGAGCCCGAGCCAATCCACGCGATCAGTGCGATCAACCTCGCGCGGCTCACCAACACCCCCTCCATCCTCCCCGCCGCGTTCTACATCTGCGCGACGCTCGGTCCCGATATCGCGGTCGGCTTCGCACGCGCGGATGGCTCTTACGAGCGCCTCGCACCCGAGGACCTCCGTCTTTGTCTTGTGTTGAAGGAGGCCCTTGTCGCGGAGAACGCCTCGTCCGCGTACAAGCTCTTTCGCTCGGGTCCCACGGCTTCAGTCATGCCGTTCAACAACGCAAACGCAAACAACACCATGTGCGTCCTCCACGGCCAATGCGGGGACGTCCTCAGACGCGTGTACGAGAACGCAGCCACGGGTCGCGGCCAGCGCGGCCTCTCGTCGGCCCGGGCGCTAGAGAGCTGGGTGGCAGTCGTGGACGCATACGTCCCGCCGCAGATCACGCAGATGCAATTTCATGGCGGCGGTATGTTCATGCAGGGACCGCAGGCCGCGCGCGGAGTGTGCAAGAACTGCCGCTCGAACCTGGAGACGCGCGATCGGGAGTTGCGGAAGGGGATCTGGCGCAAGCTGCCCGAGATCCTTGGCCTTCATATCGAGGGATGGAATGGCGGCGCGGTGTGATGGACGCCGAAACCTTCAGAGTGGGATGGCCGCAGGGAAGGGAGGTATTCATTGCGACAGACCCTCGACAAGAACGTCTGTCAGCGGTCGTCCAAGTTGGAGTCCTATGTATCATAACCTGTAAAGTTCATGGAGAGGGAACACATGTATAGTACTTGGAAAGGTATCCTGCAATACGGAACGCATTTCTATGAGCATGAACTCTTACTTACGTTGTAAATTACTGTATCCTCGACTCGTGGCTGTCAGTCGTATGGCCCGAAGGCCAGGTTGACGGGCGGTGGGCCCGGAAGCTGTAGGCTGTCGCGTGACGTAACGCGTCAGTACGTGACGGTACGCGACTGAAGAAGTCACGTCGCACCAGCAGCACGTACTACTTACGCTCATGATGAGGAGCACTTGTGAAGCGTTCGGATACCGTACTAGTCAAGCCTGTCTCCTAACATTGTCTATCGCTCTAGCCCGTTATCTTCGATGTCTTCTCGTCAGCAGGGCGTCGACAAGATCATCTGCGTGAAAGATGCGCTTCATTGAGAGTCGTAAGGAGAGACGGCGATCACGTACGGCTTGAGAATAGTACTTGAGTACTGGATATCCACTGTGTGTATGGAGATTGAGATGTGCCTGGGTGTATCTCCGTAAGGTGTATATTGCTCCACTGCGCTGTCAAAGAAAAAAGCATGATGGATGGAGGATGCGGGTTCGGAAGCCGGGATTGGCAGCGGGCGCTGGCACAGTGACGCGCGCTCTTGCCTCCTGTCCTCCTACCACCACCATCCACCGAGGCTAGGCTCGAAGGCCTGGTGTCTCTCGTTCGTTGTTCCTTCTGGCGGTTCTCCCATCATCTTCTTAGCAAATAACCTCAAGCTCCGTTAACCATCCTTCAAGGCCAATGTACCCGGTGTAAAAGCTGCCTCACTGACAAGCGGAGAGCGAAAACTACCATCAGCCATGAATGGCCCGGCATCTCATTCATCAACGTTGACTGACGGGTAGGGTGGTGGGTGTTTGGCATGCGTGCATGGATGTGGCGGGTGCAAAGGTTTGCGGATGTCTTGGTACGTTCCCGAGAGATCTGTCGTTACTTCCTACACCCATGTTTCGTGTCGTCTCCTCGCATGCTCGATCGATGTTAACATACATTCTTTCCTCGATCATTACATTGTTCTTTGCGTTCGTTTTGCAAGTGGGTTTCAAGCCGTCTCTATCACTGCGCGTCGATCCAAGTTTTCGACGACGCCCGGCCAAGTCGGTGAGCGTCCTTCGCGCTTCCTCTCTTCTCACACCCCTGGGAACGGCTCGCTGACTTCCGGTCGGAAGTCATTTTGCATCACATGTGCCGCAATATCTGGAAGACCCCAGGCAGCGATCACACCCGATCTATAACAAGCGTCCAAATTATCCCGGTTGCAGAGCATCTTTAGCAGACGTCAATCCCCAGGGAGGAGTCTAGAGGCTGTACGACCGGGACGTCGCACCACTATGCCGCCATCAAGCCGTGCAGATCCATTCTGGCCCATCACCAAATCCTGACGGGGATGCACACGGGTTAGCTCCCGTGAGCGTTGAGGCTACTCGCCGTGTGAGTTTGCCTCCACCATCGCAATTCTCCGTCTCGTCAATGCAAGCCACCTTCTCTGACGCACATGATACCCCGTCAGGCCCGCAGCTCCACGACCGGGCGTACGGGACCGTGCCCGTATTACGTGGAGTGGACGCGTACGATGCGCATATATCTTTGGCGGCTTGCGCTCCATAGAACACCTCAACTCGGCTCCCCATGTTCGACCGCGTCCTGCTCGTCTGCCGTGTGGCACTTCCCCTGTGCATTCTCGGCTATGTCTCCACGACCGCGTTTGCCCAGTCGACGTCCAGTGTTACCCTAGGTAACACCATCATCACTGGCAGGTCCCAAAATTTCGGCGGCATTAGCGTCGATTTCTTCGGAGGTGAGTCTACCTCTCTTTTTTCGGTGACATCCTGTGTTGCTGAGGTTCCTTTTCATTTGTGCGTTCCCTCAGGCATCCCCTTCGCAGAACCGCCCGTCGGAACGCTGCGCTTCGCACCTCCTGTTCCGCTAGCGTCCATCAACGCGCCTACGTTGGACGCTACACAGTTCGGGCCTGCCTGCGCGCAGTTGGCTGTAATTATCACCGGCTTCGCAGTAGCGCTTCTTGCTGATAGCTAACCGCCTGGCAGACGACCGTGACGGGACCTTCTTCAGAGGACTGCCTCACGCTGAACGTCTTCCGGCCCACAGGCACAAGCGCAGCAGCTGCGCTCCCGGTCATGGTGTGGATATACGGCGGCGGCTTCGCAGAAGGCCAGACCTCCATCTACAACGCAACGGAGATGATCATACAGAGCGTCTTACGGGTAAGTCCCGACATCCGTCGTGGCGTGTGTCTATTCGAGTCGTTCTGCTTACCACTCATCATCTTTTTGACAGGGAACACCAGTCGTGTACGTGAGCGTGAACTACCGAGTCGGCCCGCTCGGCTTCCCACAGGGCGGCGAGGCCGCCGCGCGGGGCGTGTTGAATCTAGGCCTGAAGGACCAGCTTGTGGGCCTGCAGTGGGTCAAGGAGAACATCGCCACGTTTGGTGGAGACGCGTCCAAGGTTCGTTTTCGTTTCGACGCAGTGTTGCTACAGTGGATAGAAGGCGCTAGTTGACACGACGTCTGACAGGTCACAGTTTTCGGTGAGAGCGCGGGTGCGATATCTATCGCGGACCTGTTCCTCAACTCCAATCTCGAGAACCTTGTCCGCGGTGCAGTGCGTTGTTTATCTCTGCCCAACACTTTCTCCAATCTCACATCCGTCTCAACTCATAGATCCTAGAGTCCGGCTCGGCGGGTACACTGCCCGTTCTCAACGCCACGCAGCGTGAGCCCGCGTGGGACACGTTCGTCTCCGCCCTCCCAGGGTGTGCGGACACCATCGCCGCTGGCACGTCTATCCCATGCGCGCGGAACGCCAGTGTTGAGGACATCCTCGAGGGCTTCGCTAAGGCGGCGGCACTCATCCCGGGGGAGTTCATGTTCGCGCCCGTCCTCGACGGTCCTGACGGTGTCATCCCGGACTTGCCGTCGCGGCTCATTGCGAAGGGCGCATTCTCAAAGATCCCGTTCATCGCCGGGACGAACCTCGACGAAGGTGCGTTTCCCTTTCGTATACTCCTTGTTGTGCTCAGCTGAAGCGCCCCACGATCCCCCAGGCACCTCTTTCACCCCCCAAAACATCAACACGACCGACGAACTCATCGAGTTCATCGACGTCATCGACCAGCCCTTCGCCACCACCCTACCCGCGTCCTTCCAAGGCGACGTGCAGGAGCTCCTCGCGCTGTACCCGGACGACCCCGCGCTCGGGTCGCCCTTCGGCACGGGCAACGAGACGTTCGGCGCTGGGGCTGAGTACAAACGCGCTGCGGCGATGGTCGACGACGTCGCGTTCCAAGGCCCGCGGCGGGCGTGGATCCAGGCGGCGAGCGGAGCGGGGGTCAAGACGTTCGGGTACTTGTTCACGGACCAGAACGCGGCGCTACAGAACCCGAGTTTGGGCGGTGAGTCTCCTCGTTACATGTCCCCGTCCGCACGCGCGGACGAGAAGCCTGAAAAGAATGTTGTGCTGATGACGAGATACAAACAGTGACGCACTCGCGCGAGATTACCTACGTGTACGGCGAGGAGGCGTTGACGAACCCGAGCGCTGGCTCGCGCCTGCTGAGTGCCGCGATGGTCGACTACTGGCTCTCCTTTGTGGTCAGTCAGACCCCAAACGACGGAAAGGGCATCCCGAGTGCGTCTCTTCTTCCTCGTTCATCTGTGACGAACTCTCTATTATGATCGTTTCGCTGACTACGCCTTCAGGGACCGTCTGGCCGCAATACACGCCCGACAGCCAGGTACGTATCTTAGCGCTTCATACACTGGGTCGCGGAGCTGACGCGCGACGACGACGTGTAGAACCTCATACAGCTCGACCCGACCACGTTCACGAATTCGTCCCTCGCCAACTTGGCGGTCATTCCGGACACGTACAGGGCTCAACAGATCACGTTCATCAACTCCATCGCGGCCGATCTGGGAGAGTAGGGTTCGGACGACGTGATGCGTGTTGACAAGGGTACCACGCAGTTCAGTATATGTTCAAACTAGCACGTTTCCTTATATTATCGAGCCAAACGTTATCCCATCTAACTCGCCAGTTTGTTCTGTTCAATAGACGAATTGTGGTGCGGATGGGCCCTGCCTGCGCATCTGTAGTAGCCCCAAGTTAAAGACGTTGACCATTTAGACTATAACCTACGAGTGGCTTGTATGCAGCACAACTGACCTTGTGAGAGTATTCAGTTTTCTTCCTCCAACGCCCATCCTCCTATTTCGCCGACGCCCATAAGCATGGGGAGCTTCTTCCAGATACTCTCGCGACCGTCACGATCGCAAGCCAAAAGAAGGTCCTTGCAGGGCCCGCAAAGAGAGCCGTAATCTGCGTTGTTGCAAATGTAATTCGGCTCCCACGATACAAGCACCGAAGGATCCAGGGTGTCGTCAGTATCCAAGACAGCCCGTAGTCGCGCCGATATTCTCTCCGGACAGCGCGACGGTGTCTTGCAGACGTCGTTCGGAATATTACTGTCAAAGATATTGAGGAGGAGCCGTGGAACTTCCTTCACCAGTGCTTCACGACCATTCACATATCGTACGAGATCTTCCGGGCTGAGGTGTTCAACTTGCCCATCTTCGCGCGTCCATCCCTCGAAAATGGAGCCACCAAGCTGGCAGCACATATAGAGAGCGGAGGGAAGGATAGAAGGTGTGTTGGTGAGGCGCGCGATGCTGATAGCTCCAATGGCGTATTGCGGGGGATGTCGACGCAGGCCGAAGAATGCACTCGCGGAAGGCTAGAGCTTGAGAGCTCAGGGGGGCGCGTACGCGCCGTCATGACCACACTATTTGTTTTCATAGCCCAAGTTGTGCAAATATCGTCGGTCTGGGCCTGGCGAGCGCTGTCGTACATGGGTGGCTGCGAGATCTCCGGAACGTGTCATTGGCTGAGCAGTCTAATCTATTCGACGTATACAGCTGCAATGTGAGTTCTGTGCATAGGTCTTGAATACTTACGGCACACGAAACGATACGGAAAATAGCTCACTAAGCACGACTCCTCAGGCTGTCTCCGGAAACGTAGAACTAGTGTACACTGAGGTGAGATCGTCAGCGACCTGTATGTCCCGAAGGACGTCCACATGTGATAAGGGGGACTCACGTTATGAGGATTCGCTTTCCTCCATCGAGTCTGCGGCCCACCCTTCTATATCGCCTACACCCATGAGCTCAGGCAGCGTGTTCCAAATGCGCTTGAGGTTGTCGTTATTGCGCTCTAAGAGAACGTTCGAACAGCTTTCGCAGAGCTCTCCGGCGCCTTCGCGCTCGCGGATTACGAATTTCCAGTGTTTGAGTACCGAAGGACCCAGGGCTTCATGTTTACCCAGCATGGAGCCCCGCAACAGCCACGAGATCGTCTTCGGACATCGAGTTCGTAACGTGCAAGTGAAAGTAGGAGTACTCTCGAAGATGTTGAGGAGCAGCTGCGGTACTTCTTTGAACAAAGCTTGACGGCCGTTAACGTATCGTACGAGATCTTCTGGGCAGAGGTGTTCAACGTACCCGTCCTCACGCGGCCATCCGTCAAGAATAGAGCCACCGAGTTGACAGCACATGTAGAGAGCTGAAGGAAGGATGGAGTGGGTGCCGGTGAGCCGTGCGAGGTTGACGGCTCCGATGGCATGTTGCGGAAGTAGCTTTCCGACACGGGGGCTGTCGAAGTGGTGGAAATTGTCGTAACTCTTAGGGTAAATCCCCTTGAGACAAGAAAGGGCTTGCTGAACAACGTCTCCCACGAGGTACTTGTGGGATAGCCGTATGACCGAAGATAGCTGATCGAATGTGATATACGTGCTGTCGTGGAAGAATCTGTAGATTCTGGTGAGAAGACGTGCCGTACGATCCAAATGAGGACATACAGTCTGCGGGTGCATCAGCAAAAATGTAAATTTACCGGGCGCGATTTTGTTGCGCCGCGGACGTTGGTTCGCATCCCGGTAAGGGCGGCGGGATCGCTAACCAGTAGAATGTATCGCGATGACGGCACAGGCATCGGGACAGGACGCGACGTATCGCGACACGGGCGCCAGCATCCTGGTGTATCGCGATACGGGCGACGTCATCGCGTTACGCCGGGCCGCATTGAGATGCATCAGGATGAGGCTGTAAGCATCACGTAGAATTGCGATACATAAGGTCTACTTGCGTACCCATAAATTCACTGAATCATGCTGCTTAACTTAGTATTTGTTCTTTGAAACCTATGTTCGTGCGCATACTTCAACGTTTCGAGCAATCCCTCTTCGACTGGACGAGCAAACATTGGCGCCGAGAGGGCTTGGATCGGAAGGTGCTGCCAAATCGAGGCCGGAGATGTCTACTTCTGGTAAGTGATTGGAACTCCGCGCCGTCTTCGATCTTTCGAGGATAAGACGGCGGCGGCGTGGTTTCGTCCCTCGCACTCGACTTCCTCGTTGTCCGTTCTCTCCCCCATACCTCTCTCCTCTTTGACTGTGACAACTGCGGCTGCACTGGCCCTCCACATCCTTCTTCTCTGTGCCCTCGGCCGCCGCCGTTTCTGTCTTCCTCTGCCAGTTCCTTCTCCCCGTTTTCACCTCAACCTCGGGCTTGTCTGGATGGACGGCGGGCATTGTCAGCTGGTAATTCATCAAGGAAACATTCTGTACGCTTATGCAGAGCATGGGTCAAGCATCAGTGAGTATTTTCCCGTCCTCTCACTGCGCATATACCCATCATCCTCCGAGTCCGCAATGGCTTGATTCTCTTCGCAATCTCTGCCCGCCCACGCCCGCTCCCTTGTCCTCAGACTCGCTCTCGAGTCTCGTACGATGAGTCCCCCTCGTCTACTGTTCAGCTCATCTCTAATTCGCCCCTCGAACTCATCTCTACTGTGCCTTTTCTCGCACTTCACCGCTATTGTCCCTGTAGTGTATAGTCAATCATGTTGCGTAGATAGGAAAGGAACAAATCTATGTTTGCTTGAATTATTAACTATTGGTTTGAATGGAACGCTCCCCGATGTGACCAATGCACCCCAATGACCCCAATACACCGAGGTAATCGCGATGCATTGGGCAGCATCGGGATGCGGGCGCCTGTATCGCGATGCGTTGGGTGCCATCCCGTTCGGTTGGCTACATGAATGATCAATCCAGATAAAAGGGGTGTATTTTATTGATTGTATACTATTGGGATACTGCCCGGCGCATTAGGGTAAATATACATTTTTGCTGATGTGCTTGGCAGTAGCACTCGCAAGAAATGTCTCACGTCTTCGCACGAGTCGGAGAGCTGTACCATAGGACACCCATCGTACATCTCTTCTGGACGTGCGGAAGACGATGCGAACATGTCGGCGAAGACTGGGGACTGCACCACTAAGAGGCCGCGATAGACGCGGAACGCGGCGTCGCCGGCGACCAGGACCACATTGCCGTCTTGCAGCCATAGATCTTTGTCGCGTTTGAGAGACGGTACGTCCACCTTCGAGGACTCATCTGCGTTTTGTGCGTTATCAGAGGTACGGGCCCGCTTGTACGGGCGACGGGCGGCTCGCGACATTTTGTGGTCGGAATAAACCCAGTCGGGACGGTGGCAGTACTTCACCGAAAGCCAAACTTGTAGAGGTGCCGCGACGCATGGCGCGCTGGATACGATTCCACTTGGTCGATTCACATATATTTATTATTCACGCTATCTCCCGAACTTGACTGTGCTATAATCTGCAGGACGCGATCCAGCCCAAGTACTGATTAGCGCGTTGTGTAGGTAATGCATGGTCATGAAATCGAGCGGTAGTGACGACTAGGGGTTCAGAAAACGACGATTGGCTTTGTGAACATTACAAATACATAAGGGTGACCTAGGAACTACTGCGCCATCTTTTGAATGACACTGCGTAGACGAGAACGTGTCACGCGTGTTTCAGGGGCAGCTGCAGGCCGCTGTCGCTGCGAGAGCCTGCGCGAGCGCTGTCGTCGCCATCCACTGTTTCAACCAAATGTTGTGTCTTGCCTGCAACCTGTGCCCCTATCAGACGTGCTACAAACCTCACGAGATGTCCCTATTGATAGCTCTTCCGCTCTTTCCATCTCGTTCTTCGAAGGACGCACTTTCGCTGGACGACCGTGGTAGCAGCGCACTACTGCCGAACAGTTGAGGCTGCATCTGCCGTTTATGAGATGCGAAGTTCCGCACGTCCGATCCTACGTCAGGCTAGTCCGCGTTCCTTCACCTTCAAAGAATGTAAGGCCCAGCCAACTACTACAGTGTGCGAGAACCGTCACAAGACTTCAGCCTTAGGAAGAATGCAAGTCAGTACAGATTCCAGAATGAAACGCAAAGCCACTTCGAAGTTCACGTGTCCCGCGGAAACATTCGGGTGGGGATCAGATGAGCGGGTGCGATCGGGTGCCAGTCGCGCATCGAAAAAGTCGGAATCGGGTGGACGGGGACCAGACGGATGGAGATAAGATGAAGATAAGATAAACGGTGCCACGTCTCTGCCGAAAAAGGGGGGTGATACATCGTTAAGGACGATTCCCAAGTGGAATCGTAATTTCCAGGAGGCGTTACGTTGCGCGTCATGTCACTGCACGTGACAACGCGTCTCAGACCACGACGCGTCAGTGTCACGACCCCGATCGAGTCGGAGCCTCGGGCCGGAGGGTGTCGCCATGACGCCCTTCGGTCGGTGCCAAAAACGCCGGTTTTGCCGGCTCGCGCCGGCGGCCGGTCTCAGACGCAGGGCATGCACACGCCGGGTGCTATGTTTGTTTCTCTTCGTCTCTTTCCCAATGTTCTGCGCTTCAGATGCACACAGCCTCTGCGGTTCGTCTTCCAGCGGGTGTTTTTCGCTGGTGCTTGCTTGTCGCACGGGCCGATAATCGAACGTTGCTCGCGCTAAAGTTGGCCTACCCCCGATCTTACTACCACCATGCATCAATCGAGGGTATTGTATATGCCGTCGACACATCCGTGCATATGATAACAGACGGTTTGTTTTTCCGCTCGCATCCGGGGCGCGTCATAGAAGTTCCTGACCGAAACGCCTTGTTTCTCGACGACGATCTCGTCGGTCTCGACATCCCGCTATCCCCGTTGTCCAAACATAGACCCGGCCCATCGTTAAAACTGGTCGCGCAATGCGTGACCGGGGCACGATGTTTTCCCTCTTACCAGCACTCCACTTTCTTATACTCTCCGCGTCGCTCCTTACATGCACGCCAAGCGCAGGCGCACGGCCCCAGCGGTATCGGCGCGATGGAGCTTCGGCGACCGCCACGCTGAACAATACTGTCGTTACTGGAGTATCGCAGACCTTTGATGGGGTCGGTGTCGACTTCTTCGGAGGTACGGCTCGTTTCTCCTCCAAGCGGCTTGAGTGGTAGCTGACTTCCTCTGGACGACAGGTATCCCCTTCGCACAACCGCCTTTGGGCGCGTTGCGGTTCATGCCGCCTGTCGCCATGGACTTGAACGCCTCAACGCTGGACGCGTCAGCGTTCGGCGCCGCGTGCTCCCAATTCAATGTGAGCTTTCATGAGACGCGTTCTTGAGTACTTGCCTCTGACGCGCCTCCGCGCCACAGTTCACGGGATCTTCAGAGGACTGTCTTACCGTCAACGTATTCCGCCCATCGGGTACGAGCGCAGGCGCGGCGCTGCCCGTCATGGCGTGGATATACGGCGGTGCCTTTATCGAAGGCAGCTCTTCGACTGCGAATGCCTCTCAGATCATCCTACAGAGCGTCTCTCGTGTGAGTGGTGCATAGACCCCAGATATTCGCTCTGCTCATACCGTACACGAATCCTCCGTAGGGAACGCCAGTGGTGTTCGTCAGCTTCAACTACCGCCTCGGACCCTTCGGTTTCCCGCAGGGCGACGAGGCCGCCTCGCGTGGCGCGCTCAACCTCGGTCTGAAGGATCAGATCACTGCGCTTGAGTGGGTCCAAAGGAACGTGGAGGCGTTCGGTGGTGACCCTAAGAAGGCAAGTATCGCGGTCAAGACCATCTTCAGCTATGAGCTGATTTTCGACGTACGCCAGGTGACTGTCTTTGGCCAGAGCGCCGGATCCATCTCGATCGCGGACCTCTACCTCAATTCCGGTCTGGAGAACCTCGTCCGCGGCGCGGTATGTCACGCGATCATTCCCCTCTGTCGAACGAACACCGTTAACAATGGGTTGCTGCTATGCAGATCCTAGAGTCCGGCTCGACGGGTACTGTGCCCTTCTACAACGCGTCGCAGCGCAACCCCGCCTGGCTCAACTTCACCGCCGGGGTCTCGGAGTGCGCGGACGCTGCCGACGACGACACGTTCCCGTGCCTGCAAAGCGCAGACACCGCGACGCTGGTCGCTTCCTGGCAGCAGGCAGCGGACACGCTGACCCTCACGGGCGGCTCGAACCTTTTCGTCCCTGTTATCGATGGCGCGGACGGTCTCGTACCTGACCTGCCCTCGAAACTCTTCGCGGCGGGGAAGTTTTCCAAGATTCCGTTCATGGCGGGCACAGTCCTCGATGAAGGTTCTCAGCTCATCTCCGCTCGCGAACATCGCTGACTTGAATTCCTTCGCCTCTCAGGTACTTTCTTCGTCCCGCAGACCGTCTCCTCCCAAGACGAGCTCGCCTTCCTCCTCGCCGTCGCCGAGGTCCCCTTCACCAACACCTCCGACCTCTCCGCCTCCTTCCAATCCGACGAAACCAAGCTCTTCGAGCTCTACCCCGACGACCCCGCACAGGGCTCCCCTTACGGGACGGGCAACGAGACGTTCGGGCTGAGCAGCCAGTTCAAGCGCGGCGCGGCGATCATCGGCGACGTCAGCTTCCACGCCCCTCGGAGGATGTGGATCCAGGCAGCAGCCGCAGCGGGCGTGTCTACGTACGGGTACCTCTTCGCGGACCAGAATGCGGTGACGGAGGCGGCCTTGGGCGGTAAGCGCTCTCCACTCCCCTGTTCGAGATGAGACGAGACGGACGCTGATCGAACGGTACTGGTAGTGACGCACGCGTCGGAGGTGCCGTACGTCTTTGGGGAGACGGCGGTGTCGAGCTCGAACGCGAACGTACGGTTCTTGAGCGAGGCGATGCTCGACTACTGGCTCTCGTTCGTCGTGAGCCAGACGCCGAACGACGGGAAGGGTGTCAGCAGTGAGTACCCCCGCTTGTAGACTGTTTGTTCTAGCGTGACAAACCGCGTATTTTCTCACCGCAGAAACGGAGTGGCCGCAGTATACCACAGACGTGCAGGTACGCCGTATCTCGATCTCTCCGTCCCTTGCATTCGTTGCTCACTATCGCGTTTCTGGCACAGAACCTCGTACAGCTCGACACGACGTCGTTCGCCGGCACCTCTTTCGCGAACTTCTCCATCATCCCAGATACCTACCGCGCGGAGCAGATCTCGTTCATCAACTCCGTCGCGGCCGATTTTGCACAATGAGTCACGTATACCGGGAGATGATGTATATACCCTGTGACGGTACGATCTGTACAGCAAGTGATCCCTTCGTTTGAGTCATCCTGTTGAATGATCAGCTGGGCCGGCGGAGACATGACATTCAATACTCACCCGAAACACTTTCATTATACGCAACGTGCGATAACGCAACGCTCTCATACCCTCAGATGATCCTGTTCTACGCTAATCTCTGTTCTTCTCCATGCGCACGGTCCGCATCTCCCGGTTAAGCGCTTCTGCAAACGTGCCCTGTCCGTAGCGGCGCTCGCCGATTGACTCGGACGTCAGATTGGGGAAGGCCTCGACGAAGGCGCGTGCGATGGGCCTCAACGCAGAGACGTCCTTGGACGCTAGCAGTGAGGAGCCGATCCTGAGGAAACGCATGTTGACGTGCGGGCTGTTGTTCCGCGACCCATCGCTCGAGGATCGCTCGGGGTCGTCTTGGTGCTCAACGTCCTCCCGTCCAACATCACTGCCGCCTATCGCTCCTGCCTGAGTACGCGGGCCGCCGTCAGCCATGCACGGGAGCTCCAGCGTCTCCAACCTCAGGTGCGCCCGAGAGAACGCGAGGATCGTCTCGAGCGAGGGCCGCTCGTGTTGCGGCGGCGGGTAGGCCTGGGTAAGTTCCACGTCCAAAGTGTAGCAGAACAGTGAGAGGTGAGGCCACGCGCTGATCAGCGCGCGGAGCGCTGCGTCATTGGCGTACAGAGGTGGCTGGTGTATAGCCCGATCGAGGTCGGTCGTGGATTTGAGGCCGATTGTGATGATGAGGTGTTGCAGCGAAGGAAGAGAGCGTACCCCGTGCACGAGGTCGTCGAACGTGGGTGGAATGCGAATCTTGCTGAAGTCGGTTAGGACGAGGCGGAGACAGACGAGGGAGGTGGAGAGGGACTCGTTGATCAAGCGGATGCTAGGAGCGCCGTCGTGCCATTCATCGGAATGGGAACTGGCAAATTGGCACATCTTGATGTACAATGTTATCTGCTCCGCTTGGCGAAAGGGCGTAGTCGTCATGAATGCGGCAAGTACTTTCACACGTGAAGAGACCCCGAGTGTGCGAACTGCGTCGAAGGTGTTTGGCGGTAAACTTGTCTCGTATATGTAACCTGTCGCTATAGGGGCCTGATCAAGGGTGATGTATAGGCAACGAAGCTTAGGGAAACTTCCCAATTTGCGGACAAGAGTCGAAGAAACCTGAGACCGGGCATGGAGCATTAAGGTTTCGAGGTGACCAAGTGTGGAGAGTGGGGATAGACCATCCAGCAGCTCGGGGTGACAGTTCAGAGACAAACTGCGAATTCTCTTCAACGTTGGATGGAGGGAGGCGAAGACGGTGTCAGATAATGTCCCTGGAAGGTCGCAAGAGACGCCCAGATGTTGCAAGGAGGACATCGGACATAGTCCGGATAAGTCTTCCAGGGAATGAATCCTCGTGGAGACGTCATGAAGCTCGCACAGTCTTGGAAAGAGCTGCTTGTTTGGATACCATCTCGACCATGTAGGAAGCAGGCGTGGTTCACGGAAAGGTATAGCGAGAGAACGCACACGAGACGTGTATGTTATAAAGCGACTGAGAAGATTCTGGTCCGGTTCCTGCACAACGATCAATGGTCGCATCAATAATACACAGAAGTGAGTATCGTCCAACAACTCACCTCGACTCGGATGATTACTCGGAGTCCCAGGCATCGCATGAGGCCAAATAGCTGCTGGCCGTCAACATCCCTCCACAGAAGATCCAACGCGGGATCATAGAAGGCGCGACACACTCGGGAGACCCGAGCTAAAGTACGCTGTTGATGATGAAGATCGAACCATTTAAAGTCTGTATGGTAGACAGAATCATGTTTGTGTTGTTGCCAAGCTGAACCCAGGTCTGTCGACGGCCCCGGGTCAAAGTAGCTCAGGATCGGGTTCAGTATATCGTCGCAGAAGAGAGCCGTCGATACGACACTCATGATGAAGTGAAGAGGGGTTGAATGATGTCGATCAACGATAAACTTAAAGATAATCTGAGTGTCTTGGCAAATATCCCGCGAGTATGCGTATTAGGCGCCCGAACTCGCCCTCCTCCACGTGGCCGACCGACGCTTAGCGCTTACTACCTACACTGACCCAGATACTTCAAACCGTGCGGAGCAAATCTCACTCATCGACGCCGTCGCGGCTGACTTTAGCTATGAACGGCGTACTGTATACCGGTAGTACTTGTTGTGATATCGGACGTATCGGACTCGTTAGTAGGTACATGCGCAATTCTCGCGCAATGCTTTGCTTAGTAACTCCCCAGTTCCTATCGTATTCCGGTCTCAGTCTACCGTGTGGTTTGTCTAGAGTACCATACTAGTCACTCGTTTATATACCCTCTCTGTCTACGTACTCGAATTGAGCTTCTTTGCACGCTCTCGTGCTCGTGACCGTTCACAGTACTGTACTATTTCACTCAATTCGACAGGCCCTGTGACGTGTGACACGGAAATTTCGGTTTCGATTTTCGACAACGGCCCCGGTGAGCCGTGACACGGGGCGGGATTTCGACGGATTTGGGGCGGTTTCGGGCGCGCGTCAGCGCGCCGCGCTCCGACGCCTTCAAGCGCTCGTGGGCGAAATTCGACGATCGTGGAGGTGACCCGTGACGAGCGCCCAAATTTCGTTCATCTGAGGGCCCGGTGACCGTGACAATTCGAATTGAGTGAAATGGTACAGTATGTAGGGAGCATTGCCATTCTTGTACTAACCCTGCTCTGAGCTCATTTTCCTCATGTGCAACGTGCGGTAACCCAACGCTCCTGACGTCCTCCCCTTCGAAATTATCCTCGGCTCTCCTCCGCGCGTACTATGGCCCATATCTCCTGATGAAGCGCTTCTGCAAGCGTGCTCTTTGCATACTGGTTCTCGCTGACAGAGGTGAGATTGGGGAAGGCCTTGATGAACGTCCGCGCGATGGGCTTCAGCGCGGAGATGTCCTCACAGGGCAATGCGGCGCCGATCGTGAGATGGCGCATATTGGGGTGCGGGTTGTCGACCAAGGATGGATCGCACGAGACCCGCTCAGAGCCATCTTCGTGCGCGTGGTCCTCCTGAGAACACGAGCCGCCGTCAGCCATGCACGGGAGTTCCAGCCTCTCCAACCGCGGATGCGCCCGAGCGAAGGCGAGGATCGTCTTGAGCGATGGGCGCTCGTTGTGCGGCGGTGGGTAAGCAACGCGGAGCTCCACGTTCACAGTATACCTGAACAGGGACATGTGCGGCCATACGTTCGTAAGCGAGCGGAGCCCTGCGTCACTGGGGTATAGCGGTGGCTGGTGTGTAGCCCTGTTGAAGTCGCTCACGAACTTCCAATTGAGGACGATGACAATGCGTTGCAGTGAAGAGATGGAATGTATCCCATGCACTAGGTCGTCGAACGTGAGTGAAACAAGAACCCTCTTGAAGTCGGATAGGACGATGGTGAGACAGACGAGGGACATGGGGAGAGCTGCGTTGATCGAGCGAACGTGAGGAGCGCAGTCATGCCATATGTCGATGAAACGGACATTTTTTTGGTACATTTTGATCCGCAAGGTGATTGTCTCCAACCGGCAAAAGGGCATAATGGCCACGAACCCAGCGAGTTCTTTCACGCATGAAGATGCCCCGAGCGTACGAAGTGCGTCGAAGGTATTCAACGGCAAAGCTGTCTCGTATATATGGCTTGTCGCAGGACCAACTTCATCGAAGGTGATGTATAGATGACAAAGCTTTGGGAGACGGCCTAATTTGCGCAGAAGAGACGAAGAAATTCCGGCTTGAGAATGGAATACCAAGGCTTCGAGGCGATTGAAGTTTGGGAACGGGGATAGATCGTCTAAAACCTCGGGGTGGCAACTGAGAGACAAACTGTGAAGTACCGCCGGTACGGAATGGAGGGGGGCTAAAACGGTGCCGGAGAGAGCTGTTGGGGGGTCACAAAAGACGTCAAGATGCTGTAAGGAGGATATCGGAAACAATCCGAATAGGAGTTCTGGAGAATAAAGGTCCGTGGAGACGTCATAGAGCCCACGCAGATTGGGGAAGAGTTGCCCGTCCGGGTACCACTTCGACCATGTTCGAAGCAGGCGTGGCAAGCGAAAGGGAAGAGAGATCGCGCGCACACGGGATGTGTACGTCTGAAAGCGGCTCAGACAATCCGGGTCAGGTTTTGTGAAATATTTCTGTCAGGTTGACAAGGGTCGCATCAACGATACACGGGAGCAAACGTCCGTCTTACAGCTCACCTCAAGCACAACAAAGAGGCCCAAGCCTCGCATAAGTCCATACAAATGTTCGCCATCGATATCCCTCCACAAGAGATCCAACGCGGGATCATAGAGGGCGCGACATACCCAACAGACCCGAGCCAAAGTACGCTGTCGATCAAGGCGTTCAAGGCGTTCAAGTTCTCTGTGGTGGTAGGTGTCGTCATCACTGTGCTGTAGCCAAGCGGAAACCTCGAAGGCTCGCGGTGGCAGGTCCGTCGGCGGTCCCGGGTCCAGGTAGCGTAGGATCGGGTTCAATATATCGTCACAGAAGAGAGCTGTATGTATAGCACTCATTATTGGGGGAAGAGGCTTTGGATGATCAGCATAGATTGTGTCTAGAGCCTTAGGAAACGGTGATACGTCGACGTTCAAGCTCAGAGTCTGCCAGGCCGCGTGACTCGGACAATCTCGGAGGCTGTCAGCGGATGTCCCACCCACGTGGCGGCTTGATGCAGATCGGCGCTTACACATGTGCCTCTGACTTTCCGAGTTCCCGTCGTTCTCTTTGGCCTACCGCGCTGCCCGTTGCCAGTAGGGACGGCACATCTTCATGACACGCCGTGGTGGTACTCTACTAGTGCACCTTGACGATGATGGTCGAAAGGCATTACCGACTCGCATGTATCACGTAAGTTTAGGTGCGGATCTTCACTTTGACTGTTTGGTTCACACGTCGGGTGCTGTGCTGTCTGATCCTCCCCCGACCTTGTCTCAGATCAACAGGCTTGTCTGTCCGCTCACACCCGGGATATCTTGTGGAGACTTTCACTGACACCATCGGCCCAACAGACCGCCATTCTCGATGGTATGGAAGCTGTCTAATCACAAGCGCAGCGCGCCCTCAAAAGCAATGGTACACCGCGGGAAGACTCCAGGGCACCATGTTCTCCCCCATACCGGTACTTTGTTTTCTCGTGGTCGCCGCATCAGTCCAAGCATGGACGCCGAATGCGGCCGCACGCCTCCAACCGCACCGACGTAGCCCGGCCTCGGCCATCGTGACACTCAACAAGACTGTCGTTACTGGGATATCGCAGACGTTCAATGGGACCGTGGTCGACTTCTTCGGAGGTGCGACTCATTTCCTCTTTCTCAGGCGGCCCGAGCTGTGACTGACTCTCTTTCGCGCGGCAGGCATCCCTTTCGCGCAACCTCCGGTGGGCGCGTTACGGTTTGCGCCGCCTGTTGCCTTGGTCCTGAACGTCTCGACGGTGGACGCGTCAGCGTACGGTCCTGCATGCACTCAATTTAACGTGAGTTTTCAAGGCAAACATTGCTCGTTCGCGTGTTTCACAGACATACCCCTGCTTTCCAGCTTACAGGCTCTTCCGAAGATTGCCTCACTGTGAACATATTCCGCCCTTCTGGCACAGCCGCGAGCACGGCGCTGCCCGTCATGGTATGGATCTATGGAGGCGGTTTCGTGTCAGGCACCTCATCGACGGCAAATGCCACTGAAATCATCTTGCAGAGTATCTCTCGTGTATGTGTCCTACGAGCAAAGAGCGCACGTTAAACTGATGGCCCACGAACCGCACGTAGGGAACGCCGGTGGTCTTCGTCAGCTTCAACTACCGCCTCGGACCTTTCGGTTTCCCGCAAGGCGACGAGGCCGCCTCGCGTGGCATGCTCAACCTCGGTCTGAAGGATCAGATCACTGCGCTTGGATGGGTTCAGAGGAACATAGGGGCGTTTGGTGGCGATCCTAAGAAGGCAAGTACATCAGATCATGAGCGTACTTCACCATGGGTTGAACATGCCGCATACTGCAGGTCACCGTGTTTGGTCAGAGTGCGGGATCGGTTTCCATCGCTGACCTCTACCTCAATTCCGGTTTGGAAAATCTTGTGCGAGGGGCGGTACGTTCCTGCGCAGGTCTGCGTAGAGTTCGGGCCATTTATGTTGTCCTTTCTGTTCCTAGATTCTGGAGTCCGGCTCGACGGGAACCGTTCCCTTGTATCCCGCATCCCGCCGCACTCCGGCCTGGCTCAACTTCACGGCCGGAGTACCTGAATGCGCAGGCGCCAATGATACCAACACATTCTCGTGCTTGAAACGCGCGGATACATCCACGCTGCTCGCGTCGTGGCAACAGGCTGCTACCACCCTCGTCCTCACCGGGGGCTCGAACCTCTTCGTACCCGTCATCGATGGCACAGGTGGTCTTATACCTGACCTGCCCTCGAGGCTCTTTAAGGCTGGGCAGTTCTCCAAGATCCCGTTCATGGCAGGGACAGTCCTCGACGAAGGTTTATCTCTCGAATTCCGGCTCCCTCGAACAGCGTTGAAATAGCTCTGCGTAGGCACGTTCTTCGTTCCTCAATCTGTCTCGTCTGCGGAGGAAATCGCCTTGCTGTTCGCCATCGCCGAGCTCCCATTCGCGAACATCTCCAACTTTCCCCCCTCGTTCTTGGTCGACGAAGCGGCGCTCCTAGTGCTCTACCCCGACGACCCTGCGCAAGGCTCGCCATTTGGGACAGGGAACGAGACGTTCGGGCTGAGCAGCCAGTTCAAGCGTGCCTCTGCTGTTCTCGGCGACGTGAGCTTCCAGGCGCCGCGCCGAATGTGGACTCAGACGGCCGCGGCTGCTGGTGTACCCGTGTACGGGTACATTTTTGCCGACCAGAACGCTGTCACGAATCCTGCATTGGGCGGTGAGTGGTTTATTCTCCGAAATAGGACGCGTGCTAAGCGAGATGCATGATTGGCAGTGACGCACGCGTCAGAAGTTGGGTACGTCTTTGGAGGAACGGAGGTGATCAGTCCCGATGCGAGCGAGCGATTCTTGAGCGAGGCGATGCTGGACTATTGGCTCTCGTTCGTCGTAAGCCAAACCCCCAACGATGGAAAAGGCGTCAACAGTACGTGCACTTCCCTACTATACTTTTTCCTGGCGCAACTGATACACGCAATCTCCTCGACAGAGACCGTTTGGCCGCAGTACACCACCAATGCGCAGGTAAGCTAAAGCTTCAGGCTTGTGCCAATTTTTGCCTCTCGCCTCGGGCACTCACTGCCACTGTTTCAGACCCTTGTTCAGTTTGACACCACGTCGTTCGCCGACAGCTCGTTCGCGAACTTTTCCGTCATACCCGATACCTATCGGGAGACGCAGATAGGGTTTATCAACTCCGTCGCTAGCGACTTCGCTCAGTGACCCTGACGCGCTCGATGAAGTATAATACTCGGTCGGCACGACCGGCGCAGTAGTACCTGAGGCCTGGGGGGCCACCAGCTATCCATTCGTTCGTATCATTTGTGGAGTACCTCCTGGAATGAATCCCTGCAGCATTTCGACTTGAGGGGGTGCGGTGTGTCACGGTCTGCAATGTGTCTGTTGGAATGGGCATCTTGGAGAAAGAGCTCTAGTCCTTCGGCTTCCTCCCGAAAGCCGGGAGAACTACGACGACGCCCGGGAGCGTACCTCGCTCGCATTCGCGCGAACGAACGGGTGCGAGGCCGTACACATCTCGATCGGGTCTGAACCGCCGCCGGATAGTATGCGCGCACGTATGCGCGGAAGACCACATCCACGCTTAGGCAGGGTGGGGGCCGGCGCACGCGTGCGAGTTCGTCTCGTTCTGGCCATGAGCGCACGCGCGGGAGACGACGCTCATGCTCCATGTCGAGCTCCGGGGCGAGCTGTGCGAGGTGATCATGATTAAGCACGGGATGAGCATGATGATACTCGCGCTGGTAGACTTCATACCGAGCCTCAGCCCCCTGAGCACTGAGAGTCGGGCGTGGTTCTAGGGGTGGGCGGCGGGTGGGACATTAAGCACACAGCCGGGGATGCTAGTGGAGACACCTAGGACAGAGCATCGCGTTGAAAGATGATCACGATTCTGATAGCGTATAGTGTAAGTATATCGACCCACGCAGCCCAGATATACGCACAAACACCCGTCCCAATCTCACCTCGCCTCCCCGTTCGCCCCCCTCTCCCCCTTCCTTCCATTCTCATCCTCAGTTCTCCCTTCCTCCGCAACAACAAACGCCTGATACAGCCTCTCACACCTCTCCAACAACACCTCCCCCGCCCTCGGGTGCTCCTCCCACACCGGCACAGGCGTCAAACCCGGGAACGCCCTCCCCCCTCGATCGTTCTCGCTCCCGAAGCGGAAGTACCGCGCGGGCGCCTCAGGGGGCACGGAATGATACGTGTGCCAGTGAGGGTAGGGGATGGTGGAAGGGGTAGAGGAGGGGAGGTCGGAGGGGGTGGGGATGGAGCGGAGCGGGGCGAGGGCGAGGTGCACGGCGGAGATGGCGGCGGTGTAGATGGACATGAGGACGTGGGTTGAGCCTGCGAAGCGCGCCTGCGGACAAACGAGGGGCGATGAGCACTGACACGAAGGTACAAAGAAAGAAGGGAAGGAGGGAGGGGGAAAAGGAGTGTTAAGAGTGGAGGGCCACGCACCACCCAAAACGCAGCAGCCATCAAGTACTCATAAAACGGTATCCAAATATTCAGCAGCCCCGCCATATTCGTCGCCACCACCCCCGGGCTGACCGCAAAGTGGTGCACCTCCCCCGCAGGCGCGACCAGCTCCTCCAGCGGATCTCCTCTACGCTTGTGCTGGTGTTCTGAGGGATGGAGCTGCGCAGCGAGCGTACGCGCCTCGAGCTCCGCGCAGATGAGCTCCGCCTGGAACTTGCTCGCGCCGTACGAGTGCAGGGTCTTCGTGAGCTGCCAGTCGTCCGCGGGGTCGAACGTGGGCTCCGCGTCGAGCGAGGACATCCAGAGGACGCGCGCGGAGCGGCCTGTTTGCCGCGCGGAGGCGATGAGTTTTTCTTGGAGGGTGCGGTACTGCGTTTTCGGGCGGGTTTGAGTGAGATGCAAGGAGGGGGAGGTAAAGGGTGAGAAGGGAAAGGGACGTACGACGACATAATGCCCAAAGACGTTACACTGCCAGGCGTACCCGAGGCCGTCCTTGCTGAGCACCCCGCTGACCTGCATGTTCGTCCTCGGGTGCTCGATCGCAAAGATGAGGTGCGTGAAGAGGTCGTAGATGAACCCCAGGAGGTCGAGGTGGCTATACGTCGCGGTTCCGGCGTTGAAGATCAGGTGCGTCACGTATTCGTACCTGCCCAGCGGCAACCCTCAGTCTCGCTCATCCTTGTCCTCCCCGTCCTCTCCGCGAAGAACGAAAACAAACAGAACACTCACTTCTCCGCAACCCTCCTCCCAAACCTCAACGCGCTCCTCACCTCCGCCAAGTCCAGCACCTCCACCTCCACCCTCACGTTCCTCCTAAACTCCTCCGCGTACGCCCTCTCCTCCGTCCCCCGCGGCATACCCTCGACGTGGGCATCCAGCAGCGCGAGGAGCTTCGTGCGGGCGCGCCCGGCGCGCGAAGGGTCCCGGCAGGCCATGATGAGTGTCACCCCATCCGAAGCGGTGAAGGCGTATTCGTCTTTCAGTGGAGGTTTGCCCCCGGAGCGCGAGGCGGAGGAGGCAGAGGCGTACGTCCCGTCCGGGGGGACGTCGAAGAAGGGCTGCGCGTCGGGCGGGGCGGGGGAGGAGAGCTGGACGAGCAGGCGATGGCAGATCCCGAAGCCGACGCCGCTGTTGAGATTCGCAAAGACAAAAGCAAAAGTCAAAGCAAAAAACAAATCATTAGCATTGGACGTGCGGCCGGGACTCGAAGACGCTGAGTCTCAGCGAAGCGCTACGCACCCGTTCGCGCCAGTGACCACGATAACCAGACCGCGCGACATCCTACGGCACGTGAGGAGACCTGACCAGGCGGGGAAAGAGGCGAGGCGAGGCGAGTGGGGAGAGAGAGGAGAGAGAGCGGACGGCGGGAGAAATGCCACGCCCGCATCGTGCCACCGCGCAAGAGACGTATCAAGCGCCCGTTCCGTAACCGATGTGTCCGTTTTGGGGTCTGGCGTCGGCCCGGCCCGGGCTTGCCGTCCGCCCTTCCATTCCACTGCCAGTTCCGCACTCCTCCGAGTCGCGCTTTCACCCTCATACCACCATCACGTCCGCACGCTCGCGCCCTCTCCTCCTATTTTCCAGCTATGTTCCTGTGTACAGGGTACAAAAGCGATTAAGTATTGAGTACCCGTCCGACCAGCCTCTGTCGGCTCTCTCCAACCTTCAGTGAGCACCAGAGGACGCGTGCGGGGTCTCGTCGGGCAACCGAGGGAGCGACTCAGGACGTGTAATCAGTAAGTGTGGCGCAGTAGTGGTGGAAGCTTTTTTCGGAGATGAATATTCTATCGTGTACAGATTACAATACATTTACCACTGAAAATCCTAGGCAAGACGTGCAGAGCCCCATCGGGAACTTCCGAACGTGATCAGACACTTCGCCCGGCTACAGCCTGAGTGTGTTCACAAAAGCGCTGATGCATACAGCAGCACTGATTGCCAGCGTTATCCCTGCGGGCCCAATGATGCCCGCTCCGTTGTCAGTATTTCCCGTTCCGTCACCCGTCTTACTCGTTCCGCTGTCAGTCTTGCTCGTTCCACTGTCAGTCTTGCTCGTTCCGTTATCAGTCTTGCTCATTCCGTTGTCAGACGTGCTTGTTCTGTTATCAGACTTGACGTGAGGAGGAGTACTCGTCAGTTAGATCTCCCGTCGATGGCGGTAATAGAGACGGATACATCGGCCTACTCACCGTCTGAACGTCGATCAAGCTCACCGCTTCCGTGGCAATTTCGAGCGTCTGAATCGAACCCGAGGCGAAGAGAACGACCGTGCAGTTCGCGACACCATCCTTGATCGAGCAGTCGTCGTGGAGTACTCCACCACCGTCGGCGTCAAAGACGCTGAGGTGAACGTCGTTTGGTCCTTCAATGAGAGTGCCTGAATGCAAAACAAAACGTGAACACCGTGACCCTGCTGGAGAGGTGACAATAAAATGCAGACCACCACTAACCTGTGACCGTGGAGGCAGCCGGGTCGTTGGTCGCTGTCGGGCCGTCGGTAAAGGATCCGCTGGATATGCCAAGACCAATCCGCCACGACGTGCGGCCCTGAGAGTCGACGCCGATCTCATCGACCGTGAAAGGAGTAAGGTCTGTGGGGTCCTGGCCCGGTATGTAAAGCGAAACGATGGCAGGATCTAGTGTACTATCAGTGTATGGTAGTGCATGGCGTGCAAGTTAGTGAAACCCACTGGCTCGAACGAGGAGCACGGCTTGAATAAAGAAGCTAGAAGCAAAAGACCTGGAGAGCATGGCGGCAACAAGGCTAGGAGAGAGTTGGAAGGAATTATCAGCAATAAGGCGAAGAGCAACAGCCTGCGTGCCTCTTTCAGCACCCTCCTTATACACCGAGGCCTTACATGCAGTGTCGCCGTTGCGATGCAAAGATACAGTGTGGCATATTGCGGGGCCTCTCAGTCTCTCAAGCAAGAGTGCCAAGACAGCCGCTGTTGACTTCTAGCGTTCCACATTGACTCCTATCTATCCACCTCTTCAACGGGCGCGGACCACAAGGGGGATATCATAAGTCAAAGGAGGGATCGCAGTGGGTGGTGGTCGATGGCAACACACGCTGCCGACTACTCACATGGGCGGCAGATAGTGTCAAAGTTTGCTGGGTTGCATCGCACCTTACCACACCACAGACCACATACTTGCTATACAATGGACGAGGGGAGATCTGTGTAACGTACTAAGCGAAGGTTGGAAGGCGCGATTTCTCGACGCAGCGGCAGTGCCGGTGTTAAGAGGACACTCACTGATGAACTTAAGGCTGTTTTTGGCAAGTAACGTCTGGTATCCGAGTCGGGGCATAACAATGTGAATCTGGTTCAACGCTAACGCTTACCGGAGGTTGAGATGTTGGCTCTAGTCGCGTGTTCATATGAACGAAAAGTAGGTATACAGCAGATGCAGCGAGCGAGGAACACAGTGTAAGTAATGAAGGACAGAATGGAAGGAGGGATCCTTCTTTATCTAGGAGATAAACAGGTATACCAAGCGAGTGGTCGAGCGATACAGATATCGGGATACATAAGCAAGGGACGGTGTAAGTGTAGATATCTACGTGGAGGTTCCGGATCCAGAAAGTGTGCAGACTGGGATATAATGATACCGAGAGTGTCGAGCGAGCAATCACCAACACGACACAAAATCAATCAAAAGTTCACAGCGAAGGCGACCGCCCCAATGGCAGCGTTCCCTGCGCGCTAGCCTGCAAGCTCTGCCGTCTCTGCCCACTCGCGCTCATAGACGCCAACGATGCGCGCCACGCTTGGCCCTCCACGTCTGTCTCGGGAAGCACCACCACCTGCGTGGGCACGCCTCCCGGCCCAGGAGCAAGGCTGATGCTCAGGCGCGGGGATTGCGCGCGCTGTGGCGAGGCTGGGGTCGCCGCACCTTCGACTCCGAGGGCCTTCTCGACGTCGACGTCTAGGTCGCACGCGATGCCGAGGGGGAGCGCGTCCGCAGAAGGCGTTGCGGACGCGCTCACAAGTGCGCCCATCTTGCTCTTCTCCGCGTCTTCCAAGGATTGGGAGGAGGGAGGGGAGGAGGGGTCCGGGGCGGGCGCGTGCGTCTTTCTCCCAATCACTCCAATCCCGCGCACCCCCAGCACGCACACCACGAACGCCGCAGTCGCCAATCCAAAACTGACCCACCCCGCCGCTCTGAATCCCGCCATCAACGCCCCCTTATCATCCTCAGGTAGGCCGGGGTGTCGCGCGCGGTAGGCGTCCGTAACAGCGTTCGCGACAGACGACGACAACGCAAGCGCGAGCGAGGTCCCGAGACGCGTCGCGACGTTAAACACGCCCCCCGCTAGCCCCTGCGAGCCCGCGTCGAACGCGATCGAGATCTGGAGGTTGCCCACTGTGTACGCGACGTCCGTCCACGCGATCGTGAGCATTATGAAGAACGCCCCTTTCCAATACGACGCGTCCGCGGGGAGGAGCGCAAAGAGGAGGGGGGCGGCGAGGGTGCCGAGGAGCCCGAGCCCGATGAGGAGGTCCCCGCGGAGGTGGGAGAGGCCATACCCGGCGACTATGTTGGCGAGGAAGGCCATGATGGCGAAAGGGAGCGTTTCGAGGGAGGTGTGTACGGGGTCGTCGCCGCGGATTTGTTGGTAGAAGAGGGTGACGAAGTAGCTGAGGCAGTTGTAGCTCGCCCTGCGCGGGCGGACGGTAAGTGCATGCGCAATTGAGGGAAGGAGGGAGGTCACGCACCACGCGAGGAAGACGACCGCGACCATGGGCGCCATCTTCGTGCCCGGCTTCGTCCAGAGGCTCATGGGCATGATGACGGACTTGTCGCGGCGCTCGCGGTACACCTCCCACGCGACGAACGCGGCGAGGATGACGAGCGAGAGGACGAGCAGCGCGGGCACCCACGGAGTCTTCCACCCATTCTTCACTGAAGTTGACTCCCTGCCCCGTCCCGCGTCTAGTCAGCGCCGTCCGGCCAGCGACAAGAGAAGGAAGATCGGGGACGCACGAAAGGACGAACGTGAGCAGCCCAACCCCACCCACGCTGAGTGCCGCCCCCACCCAGTCGATGCCTTTCGTGTACTTTGCGCGCGCGCCGTCCGGGGGGATCGTGAGCACCCCAAGCACAAAGAACACGGCGGCGAGTCCGCCCTGGATGTAGAAGATGACGCGCCAGAGTTCCGCCGTTTGGCATAGGAAGCCGCCTGCGCGCGTCCGTGAGCGCGGACCTCGAAGGAAGGGGAGCGGAACGAAGGGAGGGAAAACACACCTCCGACGAGACCGACGATGTAGCCGATGGCCTGCCCCGCGCCGAGCGCGGCGATCGCGCGGTTCTTGGTCGGGCCCGCCTCGAAATGGTTTGCGAAGATGCCGATGCCTGCGGGGGAGAACGGTGGCGGCGGGGGTCATGTCAGCATCCGGAACGCGAACTCTAACGCGATTTGCGCCGTGGATAAATGAAGATGGAGAGACGGAAGGTAGAGAAGGTCAAAGGGCAGCGCACGGGCTTCGCGCGCGATGCATCATCGTCGCGGAGCGCGATACATTTCGCGCAGACGAAAAGAGGAGAGAGAGCGGACGCGTTGCGCCTCTGCAATGTATCAGCCACTTCTCGATATGGAAACATTTTGTTCCTCCTCAGAGCGGCGGCTCCGTGATACGACACTGAAGCAGAAGGCTCGCCGTACGTCCCGGGACTCAAATATCACTCCGGTCGCAGCTAATTGCACTGTGCGTCATCGCAGACATCACCTCGGCGTGGCGCCAGGCACAAAACAGAAGAAGATCTCTACGCCGCCACCATCCGCGCGACCGGGTCTCCGTCGTGACCCGAACGAAAGTTGAATGGAGACGACGTGCGCGCGCGGGGTCATCGCTGGTAATGGAAGACAAACCCATCACAGAGAGCGCCGCGCAATAACAAAAGACCCCAGCGACGCGCAGCGCGGAGAAGAAAATGGACACCGGACGCAGTAGGAGAGAAAAACTCACCGGTGGGAGTGTTCGCAGCCGCGCCGACGCCGGTGAGCGCCACGAAGACGATGAGCGAAACCTTGTTCGGCGCGACGCCGGTGGCGATGCTCCTGCAGGGTCGCGCGGGGTCAGTATACTTGCTTCAACGATTAAGCCGGATCCCGGTAGGAGTGCGCCACAATGGGGATAGGGTAGCTGGAATGGGCCAGTGCCGGTGGTCTGGACGAGCTATCCCCCTACGGGGGCGGCGAAGGATGTTATGGGCAGTCGGGGAGGTAGAGGGAGGCGCACATCCAGGGGCAGAATGCTCGAAGAGAGGCACATCACAGTCCGAGGAGCGCGCGCGAGGAGGAAGAGGACGGGGGAGGAGGAAGGGGGGGGGGGCAGGACGAGAAAGACTCACCAAATCGCGAAGAACCCCGTCCCGAACAAGAACATCCGTTTGCTCCCCACAACATCCGCAAGGCGACCAAATAGCAGTAGCAGGCTTCCGTACGACAACCTGTGCGCGCCCGGAAAACGCTCCGTCAGCGCTTTTGAAGGTACGTGGTAATGGCGAGGAAGAGGGAGAAACGCACGCATAGACGTTCAACGGCCACTGCAACTCCGCCTCCGTGAAATCGAGCGCCTTGCCCAGCGTCGGGAGCGCGATGATGAGCGCGCCGTTGACGAAGATCTGCGCGCGCGCGCATCAGCAAAATGCATCCTACGTATGTTGTATGTACTCGGGACGTACATTGAGGATGGTGACCCCGCAGACGGAGAGCACGAAGAGTGTCTCGTGTAGGACTGACATGGTGCGCTGCTGATTCGATGCAAGGGCGCGAGCTAGCAGGGAAGGAGAGGAAGAAGAGGCTCAAGAAGGCAAAAGGTGAAGGGAAACGTGCGAGGCAGGAAGAGGCTTGCAGGGGTACCGCGCGGTCCGCGCGTGTCCCTATATGTTATGTATGGATATTCGTGCGCAGCGCTCTCTCGGACCGCGGAGACGAAGCAGCCTCGAGCTTGAACGGAGAGTCTGGCGCTCTGAAGTTCCCAGAACAGGAAGCGCAAGTACTACTGATCGCGACGAATCCGGGCCCGCGACGTCGATGCTCGGGGTACCGGAAGGTTTCGGGGGGGAGATGGTCCTGCGGCGCCGGCGGCAGCGGCAGGGCCTGAGACTTGAGATCCGGATACGCGGATGACCGCAGGAGGGGAGGGCGAGGAGAGGTGGCTGGATGGCCGGCGGAGGCGTGTGTCCGGGCTAGGAGGTGGCGCTTTATTCGCCCGGTCTCCATTCTCTGTAATGCCCCCGCCGTACGCGTACGGTGCGTACGTCTGGAGAAGAAGCGGCGCTGGCGTAAGAGAATGATAAGCCCGAGACGTGCGTCAGGCTCGTGGGCACGTACCGGCGGGTGCTTCTGAGGGATCCGGTGCGCGCTGTACTGCGCGAGGTTGATGGTATGCCCGAGGAAAGGAGTGTATCCGTATGGTGATATTGCTGTACGAGGAAGCAAGAAGCAAGAAACGGACACTTCATCCCCGGAGAGACGATGACATGCGGGAGAACGTCCGAAATGTGACTCGATACTGCAACTGATTGGACGTCAGATAAGTGCCAATTGGACGTACTGTAACGACAGGGGCGGGGAATATAGCCTCAGCTGTAAGAGATAATGACGTCCTCGTACGCACCAACACCGCGTGCGTTCGTATCCGAGAGCATAGAACTCTTAGATTTACAATACAATAAGCCACGCGCAGCGCAACCGAGCTCCGAGGAGAGCACGCACCATTGCATCCACTACGTGCGATTGCGTCCACATTGCCTAAGAGCCAATCATCGTCTACGGGCCCAGCTATCCAGGGACAGGCCTGCCCGCAATACGCATGCATACGGTACACATACCGGGACGCCGCGCCGCGCATGTAGAGCTCGAGCTCACGATCATGACGGGGGGCGCTGTCGCTGTCAGGTAAGAAGAGAGCTGCCGTGGAGACGCCGCGCCACGAAGGCTTCTCCGTCCCGATTTGGACGGAAAGGCGCTCGTCCGCCTGCCGTCGGGCGCGGGGGCGAGGAAAGGCTGATATTGTAAACATGGGACAGGACTGGGATCATCATCTGGCAGGTGGGAGTTTGCGGTCGTTGATTGGCTCCAATGGAGAGGGGGAATGGAAGTTAGGAGCCCAGCTGGAGGCGGCGGAGGGCGGCGCTGTCATATCGTCGTCCAAATAGTCTCTATTGTGTTTGTTGCTCAGAGGACGGATCTCAATAGGGCATGGAGAAAGAGAAGGAGGCATACCGCGCATGTCTTCCTCTCTGAGTCCGGGGTGGGAGGGCCCGGTCGGGCACAGTTGAAAGGCATACACATACGGCTACCGCCCAACGTCGGTCCGGATGGGGCGTTGCGAAGAATTGCATTATCGTCCAGGTGAGTACTCGCCGTTGAGGCGGGCGTATGCGCGTGCGACCATGGCTGTTCCTCAGCACCTCCCTCAGCACCCTCGAGCCTCCCACGGCTTCGCGCCTGCGAAGGGTGCACATTGGGAGAACATCACAATCAGTAGTAGTAGGAGAAGGCGCGACTCACAGAGGCAGATGGGAGTTCGAGAAGCCCCGATCCAGCGCCGCGCATGAGGCCGCTTCGCGCGCGCGATCACGTTGTATGCCGGCGGTGACCGCGATCGCTTTAGGACTCCGGGCTGTCGTCGACGTTCGGCGTGATAAGTCTCGGTTTTCTGTGTATACACGGAGTGCATTGTCTGTAGACCACAGCAGGATATAGCCCAGCGTGCTTGGGGGTACCCGGACGTAGAAAGACTGTTCGCCTCTGTGAGCCAAGAACTCCCGTACGCTTCTCTGACCGTAGTCTTCCTCTTCTCCGGTGGCGCGCGTTCTGCGTGCGAGTGATCGCGCATCGCGGATACAGTCCGCCCAGAGCCAGAGTCCTCGGGGAGCGATGCACGCGCAGGAACGTGAGCTTGCGCAACGTCCGCGTTCTGTTCTCGCGCGCGAACCCCGGACCCGCACGCGAGCGGCCGCGGTTCGCGGGGAGAAGGCCTACGTCGCTATCACTATCACGGTCATCTTCCTATGGAGGCGCAGCCCGAGAATCGACGTTGCATCCTCGGCCTGCGCCTATCCGACTGATCCGCGCCGCCGCCCCAGTCTGGTTCCCCATAAAACAAGCAAAGACCGATGACGCGAGGGTGTTTTGGGCCGCGCTGGAAACGCCAAAGTTCACCGCGACACCCGCTGCGCACGGGAGTGGAGCGGCGACGGCTGCACGGTCGCTCTTGATCAAAGGCTTGAGTAGATGGGCGGGCGATCGGGCGGGCGGGGAAGAGGCCTGGGAGGGATTGTTAGAGCGTGGGTAAGCGCGGAGAAGATCGCGAGGAGGACAGACCGGGCAGTGGACATACCATGCGTTATGAAAGGTATTCCAGATACTCTCGCGCAGCGCGTTGTGGAGTTGAATGTCAAACCACGCCAGGTGATCAGTTGCCTGTAAGACAAAACCATCGTCGCAGACTTCAGAAACCGAAACGTTGGATCCTGCCAGCGATGTATCAGATACGAGCTCGTCGCACTGTGAGGCAGAAGTGAGGGGAGCATTTACCAATGTCTATCAGACTCTATCTTGTGATGGGCCCAACGACTGTCAAGGTACCAACGTGAGCACTGTATGTCAGAGAGGGAAAGATATCAGGAAATACTATTAAGGATGCAGGAGCACGTCCTGGTTCTCTTCAAGAGTAGCTACATTGGCAGGAAGTTGTTCGATATGGAGAACGTGCACCGTCCTAGCAAATACTCCATCTTCCACGCGGTACGCGCATGTCTGATACCTCGCCCACAAAAGGTGCGGACGCGATAGAGCAAAGTTCAGTCAACGAGGCATACGCAGATGAACAGCCTCCTACAGCAAGGGGCTTCCATCTACGCCCCGAGAAGCTCGCACACCTCCTTGGACCCCGGACGTGGCGTAAGACGCCTTGGACGCGGTCAGCAAAGGGGGTGGCGACGCGGCGGAGACGAAGCGAGACGGGTTTCGACGGGAGGATCGGGGGACGAGGAAGGCGGCGGGCGGGAACGGGATGCGGCGTGCTCGAAGTCGCTTCTCTCATCGTTGGTCGAGCAAGTTCGGGTTACGACACGTGCAACAGAACTGTTGGTCGTAACATTTGCGCGCGGGACCGAGGACGGCGGGACCGGGGCGCGTGGGCGTGGAGGAGGAAGGGGATCGGACGGAGGGGTGACCGTGGGTGACGCGCGTCGCAACTGGGAGAGTTCCGTCGCAGGTTTGCGGATCGTCGAAGGGAAGGATACGCACCGTGATATGAGAGATATTTCGTCGGGAGCATTGACAACTTCCTCACTATGATCTCCGGGCCGAGGAGGGGCGTCGGCGAAGGCCCCTGACGTGTTGGGAGGTCGAGGATCCGGATAGTGTCCGGGAAATGTTCAGGGTGTGGTTTAAATGCACTTGAAGAACATGTAATGCGGCGAAAAAAGGATGCATTGACAAAACTCTATGAGAAAGGGAGCCTGGCGACGAGCATCTACTATCAGATCAATCTTGAAGACACTGTGTCTCAAATGAAAATAAGTGATACACTCACCATATGTACAGAACTTGGCGGTGTATGCCGTCCATCAGGCTACGAAACCGTATTTGCTCTCAAACAAAAGGATAACGATGCCAGCGAAATAGTGGAAGAGGGAGGTGAGCAACGGCAAGTACCGGTCAATTCGGGAACCCTGAAACTGCCGGGCCCACGTGATGTTTAGATGGGGTTAGGGTTCGACGCCCGTAATCAGAAAGTTCACCAATCTCTACGAAGTGTTTTTGCTCCTTCCTATCATCCACCTGCTTGTCCACTGTTCATCCCTATAATCAGAAAGTCTGTCTCTGTATCTCGATGGAAATGCGCATGGCTCGGTCACAGTGGACATGGATCTATCCATCGGCCGTCCCGGAGGTTTTGTTTGCATCGCCGAGTCTTGACTGATGAGACTTGTTGGACACGCTCATGTCGCACGGCCGATAGTACTCGCTCGAAGGTGTTCTCAGTGACTCTCTTGCAGTCACTTTATGACCTTCTGAAGACCGTAAGTATCGAAGAAGATCAAATATCGTACCACACTCGACATCGAAGGACCGTCATGGGCGCGAGAACTCGCGGTCATGCGCGCCGCGGTGGAGAGTCGCGACTCGCATCTGCCAAACGTCGGAAAGGTGGACGTGGTGAGAGACCCCCGGCCGCTTTCCTGCACGGTGTGCGCCGTGCGGTCACTCGACCGCTTCTAATGCAGACCCCGGGCTCGGGATCCCGTTCGACGCCCGACACTCTGCACCCGCCCGCCATGGCTGTCGAGCGCAGTGACGTCTCTTCCAGCGCCGCCCCGGTCTCGCGTCCAGCCAGCCGACATCGACATCTCGACATCAGCTCTAGCGCGGAAAGCTCTTCCCCGCCCTTCTGGTGTCACTCTGCAAAAGGGGTGGCGTGCCCGGAGGACACACCGGTGGCCTTCTCGTGCGTCCGAGCGCCTGGGGTGGACGGGGCGTATCCGTGAGACGTACCTAAATCGGGGACACAAGGGCGGGTTCGGTAACGTACAGCCCCAGCCCTACCCTCAGTACGGCTCAGAAGAGGCTCGCGAAGGACCACACGCGCGTCGCGGCCTCAAAGCTCTGATCGTGCGTCTCTTCGAATCTCCTCTGGTCCCCCTTCCCTCTTCCCTGCTTCTTCCGACCCGCGCTCTTTACCCCGGATCGTTGAGGCGAGATAGTTCTGGCCACCTACTCTCCCCGACCGACACGGTCCCCATACTTCACCGCCTGGACGCACCCGCGGGACCGCCGCCCGAAGACCAACTAGCCAGAATGGGCTCGGACTTGAATGTCACCGTCGGCGCGCTCCTCCTCGGGGTGCTTATCACCGCAGTGTGCGTCTCCTCATCATTGCTCGAGCTTGCGGTTCACAGCTAATTTTGACTTCGTTCCGCCTCGCGCGCGTGTGTGTGCAGTGGGTTTGGTATCACGACCATGCAGACGTATCTGTACTTTAGCCGTTTCCCCAAGGACCCGCGGGTGACGCGTTCGACGGTGGGTCGCCTCCGTATCCTCATAAAGAAGGATCGGCTACTAAATAAGCGTTCAACTGCAGGTGTGGTCGCTGTTGTACGTCAACACGGGCTCATACAAATACGGGATCCGTTCTTAATGCATTGTCCGCCCCCGCAGGATTCTGGATACGGCCCATGTGACTCTCAGCTGGCATATGATCTACTACTACCTCATCCTCAACTTCGACAACCGGCCGGCGTTGGACGATTCTGTATGGTGCGTGCTGCCCCTCCCACTTCTGCCCGCCATACCCGCTCAAACCCGATGTATGATTTGCATGTGCAGGAGTTTCGACGTACGTTCTTTTCCTTGCCGTTTCGTGCCGTGTCCAGACCATTCATCTGACCCTGTATGATTTGCGTGCCATTGCAGATCACGATCGTCATCACGGTGAGCTTCCATTGCTCCTAACCTTCTTCATATAGCACGGGCTAACGATGTCTTGAAAGGCAATCATAACGGTCGTGGTGCACTGCTTCTACGCAAGAAGGGTATTCATCAGTACGTCCTTCCCCGCATGCTGTCTGGGAGGAGCACTGATATTTTCTTCTAGTCGGTGGAGGAAATTGGTTCCTCGTCGCCTTCATCGTCAGTGACGTTTCCACAGGCGCTCTACCCTCCTGCTTACCCCGACCCAACAGCTCGCCTTATCCGTCATCCGCCTAGTCTTCGGATGTAGTGCGTTATCCGTTCCTCTCCGCCTTCACCGCCTTTCTTAACTCCTAACTTTGACTCTGTACAGTCGTCACCGTGAGGATGTACGGGAACCTGCACCACATTTAACTTAACTTGCTACCTTACTAGAGTTCCCCATAGATTCCAGCTGAAGAACCTACAGCTTCTGCCGCAGAAGATCAGCGCGCTTGTCGGGACGGGGCTAGGTGCGGGCACGCTGGCGGACTGTATCATCACGGGAGCGCTGGTGTATTTCCTCCGGAGGCATAAGTCTGGGTTTAACCAGTAAGTCAACGTCTGCTATTTCGTAACTTCCAGGCGACTGACGACGTGCCTGCAGACGGTACGTCTCCGCCGCGTCTCAGGAACTACGCAGACTCTCACTACGCATCTCACGACGTGCAAAGACTGGATAGCGTGCTCGACAAGATCACGTACTGGACCGTCAACAACGGCATGCTCACGAGCCTCGTGGGGATCATCGTCATCGTCACGTTCAGTGCCATGCCGGACAACATGATCTTTCTCTCTGTGCATCTTCTGCTCAGCAAGCGTACGTCCTACACCTGCTCTCCTCATAGGACCTGACGCGCTAACGCATGCACCTTACCTGCAGTGTATGCCAACTCCCTGCTCGCGACGTAAGTCTTTTGTTCTCACCCTTCGTAATGAGTTTTAACGCGCCTCTGGGTCCTCCTCCTCCTGACTCAGGCTCAACTTCCGCCAATCGCACCGCGGACGCGGGCTCGATACGGACGACGTCTCGATCCCCATGCGCAGCGTGCGCGCGACATCTCAACTGCACTTCAGCGATGGCAAGGACTCGCAGGTGCGCCGTATTCTCAATCCCTCTCGCCTCGCCCTCGCCTCTCGCCTCTCAGGCTCGCTCGGCGGGCGGGCGGGTTTAACCTCCGCGACCAATTACGCGCTGACTGATGGCCTTTCTGTCTTCACGCGCATTTCTATGTTATGTCCGGCACTGCCACTTTCTTGTCTATCGGCACCCCGCGATCTCGACATACCCGCGCATACCGCCATCAACACGTCGGTACCTGCTCGCCTTTGCCTCGGACCGGCCCGTCTACCCGGCCCGTCCTCTCCGCCTGGCCCGCGACGCCACCACTCGGACGCGCGCACCGAGCAGGTCGTCACAGGGAGGAGCGGGCCCGTTGTGCACATCGTCACGAGCACGAGTACAACGACGGACGGAGACTATTCACCCAAGGTGCGTCTCCGCGTGGGGCTATGAGTACCCATACTGAGCGGGCGGATACTGACGACTCGGACGATGAATATCCGGACGTCTGCAGGCCCAGAACGTGCTCGAGCATCCCGATTACGATTTTGAGGCGAACCAGATCTCGCTTCGCGCGGACGAAGAGGGGTTGTCGGACTCTGGAGCGCTCGCGGTGTGAGCTTGCATTTGGGCTCGGGCGTGCTGCGCTGTGTACCACCACGGTCCGCCGCCGCCGCCGCCGTCGCCGCCATGTGTGCCGTCGACGATCGTGTTGTTGCTTTATGTACCGAGATTGTAGTTTTTCCTGCTGTATTTGGTCTTTGGGGGCCGTCTGTGATACCACATGTGCATGTGCTTTCGTGCGATCTGTGTCATCCGGTGTGGCTTGAAGTTTGAGGTCTGTTGTTCCGCCACTGCTACCACACGAGAGACGTTGTCTCGGTGAACAGCTTCAACTGCCACTCAGGATAGATATATCAAAAACCCAGACCGTGCGGAGGTAGAGTCCACCAGGGACAAATATTGTCATCTCCTTGCTAGCACACCGGCCGAACCCACGGTACCTACTATTGGACGTTGAGCGTTCCACAGCATCGCTCCAATAATCCGCACATCTTCATCCTTTCATCACCTCCGACTTGCGCGTAGGTTTCACCAGCGACATGCTCTCGACTGTGGTTGGGGGACAGGTCATGAGATAATCTCAAGCTAACATCGTGGGAGTAGAAGTCTGCGCCTCCCGAATGTATATCATGCGAACGAGGGCGATGATTGATATGAACCACAAAGCGCGTGGACACGTCCACAATGCAGATGTTGTAGATATCCTGCGGATGCAAAGTGTACGTACTTCTTAAACCGCCACGCCTGTCAGCGCTCTCGTCACCCCATACCAACATGACACGGTTTGCCATAGGAACACATACACGATTCATTTGAACTTGAAAGATAGCGCTGTATTACTCCCGTGCATACAATAGTTATCTCAACACTGCCACGTGAGGGCCCGCAGAAACTACCAGAAGTAGACTCGCATATCCAAAGCAATCAGATCGTGTACCTGTACGTCGTGTAAGTCGGGAGAGACCCAATCCGAATACAGCAGAAGATGTACCTATACAAAGGGGAGGCGTCGCCCATATCCGTGTATTGCTCCTTCATGTCGGATGTAATCCCCTCGAGAGTGCAGCGCTCGATTTTCTTCTTGTTCTTGTGCGAGAACGACAACATCGCGATGCAGGAGAGAAAGATTCTGCATATTGTGCGACATCAGCGCACCTGCACAACTATTGTCTGTAAAACTAGATCACTCACGCACAACAAAGGCATGCGATAGTCGTCGCGTGCCCTGGGTGATACCGTGGGCTATCCTGAGCACGGTATATGAACGACGAGGCGATTCTGCGAGTATATTCTCAGCGCCGACCAAGTATGCTGCGAATAGCGGTAGGACTCACCCGCCTAAATTGCCGATACCGATGGCCATCGCGATCCCGACCGCGCGTTTGACCTCGCCGCCCATATTCCCGCCCGTCCACGCGAGCGCACACGGGACGTTCGAGAATATTCCGCATGCAGCGACGATAGTGCATGCATATCCAGCACCGGGCGTGGATGTACCGTAAAGGACTGCGTATCCAGCCAGCCCAACACATGCGCCCGCTATAATGAACGGCCCGCGCGCTCCTACACGATCAGAGAGCACTCCGGAGAGGATAGTGAAGAAAAATGCTGCAAGGTTGGGTGGGACGGAGAGGAGCTGTGCTTTGGAGCTTGAGAAGCCGAGTCCGGCGATGATTGTAGGGAGAAAGAGCGAGAAGGAGAACGTGGGAATAACGATGCTGCGGGAGTATCAGTGAGCAATCACAGCATACTCGGAATCTCATGCGGACGTACAAGAGGTTAATGGAAATGAAGAGGTAGGTGTGAGGGTCGCGAAGAGCTTGCCAGAGGAATTTCCGCTGGAAACTATTTGACAGGCCTGTATTATCGTGGTTAATGGTTTGGAGCAAACACTGGCGCTCTTCCCGTGTAAGAAATGTAGCTGTCTCCGGGACCTATACACACGATATGTTCAGCACAATCAGCATGAGGTGGCCGTGTACTCACGTCATACATGCAGAAACGCGCAAGAACGGCCACTACCACTGTGACTTAGAGAGTAATGTGAACGGTATGAAAAGTCATAATATAGTGCCACTCACCCAAGCCTTCAAGGAGAAACTAGCATGCTTCGGGTCAGCAATGCGTGACACAGGGACTCAATGGGATGCTTACGATCTAAGACCATCCGTGAAGTCCGCCGATGCTAGAGGAGCGCATGTGATTCACTTGATTGGAACGGTTCAAGTTGGAAAGGCGTACCCGTCCATTTTCTCTATGCCGAATGCGAGCAAGCCTCCGAACGCGCCGGCAACAGTTGCAGCAGAGAAGAAGATGCCAATTCGTCGCGCTTGCGCTGCGCGAGGATACCACATACAGAGGTAGAACGTTACTCCGGGGAACAAGCCGGCCTTCACTGTGACGTCATAGCTTTCCAAACAACATGATGCGAAAAGCGACCTACTTCCGTGACGCCGAGAAACACTCGTGCGCTGGAGCGAAATGCTGAGTTAGCACACTCCTATGGGGGGAGAAAGTAACGACGTACACCATGAGTCCAGCGAAGCTCTTAACGAAACTCATGGAGACCACGACAATACCCCACGAGATCATAATCATAGGGACTGGTGATTCGCATGTCAACGCAATCGCTCAGACACGTTTATTAGTTCCTTACTCCATAGTGACGCCTTGAAGTGCCGCAAAGCCAAATTCCTGTGGAAATGATGAAGTTAGATTATAGGGTTATGTCTGAGAAGCTACACCGAAACGGACGAGGGTACTTCGAAGATGCAATAGGGGATCTGCAGATGTAGGTCACAATCAGTTCGTTGAACATATTTGCGCCAAAAATGAACTCACAAAGAATATCGCGGTGCAGAGATTGTATTGTAAACCCGTAAGGTGAAGGTCTGATTCCAACCCGGCCACCCTGGCGTTTCCTGTTCATGACAACGCTCGGTTGCATTCGAGTTTATTCGAATGAAGTACATAGCAACTCACCGATGTTCGCTCGATCTCTGATGGACAGATAACTATTAATTCACTGTTCAACGGAGTAGAGACTTTGTACTCACAAGAAGGACAGGAGATATAGCAGAGAGACGAAAGGTAGAAGCCGTAGATCGAGCTTCCGCAATGCTCGCTGCAAGTTGACATTGGCCTTCGAGAAATCTGAGCCACGGCCTAGTTCCACCACGGGCGACCTCTCATCCTGGACCTGCTCCTTCTGAACACTCTCTGTGGTCGTTTGAGTGTTTCCTAGGGCCTTGGGTTGACTCATGGCAGAGATCTGAGAGTGACTGGTAGCGGGGGTGGTAAAAGTCTACCTGATGGGAGAAAGGAAGCGGAGACAGGTTTTACATAGTTGGCATATCGGACGCCCGAACGCTTCCCTAGGTCACGCTTCGGGAGCTGAAACTATATCTTGCGGCCAAGCTCCAGTTGCTGCCTGGAGGCATAGTCAGAAGAGGATGCTCAGTATTCCCGTAGCCATAACGACGCTTGTAGCAGTGGCGGACTAGAACATTAAATTGGACACGGCGGCCACTGCTTCATGATCAACATGTCTGCCGGCGAAGAGGTGCCACGCCTTCCATGACCCTGGAAGTGCGCAGAATCCTTGGCGGAAACCAAACCATAATCATTCTCGATAACGCAACAGAACAGAGGTCATGTTACTGGGACGTTCAAATCGTATACCTAGATATTACGAACGTCAACGGATGCTCGTTCTGATAACAATGACATCTGAATCCGTACCGGTACAGAGGTGATGCGTCGCCCATATCCGAGTACTGGTCTTCCATATCTGGCGTAATCTTCTCTCGAGCGCATCGCTCAGCTTTCTTTCGGTTCTGATAGGAGAAAGACAACATCGCAACACAGCACAGCACGATTCTACAGACGACAGAACGTCAGCCCGCGTAATATATCCGAATGCGCGAAGCCATATAACCACTCACGCAACACAAAGGCATGAGATATCGGTAGCGTGTCCTGGATGATACCTAGGGCTGTCTTGAGGGCGGTAAATGAACGAAGAAGCGATCCTGCGGGTATAAGCTCAGTATGGTCTCGACGTGTCGGCGATAACGAGCATGCCACAGGACTCACCCGCCAAGGTTGCCCACACCAATGACCATAGCGATTACGACCGCACGCTTGACCTCGCCGCCCATGTTACCGCCCGTCCAGGCGAGAACGCATGCGATACTCGGGAAAAGCCCACAAGCGGCGACTAGGGTGCCAGCGTAGCCTGCGCCCGGTGTCGACGTTGCGAAAAGAATAGTATAACCAGCGAGTGCGGTAGACGCCCCTGCAACGATAAAGGGTCCGCGCGCGCGAAAGCGGTCGGAGAATATCCCAGAAAGGACTGCGAAGACGCTTCCGATCACGTTGGGAGGAACGGAGAGGAGCTGTGCGTTAGAGGCGGAGAAGCCGAGACCAGCGATGATTGTTGGTAAGAAGAGCGCAAATGCGTAGGCTGGAATGAGAACGCTGAGAAAAAGGTAAGTCCGATATGATGGCCCTAGATGGAGAGTAAGTGGACGTACAAAAGGTAGACACCGATCATGAGATAAGCGTGCGGGTCACGGAGAGCCTGCCAGAGGAACTCCCAGCGGAAGCTCTTGGTGAGACCCTTGTTATCGTTCTTGATGGTCTGTATCAGCCACTCGCGCTCGTCCTCGGTGAGGAAGGAAGCCGTCTCCGGGGTCTGTAGGCGGGTCAACGGTTAGCCGAGAGTAGAAAATGCATTGTCCACGCCACATACATCATACATGCAAAAGTATGCGACGATCGCTACCACGGCGGTCACTGTGTCGAACATATCAACGCATGCAAAGCTTCGAAAGAAAGTAGCGTGAACATACGGAGCCCTTCCAGGATAAACTGAATTGAGGCACGTTAGCGAGGTGCGAGATCATGAGGAGGATAGTTTTCTTACAATCCACGACCATCCGTGTAGTCCACCGATTCTAGAGTCGTGCGTGAGATGGGATTATCCCCGAAGTGAGAGAAATCACTTACCCTTCCATCTTCTCGATGCCAAACGCAAGTAGACCTCCGAACGCCCCAGCAGCAGTCGCAGCAGACAGGAATATGCCCATCCTCTGAGCCTGCGCTGTGCGCGGATACCACATGCACAGATAAAACGTCACTCCAGGAAACAATCCTGCCTTCAAAGGTACGTCAATATTCATAGACGTCGTATAGTATATAATACAACGCGTACCTCTGTCATTCCAAGGAACACTCGGGCGCTGACAACTGCAATCAGCGAATGCTGATGGCAGCACGAGCAAAGACGTACGTTAGAAGTCCACCGAAACTCTTCACAAAACCCATTGAGAGCATGACAATACCCCATAGGAGCATGATCAAGGGGACTGTATAAGTATAGGTTAGAATCGCGGTTACAGCACGACGGATGAGGTTCTTACTCCATCTTGATGCTTTGAAATACCGCAGCGCTAAGTTCCTGCGTGCATCATTAGCCTATGATGCGTTGCAGAGAATGACCTTGAAACGTACGAAGGAACCTCAAAAAAGCAGTATGGAATCTGTGGCCACAGGCGGAGTTAAATACGACCAATTCAGAAGCAGATGCACTTACGAAGAACACAGCAGCGCACAGATTGTACTGGAGCCCTGTGAGGTGAAGATCTGCAGCTAAGCCAGCTACCTTTGCATTCCCTAGAAGTACAACTCGTTATCAAATTTCCGTTCTTATAATGAGAGGAGGGTAAAGCACCGATGTTCGTTCGGTCCCTAGGCCCCGAATTGATCAGGATCGGGAGCGGGGAGTCACTGCGCAGGTTCACTCACAAGAAAGACAGAAGGTACAAAAGAGATACGAAGGGCAAAAGCCTCAGATCTAGCTTGCGCAAGACCTGACGGCGATCGACTTGAACCTTGGTCAGCTCTGAATCGTAAGGCAGCGCCGCTGTGGGCGATGCTCCCGTCGGCGACTGCTTCTCGTCAACGCTCGTTGAAGACATCGTCGTCTGATTCCCAGTCCGAGTTGCAGACCTTGCGCAGCGAGCTGGGGTGAGCAGGCGGCAGCGGAGGTAGGAAAGCCTCTGATGGAAGGACACGCGTGTTATAAGTGAGTTTGAAGTGACGCTGACAGCTCTTGACGTGGGTGCGTGAAGAAGCAGCTCCTTCTATGGGCCTAACACTCGGGCACTGCGGACGCTTCAAACAAATAGTCAGAGACGTCGAGACGCGAGCCAAAGCCGCAAGATGGAAGGATGACAGGTCCGACATGTTCTTGATGATCAATGCACAGAGTGTCAGGAGGAACACGCCACGCATAAAATGTCTCTGTGACTGTGTAGGGTGTGAGCTACAAGTCGCGCAAGATCGCGCTGAGGCGTCTGGGCTCACCGATGCGATTCCTCAGGGGGATTCCCCGCCAGCCCGCTGGTTGGCTTCCACACTCGCCCACACCCTGGGAGACCGGTTCGTAAAAATAATGTGGTCGAGTGCCTAGATGTGCCCGAAAGGGTCAAGGACAGTCAGGCGGAGCATTCGGGCTTCTCGTTTTGATACTGATAGGAGGCACCGGCTTCTGTGTAACGGCTTTCGCTACGGGCGCCGCTTCTTAATGCCGTTAACACGGCTCATTTACCAGGACGTCGGCAGGAGACCGGTTCCGGTTTCCCAGCTCCGCTTCACACGCCACCATTCCCTCCGTCGTTCGGCGGATCTCCGAGCGTTTTGCTGGTCGTCAGATCTGGATCCACTTGTCGACCCTCGCACTTCGATGGATAACTTACGGATGTGCGTAAACGTAGACCCAGACATGCGTGAATGTCGGATGCTGATTACTGAGATCTATAGTGGTTCAGACGCACAGAGGCTTGATCACCCGGGCGAACGTGGTCCATAGAGCTTTGTGGCGTCTCAGTCAACTCTACTGAAGAAGCCTTCTGCGTACCCACAACCGGAGGAGTACAGAGGCGTATGGAGCCAAACGTGGAGTCGAGTGCAGATTCCCCGCAAGAGGGCTGGATATTTGGCCAGCAGCGGAAGCAATCGTGAAAAGGCCGGTACTATACAAGTACAAACCTGTACCTTCAAAATGTTGAGGCTGACCACGTGAGAGCGCTAGCTCTCGCTCTGCGGCGATATGCTCCTAATAACCTCAAGTGACCGTGAATAATACTATATATAGCTGGACGTCAGTGAAGGCATCCCGCTTTCAAGGAAATATGAGATGCATTACCCTGCCCCGCACGCCCCGCATGCATGCGTGATAGTCCCGGGTACGTCGGTGAGACGCAGATGTTCGAAGGTGAAAGAAGTCTGACAGTGAGTAAACAGCCGATTTAGATGGAACTCCTACCTGTTCTTCGTCCGCTCAAGAGCGATGTCGCCGCGCTCGTCGGGCCTGCTGGAGTCGCGCAGTGCATCTTGCGCGGCGTGGCAGTCGGCTGTCTTTGTACACTGGGGTAGAGTCTGACCCGTTTTCGAGAAGCTTGTCTGCAGATGGCGCCCGAGCGCCGCTCTGCGCCCGGGTAACATGGGAAGAGCGCGGTACCACCAAGTTGGGGGTACCGTAAGTGCCGGAGATGATATGCACAGCAGCAATGTCGGCGTACAAAAGCGGGGAGTGGTGCTACCTGGGGCCAGAAAGCCACATTGAGTCCGTTCGCCTACACGCCCTTCAAAATGCCAATGTTGTGAGTTAGTGATAACCGCATGCGATTGAATCATGACGCTCACCGAGTTACAGGAAGGATCCTAGCGCGAAGTACACGCCCTACTCTCCGCTCGATCTTCATGATCGTCAATGGCCTAGGAGGCACATAATGAAGCACCCCATCTGGCTCTCTACGGACCTACGCGATGGGAATCAAGCTCTAGCAAGGCCTATGACGGCGGAGCAGAAGAGGATGCTCTTTACTCACCTCGTGTCTTGTGGGTTCAAGGAGATAGAGGTCGCCTACCCATCGTCGAGCGACACTGAGTTTGAGTTCGTGCGTGGACTCGTCGAAAACGGCCAAATCCCGGACGACGTATGGATCCAGGTGCGAGCGTCGCCATCTCCGTTGTCTTCCCGGCTTATGCGAACCATGACGATCGGAAATACCATAGGTGATGACCCCCGCTCGGGCGGAGCTGATTCAGCGCACGTTCGAGGCCATCGCTGGGGCACGAAAGGTGATCGTGAGTCTGTTCAACGCGACGGCGCCATGCTTCCGTGAGGTCGTCTTCGGGAAGAGCAAAGAAGAGATCATAGAACTCGCCACGACGCACACCGCAATGGTCCGCCAGCTGGCTGGTGACCACCGTGAGCGGTACGGGTCCAAGTTCCGGCTCGTGTACGGTGTTGAAGCGTTCTCCCAAACCGAACCCGAATACGTCGTCGAAATTTGCACTGCGGTGAAGAACGCATGGGGATGTGCTGGCAAGGACTTGGAGGATAGAATTATGTTCAACCTGCCTTCGACCGTCGAGATATCTCCGCCGAACCACTATGCTGACCAGGTGAGCTCGCACCTCCACGTTGGTACCAAGGAAACATTGACCGCCGCCTCCGAACAGATTGAATACTTCTGCCGCCATATGGAAAACAGAGACGAGATTGTCGTAAGCTTACATACGCACAACGACCGGGGTAAGCACACGCACCACTCTTCTTTCCTTCTTCAGCGCAAATCCGTATTCACTGACCTGCTCGCGGGCAGGAACGGCCGTCGCGGCGACCGAGCTCGGAATCATGGCGGGGGCTGACCGCGTCGAAGGCTGCCTCTTCGGCAACGGCGAACGGTGCGGCAACGTCGACCTCGTTACGCTCGCCCTCAACCTGTACACCCAAGGCGTCCCCTGCGGGCTCGACTTCAGCAACATCCAGGCGACGATCGACGTCGTCACCCAATGCACGTCCCTCCCCGTCCACCCGCGCCACCCATACGCGGGCGAGCTCGTCTTCACCGCCTTCTCGGGCTCGCACCAGGACGCGATCAAGAAGGGCTTCGAGGCGCAGGCCGCGCGCCACGCGCGCGACGCTGCGGCCGGGGCTTCCCCGAGGTGGATCATGCCGTACCTCCCGCTCGACCCCGCCGATCTCGGGCGCACGTACGAGGCCGTCATCCGCGTCAACTCGCAGTCGGGCAAGGGCGGGATAGCGTACATCGTCCGCACGCGCCTCCATCTCGACTTGCCGCGGCCCGTCCAGCAGGAATTCTACCGCGTGGTGCAGCGCAGGGTCGACCGCGCCGCGCGCGAGATGACTGCGGAGGAGATCGTCGCTGCTTTTTTGGCGCACTATCACCTTGTCCTCCCTGCCTCTGAGGACAAAGCCCAGGAAGACGGGGACGTGGCAGATGTCGACGCCGACGCTCCCGCGCGCGTCGCGCTTGGCAAGTTCGCGCTCGTGCAAACCTCCTCCACCACGACTTTCCAAGGCCGCATGACGGCAGACGGAAGCACCTTCACGCTCCGTGGCGAAGGCGCAGGCCCGCTCGGCGCATTCCTCTCCGCCGTCGAGGCGCGCACGCGCCTACGCTTCACCGCCGTCGAGACGGACACCCGCCCGTACTTCTCCCCCACCTCCCCCGGCGTCGTGTCCGCGTTCGTTCTCCTCGCAGAGACGCACGCCCCAGGTACTAGCGACGACCCCTCGAGCGACGCGCATGCCCCGACGTGGGGCGCTGGGCTCGACGCGGACCCCGCGCGCGCTCTTGTGCGCGCCGCGGTCAGCGCGATGAACAAGCGCCTGGGTGGGCGCGCGGTCGCGGTCGCGGGCGGGGAGTTACGCGAAGTGCTGAGGGTACTCCGCGACGACTATGCGCTGCCCCTCCCGCGCGCGATGCATGGAACGCTCGCAGATGCGTGCGCTGCGGGAGACGCGTTGGGTTTGTCGCCCGCGCAGGTCGCCGCGCGTTTTGTCGCGAGGGTGTGCCATGCGCACGCCGCCGCCGCGGCCGACGCCGTCGGTGAAGGCGCGAATGGAGGGTGTGGCGGGGCGGTCCTCGAGTCGTTCTCCGTGGCGCGAGCGCCGAAGTCGATCGGGTTGCGCTTCGAGGCTGTCATGAACGTCGGCGGCGCGCAGCGGAAGGTGGAAGCGCGCGGCGACGACGCTATTAGGTGCTTATTGGACGGCCTGGCGAACGTCGCTGGAAACGCGACTGTTCGCGACATCCAGGTCCAACCACGCGTCGGGGCGGCGAAGGAGCACCAACACGCGGCGTTTGTCCAAGTCGAGACGGATGGGCGAGAGCCAGCGTGGGGAGTTGGGCTTGATGACGACATCACGACGGCAACGCTTCAGGCAGCCTTGATGGCTGCCGTGAATTGTGTCCAGACAATCTAAAGGTCCGCGCACGGGTAGCAGAAGATAGGCAGCAGAAGAACATGTATATTAGGAGATAGGATACACGACTGACCACCCACACGTATTGTCTACACCTCTGGGCGATGCCTCGCCTTGAGGTAGAATCTCACGATCATATCGTTTGCCGTCAAGGTGATGATCCTACGCAATGCGAGCGAAGTTAGCGCGTCATCTGAGGCGATATACTAGACGAGACGCATACGTGTGAGGTGCAATCCGCAGAAAGTGCGCAGTGGTACCTGTGAGCGCCGATGAGCACGGAACATCACGCACCACGCGTCCTCGCCGCGAGTAGAGAGCGCAACGCACCCTTGTACCAGCCAAAGATACCCTCCGCCTTCAACGTCTTCCACAGGCAGTCGATCGGGTTCTTGTACAGGAGGCCGACAGTGCGGCCGTCCGGACCCTTGGCGGTGGGTTGGTTGTACATACGTGTCAACGTCTGTGAACCGCACAGCACGTAATGAGAAGTGGCGGACGCGCAACGTGAAGAGAGACGTACCGTGTCAGCCGGCTGCATAACGAGACACTGCGCGGACGCCGGGAATGAGCGAGAACACGTCAAAAAGCCAGACACGAGAAGACGTACGAGAAGAGCGCCCGCGATCGAGCTGCTCGCGAGGAACGTCCACGTGCTATCGGGGTCTCCTATCCCATAACGGACGAGCTGATTTTTGCTCCAGATGTAGCTCGGGAGTTGTACCTACGAAAGCCGCGAAGCGCGGACGGGTCAGATAAACGCATACACGCATATGCAGCGCCGCGACACGCACCGAGCCTCCAATCGCGCCGCGAAGTATAGCTGCGTCCCATCCGCGTAGGAGACCCTTCATGCCCTCTTCGCGGACGATCGTCGAGAACGCGTCCCACGCGTGGCGGTAATACCTCTGTTCACCCACGGGGAGGACGGGGGAGTACGCCTGCATGCGCGTCTTGACAAGGAAGAGGGGGTTGCCCAGGAAGGCTGGTGTGCATGAGGCGAGTAGAGAAGAGAATGTACACGCGAGCACTCACATCCGACGACCGCGCTGACGGACCCAGCACACATGGAGGTGAACATGACTTGTTGAGTCAGACTGTATCCCAGCTGGGCGTTGCTCCATCTTCGGAAAGGTTCGTATAGGCCTGGGACGACACGCTTCGGCATACACGTACGAGAATGAACGCATATATGCACTCACCGAGACGCGAACCGTTGAGCGCGATTTGGTAGAAGTACTATAATGCGGAGATGAGGAAAGCGAGGAGGCCGAAGATGCCGGCAGACGCACCGCAGGACCCAGACCGCGCTGTACTCCCCTGATACCCTCGTTCCGCCACGTCTTGACGAGGACGTCAAAGACGTTCTTGTAGACCTTTTCTCCACTATTCTTCATGAGCTCGCCCTGGAGCTGCATACGCGTCTTGGCGACCTCCGCTCTGTGTGTCCCAGGTGAGATTACAGCGCATATAGGGCGCACTTCTGTTACTCACGGGTTCGAGAACGTCACCTGCCATAGCGCCTCGTCAACCTCTGTGAGATTTGAAGACGGCTATAGACTTACCGCTGTGCATCCCGCAAGTCCTCCGCAGACGAATCCCTCGAGAGTAGATAGATGGACGGTCATGGCGGACGAGAAGAGAGGGCCCACTACGAGGCAGGCGAATTTTGGAGGATTGAAACAAGAGGATGGTGGCACATATGGACTGAGGGGATGCCGGCATGTACCCAATGCGAAGAAGGGGCTTCTCAGCCGCTTCCCACTCACAGACGTCCGCGAGCGAGGCGCTCACAGGCACATCGTTTCTCGTCCATCATGCCTCCCTTCGCTGCTACACTCTCTTGAAGACCGTGCGCGAACGCCTTGCCCTCTCATGCATCGATAGAAGATCAGACTGGATGACAGACTCATACGTGTTTGCTTGATTCAGACGACGTGGAACCACTTTCGGATAGATGCGCGGTCTGAAGAAAGGCGCATTGTGATCAGTTAGAATTGACGTACTAATCAAGAGGCCTAAGTCTCAAAACTCGGCGGACAGCAGAGTACGCACCTAGACACCGGTCAACACCACGACGCAGTTGACGTTTCCCAGCTACCTCCTATCGCTGAGTGTTTCAGACAACATGCACGGTTGAAAGGAGTCGAATTCCAGTCTAAGGTGATCACATCGAGTAACGCGTAAGGGATATGTAACAGATGTAGGCCACAGAGAGAGCGAGGCAGATAGTGGACAAGATAATCGGGTTGCTTGGGCAGGTCGTGGTCGTCGATCAAGGGAGAAGGATGGTCTTCAGTCCTCGACGTTCACGGGGTCAATCACGTTGAGCTCGAGGTCGTCGTCAGCGACCGCGAGCACACGAAGCGCCCGTGCCTGGTGGCTCGGCCGAAACCGTTTCCCGAGCCGCCCATGAGCCATTCTCCATCGCTGCGAACTTGAACGCGTCGCTTGTACTAGGCCCATTCACCGACTACACAACTTGTTCCTTCTTTAATGCTCTGTTCCAGAAGAGCGCTGTAACTGTACAATGCTCACCATAAACGTTTAAACCCCCGAGCCTCGCGTTCCCCATGCCAGTTGGCAGTTGAGTAAGGCTGCCAGTTTTCCGGGGCACGTCTTCTCTACTCAACGTACTGCGGTGGCTCCTCGGAGGAAATTTCCATAAGGTGTGTGCGCAACCTCTCTACCTCCTCTCTCAGCGCGTCCATCTCCACCTGCCAAGGAGCTAGTCTTGGTGCTGTTGCTTCTAGCCCGGGTCTTCCTTCAGAGATTGTTGGCTGGTTCCCAACTCCGTGCGCTGTTGGAGTGCTGCTTTGCCTTTGTGGCGATTCATGCACGCTTGCGGCTTCACGCAGGTGTGGTGGAGATAATGGGCGTTGCACTGGTATGTGCGCGCGGCAACCCGGGACGCCCGAGGAGGGATCTGTGCGTTAAACGGGCCCGGGGATCGAATCGTTGGTCACCCAGTAACGTACTTGGATATTCACTCACAATTCGTTTCAGCGGGGCCACCAAAACGCGGCCGGTTGCATGCTACTTTAGAGGCTAGTGTGTCGACCGCTTTTACTCCGGGGAAGCTCCAGGTCCTCCTCCGAAGTAAGAAGAAAATTGTGATTAGGGCGAGAAAACCGACAGCGCCTCCGACTGCCCCTCCAGTGATGGTCTTGCTGGATTTGATTTTCGATGTGAATGAAGTAGAACCCGCAGTGGCGCCAGGGCTCTCTGATATTGTGTGACTTGCACCACCATTGTTATGGGTGCTAGCAATGGAGGCAGGTAATGGTGGTGTTGGAGTAGAAGTGACTTCCGTATCGTTTTCCTCGGTGGTATAAATGACGTAGTCGAAGAGAATGGTCGACTGTTCACCGAATGTATCTGCCGAAATCCTGAGTACATGCGGTCTATTCTCCAATCCTGTCTTGCTGAATACCAGTACGTCGTACTCAACTACTGTGGTATTGGCCGGCGAGTGGACATATTCGCCTTCCTTCTGGTCGTCCACGAAGAATTCCGCATCGATCCAGGGAGAGTAGAGAATGTTGTTCGTGACAATAAAGAAAACATATACTGCGATGCCTGTGAAAGTCACATTTGCGACTCTGGGAACTGGTCCGCCATAGTATGTGGTGTCGTGCCAGGTCTGGTCAAATGCACTATTGACGTCGATGTAAGTGGAATTGAGTGCACATCTTCCACAAGTTGCTCCTTGGTTCCAGCCACCGGTAGAATCGTTGGAGTAGGATGGCCGTGTTCCAGTGATGGGGTCGCCATATTCATCGTCGATGGTACGGTTGACCCAGATTGGTGTACATTGACGAGGGTATATGAGGAGAGGAAGAATAAATGCTAGGCTAGGGGAAAAGGGCGATATACGCATTGGACGATCTGGTGTTTCGCGGCAATAGTGCATTCACAATAGGACCCGGCGCACAGCAACGACGTACGCCTTATACTATATCGCTACTGGCTACTTTCCGTAAGACTATCAACCTCACGTTGAACAAATGCAGATATTAACATGCATCCACCCCGAGACCGATCTTTGACGAGATATTATGGGGGAAGGGGTTGGGCTGAAAGGAGCCCAGCCAATCTAAGAAAAGCGCCGCACTTGAGGACGAAAGCAATCTCCCAGGTAAGAGCGAGAGCCCGAAGATCCGAGCTTGTCCCAATCAGATGTGATCTTGGGTTATCTACGGCTTCCAGTCGGAAATCTCGAAGATGAGATACACGAAGTTCGCTGATATTGACGTCTCACATGCGGCTCAGTGGGTGTAGAGACGTCCCTCGGCGGCACGAGCTCACTCCAATCGGGAGTATAATTGATGATGACGACTGACCAGCGCCCCGCATTATATCTAGCGGAGACTACATCTGGAATCCGTATCGACTTGAAGCCATTGTCAACTGACAGATGTTGCACCGAGGGGCTGATACGGCGCCCAACGAGTTCAAGTTGATTACACAACCTGTTTGATAAAGAACGGAAGATATAGCGTGATATTCGCGTGGCAGAGTTCGCGAAACGCTCTGTATACAAGAGTAAAGCATCTCCCTTCTTACATTAACGTTTGAGTGCGACTGACAGTACGGCCCTAAGCATTTTCCACCCACTCCTCCAAAATCCCTCTCGAGCTCAACAACACTACTTGAAAGAGGAGAACAACGGGAATGCAAGACGAGTGCTGTTGAGTTGCCATGTACCGCTTGATAGGTGTCTCTCGACCCGCTGTGCTTGCGCTCTACACGTTGAAAGAATACACAACGGTTTCGTACTGGTCGGGTAGGAGGGCCGACAGATTCTTCTGATATCCATATTTCAAGTGAGAAGAGCGGAATGATGATGAGTAGAGCCGAGATGCATAGCAGAAGGGCTTACCGAAACGATTATCCCATCGTCCGCGACGGTGACCGTTACATAACCATCTCGTCTTTGTTCTGAGGGTCCATATACGATCTTCCTGTGCTGCACATGGAACGGGTGCGTAGTGCGGACAGAACGGATGTACCGGGAGCGTGGAGAGAGGTTGCTGTGGAGGTCGAAGAACGTCGACGCAATAGCAGGCGGAGACTCGTCGCGGGTAGAAGGCGTGGCATGAGGGAGGAGGTCGAAGACGAAGACGTCCACGCTCTCGACATTCCAGTCGGTTTCTGCTCTCCCGCGCGCTCGAATCGTGACGGCGCAACGTGCGCCCGCGGCGGAGAAGTACGCGTAGGGTACGTATCCCGCTCGCACGCGCAGAAGGCGACTGCCGGCGGGGCCCCATTTCTTCCATGGGACAGTCATTGGACGATCCTTGTTGGGAACCGCTTCGGCGGCTGTGAGGTAACCGTTGAAAGTGGATCGGGGGACTAGGAGCAGAAAGGTGTCCTGCATGGACGTGTCTTCCTCTACGCTGATAGTGATTGCTATTAACGAGCGAGAGGGGTCGGGGGAGAACATTCCTCGGCTGGTGGGCGTGTCCGTATACATCTGAATCGCGTTCCCAGTATATTCTTCTGAGAGCGACGGAAGAAGAAATTCGCAAACCGCGGTCCCCAGATCGTGAACACTGCGGATACTGAGTTTATTTGCGCAACAGTGAACGAAGGCCACGTGTTCGTCGTCCCAGAAATAGAAGCGTGAAGTGCCGTTCAGTACAAGCTCCTGTGTAGGCGTCTCGTTGAACAGAGCAAGGGAATATATCTGAGTCGGCTCACACGTATCAAAGTCCCCTCGCGCCAGTTATACAGCCGCAGGTGCACCGACACACCTCCAAGCCGCTGCATTGCCCACAGGGCTAAATCCTTTTGAATCCTAACACCATAGGTCCAAGATGTCATGCTAGAGATGGCGGGTCCATTGAAGGTAGCCACCGGTGCTGCTGGATGAGGACTTGATCTCTCCGATAGGTGCAGTAGATGAAGTTTGTATGGACTACAGAAGGCCCAGCATCAGCACACATCAGTCGACGTAGCGAGCTCGATTGAATGGCGCTTCTTACCCATCGTGATGGTCTGGAGATTGTCCAGCGATGACCAGTAGCTCTTGGCTGTGGTCTGCTGCAACATCGACTCGGTGGGGCTTCACTACGCGAGAGATGTCGACCAGGTACTCCTCCTGCTCGACGCCTCGTGTCCTACTCCCGGGGCGGGTTAGTCTCAGCATTCCATCGGGTGTAATAACTCGTATGAAGCCATCGGTGAGCGCGTAATCGGCGTCGCGGCGTGTATTGACTAAGGAAAGACCTCTATCTAAAGTAAAAGTGGACGATCTCCAAGCGTCTTGATATTCGCGAACTGCGGTGAGACAATCGGCGGCAGAGACGCTCGTACCCTGGCGTGTTCGTAGCATGCCAGTCTCGCAAAGACCGATGCTGAGTCTGACGGGGGTCTCTTTGCACAGAGATGTCATTCGCTGAGACGTCTTCAACGCCGTACTGTAAGCGTGAAGCCCGCAGAGACGTTCGCGTGCGAGCAAACGAACCTGGGCACAGCTAATGATATCCGGGGCATCGAGATTGACAAGAATCGAGACCACGACGTTGTCCGGCAGTTCATTGAGGCTCAAAGACATGTTGGGCGGAAAATGGGGCGAAGAGGAAAATGTCTAGAGGGTACACTAGAGGTTTTGATACCGATTCGCGGAGGTCCGGATGGCGGTATCAGATCAACTTCGGTTGCAGTCACTATTATACAGGGCGCTTGATGTTATGTCGGAGTTCAGCGGAGTAGGATACAATATGGGCGGTGTTTAAACTACTTCTTCGGAGTTTCGTGGCGTCTGTGATGGATGCAGCACGAATCGAGGCTCAACGCAGCTCAAACACGACCTCTCACGGCAGAGTTCAGTGCAGTGATAAGTATCTGCATTAACGTTTCAGTGAGACTGACAGTACGCACCACCCGAAAACTCACCATCCCTCATTATCACGGACCCTTGCGAGCCATCACTCGGCGTTCCGCGACGGCCTCATATGGCGGAAGCACGCTCTCCCTCTCCCCGCCGGTGCCCATGCCCTCACCCGTACCCGCCCCCGCGACGCACGCCCGCAACCCTGCCCACTCCTCTCTCAAAGCGTCCATCTCCTCCCGCCAACAGCTATACTCCTGCGCCGTGTGCGTTGCCCCTGAAGTCATTGACGCGCGCGTCTCGCGCCCCGCGAGAGACCCATCACACCGCGCGTCAGCAGAGCCTACTACCGAGCCAGCCACGGTCCCCAGATGCCACTGCGGTGCCTTGGCCTCTGCGCGCATGCGCGCTTCGAGAACATTGATGCGTCGCTCGAGCGTGGCGTGCGAGCCCGCGAATGAGGGCAGCGAGGGCGGGGCGGGGGTGGAGGACCACGGTGGGTTGAGTTTGGGATGGCGTGGTGTGGTTGGTGCGCCTGGAGACGGAAGGAGAGCGGGGGACGTACCCTCGCGTGACGACTCTGCGCCGCACCGCGGAGGCGGGGAGGTCCACCAGTCTGTATACGCCCTTGCACCCTCGAAGGAAGACGGAGGAGCCTCGCTGGCCAGGACGTCCCCGGATCTCCCGGTTGGGACTGGGCGGCGGACGCGTTTCAGGGAGCAGAAGGCTGCGGAAGCGAGAATGCCAACGAGACAGGCTGCCCCGCCGACTGTTGCGCCGGCGATGATTGCAGGAGTAGAATTGTGGTGGGATGGAGGGGAGGTGGCAGGGATGACGATGGTCGTGGAATGCGTAGTAGGGGAGCTCGATGCGGCGTCAGAGGCGGACGTAATGGAGGAGCGGGAGGTCGTTGAGCCGAAGGTCATCGAAGCCGCCCCGGACGTAGCACTTGAGGCAGACGCGGACGGGGATACCGACGACGTGGAGGACGTCGAAGACGAGCTGCTACCCTGGTCGTCCACCTCGGCGGTATAGACGACGTAGTCGAACAGGACGAGCGACTGGCCCTCGCCGCTCGCCTCTATCCTCAGCACGTGTTGCGCGTCCTCCAGCCCTCTCATGCTGAACACCGACACGTTGTACTCCACAATGCTGCTCCCATCCGGCTGGTGGGAGAACACGCCCTCCCAATGGTCATCCACGAAGAAGCTCGTGTTGATGAATGTCGAATGGTCCGGGACGAGGTTCGGCACGATGAAGAAGACGTAGACGGCCGTGCCCGTGAAGGTGACGTTCGCCTCCTTGGGCACGTCGCCGACGTGGTACGTCGTGTCCTGCCAGGTGCCGTCGAAGGCCTTGTTAACGTCGATAATGCGGGTGTTGATGACGCATGTGGTGCAGGTGGCGCCTTGCTGCCAGCCGTAGGTGGAGTTGCCGGAGTAGGAGGGGCGAATGCCGGTGAGCGAGTCGCCGTACTCGTCGTCGACGGTGCGATTGACGGAGACTGACTGGCCCGGCCGCGTGTGGAGGACGGTGTGTAGTACAAGTTGGAGGAAGAGGGCGAATGACATAAGGAGTGCACGTTGGCCTTTGGGGGGGCATGAAACCGCACGCGGGCGGGGCGCTCGCCCTATATGGGAGCAGAATACGGGACATCCTCTACATGTGCTGATCTCAGCTGCAGAGTACGTGCGGAAATAGAGTATGAATTGTAGACGTACGGCGAAGAAAGGGCTGATGGTGTCGCATCAAGGCGACGGTCGTACGTAACGTGGCGCGGTCCCGAACGCTTCCCCGAGCTGGTCTACGTGATGCAAAACATCAAGCGCTTCCGACAGAGGTATATGCTTCCTGTAAGCACCGGATGAGTTCCGGTGATCCTGGTTCATCGAACGCAGTATGACCTGAGCGTAATCAAGCGCATAGAATTGCGATCTAGTTGCTGCGCACTCACCGTATCTAGAGAATGACTTGTCTTCGACTGCGCCGTTAAAGATCATATTCTGAAGGCGTGAATCGTTAAGCTCTGATCCCTGAGTAGGGCCGAACTTGACAGGCCTGTGGTGAACTTCGAAGTCAGAAAACAACGCCAGCGCCACTACAACAAATCACCAACTAACCTTGGGAGATAGGGGCAACGAGTACTTGCTGAGAGATGTGGCCTCCCGCATGACCTACTTGTAGCCTTCTAGAACTGACGGGAGAGCGGGCTCTGGGGAGAAGAGAGAACCACAATCGGTGATATGTGGACGCGATGGTGCGATTGCAACGGCCTCGCAGGATAAGTTACCAACTGGCGGCACGCCACGTGGCTACCACGCGACATGCGCTTGTACTAGAATGGCAGGTACTATCAGTCCGCCGGTTTTTAGGAAACGCTATTTTCCTAAAAACCCCTGTCCCTCCTCTGCCCGGGAAGTGTATGCTCTGGAAAAATTACAGAACATGCATAAAGATGTCTTTAACATGTCTATGCACTTTTTTTGGGCTCCAGAATGGAGGGATCGTAGAGATTGCACAAACAGTGGGCTTACACCCTCCGTGTGCTGGGCGCTAAATGAGATCTCTTGGTGCATGTGTGCCCTACACGGGCGGTTTCGGTACGAACAGAATGGATGTGACGCCGCGCGTTGAGTCATGCACCCCGATTTTCACTAGGAGAACAGCCCATGGAAAGAGTGAGTTCCTTTGAAAGATGTCCTCCTCGGGCATGCGTCTGCGCGCGTTCACCGCCTGTGGGTTCGATCTCCGCCGCGCTAACGGCGTGTATCCACGCCCAATAAGATTGGCCCAACGCAGATTCGACGTGTCTCGTCACGCGTGATGCCGCCGTGACCAATCAGTCCCGTGCCCGATAAGTTGGGCGCCGGGGCTGTGCCCGCAAAACTAAGAGATATTGGTTTCGTTGAGCGGCTTGCGCGAACGACGGTCAAGTCAAGCCATGGGTGCGTACGCGGATTGTCTGACGGTGCGCGCAACAAATAGCATGATTCAGGTCTAAGATGAAAACGATGAGCGGAATCGCGCCGCATTTATCGCCCGGCGCGGTAGCCACGCGCAGGGCGACTACTGTCGCGATCAGACCATAGCGGCGGGGGGTCGAGGGTGTGACACGTCCCCGTTGAACCGGTGGGGCGGCGGGGAGGCCCCAGAGGTGTGACACCGCCGCCGTAGGCGGCGGAAATTTTCCATTTTGGGTACTAAAAGCGCCCAAAACGAGCCTACGGCTGCCGGTCACGTCCGGCGGGGGGCCCCTGTGACCGGTGACAAAAGGCGGATAGCGGCGCGGCGGCGGGCCCTGTGACGCGTGACGCGCCGCTATGGTCTGATCGCGACAGTATACTGATGCCGTGCACGGGTTCAAAGCTTCAACGAGATACTCCGCGCACGGGGGCTGTGTCACTCCCCTTGTAATCCGCGAGTACTGCCAGACCATACATTGCATCAGAAACACAGCTAGACGAAGTTGAACGAGTCGCGGGTCCATGAATATATGTACTACATCTCCTCTTCGCCGGGTCGCGATCATAGTCGTAGCTCAGGAGCTCCTAGATAACGTCGAACGAAGTTATCAAACCCTCGGACATCGACACACATCAGTCATCCCGGTGCGCATGGGGCGTTCATGTCGACTTGTGAAGGCGACGGTATTGATGTGCGGGGAGTGAGAGTATGCGGGAAGCACACAAGTTACGATAGCCTGGCAAACCTGAAGTTCTTGCCGGGCCCCGTCGCCATCGCCGTCTCTCGAAAGCTGCGGACGCGTTGCCTTTCTCTCAGCTCCGAGGATCGCAGAGCTCTCCATATACCAAGTGTAACCACTTACGAGTCAGTACATGTAGTGGCGTCCAAGTTATATATACGATAGTGCTCCCCTGTGTTCGAACTCCGGGTCGTTCGCCAGCATAAATGCTGGGCTCGCGGCCTTCCGTTGTGTCAGCGCGCGAGGAAATCTTGTGTGGAAGCCAAGCCTCGACACGTCCTGGCCCGCACGGTTGTACTACTTGCTAAAGCCAGTGAAGCGCATCTCGATTTTGTAGTGTCCTACACGAAAGTCAGCAAGGCTGAGTCGAGGGGAAGCGAAAACAAGACGGCGCTGAGGGGATGTGTCTGTACAGACACCCAGTGTTGCTCGAGCAATGCTCACCTTACCAACCTAGTAAGAGTTACCGTTGTCGAAAGAGAAGCCCACCAGAGCTAGTGGCCGTACTGGTGAACCGATTCAACGGAAGGCAAGGGCTTAATTTAGCCTTGTCGCCCGAAATCAACAAAGCCAATGCTTTAGCGTGACGGCGAGAGCTCAGGTGATAATCACGTGTACACGTCGAATCTGCGTTGGGCCAATCTTACCTCATTCTAAACTACGGGGACCGTGCTTTTCTTCTACACGCAGTCTGGTGAGTCTCACGATCCGGCTTCGAGCATATGCGCATGCTTACTTCTCACACAGGAGCTTCAATGTGAGTCTCGCGCCGGTATCATGGGTTCTGGTAGGTCTTCTCATTTGGATATAGGAAATAGCCATCTTTACGTATGTGTGCTTCGAGGGCGCAGAATCATCACTAAAGCGCCGCGCGCAGGCTTGCACCAGTAGTGTGGGGGCAAAAGTAAGGAAAGGTTCAGAGCTAGCTGAGAGAACGACGCCGCCACAACGGATCATTGATACTTAGAATTAGGGCCCGGACGAGTGCTGCCGCTGGAACCCGCCCACAGAGGCAAGTATGTACGTCATCGAACATCCCTTGAGTGGCCAACTTGCAGGGCTTTACGAACGATCGGAGGGTGGGTGCAATATGGGAGGAGAGGGAACCCTAGGGAACCACAATCGATGATATGTGGACGCGAAGGTGCGAATCAAACGGCCATCCCACTTCGGATGGGAGCTTGTGCGACGCCACGCGGCGGGCGCTTGTCCCAAAAGGGCAAGTACAACCGGCAGAGAGACGGCGATAAGTGAACTTTGTATCCGACAGCGACCACCCAGCGAGCGTCCGGAAGGCTGAATGATTCACTGAAATTCACTCAATGGCTCCGTGACGTACGCGAACCCGGACTCGCGTCCACCGCGTGGAGGGGCCAAGGGAGCCGAGGCGAAAGCTGGGGCTTCTGTGTCCCGCCACCCGTCCCCGAGCCCTTCTCCGAGCCCAGCGCCGCGAGCTCACGCTGCCAGCTGCGGCTGAAATGCGCGTCGCTCCGAAATCTCTTCAGCTCCCTCCATCTTCGCGGTCGTTCATCTTCCGTCCTCCATCCCGCTCTCGTCGCGCTCGCTGCATGTGAGGCCCCCTACCAATCCCATCCACCGCCCAGCGCGTATTTCCTTCTTCAACCTGTCTTCGCGTTGCTTTGCTCGACGTCATGGCAGGCGACCGGGACAACGTGCACCTCAACGTTACCGTCGGCGCGCTCCTCATAGGCGTCCTCATCACTGCTGTGTACGTCCCTTCCGTACTTGCTCGACTTGCCCCTGTCGCTTGCTGACTCTCGACGCGTCGCGTGGGCAGCGGATATGGCATCACTACCATGCAAACGTACCTCTACACCAGCAGGTTCCCTCGCGACCCTCGGTATCTCAAGATGATCGTGCGTTCCGTCAGTTTGGTGCCTTCCTTTTGGAGCCCGCTGACTTGTGTGATTGGTTTTGTGCGCGTATAGGTTGGCATCCTCTTGTGAGTACCTCCCAAACCCATCTTCCATATGGAGGTCGTGCCCGGGCAGGCTGTATTTCGTCCTCAGTACGAGGTGCGCTAATCATCTTCCCCGCTTCACAGCGTCTTGGACACCGCACACGTCGCGCTCAGCTGGCATGCCATCTATCACTATCTCATTCTGAACTACGGGGACCGCGCCGTCCTCGTCGACTCCGTGTGGTGAGTTTTCCCGTCAGGAAGTAAGCAACGCTCATGCTCACCTCTCGTACAGGAGCTTCAACGTAAGTATCTCGTGGTAGACTGGGTATATGCGCGCATTTCTTAAGTCTGCCGTTGCCTGAGTAGATCACGATTATTCTGACAGTGAGTTCTCTACCTCTAGACATCGCTAGAGCGCATGACGACTCACTCGGAATTCCTCAGACTATCATCACTGTCATTGTACACTGGCAAGTATCCCCCAGGTGTAACGTACGCCAATGAAGGTGCTAAGTTGGCTTACAGCTTCTTCGCTCGACGTGTTTACATCTGTAAGTTCGGAGTCAGTCTACCCCTACCGTGGTAGCTAAGTCTTCCCAGTGGGCGACGGCAACTGGTTCCTCACTGCCTGTATCGTGAGTATCTCAAAACTGTAGTCAATAACCGGGTACTTAGAGTGCATCGTAGGTCGTGTTGTCGATCATTCGATTAGGTGCGTTTCGTCACTTCGTTCGCTCTCTAATACTCATTGTCGTCCAACTGCGCGTAGTGTTCGGCTGCTGTAAGCCCTATCCATGTTCGATCCTCCAGTCGAGACTTACCGAAGTCTCCTGCTCTAGATGTCTCTATCCAGATGTACGTATAACGCGCCACCGAAGCCCGTTCCGCCGTTCTCATGAAACTTGTCTGCAGCTTCATCCTCAAGAACCTCGAGACTCTCCCCCGCACGCTGAGCGTACGTCCCATTACATCCCAGGCTGACGGGCGTCTAACGACGAGTTTCTACAGCCATACGTCGGTACCGCCCTCAGCGCCGGCACCCTCGCGGACTTCATCGTCACTGGCTCGCTCGTGTATTTCCTCCGGATACATAGGACTGGGTTCAGGTGTGTACAGGGGCTGCCAACGTTCTAGCGTTCGCCTGACTAACGCATTCTCCCGTTACCAACCGGCCCTTCACAGATCGTGAGTTTCAAATGCTGTGACTACATACATACGATTGATGTTGCTGACCGGAAATCTGTCGAGCAGAACAGACAACGTAGGTTTTCTGCGCATATATGCTGCACGCGCGGGTTCTGACTGTTCGACTCTGCAGCTCGTCGACAGGATCGTGTCATGGACAGTTAACAACGGCTTCCTCACCAGGTGATATCCTTCACTCGATAGATGTGAACACGTACTCATCCTGATCATGACAGCGTCGTCGGCTTGACTGTCATTGTGACCGTACGTCGTTCTCCGGTGTCATCTTATTCTCAACGTTAATGGATCCGACAATTAGTTCAGCGCAATGCCCAACAACATGATCTTCCTGGCCGTGCATCTCTTCCTGAGTAAACGTACGCCATCCCTCCTCCCTTCGATCTCCTAGAACTTACATCCGTCTTTCAGTGTACGCGAACTCGCTCCTCGGAACGTACGTATCATCTGTCCTCCGCAGCCTCGCACGACTGACGAGACGTCATCGTAGACTCAACTTCCGAAAGGCACACGCAGGCCGCGGGCTCGACGACGTCCACGATCCTTCCACGATGGGCACATTCCAGATCTCGCGGCTGCGGTTCGGGCCGTGGGGTGTCGGTGGGGCGGTCTCCGTCGTGGGCCCAGGGGCGCACAACGCGGAGGGGGAGACGGGGACTAGCACTACTGTGAGTCGTACCCTGCCCCTTTCAGCTGGAGTGACGCTAATGCCCACCGCAGCTCGAGCAGGACAAGCACCCCGGCGTTCCGCTCCCCATCGAGCTCGAGCTCGAACTCAAGATGCCCGTCTCGCGCTCGTCCGTCGACAGGCTCTCCAAGACCTCCGTCGAAAAGGTATGCTCCCTCCCCCGTCTCCTCTCATTCGTTCCGTGTCGTCGGCCGAAGAAGGCCGTCAGGACGTGGCGAAGCGGGCTCGATCGTCCGCCCTTCTCGGCCCGCAGCGGCTTCGTGGCGCGCTTCTGTTCGGGCCCGTGCGCCTCTGCAGTTCTTGGACGTGATCTTGCCGTTCACTGGCGCGATGGTGGTGGTGATGTTCTGCGCTTGGGGGCGGGTCGCCGGACGGCGCACGCGAGGCAGCTTCGATTTCTTCATCTTCGAGGGACGGCTGTTGGATGACAACTCGCTGATTGTGGCATATGTTCTTAGCTCGTAAGGACGCCGAGTATTTCTTCTGGGATGGACCGGGATTCGATCGCTCCTCCCCAGCTGAAGGAGAATGCCTGAGGCACAAGACGCGCACCACTAGCCCGGGATGTACCAGAGTCTTGATTCCTGCACACACGTTCTCGCATCTCTCGCTGTCGTTCGCTCTACCCAACACCTCGTCTAAACCCTCGTGCTGACGACTATTTACTGTGCGCTCTACTCTCGTGTTTGCTGCTCGATTGCTCTGAATGTACTTGTTGCTTACTGTATGTGCTATCAGACTATTCTATGCCCCATTTTTGAGTGCTTGGAGGACGTTGTGTTCGCTGATCTTTCACTCGACAACACACGACGCTCCGGTGGTTTGTTGGTCAATCGTGTCCAATCAATGCCATGAGTAATCATGTAGCCTCGGGTTGAATCCAAAGCCCGCAATAACAGGCGAGTTGAGTCGCCACATCTCCTATGCAACCGAGAGCTCACGCCTTGCTCGCAGGCACCCGCGCAGTGACACAATACGCCTCCCACCTCAACACCACCTCCCCCTCCCCAAACTCCTCCTTCACCACCTCCAAAAGCGCCTCCTCGAACTTCCCCGGATCCACGCGCGCTTTCTCCTCCTCGCTCCAGATGTTCGCGAGCACCGTGCGCGTCATGCTCGCGAACTGGGGCACGTACGCGTCCGCGCTCGCGTACCGCGTCTCGTTCGTCCTCAGCTCCGTGCGCACGTGCTCGAACCCTGCGTCGCGCAGGCGCGCTTCGAAGTAGGGCGGGTCGGTCCACCTCCCGCCTCCCTCTGCACCCTCCTGCTTGTCCTTGTCTTTGAGGAAGGCGTTGGAGAAGTCCTCGTAGGACGGCACGTGGGGCGGGGAAGGGAGGCGCGCGATCGCGGCGGCGGCGTGCGCGTACCACCCTACGCTCTTCCAGACTGTGAGCGCGCAGGTCCCGCGGGGGCGGAGGACGCGGAAGGTCTCGGAGAGGAGGGCGAGGGGGTCGGGGATCCCGACGAGCGCGAAGTTGGTGAAGACGTGCGTGAAGTGGGAGGAGGGGAGGTCCATTTTCTAGTTACGTTTAGGGTACGCGCAAAGTGCGGTCAGCATGGGCCGCGATGGGGAAGAATACTGCGCCGGTCGGGGGAGGGCGCGACGCGTATGTACGTACCTGCGCATCGACGACCTTCGCCTCCGCGCCCGCCCACCCGCTCTGCTCGATCCGCGCTCGAACGCTCGCGACCATACCCTCCGAGAAGTCTCCACAGACGACGGACATGCGCTTGCGCCTGGTGGGCGGGACGGCGGCGTAGAGGTTCGCGGTGACGACGCCCGTGCCGCACGCGTTGTCGAGCGCGACGATCTCTTCTGCGTCTACACTATCGATGTCGAGGTCGCACTGCTGGATGAGGTGCAGCGCGAAGGGCCCGGTCATGGCCTCTGCGGCTTTGTAGCGCTGTGCGATGTCAGAGCTCTTCCAATCCATGGTGCGGTGCTGTGTGTTGGAGTACTAGTAATTGTGGGTCTCGATGGTGATGTGAGGCTGGAAGTGGAGAGCTGGGCGAGTGCTTGGCTGAGCATTGCTGCAGGCCGGAGGTGGTTTATATGTCGTCTACGTTCTACGATGCTGCGGGTCAGCCGAAAGCCTGGCGATCTACGCGGCTGGACGGTACCGCGCGCGCAATGCGCAGAGTCACCGACTCACCGTTGCTCGGGCTCTTCGTCAGCCTCGTCAGCCTCGCCAACCTTGTCAACCGCAACGGAGGAGGCTGGACTCCTACTTACATCGTTTCGACTGAGATGCAGCGCGCGTCGTACTCAATGCAGCGCGACCTTCCTTCGTCGTGCCCGCCAAATCTCTGCGCTGCCATTGGCCCTTAAAGCCCGAGAGAGTCGGGATACCTCGCACAGGCCTGAGCAGCGGGAGGCGGACCCGTCCGGGCCGGGAACCGGGAAGGTACTCGCGACTCACGAGGTACTCTTGCTGGTGGCGCCTGTGCACGTTGCAGATCGCTGCCTCGATGCGACGCTGCGACTGCTCCTCCCTGCTGACTCTCATCGGCATTCTATGGCGGTCCGGTCCTAAGGTTGGGGTGTTTTGGAAACGTTCGGGACGGCTCACATTTTACAAGATCTTCTGACATGGAGACAAAAAGGCACCCACTCAGGAATGATTTGTACCCGTCTCGGCGCGAGCAGTGCAGGGTCGCACTAAAAGACTAGGTACGCCGTCGTAGTTCAGCATTGTCGTCCTCCCTATTCTGTTAATGCCGCAGCACAGGTCAAAGATGTACGTGGTGTGTAACTCACACATCAGGGGTGAATGCGCAAAGTACGCCTTATAGGTTTTCGGGAAGGCGCTCCCGGTGAGTGAGCCGTCAGCGCGTGCCCCGTACTGATTTAATGCTGTGCGCAGACCACGACGCCGCGTTATAACGCTCTCTTCCTTAGAGGATACAGGGCCGCTGTCTTCGGTTGCAACTGTAGCTCCGCAGGCCGTCTTCGGAGCCGTCGTACTCGTCCAACTGTGTAGTAGCGCTGATCTCTGGGTGCGGAGCAATGTTGAGAAGAGGTGAGCTTCGAGGCAAATATCGGTGCACTTCCGGGCGAGCTCAGTCCGGGAGCACCGCTCTTTTGCCCCACTGAAGGACGCGGTCAAACCTTATACGACGTTTCACCCGGATGCCGTCGATCTCCGACAGACTCCGTTGATAATCGGTTAGTGAGCCGCTCTTGTACCGCATCTCGAAAATCTCATGGGTCACGAAACATCGTATCGCCCTTGCATTTTTCAGCTCGTAGATCTCAGTCTGCGCTCTCTTCCATGACAATACGACCATTCCACCCAACGTAGGGGATAATCTAGGTGAGTAGCTCATGATTGTAAGACACCGCCCGGAAACAAGCGCCCTTGTGTCCTGACAGTTCCTGTGCAGCGGACGAAGAACGTCGCTTTGGACTGATGGCAGGTTCCTACATCTAATTGAGTCAGATCTCGTCCCGAGCTGATCTTCGCATTCTAGTACACCTAACAGATTGAAGATTGCTCATTGTATCGCAATATAAACTGGGCCGCCTAACGACCCCGCGCGCCCTTTCGACGTCCCTCCCACCCTGTGTACCCCGTCTGCCCCATGCTCTTCACAACCTCTGTCGCTACCCTGACCACCACGCTCCTTCTATACGCTCGATACTGCCTATCTCTCTCTGTTAACCGCACCATCGACGATGAGCTTGGCGATTCGGTCACCGGAATCAGGCCGTCCTACTCCGGCAATTCAACCTACGGGTGGCAGCAGGGGGCAACCTGCGGCGGTTGCGCAATCAACACCAACCTGGTCGACGTCGACAACGTCTTCGATAAGACTTGGCAGGACACAACGTTCCACATAGGGGACGAGCCCAAGGTCGCGAACGTGACGTTCACGGGGACGGCAGTGTATGTGTTCTTCGTCGTCACAAATCAGGTTCCTGGATTCTCGATCGGCGTCAACACGGAGTTCTTTGTGGACGACCAGAAGCAGGGAGCGTTTGTGCACAACCCGGACGAGACGGCGACTGTGGAATACAATGCGATGGTGTTTCACCAGATGGGGTTGGAGAACGTGTCGAAGTCTAGAACCGCAGTGGTATGCTGAACCTGAAGGGCAGCGCCGCCGTGTGACACCTGTAAGACACACAGTAATGCGATCCTCAGTATGAGAGCGAAGACTAAGTTATATTGCATATAACGGTACCTGTAAGACACACAGTAATGCGACTACAAGTACGTGTAAGTAAGCATAGTAAGCATATAGTAAACGAGTGTACTTACTCCTCAGTATGAGAGCGAAGACTGAGGAGCAGTGCGTAGGGGAAAGTCCTCCTTATATACACGAGCAGGAGTAGCATACGTAAGCAAGTGATAGACAGGATGTCCGCATGTGAACTAATACAAATACAAGGATGTACATATCCGGAACAAAGGAACAGGTCACAAGTACAGCTACGCACAGCCAGAGAATCACAGAAGCGTCGTAGAACGCACAGGAATACACAGGACAGTGATAAAAGACAAGAGACCATGCGGTATCGAAAGATAGAAGTATCGTACAGCAATCCAGTGTCCGTGACTACGTAACAGTCCTAAATACGGTAAGTTCAACACTCCCACTCGTTCAAGACGCGGAAGTAACGAGGCCTGAGTTCTTTACGAAGTAGGTCAGATCAGAGAGAGGAACGTTCTTCGTGAAAACATCAGCCAAGTTCTCCTTGCTCTGAACGTAGTAGACGTTCGCTTGTCCGCTTTGAACGAATTCACGAACGAAATGGTAGTGAACCTCCACATGTTTTGTGCGGCGGTCAATAGCGGGGTTCTCAGCGAGGAAGATAGCGCCTTGGTTGTCGATACACAAGGGCGTTGCCTGCGAGATGTCGTCCCCGATCTCGTCGCAGAAGGTCCGGAGCCACATCAACTGGCGACAGGCATCTGAAGCAGCTTTATATTCCGCCTCAGTGGAGGAGAGCGAAATGGTAGGCTGACGACGAGACGTCCAGGCGATAGCGCCTCCTGCCATCATGAAGATGAACCCGGTTTGCGAGTGCCGATCGTCACGATCCTCTGCCCAGTCCGAGTCTGAAAATGAGAGCAGACCGTCATTGGATGCGCCGTTGTACCGTAGGCGATAGTGCGAGGTCCCTTTGAGGTATCTGACGACATAACGGAGGTAGTCGTAGTGCTTCTCGCTGGGGTTCGCATTGTACTTGCCTAGGCGATTAATGGCAAACGCGATGTCTGGACGCGATCCGAGACAGGCATAGAGAAGAGTGCCCATTAGACTCTGAAATCGCTTGCGTAAAGACGCAGATGCCTCCTGCGTGGATGCTTCCAGAACAGCACCAGCAGGCAGAGGAGTGTTGGCGGGTTTGCAGTCGGCCATGCCCTCACGGACGATTGAAGCCTCGATGTACTCTTCCTGGTCCAAGTCGAGTGTGCGGGAGACACGATCTCGAGTAACACGAAGACCTAGGAATCGTTGGACAGGACCAAGGTCCTTCATCTTATACTGCTTGCCTAAAGCCTTCTTCACCTTGTCGATCTCGCGACGATCAGACCCCATGAGTAGAAGGTCGTCAACGTATAATACGATGATCAAGTCGAGCGAAGGGTTGTCCTCATCTTTGCGGCGGTATACATAAACTCCGGCGTCCGAGTAGGTGCGCACAAATCCCTGTTTCATGAGAGTGTCGTGGATCTTGATATTCCACTGGCGAGAGGCTTGCTTAAGACCATAGATAGCCTTCTTGAGCAGACAGACGTAGTCCTCTTTGCCAGGAACGACCCAACCCTCAGGTTGCTCCATGTATATCTCCTCGTCAAGATCTCCGTTGAGGAAAGCGGTCTTGACGTCCATCGCTTCAATTTCCCAATCTTCAAGCGCAGCATGCGCGAAGAGGAAGCGAATAGACTCGAAACGTGCGACTGGTGAGTACGTCTCGTGATAGTCTAGACCCCACACTTGCTCGTAACCCTTGATAACAAGACGACCCTTGGCGGTACCGTCATGTTTCTCATCGTAAACCCACATGCAATGCAACACCTTCCGGTCCTTTGGACGTTTGACCAGAATCCAGGTTTTATTTGCCATAAGCGATTCGTACTCTGCTTTCTCAGCAGCGCGCCACTTGTCCGCATTAGGCGAAGACATCGCTTCCTTGCGGTTGAGCGGAATGCCTTGCTTATAGCGCGAGTAGTTGATGAACTGCAATAGCTCGATCACTTCTCGTTGGTTTCCATCCGAGTCCGTCCGTGCATCTATTTGAGCGGGAGGTTCATCACCATACGCATTGTCTCCATAACGCTTGGGAGGTATGCCCTTGTTTGCACGCTCAGAACGTCGAGGCGGCGGGGCATCTCCCACTAGCGTCGGGTGTCGTGCGCGACGGTGGTTAGAATGCGGTGGTGGACCTGGAGGATTAGGTGGTGGCGGTGCTGGTGCAGGTGCTGGTGGTGCTGCAGGTGGTTCAGGTGGAGCAGGTGGTTGAGGAGGAGGAGCGTCATCCCGTGGACCAAAGTCAAACGGGAGCGGGATGTCGACGACTTCTGGTTCCTTGTCAGGATTCTCCGGTTGCCGAAGATCAGGGAATGGCGGATCGTCGGGGGTAGCACGACGAGTGCCGGAATCATTGCGTGCAGGGAAGATGGTCTCATCGAACGTCACATCGCGAGACAGTTCAACTGAGCGGGTGCGAGGGTTCCATAGACGATACCCCTTTGAACCAATTTCGTAACCCACAAACGTCATCTCAACGGCCTTCACGTCGAGCTTCCCTTGACGTTTGTCCTTCTGCACGTGTACATAAGCTTTGCATCCAAATACACGGAAGTACGAGACATCTGGTTTAGTCCCGTCCCACAAGGTAATGGGGCATTGCCATTTCAGGCGACGAACAGGCTGACGATTATAAATATGAACGGCGGCTTCAAGCGCAAGTTTCCAGAAACCGTGAGATAGGCCGGCAAAGTGTAGCATGCACAAAGCCTTCTCCATAATAGTACGGTTCCAGCGTTCAGCGCGTCCGTTTTGCTGTGGTGAACCAGGCATAGTCCGATCATGTTCAATCCCGCAAGTCTGCAAGAAGTCTTGAAACTCCTGAGACATGTATTCCCCCCCTCGATCGGAACGAACACGTTTGATCTTCCGGTCGAGCTGTGTCTCAACATACGCCTTAAGAAGCTTGAACGTTGCAAGCGTGTCAGACTTGCGCTTCATAACGTAGGCGAAGGAGATGCCAGTAGCGTCGTCAACGTAGCCAGCGAAGTACGTGTAGCCACCAATAGATGTTTGCATGGGGCCAACGACGTCCAAGTGGAAGAACTCGCCAGGTACGGTGGAACGCTTCTCAGAGCGGGGAAATGGTGCACGAGTTGATTTGCCTTTCGCGCAACCTTCGCAGGGATGATCGGTGGGCGGTGAAACCTTGTCAACTCCTTTCACAGCGTCGGGAAGACGAGTGATTGCCTCCTTGCCAGGATGACCATAACGCTGGTGAGCGAGGTCGAAATCCATAGCAGAAGCGACTGTAGGGGTAGGAGCGACTGCCTGTGCCTTGTCATTGCCAACTAACATACAGAAGACGTATAGATTGGCGAACGGAATGTATTCAGCAACAACCGTCTTTTCACCTAGAACGGTGATCGTCGAGCCACTCTTCAGCTCGCCTTTGGGCTGAGAGTTATAGATGCTCATTGTACCCTTTCCTTGGAACATGTAATAGCCATATTTCTCAATGGTGCCGGTGGAGAAGAGACGAACGCCTGCCTTTGGGACATAGCAAACATTCTTAAGTTCGATGGTCTTACGAACTCCATCCACCTCGATGATACCACAAACAGTTCCTTCTCCAAGACCGTGTACAACGCCTCCCTCACCCTCCTGCGCTGTGCGAAATTCGCGCGGAGAGGAGTATTCACGATAAGAGACGAAGTCAGTCTTGTACGAAGTTACGTGCTGTGATGCACCAGAGTCCATTAGCCAGTGAGTCGAGATGCGTCCCGCAGCAGCGTCAGCTGCATTATAGAAAGAAGCGGAGATCTCATTGACCGAAGTACCAGCAGTAAATACATTTAGCGCAGCAGGAGTAGCTGCATGCGCATGGCCATTACTATTAGTCCCACCCGAGTCCTTAGACTTCTCCTTGTCCTTGCCTTTGCCCTTCCCCTTTCCGTTGCCTTTCGGCTTAAGATGAGGATGCTTCTTGTAGCAAGTCGACTCATGATGCGTCTGACTGCCACAGTGCGAGCAGGGGCCTTTGAGCTTGGGCTTGGTCTTGGAAATCCGCGCAGCGGTCTCCGAAGAACCAATGGACGTGCCACGAATCGTCTCCTCCGACGTGAGCTTGGCCTTGACCTTCTCGACCGTCATGTCCGTATCCGCCGTAGTAGTGATGATGGTAGAAATGTGTGGGCGGTAGGACAGAGGTAGCTTTGAGAGGAGCCAATAGACCTTGACTTGCTCGTTGAGAGTGACCGTAGTAGTAGTAGTACCGGATGTCGTTGCCTTATCCACAACGCGCTCGAGACGTGCCAGCCATTGGTTGATTTGGTCGGTCAACGACTTGTCCTCAACGAACCGAGGTTCATTGATGAGGGCGTCGAAGAGGGAGAACTGGTAGGCTTTGTCCTTCTTCTTGAACGTCGTTTCGAGGGCGGTCCAAATGTCCTTTGCCGATGTCTTTGTAGCGAAAACGCTATCCCTGATCGAGCGAGAGACCTTCATGATGAAGAATCCCTTGGCACGATTCTCCTTCTCGAGCCAGTCCTTGAGATCTGCAGAACCCGAAGCGGGCCGGGCCTCAGAACCATCGCAGACACTGAAAGCGTTGACCATGGTGAGGTAACCCTCAGCCATTTGCGCCCAATCCTCGTACTGTTCGGCAGACTCGAGCATCTTGACAGCGCCCATGCCTGAACCGGAGCTGTCCGACATGATGACGAACCGGAGGAAAAAATTATCCGAAGTGTACGAGGGCGGAGGCGGAGTAGTGTGTGGAGGATAGAGAACATCAAGATATAGAGGTTGAACGACGACAGGGAGCGGAGGCGAAGGAGGAAGAGGAGGATAGACAAAGTCAAGTGCAGTCGGTGATGACGCACGAGAATCCGGTAGCGGAGGGAGAAGTTCAGTTGGAGATGAGGCACGAGAGTCGGGGAGTGGTGGAAGCTCGGGAGATTCGAGTACAATCTGCTCGGAAACGGCAGATTCTGAGGAAGGAACTGGTGAGATAGGGCGACAAACTTGACCTTCTTCTGGTTCGATAAATGTACGATGTGAAGTGGCGTTGTCAGGAGGGACAACTTCCACGTAACGATTTGGACACGGCTGGTTATCACAAAGGTACCAAGCACGTTCTTCTTCGTCCCAGAAGGTATCACGTTGTTCACCTGATCGATAGCGGTGGTAAAGATGGCTACAGTCGAACGTCTCAGATGAGGTTGAGTTGACTGACGCCACGGCGATATGCGCAGTTCAGCGGAAGCGCGATGATTGACAGAGGCAACACCTCCAGTGCAGGGTAGAGTGGAAAGAAAATGAACGCTGTTGAGCCACCCCACGACCAATCCTTGCCGATAAGGACCGATCGCAGAGCCGAGGTCGAGTGACTGCTGCCTAGCGCGGAACTATCCACGACTAGATCGAGCAAGGGAGGAGTAAACAGCGGTCAGGGCTTTCGACGAATCGTAGACCCGTTCCACAAGAAAGAAAGAAAAAATGAGCGGGTGTGCGAGTACAACTCGACACTAACCCAGAAGCCTGCACGGAGAGAGTAACGCCTCGAAGACGTCGTCGATGTGGGAGAGAGCGCGCGAGTGACGACGAAGCGGCTAGAGCTCAGGGCTCATAACCTGTCGAAGTCTAGAACCGCAGTGGTATGCTGAACCTGAAGGGCAGCGCCGCCGTGTGACACCTGTAAGACACACAGTAATGCGATCCTCAGTATGAGAGCGAAGACTAAGTTATATTGCATATAACGGTACCTGTAAGACACACAGTAATGCGACTACAAGTACGTGTAAGTAAGCATAGTAAGCATATAGTAAACGAGTGTACTTACTCCTCAGTATGAGAGCGAAGACTGAGGAGCAGTGCGTAGGGGAAAGTCCTCCTTATATACACGAGCAGGAGTAGCATACGTAAGCAAGTGATAGACAGGATGTCCGCATGTGAACTAATACAAATACAAGGATGTACATATCCGGAACAAAGGAACAGGTCACAAGTACAGCTACGCACAGCCAGAGAATCACAGAAGCGTCGTAGAACGCACAGGAATACACAGGACAGTGATAAAAGACAAGAGACCATGCGGTATCGAAAGATAGAAGTATCGTACAGCAATCCAGTGTCCGTGACTACGTAACAGTCCTAAATACGGTAAGTTCAACAGAACGCGCAGCACGTGCTTAGAATTTCAGCCGGTGGAGACGTAGAGTCGTCAGTTCTGTTCGACTATGTTATCTACACGGCCGAGGTGGACGACCCGAACACGACTTCGGACACGACTTCTACTACCTCATCATCCCCACCGTCCACACCATCCGCCGTCGTTCACACGTCATCAGGAGCAACGGTCACCTCCGCCGATCATACGTCACTCAGTGGCGGCACTTCATCGAGTTCTGCGACCATCACGAACACCAGTGCGGTCGCGGCCCCCTCTGTCACTTCGACGGGCTCCTCTTCAACAGCGTCTGCAGCGGCAGCGGCTTCTTCCGCAGCTTCTCCATCCCACAGCGCATCCCTTGCATCCATCGTTGGGGGAACCGTGGGCGGCATCATCGGCCTTCTAGCGGTACTCGCGGCAGTCGTCTTCTGTATCCGACGACGGTCCCGACACTCCTCGCGACAGGAAATCGATAGCTTGTTCTCCACAACGCCATCGGATCATATGACGCAAGGCCATCTAGGCCAGGTATCAACGCACTCGTCGTCGAACTGTGAGTGCAGCCACTTCACTACGGTCAGACATCCGACGGAGCCCCATACTAACGTACATACGCCCTCATAGATCCTGCCACCGGCAGCTTAGCTCACCCCCCATTCCCGGCGGAGCCACGAAGAGCACCGCCGCCCAGTATGCAGGAACGCACCGAGCTCACTCGGCGCATCGGCGTCCTCGAAGACCGTATGCGCGAAAAGGGACAACTCCCCGGCACCGCCGCTGCCACGTACAGCGTCGCGACGCGCGACCGGCGCGTGAGCCAGCCAACGACGTGGGGCGCCGGGTCGGAGATGGGGACGACGACGTCCTGGGGTGCACCGTGGCAGGAGGAGGTGATCGCACTGAGGGAGGAGCTGGAGGAGCTGCGGGCGCGCCTCGCGCGCTCGGAGCCTGAGGAGTTGCCGCAATACCAGTACCACGAGGCGACGTGATGGCGCGTGCACCCGAGTGGCAGTCCTGGGTAGTCTCGCAACGTTCGATTGGTATAGCTATCATTCCTCTCATGTACGATATCTTCGCTATTATCGTTCGGGATCGGTACCGCTCTTGTGTGTTAGTACGCGCTGGCCCGTCAGTGTGCGCGGAGAATGCGGCCGGCTTCCGGGCCGAGGGGCCGTTTCCGCGTTAGCTCTTCGTTGGCCTGCGGCGACGGATCCGGCTCACCTCTTCCGCCTCCATCCTCCGAGATTTCTTAGAGTACAGTGATATCCGGTGCGTAGAGATTGCTGTAGGCGAATAATCTTGCACATCATTTCTATATGCTTCCAAGATGTCTCGCAATATCATGAAGATGCTCATACGATGCTCGACCATGTCGTCAGCGTCAGCACCCTCGCGATCTCCCAGTCTTCCCCAGCCAGAAACAGTATGTATCTCTCCACATAGACCATTATTGATTGTTTTTGGATATCATAGGAGCCATGCTGGAGTCTCGATCAACATTGTTTATCACTCTCACGACATCGAGCGCGGGATCGCAGCGGCGGCGGCTTTCATCGGACAGGAGCCTGATACATAGATGTTCTGTTCGACCACCCGCAGCAGAGCACAGACGGTCGTCTTTGAAGGTTGGAACGTGGTCGTCGAATGCGGCCCTCACTAGCTGATGGCGTCGGTGAGTTGTCCTCTCCTCTATCGAGTCTTAATCTGACGACGCACCCACACATCGATGGATACGTTTATCAAACCTCTTTAGAGGCTGCTCTGCGTAGCGCGATCATGACCCCAACAAGCGTAGCGTTTCCTGGGAGATGCTTCTGAGATGCGCATTGCCGTCCGTAGGTTCATGACTTGTCTTCCATCGGCCGTAAGTTCGCGTCTATCGCTATTCTCCCAGCCACATCTACCGCCCTTCGCAGCATTTCCGACGGCATTTCCGTCCGGTTCCGAGGGATGACTCGCTCCCCAGGGTGCTTGGGCTACATATCATCTTCCTCGCGAGTGTACATTTGTTCACCTCTGAACTACATTGTCCACTATGCCGTCCACCTCTGCTAACGTTGCGGAAGCCATTATGCACTACACGGTAAGTCCGCCATTTAGTCTTCATGCTGCTTAACTCATTCTGACTATTGTGCTGAAGGTCTTCTCTTTGCAGTATAAGCTCGCAAAGATACCTTTTGTCGCCATCTTCGCAAACCTTGTCCACTTCTGGACGTTCGCAGTTGCATATCTCGCCGCGTCCTGGGCTCGAACTCCCGGCTCATTGGACAGGAAAATCACAGCGCTCATTATGAGTACATTTTCTTTGGCTACTATTGCTATCGTCAGTGACCTCCCTCTTTGTCTTTATCGATACTGAAACTTATGACGACGTTTACAGCGTCTTGCGCTGTCTGTGTAATCTCTAAATTCGTGTTTATACGTCGTTCAATAGACTTCTTCGTTGGCAAACTGTTGATCCCGCCCCCGCCAACCTGTCCCCTCCGACAACTTCGCATTTTGATTCACCTAGAAGATTGTGCGACGTATTCAGTGGTACATCTTGAATCGATCTCGAGAAACTTTACTCATGCTTACCGTCTATATGCCGACCGGCTATGCTTGACCTTCAACAAGCGAGGTACAGCGGGACATTATACCGCCTGCCAATCTCACTACTTGGCAGATGGTATCAACGCGAGAATCGCGCTCACGGAGGGCATCATACTGCAACCTATACGACCCATTAATACACCTTCCGTAGGAGATGCTCCGGTATGTAGCACACATCCGGGCTTGGACCGGGTGTTGTGGGTGCGCAGCGTGGCGCTGCTCCCGCGCTCATCAGCGATATGCTCTCCAATCTGAGATATATGATCGGAAAGGCGAGGGAGGAAATACCTCTCGGGTCTCTTTCAGAGGGTGCTGGCACTCCCCTATTTGCAACTGTCTCGACGTTGTAAGATCCCTGAAGCAGTAGGGCCTGAAACGACTACAAGATCCTCCAACGCTGGATTCGTTGGATAATATGGTGAGTTTATACACTACTCCACACTATACTGGTCTAGCTCTCATAACATGCTTCTGTGCTCATCTACATAGAGCAAAAACAATCAAACAAGTATCCAGAGTATCCTTATCTCGACCGCAGTTGAGTCTGTGGTGTACGGTGCCTACCTCATTACGCATGGGCTTGGAATGTGGATCCTCCTTTGGTGGCCTCAGCCTTCGTCACACAAATACCGCAACATTGCTATTCTGACATCAAGCACGCTCATCTTCGCCGTTGCCACAACAGTACGTGCGTTCATGCTTTCCCATCCCATCATGAAAGTCGATACCTCGTAGCTGATTACAGTGTAGCATTTTATTCTGGCGATCAACCTCTTGGTGGTTGGGTTCTCTAGTCCGGAGGGTGTCGACGCTACGCCGTTGCTCCAAGCGTATAGCACAATCAACGTCGAACAACCTCTTGACGCCACTCGATTTGGCATCTACGTCTCTCAGACACTCCTCGCAGACCTCTTCTTGGTATGTTATCTGCCGTCATGTTTGTATCCGTTACTCACGGACGCACATGTTAGGTGTACCGACTGTACGTCGTGTGGGACCGCAAGAAAACGATCATCGCCGGGCCACTTACGCTCATCTTCGTTGACGCGTGTGAGTATGTCCGACCTTTTACTTTAATCTGAATGCTGATTCGATGTCTACTATGCAGTCTGCGGCTACCTAGCATTCCTCTCTCCAAGAGGGCTTATTTCGGCTTTCTATGCCATCACCTTCTTGACGAATGTGATATGTTCTGGTATGCTTTTCTCTGTATTTCATTGGCTGGGCTCATATAGTCTCATCAGCACTGATTGTATCTCGCGTCCTTCGACTACGGGGATACTTGAGGAGCGCAAACTTCGGTGTCGTGATACTCGATATCGGCGCGGTCTCTGCGGCACTCATTGAGTCAGCCGCCCTCTATTCACTCGTATCACTCGTGCTGTTCATTACCTTCTTTGCGAGTCCGAACATCGGGTACCCCGCGTGCGCCAATGTCTTCACTGTACTCATCGTGAGTTTCTCTGACCTGCCGTGTAGCTGCATGGAAATGCTGATATAGTAACGCTCACGAACAGGGTTTCATTTTTTCGTTCATCGTCATCCGAATCGGCCTCCGCTCGTCGAGGATCATGAGACGAGCCGCGGACTCGGATCTGGAGTCGGGGAAAGTGGACATGAAGATTGAGACCTTCACCTCGCCACAATCACCGAGTTTCAATTAGATTACCCATTTCAGTGCACTGTAGTGGATCTGGGCGATCAGGATCGTCTGAATTCATCGTGAATGAACGTGGTTCGGTCTTCTTTCAAACGGTCGAGATGCGCTCGATGATAGATACGCTCGCAGGGAAGAAATACAGTGATACAACGTATGGAAAAGAACATCAAACAATACGTCCTGTCCACTATCATTATTCGCCGGCACGAAACCTCGCGCTCAGAAGTAAGAGCAGTCACGGCAGATCCAGACGGTAGGCCTAAACAGCATAACACACCGGCTCGCCCGTGTTGTCAAAGCAAGCCGAGCTCGCGAGGGACGGCTGCATACCCGGGGCACGCGCGCCGTACTCCTTCTCCAGCACGCTCAGCCACTGCGCCTTCCACTGCTCGTCCGCGGGCGACGCGTCCCCGACTTGCGTGCGCGAGTCGCGCATGGTGGCGCTCTCGGAGAACGTGTCCTTGGTCCAAGGGGAGAACGACTCGTTGGGGTAGGAGGGGGCGAAGACGTCCGAGTGGGGAGTTGGAGATTTTGCGAGCGCTCCTGCGCTAGGCGGGTCGAAGGGGCGCCAGAGGGGCGAGTGGACGATGGCGAGAACGGCAGAGATGATGGTGACGTAGTTGTTGATGAGGAGGATGTAAGTGCCGTGCACGGGGTTGTGGTCGCTGAAAATCATGATGAGGAGCACGAAGTTCGCGAGGGCGGGGAAGACGAAGTTTGCAGCGAGAGAAAGGAGTGTGAGCGGGACGTGAGGGAATCCTGCTCGGCGTGAGACGGGTGGTATCATATATGGTGTAGCGGACAGTACGTACTCGCCGACGACAAGTTGGGCGTGCGCCTCCCGTTCCGACTGAAATCCTCTTGGCGGTAGAGCATGAGAAGTCCGGCTATCCCGCTGCATTGGGAGTGTGAGAGGCATCATCGAGTGCATGACAATATAGCACGTACGCGTTATCAAGTAGTTGTAAGATGATCTCAGCCTTAACCGAGGTCAGATCCCAAGCCACTTGCAGAGCGGAAATCGGGCTACTTCTGCGGTCTTGTGCATGTTGATGAATCTGGTAGATGCAGAATGATACGATCGCTGTCCGGCCGAGCTTCAAAGCAGATATCGGAAGGTAAATGGCGAGGCTAGACAATCGAGGAAGGACGCCGGGAGGGTATAGGGCGATGATTTTTAATAACAGGATGGTCTGGACGAGCAGAGGCACGAAAAAGAGAGTGGATGTAAGGAACGTGTTATATGCGAGGTGGTCACTGTGGCCGAGAATCGCGCTCGACTGACGGCGAGAAAGTCGTGAGTAGACGGACTGAGCAGCGCTGAGCGGGACGTACCAGGTCGAAGATCATGACACCGCCCTGCGCGAGGCCCATAAGAAGGGTGATAAGGATAAGGATAAATACAGGTCGTCGCCGAAGGTAGGAAGAAGAGAAATGCAAGAAGACAGCAGCGATTGGAAAAAGAAGAGCAGAAAGTGCAGTCCCGACGAGCAGCAGACTCAGCACATCCTGCTGAGAGACAGCGACCGAACCATCGTTGGCTCCGCGTGAAAGAGTCGATGGAGCTGCGCTGCTGCTAGGAAAAACCATCGAAGAAGACATGGGGTACCAAGAACTGAGAGCGTGAACAATGAAGCCGCACGCGGGGCAAGAGGCTTAAGTGCGCTCTGTCATCCGTTGGTGATCGCCTTCTGGGTTTGATGGACTATGGGGCAGAGAACCTGTCGTGAGGAGATGGATCGTAGCGGGATATGAACAGGAGGGCACAGCAGCGATGGAAGTGCGCCACTCACCGTCCGTTCAAGCTTCGCGCCTCCTGAGCCGCGACCGCACTCGCCTCCCGTCTTCGGCAAGGTTACAGGTATGCGGGCTTATTGACAGTTCCATGGAGCGCGGCATCAGCGAGACCATCTATGAGGACTTCCAGCGTCGCTTTCCATGCGATTGAGTGGCGTCCGAGAACCACTGAGCGCCTCAAGTGCGCCGCCGGCAGCTCTCAAGGAACGGCCGTCAGGGACTGCTCGACGCCACATATGGCGAGCAGGCGCACTGCCTTGGCCCGCCCGGGCAGTCGTATCTGTCAAGTTGTGAGTAAAATGAAGCGGATATTATACGGAAGCCGTAATAGAAGACGTACATTGCCTCACACATCCATGATGGCGTGCTAATGTCTTTCCGAATCTTCCAACCAAGACATACCGGCGGTATCAGGCACGTGCAAGTAGTCGGGAACCTCTGAAGGGGATTCCGACGAGGACTTGAGAAGAGGAGGTAAGGACATGGTACCCATAGAGTTTGAAGAGCTGAATAGACGTTGTCATCTGACTGTGAGTCGTCCGCTGACCGGTGTGACGGAGGTGTGAGAGTTTGATCGACGGCATGATGATCAAAGCAGACCGACCCCAAGCCCCCGCTCGAGAAGACAGTGGGCTCTCCGGTGATATAAAATCCTCCTGCATCGCAAGATCGCAGTGCCGTCCGTAGCGGATGCTCCTGCTCCGAGGAGAGCTTTGATGCCCCCATTTGAATGGCACTAAGTACTACCGTGCTTGAACTTTCGCCGACATCACCGTCGAGTCCCCTCTGCCTCCTGAGCGAGAGCCCCTAAGGAAATACGGGGTATATTAGATGGAGCACGTCTGTGATAGAGTGCGAGGAACGAGATGCATTCCTCACGCGGTCTTTGATGGTCGCTTGTCTGTGTCGAGCAGTTCGACATCTGCCAGTTCATGACGGCGTTGAGTTGTAAAACAGGAAGGCGGGACAAATATGCCACATCAAAGTTGTGGCGCCGGCTTTCCGGTCTCCAAGAGACGCCGGAAACTGTTGTCGACGTCCACCTCAGCGAGCTTGTCCGCCTGAACTCCCTCCTCTCGCCTGTTCTTCCTCCGCCCCACAGTCTTCGCCTACCAAGCATCAAATCTTCTCGCTTGTATTGAAACAAGATTTTCTACGTCGTCAATTCTCCGTCGATAGGCCCCTCTCGCAAAATTTTCATGCCACTGCCGCGGACAGCGACTCGGATCGAGGTGTGGTTGGGATGCTGAGACAATGGAGGGCAGTGATGCGCTTTGGTGTCAAGCTATCTGCGAAGACAGATATGCTTCGTGCGTATGTTTGTCTCCTAGGACTCGTGACCGGACATCCCCCACGTCCACTTCTCAGAGATGGCCGAGCGTCGGGATTGCACGTTGAACCTCGTCGCCATGCCCCATTTCTCTCATCCACGTCACGCGATATACTTTGCTCTTTGTACGTGATGTTTTGATACTATATCTTTATATCTCTGCCCAACGTCGAGCTGCTGCTGCCCCGAGAAGCACGATGATCATGATTGTCTTGATGCGAATGTTGTTGGCAGATGACAGTCATGAGATAGGTACGACTTCTCCGTTACTGTGCAACGCATGTTCTTCCAGCTTACCGTTGCCGCGGTATATAGTCCGACGGCCTCCACATTGCCCTATGCGAAAGGCTTGACGTCTCTCCTGCATGCGCAAAGCTGGTCTGCGCAATGTCCGCGGCTACTCCACCGGACGCGTTCGTCCCTCCTCCGGGTTTAAATTATGTGGCAGCAATCTCGCCATCTCTTACGTTTTTGATGATCAGCACGATATGCTCCTCGATGCTTATCCCTCTAACTATCGTTCTGTTCCTTTTTTCAACCCCGGCGCTTCGACGCAAGCCCATCTTTATCTTGAACGCGTTATCCCTCGGAAGTGGTTTTCTCATCGGGATTCTTGCCGCCTACGGCCAGGTGCGTAATGTGTTGTATGTCTGTGGGAAGTGGACACGATGCTCACACAGTCCTAGATTTGTGCGATCCTTACGATCCCAGTGCATAACTCCTTTCAAATCATCTACAGCGCGGCGTTCTTCATCTGCACATTCTTCGCCGAGGGTATCCTTCTCGTCCGCGTCGTTGCTGTCTACCCACCCTCCCAGCTCTCGCTGCTCCGGAACTTCGCGATCTACGGCACCATTATCGCCTTCAAATTGGCGCGGTTCGCGAACGTCATTGCGGAAACGGTTGTGCTACACCAACTCACGGAAAAGGCTCTTAGTCCGATCGAGGTTGGCGAGATGGCGCAGCACACGCCGTTCACTCGTGTCGAGTGGTTCCTTCAGCTGTTCGAGACCTCGTGCGTCTGTTCTAGTTGTAGTTGAATCACTAAGTACTCATCCATAGGCAGATTCACATCTACTCTATTCCTCCTCCGTTTACACGTGGGCACGTTTCGCCGTCACAAGGAGGTATCTCTACACATTGACACGACGTCTTCCACCTCGGGTACGCGCCTCTCACTCCAGTAACGTTCCTTACAGCACGACTCACGCCTTCCCCACAGGCTCCTCCTATCTCTCCCGCCTTCGCGCGTTCTTCTGGATCGCGACTTCGAACTTCGTCTTCCCGGTCCTCCTCAACGTCGTCCAACTCATCTTCGCCTTCGCGGACCCGAACTTCCTCCACTCGCAGTACATCTACTCCCTCAACCTCTACGTTATCATCGTCGGTGTCCTCCTGGCCACAATATGGTGCTCGTCCACGCGCCCCGTCGAAGATGACACGAGTGTGGGCGCGAGGGGTGCTGGAGTGGGCGCGGGCGCGGGCGCGAGGAGGAAGGAGGTTCACGTGACGCTGTCGATGAGCATGCCGCAGTTCGCGGCGTGGTCCCAAACGGATTCCTCCAGTTCTGAATCGAGCTTAGACGCTCAGGAAGATTTGTCGGAAGCGTGGCGGGCGCGACACCAATGCGGCGCCGGGGAGGTCGAGAAGGGTTCGGTAGTGTAATAATTCTACGCTACGTATGTGTTTGTGCTGAAGTTTTGTAGATACTATGTACGATGTCTGATGCTATTATTATAGCGGTGCTGTGTTGGCCCACATGCTTTGAACAGAGGCCGCTCGGGCGACTTTACGGTAAAGGTGCTTCACTCGATTCGCTCACCCACATGTTCAGCATCATAACCGCATGTCACCGCGCCGGCGGCGTTTTTCATATCGGCTATCTCGGGAGACAGCGCTCTCACGAAAATGTTTTCAGTCGCGCAACTCCAGCATTTCAGCTCTCAACAGCTCCCTCCATAAGTCTTCTCTGTAGTTTGCGTTCACAGCGACTACACGAGCTTGCTGAAGATGATCTTTGGGTTATGGGACACAGTACCAGAGCTGACGCCACCGCAGGTCGGCACCCCTGTTCCCATATCGACCCAGGTCGACCCGGACTCGTACACTTACGACTACATCGTCGTCGGGGGTGAGTACGTCCTGCTTGTTTCCGTTATACCACACTTACAAACCCTCTAACAGGTGGCACTGCGGGATGCGTCCTGGCCTCACGTCTCACAGAGGACCCGAACGTCTCTGTGCTGCTCGTTGAGAAGGGGCCCGTCGCTGACACGTGGTCATCGCGTGTCCCGCTGCTCTCGGGCAACATCTACGACGAGAGGTCAAACCTATCGTCCAAGTGGTGGTCTCTTCCCTTGAGGCATGCCGATAATCGCTTCCTCGAGGTCATCCGCGGCGAGAGCCTCGGCGGGACTTCGCGTGTGAACGGGATGCTGTACACTCGCGGTCAGTCGCCGACGCTCTTGTCTTGGCAACCGTCCGGAACGCTCGAGGGCTGACTCCGAGTGACGTGGGCTTTCTTACAGGCACACCGGGAGACTACAATCAGTGGAAAGCTCTAGGGAACGATGGTTGGGGTTACGACGACTTGGAGCCCTACTTCGTCAAATCTGAGAAGACGTTGACACACCCGGCATCTGCGTATAGAGGAAAGAAGGGTACGTGCTTAACTCGAGCGGAATGTGTTATGTTTGATTGATGATCTGTGAAGGTGTTTGGCTGAACCGTAACTTTATGGACGCTGAATACAAGATATTGGGGCAGTACGTATCTGCAGAAATCCGTCGTCGCGACCACTTTCTCATTTGGCACGCGCAGCGTCCTACACGCCATTCAAAAGACTGGTGTCCAGCTTGTCGGCGACGTCAACGCTCCTGACGTCCCCGCCGCGCACGTCGGTGTCCTCGACATCGTCCAGAATGAGAACTATCAACGCCACTCTACGTTCTTAGCTTTCCTCCCGCCTCGCCTAACGCAAGAGCGCAAGTCTCGACTCAAGATCTGCACCAATTCGATTGTCCATCGGATTGAGTTAGAGCGCGATGCGAGTGGAGTACGAGCGACGGGCGTGCACATCCAAGCCAAGAACTCGCGCAAAGCCGACTTCCAGTATGTCGCGAAAGCGCGCCGGGAAATCATCGTATGTGCAGGGGCGATTGGCTCTCCTCACGTGCTCATGCTTAGGTACGTTCACGCTTGGCGAATCCTATCGACTTGCCGTTGAGATGACGTCAAACAGTGGCCTTGGACCCAAGGAGCATCTACAGGAGAAAGGAGTGCCAGTCATCGTAGACCTACCAGCGGTCGGTAGCCACCTGGTGAGTGGTTCACTCAATTAGATGTTGGACGTCCCTTCCTTATCTTACCTCCTGCCAGTCCGACCACATGGGTGTTCCTGTCGCCATCCAGGTTCCCATTGAGGACTCGCTTCATCATCTCGAAGTTAGTCGGCTGAAGGTTATCACGGAGCTCCTCAAGTACCTCATCACAGGTGGTGGCGCGCTCGCGCGCCCCTTCCAGAACCTGTCGTCATTCTACCCTACCCGCCTCCTCGACCCTACGCACGCCGTGTCCCATGCGAGCACCAACGATCTCGATGCGTCGATTCCCAAGAACCGCCCGGATATCGAGATGATGCTCATCGCGAATAACTGCGCCGATATCGACACGCACGGCATTGGCGTCTTCTCCCTCACCGTCACCCTCATCCGTCCGCGCTCTGAGGGCACCGTCCGGCTCGCGACCGCGAACCCTCGCGCACCTCCCGACGTCGATCTCGGATTCCTCTCTGACCCCGCGGACTATGAGCCTCTCCGGAAAGGCATCCGCATGGCACTCCACGTGTTTGCGGACGTTCGCGCGCAGGGGTACCCGGTCATCAACGACCTCCAGGTACCCCATGGCGGCTTAGAAGCAGATGACGCGACGCTCGACGCGTTCATCCGCTCGCACCTGCGCACGTGCTTCCACTACACATCAACATGTCGCATGGGCGCGAGCGCACACGGCGCGCGACCAAGCGTGGTGGATGGAGAGCTGCGCGTGCACGGCGTGCGAGGATTACGCGTGTGTGACGCGTCGGTGTTCCCTGAGATCATCGGCTCGCACACGATGGCTCCGACCGTCGCCGCTGCAGAGAAGTGCGCGGATTTGCTGAAGGCAGCGTGGCGCTGACCGTATGCCAGCCTTTCGACGATCATCGGTTTGCGTCCTGCGCAGGAGCAACTTACGCTCCCTCGACTGCATTTATGACGTACTATTTACGCATCCCATGTTATGAGGCGAGGCCGCCTGCCTCTTCCACGCTCCTACAGAATGGAAGCTTTGCTATGAAGGGGAGTAACGTGCCCGTACAGACAGACACTAGACAGATACATACAGACACGGTGTTCACGCACGTATACAACCATGCCCGAAGACGATCTTGCTCACCGATGTGATGACAGATATGGCGGCCGCGTGCACGTGCCTCGCGTTTCATCAAATTTGGCATGTTTAAATCACACGCCCAGTTTGAACATACACGCTCAGATTCCTGCTGTGTCCTCAGCGCGGTGTTCCAATTGGTGGGAAACGAGCAGTGGTTTACTACCACGCTGCTCTTTCTCAACGCCTCTTGCACCGCAGCCACGTCATGGGTCTATGCCCACCTTGGAGCTCCGCGAGCGCTCGGTTCGATCCCCAACATGATCTCATGGATCTCACCGGGAAGGTGGTCATTGTCACGGGTGGAAAGTGAGTGCCGTAGAACTCACCGTTGTTCTAACATAAACGATTGTTGTGTTTCTACAGCAGCGGTATCGGTTTCTCTACAATCAGGCACCTCCTGCGGCTTGGCGCGAAGGTGTACATGGCCGCGCGGAGCCAAGCTCGCGCGCAGGCAGCGATCGAGCGACTTTATGCGGAAGGGATCCTGCCTGGAAAGGGATCAGTGGAGTGGCTCGAGCTTGACCTGAGCGCACCGCATACCATTAAGAAGACCGCAGAACGGTTCTTGGAGAAAGAGACTCGCCTGGATATTCTAAGTGAGTCGTGAATGATGGGCTCAAAGACTGTAGACAATGCATCTGACTTTGTATACGTCGGTTTGCGCTAAGTTCACAACGCTTCCATGTTGGTCTTCCTTCTATATCTGTGATTACGCTGATGACCCTTATGATGCCTATGTCCATTGCTCGTAGTATGCGGAAGCCGTACTTCATAGGTCCTGACGGTCAGTAAAACTCCCTTTCACTATGCTACTATGGGTACTGATCGCTATACTTCGCTCGCGGACAGGAATTCAAGAGGCAATGCTGGTTAAGTAAGTTCGATCTCATACTGACTGTGTTCTGCGCGACTGATATGCTTCGAGTCATGTCAGCCCGTTTATCCTGACACAAGAACTCCTCCCTATCTTAGTTGAAACCGCGAAGGACACAAAGAACGATGTCCGCGTGCTTACGGTAATGTGTTCCATGTGCGAGTCCGAGAGTTTTATGCTTACGACTCCGCGATAGCTCACCTCGGATCTGATCGCGGTGATCAAGAACACTGACGTGCGTTATCGCAATATTGAAGACTTCAATGAAGAGTACCGCGGGCAGTTCTTGCCAGACCAACGACGCTACGGTGAGCCATCGCAAGCGGAACGCACCTTGCGATTATCTGGTCTCTCTGACTCCCTTGCGCAACCAGCCAAGTCGAAACTTGCAAACGCGCTCTTCGCTAAACAGCTACAAAAGCTGTTCTCAGCTGACGGCGTCCCCGTCACCGTGATGGCCGTCCATCCGGGCTGGGTTTACACGGAGGGCGTCGCTGAGAAGGAGCCGACTCTGAGCATTCCCGTGCTCGGGCCCGTGTTACGCGTCATCTACAAGGCCACCTTTAAGACCACAGAGGAAGGAGCGTACAGTACCGTCTTTAGCGCAGCCTCTAGCGCGGTGCGGGAAGATCGCGCGCGGTATCAAGGCGCCTTCATCATGCCCGATCGGAAGCAAGGAGGTGTGGTAGCCAAACCACCAGCGCCTCAGGCCGAAAGCGAGGAGCTCGCTCAGGAACTGTGGTCGACAACTGAAGAGATTTTGAAAGGGCTGGGTTTATAGTCTACTGCGCCTGCCAGCTGAATGTACTTCAAACTACGGGTCCCAATATGGTCATGTCAGCTCTGGATGAGTCTCTCTCGCGCAGCATTTATGAGACTACGCACCTCGGAGACCCAGTCAGTCTCTGTACAGTTGCAGATTACTCAGACTACAATCATAGAGGATATCGGGGACAGTGACTTCGCGCGTTGATTGCGCGGCGTCGGCGATCGCTCGGCGGAGAACGAGGAAACAAACACCGACAAACATTCGCCACAGGCGCGTCACCCGTATGTCGTTCGTTCGAACCCTTCCCGTGCCTTTTCTACCACATCCGCTACAACCACTCCCAGGAGCTCGTCTCCTCGGGCTGCTAACTAACGCGTGGCAAGCACAGAGTTATTCTCTCACAGACGCGTACGTTACAGCAAGACAGGGCTTCCAGTCTAAATACTAGAGTGTACCCTTTCAAATAGGGTAGGTCTTCAATCATCATACGCTCCTCAGACCGTGCGCCTACTAGCAAGCGTTAGTGCTCACAACGCCGTTTCAACAGGCTCCATGCGCGCATGGTCTCGCATATGCGAATATGCCTGGATTTGAGTTTTCGCGTACGCTCACAGCCAACATACAACACTTGTGTACGCTCACAAGGGCTACTCATATTGACAGTAGTGGCCCATGTCCGGAAAGGAGCTGAATGAACCTGGTGTGAAGTTGTCTCCGCGACTCGGCCCGATTGTCGCGCTACTGACGCCACGGTCTAGACAGGGTTATGTCATGCGCGCTGAGCCTCGGGGATCGAAAGCTGCCATAGGATTGACATGGATTCAGTTCCGCGGCGGCCGAAGGCCATAAGGTGGACTATGCGTGGGGATCGCGGGCAAATCGTAAGTTAGGACGTGGAACTTTGGATAGGCTGCGCACGTGAGGAGCACAGTGAATGGTGGAGAGAGAGCGGTTCTTTAGGGAGCTGTAGGAGCGATTTACTGATATCAGCTTGGGAAATGTGCTGCGCTCACGGCATACAGAAGCTACACTACCAACACACGTCGAAACGAAGAAGCAGGTACGTCTCTTCACACTAGGAAGTGGAAGCTTGTCCGCTTCTGACTTATCCTCATTCGGTCCTTCTAGGCGATAGACAGGTTGCTGCCCTCCACGAACATCCAGCTACAGACAAATGAGGACAGATCGCGGGAGATCCCACTGAGTTGTGCCGCGTGAAGGTTCGGATGCGTCCTCAGGGCCTCGTTCGATTCACATGCGGCCTCGGGAATCCTCGTGCGCAATGATCCTCGTGAGCAACGTGCGGACCGAAGACCGCTGACGCGCTAGGTTGCGTTTCAATGGTTATGCTCACGTCTCAGTAGCCCAGCGGCTACTTACCTGCATGGTCAGCGCCACTAATAATTGAGTTACATTCAGAGGATCTAGCCTCAGCTGACACGTGCACGTACCAGGGCCCCAGTACCGTTACTGCATGCGCTTTTTACACTTATAGCTCGTCATATTCTCTCAGATGGACGTCGCCCCAGTTCTCGTCTGTCTCGGCCCTTCTCCTGCGCTGCATCTCGATTCAGCCCACTAAGACTATTACGATGTCCTCAGCGGATGCAGACGAAAAGCAGCAATGGCAACTCGAGGTTTCACCTGCGGCTGAAGTGAGTCATGATCCAGAGGTCACGAAGAACGAAGTCAGCCCTCGCCGGGTGTTGCGCAAACTCGATCTGCGACTCCTGCCCTTCATCTCCTTCTTGTACTTCTTGGCCTTCCTGTGAGTTAATTGTCATCCACTATGTGCTACAGATCTGTGCTGACGTTGACGCAAGGGACCGCACCAACATCGGTACCTTTCTCACATCTACCGGACGCTTCGCGCGACCTTCTGTATATTGATGATGTTATTCCTAGGAAATGCGAAGGTCGCAGGTATAGCCAGAGACCTTCAACTTACCGGCTCGCAGATCAACGTATGCACGGCTGTCTTCTTTGTGAGTACACATTGTAACGGACGGAGGCGTGCATGTGGCGCTCACCCTGCTTTCGTAGATACCTTACGCTTCGTTTGAAGTACCCTCGTACGTTCAAGATTTATCTGGGTATCTCTATCGAATCTATTTCACGTCACAGCTCACGCTCTTCACAGGAATCTGGCGCTACGGTACTTCAAGGCCTCTGTATGGAGTAAGAGCATCAGGTATCACATTGTATTCGTTATTCTGATAGGGATCCCACCAGTCCCCTTGATCATGTTCTTTTGGGGTGTCGTCATGCTCTCCATGAGCTTTGTTAAAAGCTATGGTGGATTAGTGGCGTACGTCTCCGTCATCGTCGGTGGCGCGTACACTGATCGATATGCGACAGCGCCCGGTTGTTCCTCGGAATCACCGAAGTACGTTGCTCTTTTCTACATTCATTCTAGATGCCACTAACACTTGCGTTTAGGCTGGTCTGCTACCTGGGGTCACATTCTACTTCTGCATGTGGTACCCCCGTGCAGCCCAAGCGCAGAGATTGAGCATCTTCGTCTCTGCGGTGACTGCGGCTGGGGCATTTGCAGGTCCTATCGCGTACGCACTTGAGATGATGGACGGGTGAGTAGTGTCCTCTTTGTGTCATGTTGTATTGGCCTCATGTCTTGTCATAGTATCGGGGGCCTCCCCGGATGGTCATGGATTGTAAGTTCGCTGCCTACCTTAAGCGATACGTCGCCAATACTTCACGCTCTTCTAGTTCCTCTTAGAAGGCCTAAATGAGTAGTTGCCGTCTCGATTAGGCGTATTTCTTAACGTCTCTCTTCGAGCAGTGACATCTGTGGTTGCGATCATTGCATACTTCTGTATATACGATGTGAGTAACCTTACTACTCTACTACTGAAGGTCCGCGCTGACGTTTCGTACAGATTTCAGAAAACGCTTCTTTCCTAAGCGAAGAGGAAAGGACGTGGTTACTTGAGACCATCAACCACGACAACGCGGGGCTCTCTAAGAGCTTCCGGTGGAAGTTCCTCGGGCAAGCACTGCGCGATCCGAACGTCTATTTGTTGACGATCGTATATCTCCTGTACGTTTTCATACATCGCGATCACTGTGCTCACACTTCAATCTTATGCATACAACCGTACTCTGGCAGCGCCGTCATTCCTAACTACGCGTTCGCAATTTTCCTGCCCACGCTCATCAATGGACTTGGATTCTCGGCAGCGAACGCGCAACTCCTCTCCGCCCCTCCCAACCTCGCCGGCTGTGTCACTACAGTGTTATTTGGGATACTCTCCGACCGCTTCAACGCGCGTGGGCCGTTCGTCGTGATAGGCACGTCCACGGCGCTCGCTGGCTATGTTATCCTTTTCGCGACTTCCTCGCCAGGAGTGGGTTATGCAGGCACTGTGATTGTCGCGTGTGGGGTTAGCCCGTGCGTCGCGTGCATAATCGCGTGGGTGGGTGGGAACATCGGCGGAGAAGTCAAACGTGCTGTGGTCATCGGGATAGTCACTGGCATTGGAAAGCTCGGCGGGTAAGTCTTCAGGTAGCATGTTCCAGATACTTTGCATATATACTGAGAGAACTCATCCTAGGATCGCGTCGTCGCTCATCTACCGCACACAGGATAGCCCGCGATACTTGCCAGGGCATGCGGCGAACATATCTTTCCTCTGTGGCTCGTGAGTCTAGATATTGCTTCTCTGCTACGCTCATAGCGCTGATTTTGCGACTCTTATAGTACTGTTCTTTGTCTCGTTGCAATGTTCTCCTTTACTTACCAGAACCGTAAGAAAGTTGAACGATGTATGAGGGAGGAGATTACGCCTGGCATGGAGGAGAGATATGCCGACATGGGGGATGCCTCTCCCTTGTACCGGTATGTTCTCAGCTCATTCATGGCGCGCTTTGCTTATACAGGATATAGATACACGATGTAGTAAGATCAACCACGATATATTATGGTTTCCATCCAGCGTACATCCCCTCATCGTGTACAGTGGTGCAGAATAGGTGTACGTCCGTCTCTGAATGACGTTTTACAAGGAACCGTGTGGTAAATCGGACATGCGTAGAGCACACGACGGTGACCGTTGTTGTGCCGATGTAGTACGGTAAAGAGTGTTAGTGCTAGTTGTGCCGGCGAGAGGATTGAGCAACTGGAACGATGTGTTTCTAAGGCCGAACGTAGCACATTGATGAATGGAAGTCTCATGCCAAGCTCTGAGACGCACTCGGGATACACGAATCAGTCGAGACGAATGTAGTGGCCAGGGCAAGCAGCTTCGAGAACGACTGCCAGCCATAGTAGCATAGCTAGCGAAGCCCCAAATGGTAGGCACACAAACATTGACAAATATCCGCCACAAGCGCGTGCGTCGTTCGTTCGAACCCTTCCCATGCCGTTTCTGCTACATGAACCGCCACCGCGGCCTCAGACTGCCTATCAGTGCAACAGGGCACAAGCCTATCTTTGAGAGAACGGCCATCCAGCGGCCCTGGAAGAAAAGCTCGACCTTTGGTCGAGAAAGAGTGTATTCTTGCAAGAAGGCGAGTTTTCAGTACGCTCGTCAATCGAGTCAGGAGTTACTATTCAGCGCTCACTCAGCTCATGTGCTCACCGGCAGATCCGTTCCTCGAAGAACTTCGGCTTACCAGCCCGCACGCCTCCGCACGCTCCGACGTATGCCAGTGTCCACGTAAGTGGATCCACGATCAAATTTGCATAGCGCCGGAGAATGGTTGCACAAATCTTGTCTCAAGATGTCCGAGGTTGCATACACGGGGCTAGACAAAAACCTGCGGCGGCCTAGGAATGAACTCAGTACGTCCTTCAGGCCCTCGCCGGTTGCATCGATTGTCGCCTTACTGAGGCGATGGGCCCGATAAATCAGCTATATGCGCATGGAGCTCCGTTAAAGACCGGGGTTTGGAATATGTCGTGGGATTGACGTGTATTCAGTTCCGCGGAGACCGCAATCAATCGGAGGCCATAGAGCGGACTATGTGCGGGGATCGCGGGGAAATCGCAAGTGGGGATGCGGAGCTTCGGTTAATAAGTCGTTCATCCGGATCTCACTGAACGGTGGAGAAGGTGTTCTGCTGCGAAATGATGACTGGAATGTGAGAGCGACATGCTAATATCACCTTGGGAAATGCGCTGCGCTAACGGCATACAGAAGCTTTACGTGCCACCAATAGCACGCGTCTTGATGAAGAAGCAGACGAGTCTGTCCGCTTCACACTAGTCGTGCCCCTGGGGTCATTCTAGGCCATAGATAACAGGGAGCTACAGGTAAATATAGACGGATCGGCGGAGGATTCCACTTATTTGCGCCACGCGAAGACGATTCAGGCGTATCAGCGATGTCTCCGAGAGTCCTCTACCGTTCAAGTACTACTTCGGAGGCCCTCGCGCGCGCAACGATACTCGTGAGCATAGGGTCAAATGATGGCCGCCAACACGCCGATGCGTGATTAAATCGTTAGTTATACTCACGTCTAGGTAGCTTAGCGGCTATTCACCTACGTAGCCCGCGCTGACGATAACTGAATTGCAGACAGAGGATCTAGCCTCTGCAGGAACGCGTACGTACCAGGACCCCACTGCCGCTACTGCATGCGCTTTTCCGCTTAAAGGTCGCATTCTTCTATCAGGGCGTCGCCCCTGTTCTCGCCCTTCAAGCTCGGCCCACTGTGCTACGTCTTGGCTCAGCCCACGAGAATCCAGCTATGTCCTCAGGAAGTGTTGACGAAAAGCAGCGGTGGCAGGTAGAGGTCTCCCCTACAGCTGGAGCAAGTCACGATTCGGAGATTGCGAAGAGTGAAGTCAGCCCTCGCCGAGTACTACGTAAACTTGATCTACGACTCCTGCCGTTCATCTCTTTCTTGTACTTCATGGCCTTCCTGTAAGTTTGCTCTTACTGGCTATTCATTAGAGATCTGGACTAATAGCGATATAAGGGACCGTACCAATATCGGTGCTTATCTCGCCACTATGAGAGCTTTCGCGGGAACTTACGATTTGATTCCTAGGAAACGCGAAGGTTGCAGGTATAGCCAGAGACCTTGAGCTCACGGGCTCTCAGATCAATGTATGCACGGCCGTCTTCTTTGTGAGTGCATACCGTTGCGGACCAAGATGCGCACGTTGCGCTGATCCTGCTCTTGTAGATTCCTTATGCCTTGTTTGAAATACCTTCGTACGTTTCAGGATTACGCTGAGTATCTCAATATCAAATCGGCGAGAGCTCACGCCGTTCACAGGAATCTGGCGCTACGATATTTCAAGGCCTCTGTATGGAGTAAGAGCGTCGCATTTCACATCGTAGTCGTTGTTCTGATTGAGATTACACCAGTTCCGCTGACAATGTTCTTCTGGGGCGTCGTAATGCTCTCCATGAGCTTTGTGAAAAGCTATGGTGGGCTAGTGGCGTACGTCTTCATTGCTATATTGCGGTGCGTGTGTTGACCAATCTACGACAGCGCCCGAGTGTTTCTTGGGATTACCGAAGTACACAGCTGTTTTCTACGCTTCTCTGCGCCTGCTGATGCTTATGCACGTAGGCTGGTCTGTTTCCTGGGGTCACATTCTATCTCTGTATGTGGTACCCTCGCGCAGCTCAAGCGCAGAGACTGGGGATTTTCCTGTCTGCCGCTACTGCAGCTGGTGCATTCGCCGGACTGATCGCTTATGCGATTGAAATGATGGACGGGTGAGTGGTGTCCTCTACACCTTTGATGTCCGATTGGTCTCACGTCTCGTCGTAGCGTCGGCGGCCTCCCCGGATGGGCATGGATTGTAAGATGAGCTATCTACCTTCACCGAATGCGTCACTGATGATTTAACACGTTCTTCTAGTTCCTCTTAGAAGGCCTATGTAGGTAACGTGTACCTCGGTTTAGGTGTGTTTCTCAACATCCTTCTATGAATAGTTACCTCGTTAGTCGCAATCGCTGCCTATTTCTGCATGTATGACGTAGGTATCCTTGTTGTACGACTACTTCAAGCGCAGCATTGATTCTTCACATAGATTCCGGAGGCTGCTTCTTTCCTTACCGAAGAGGAGAGGACGTGGTTGATCGAGACCATCAATCACGATAACGCAGGGCTCTCAAAGAGCTTCCGGTGGAAGTTCCTTGGGCAGGCGCTGCGCGATCCACACGTCTACTTGTTGGCGATTGTATATCTCTTGTACGTTCTCTTCTGTTTTCACAGTTATGCCTGCATCTCAAGTAACCAACTGCACTGTTATAGCGTCGTCATTCCTAACTACGCGTTCGCGATTTTCCTGCCTACGCTCATCACAGCACTCGGCTTCTCGGCTTCAAACGCTCAGCTCCTCTCCGTCCCGCCCAACCTCGCCGGCTGCGTTATCATGATTCTCTTCGGTGTACTGTCCGACCGGTTCGACGCACGTGGACCGTTCGTCCTCATAGGCGCGTCTACCGCGCTCACTGGTTACGCTATCCTCTTTGCAACCCCTTCAGTTGGCGCGGGGTACGCAGGTACCGTGCTCATCGCATGCGGCGTCTTTTCGAGCGCTGCGTGCCTCCTCGCGTGGGCTGGTGGTAATATGGGCGGCGAGGTGAAGCGCGCGGTAGTAATTGCACTGATAATCGGTGTTGGAAAACTTGGCGGGTACGTGTCGAGTGTACCCGCCTCAGATATCGTTCCAACATGCTAAGAGCTCGCCTCTAGGATTGCATCGTCACTTATCTACCGCCTGCAGGATAGTCCGCGGTACTTGCCAGGGCACGCGACTAACATATCTTGCCTTTGCGTGTCGTGAGTCTAACGCTCCTGTATGCTACACTCCCGAATGCACGCTCATTAGACGTTTCCTACAGCGCCGTGCTCTGTATCGTCGCGATGTTTTCCTTCTCTTACCAGAATCGCAAGAAAGTTGAACAATGCGCTCGAGAGGGAGTTACGCCTGATATGGAAGAGAGATATGCCGACATGGGCGATGCGTCTCCTTTGTACCGGTTTGTTCTTCATTTCTTTCTCATAGACATGGGCCAAGTGCATGAATCCGCTTACACCGGATGCAGGTACACAATTTAGTATTGGAACACACGCGTACTATCAACGTCCATCCACCATACATGTTCTCTTTCGTGTAGTTGTGCAGCAGATAAGCACCTGAACTCATGTATTATGGTAGACGGGTCCACTGGATGGCGTATGTTGGGCCTCAAATGTGTGAATTGAGGCTACATGTCCGGACTCCGACTGGATGTCGTGCTGATATTGACTGAGACCCTTATCTTACGTACCATTTCGGCAGAAAATATGACTACTACTATATCGTAGGGAGAATCTGCAGGGGACTGTCGGATCCGTTTCATGGTTGAGAGGGTGAACTTGTGCGCGCGCGCACGCGCAAAGCTACTTACCGCATGAGCTTCGAGCAGACGCCCGGGGGCACAAGAGGAACGCAAATACAGACAAACATCAGCCACAGGCGCGTCATCGCGACTTGGAGGGTAAGGGCATTACATCTTACACCTCTCCCTTGATGATCGCGTCCAGTTCATTACACGAACCTTCGAACCTGTCCGTCCGTTAGTCAGTCGAAGGCTCAGATATTCGACGTGCAGAAGTGTACTGCTGCAAGCACCAGTGGGCGCGCCAAGAGCGCCGCGCGATCATCTGGCCTGCGCAGAGATTTTCATTGCGTTCCTCATAACCTCTTCTATCTTGCGACATGAAATATTAATTTTGTTTGTGGTCGTAGATACACGCGTATTACTCCAGAAGACGTTCTTGAAACAATGGAACCAGTCCCGATCAACGCCCAGAATAACGCTACCGCGACGTGCTTTCACAGTAAGTACATCGACTTACTGAACATTCGCTACAGTACATTACCACAACATCACTGTGCCTAGTACAACATGAACGACTAGTAAGTCTACTACGTTTTTGCTTTATGTCTCTAGATCCTATGGCGGAAGTGATTGTTCGTTTATCACGACCTCGATGTGGCGTTCACGCAGTCTCGGGCCGGTACAAGGCGACCTTCATCGGCATCATCGGCTTCGACCCATTGCCCACGGTAGGGAAGCGGAAGTTCGACATGTTCCAAGTTATCTTCTTGCCGGACGGCGAGAATGTGAACCTCGACAGCAATACGCAGAGGACAGCCTCTACATTAGGATCCCGCAAATGTAAGCACCGTTCGCAAATCCGAGCCGAGAATACTCACTCATCTCCAGCTGCGAGAATTGAAAGCCGCTGAAGACCGGGATTGTGAGCATCCACATCATAGACTCACGACGGATTGTGATGCTCACATGCACGATCGGCCCCCGCCCAAGAACGTCATCCTAGAATGTTCGGACACGAGTCCTCAACGCCTGTATAACATGCCATCTAATTATGATTATACTCACAAGTTAGAATACACCCCAGGCATCTTAGCACTAGTCACGCTTTCTGGGAGAGGTTTGAGCCATCTCTCGGGCTTCCACTCTAGAGCGTCTTCTCCCCAGAGAGCCTGATACCGATTGGCGGCGAGCATGCCGATTCCCATGGCAGTCCCCTTGGGTACGAAGAGGGACTCGAGCATCTGTCCATCTCTGCCCCGGATTGGCGCAGAGAGAGGGAGAACAGTGTCCTTCCGCGTCCTATGGTCTCAAGGTGAGCACAGATGCCAAGATCTTGACAGCGCAGGAATCGTAGACAGGTACTGACTCGCGGAATACGTGTGTGACCGGAGCGAATAGCCGGAGCGTCTCCCGGCAGACAGCGTCAAGGTACGGCAACGCGAATAGCTCGTCGTAGTCGAGCGCCTCGCGTCCGTCAAGTGCGGCAAGAATCTCCGTACGCAGCCGTTGCTGCACTTCGGGGTGATCGCCCAAGAGAAGAAGGGTCATCGAAAGCCCGTTAGAAGTCGAGTCCATCCCGGCGAAGATGAATGTTCTATGCTTAGCATCAGCATCCGGCGTGGTGCCGCCATCGAACGTACCCGGTGACGTACCCGATTTGTGCAATGATCTCTTCCTCAGGGAGCTTCTCGTCCCCGATAGCGCTGATGTTGGCGCGTACTAGAACCTCAGAATCGGTACGTGTTCATTCCACGAGAGAAATTAACGGCTCACTGAGGATGCTCAGCAAGTCTTTCCCCTCCCCCACCTGTCTCTTCACCGCCTCATTGCCGTGAGCAAGGGCATCCAGTTTAGCGCGATAAATCTTCTCGCTTTCTCGCTGCATTCCGTCTATGAATATCTTCATTTTCTGGACGCCTTCGTGTGGAATTAGCTCCACGAGCTTCCGTTGAAGTGCAGGCGGGCCGAAGGTGGGGATATACGGCAGCAAACGGCGGAGGTGATTCAGCGTTGCAACGGCCGGGCTATTAGGTTGCGCGGTTATGTTGCGAATAGAAAGAAGCTCTGAGTCATCCTGTATAACGACCTACTGAGGTCGTGAGACACACCTCAGCATCTTGATGAGCGTCGCAAACTCGTCCGAAGAGTCTGCGACGAGAGGATCAAACGAGTGTCCGAGACCCGCTTGGCCAATCAGTTCTAGTGCCGTACGGCCCATCCACTCTAGCATGTCCAGTTCCACTGGCTCGACGCCAACGCGTTGCTTGAGCGCTGCTTGGAGTCGACCACAAACCTCGTTGCAGAGTGGTGCCATGCGCCGCATGTGGGCGGTCGAGAAGACCGGGTTGAGCATCTTGCGCTGCCGGCGATGATTCTCTCCTGTGCACGCGCGAATAAGAAAGACATCGATGGAAAGACAGGCCGGAAAGGTTCATAGAGCGTTAGTGATTGACTTTGACAGGTCAAAGGAGGGGCGCACCAAGAGTAGAGAGGAGACCAGGGCCGAAGCGGATCTTACTATATCTACTCCGTGTCAACCATGGAACGCCACAATTAAATCGGAAGGACAAACGGGTACGTACTTGATAAACCACTCTGCCTCCTCGTAGACATACGGTTCTTTGATGAGCATTGCGTGCAGGGCTACAGGGTCCCAGACGTATAGCATTCTATGCTACATTCGCATGGGGCAGAACAGGTCATCTCGGGAGCCCTCACGCAAAACTATTATAAGACGCACGCCGAGAGGCCCTCGAAGTTTTGCGACGCCAGGGTATGAGTCGGTCATATTCTGAAGGAAATCCCAGCCTTCGCGCTTGTGGAGAAGCGTTCTGAGACTCCCTGGGATGAGGATGTAAGCCGACTGCTCATTCTATGGCTAGATCGTGAGCCATTTCAGTGATCAGCTCACCATAAACCAACGAGTCCGCTTGAGGACCGGGAACGTTGTCGATGGGCGAGCTAAGCAGGAACTGTTTGAAGTACTTCCATACCACTGCAGCTGTGAGCAGCGCGAGGGGCCAAACCGACATCGGTAACTGAGAAGGCATGTTGCGTGTACTAGGGAAGGCAGATGAGCAGACGAGTGATAGGCGAACCCAGCTCCTGTAGGTCATGCCCTTGCTTTTTCGGAGCTCTTATGGTCATTCTCGTGAAGGTTTTGCCAAGCCTAAAAATTTTGCTTCGTGTTGAGAACCTCTCGGTAGACCGATCGGTGATTGAGATACGAATAAGCCCGGGCGGTCAGTGACCAACCAGAACGCACCTATAGCCTCTCTCTTATGGGCGTCATATAGTCGGGTCAAAGCCTACGGAAAGCGCTGCGTACATCGTAACCATAGAATAAGTTAGTGATCTAAGACATAAATGAAACCACTTCTATCTGAGAGACGCTGTCTTTCTCGCTTTCCACCGTGACCTCCCCGATTATTTCAAGGGTGTCGGTCGGGTGTCGGCCGATGCTTTGGGCACGGTTCTCTTTCAGGTCCACCTTTCAGGCCCGGGCCACCGCCAGAGACATATCTGGCGTCATCACAAGTGCCACCGACCGCCATGAGCTTCCGGACTGACGTTTATTTTTAGTCTATCCACTTTCATGATCATAACCATGACGAGGCCCTGGTCAAGCGCTACAAGGATGAATACACAAGAAATACTGGAATGATTAATTCTCCACAATTTGCCTTGCTGCTAATGGCCTATTAGCACGTACCCCACCACCCGAAGCGTGTCAGGAAGTAAGGTAAGACAACACACATTCGAAGCGTAACAGAATATCCGTATGGAGCACTAGATGTGTATGTACTGTCTGCCACGCGACGTCGGACAAAGTTACCGCCACAACCGCGCGCATCGCGTGCTATAGGTAACTTGAAGGTGTAGACGCGCCAGTGTACGATACGCATCCAACTTACCAGTCATGCGGGCTGCCCAGGAACTGTATGGGACTGATGGCCGGAACGTGGATTTGATATCGTATGATAGCGTGACTATGCTGTCATGATCCGGCCCATGTAACGTTACAGTGACGCGAGAGGTTATGACAGCCTGAGGCTCTGTGGAACTCATTGGCAGAGGCGTACTGTACAACTCCCCGGCAATCGGGTGTTCCTAAGAAGCAACAAGTTGTTTCGATGTTATGTTCAAGCAGTATCATTATATTCTGTGATATTCAACCACCTTTCATTAATACTCCTCCCTGTGTGCTTCACGTCATCTACAGTCTATGGCTATACACCACCAAGCAGCTCCAACATTGACTATTGATATACCATTCTACGACGTACACTACTAGCCTTAGGTTGCGGCAAAGATAGTGATTACCGCGCTCCCGTTCTGTCCTTCCGGAAAGGTAATGTTGGCAATGAGGAATCGGCTATTTAAGTAGCTGTGCGTAGGGGAGTCTGTCTCCATGTGCCTGCGAACATGAAGGGGGACTTGTTCAGTCCACAAAGTCGTACGCGAGTCGTAAAATAATAAAATACGCACAAGAACAGAAGTGTTGAGTCGAACACATTCCTATGAGAGGGCAGTCAGCTTTAACGGAATATCAAATCGTAGTAGCGTCTCATACCCAATGCCTGTTGCCTTAATGTAGGCAGTCCTTTGGTCGACAATCCAGCGAAGAGGCTGGACACCCTCGACATAAAATATTCCGTCGTTCGAGATGAGACCGGTATCTGCAGTCGGATAGAAATCGGCGACAAGGTTCCCATCGGTGTCGGTTAGACTGCCACTAGAGGCATGCAACAGCCAAGCTATTAGCACATTGCCGAAACGACGACTGTAGCGATGGTGCGACTCACCCCGAGGTGGGAATGTGCACACGTGTCCCAACGGGGCCATGTACAAGGTCATTCTCGCCGGACTGGAGGATTGTACCGACAAAAAGCGTCTCAAACTGAGGGACCTGCGCAATCGCGAGCCGTCCAGTGGAATTGGACTGCGCGTGGGAGCCGAGGAATGGGAAGATGGTCGCAAGGAGAACGACGGAGAGAAGAGAGAAGAGACGCATACTTGCAAGTAGAGCAACAGGGGTAGGACTGTCGACAAAACGTGGATCAGTGAACTATCATTTATATACCGTGCCCTCTGTGCTGGCGGTGCTGAGTGCGTAGTATAGATACAGCGACAGGCGAAGCTGGTGGTTCGATCTTGTAAATGACAACTCCACCGGTTGGCTACGGTGCTGTACACTCGACCGCCTCAAAGTCACGCCTATACGTTCGAGCTCCTATCCACCACAGTCCGGTAACACGATCGCAAACCTAGACGTCTTGACGCGCATTATCAGATATTGAGCGCGAAGAGTGAGAACGTACTACGTAAACGGCACGCTCGCAAGGCACCGATAGGGAATCCCCTTTGATGAAAACACGGTATTCAGCGCTTGCAAGAGAAAAAGTCGAGCATTAGGTGGAGAAAAACGTAACTATATGCGCTTTGAGCAACACCTATCGGAATCACTCTTCAACGAATACGCTGCCGTCATGTCACCGACGCGGCGTCTCTCAATCGGTGACTCGGTGCACAGCGATTACGAGCCCTGCAAATATAGAACGACCTCGAGGGAACGTTAGACATAAATAAATTGCGAACTACTTACATCAGCTGGAGAGTATCACAATGATGAATATCAGGAGCTGAAGCGCGTAGCCAGCATCACCTTGGGCAGTCGACGATTCGCCTAGAAGCGACGCACCCTGGCGGTACGAGCCGAAGATATTCACTCTTAATGTAAGGAGAACAAATAAATGCAAACATCAGCCACAACTCGCCACCTGGCTTCCGTCACGCCGGCAGCCCACTGCATCCGTGACCTCTTTCAAACTTCTCGGAGTCCGAGCGACGGTATTGTTGAGAAGCTGAGTCGTATTGCTATATCAAAGGTTTTCACTAGAACCTTGCTCTGTTTAACTACACGCGATGCAAGCTGGTAGTATCCGGCGTCCAAGTGACTCGGGGCCCTTTATCAAAAGCGCCCTGAACTTTGTGGACTCAGCCACAGCGCGAGTGTGAGTACGGGGTCTCATCGCCGTGCCTACCTAACACCCTCGTTCTACTTGCATCCTAGTGCGTCTTCCTGCCTCTGTTGGAATATTGTAGTGTACCTCCCGGTCCGGTGCGAGCTCCGCGCTCATTGGTTGGTTGGCTCCCGGTTCCGTAACATTACCGTACCCGTGACCCGTCGCTCAGGTATACTGTACGCTCGCTGTTCCCTGCGCACTTCGCGCGTTTACCCTCTTCCTCCTCGTATCCGCCCACTCGCGCTACCTCCTCCTCGCCGTTCCTGTACGTAGGGCCTAAACGCGATCCTCGTTCTTTGTCCGCGCGCTCTCGTCCGACCGAGCTCCCCACCCGCAATCTTTCAGCCTCAGCCGGAAATGACGAGGTACGACCCAATACAGTGGACGATCTTCTGATTCAGCTCAGCTCGCTCCTCACGGCCGCGCTGAATACTGTTCCACGGCAGCTTTCCCGCAACCAGCGCACCGAGACAGACGGAGAGAACATCAGCGCTCGTCTTTAGCGCAAGCCACAGGGCCGTGTGTACCGGGCGGCGTAAGCTTTCCACCTTATCCCCGGATCTTTTCCCAGCGTCCCGCCACTGCAGGCGTTATGACGCTGTGTGGGGGAGAGGAGTGGCACCGATACAAGCGAGGATGAAGGTCCTGTCAACATACATTTTCTACTATAGGCAGCCTACACAAAGAGAAAGATTCTACTACCAGCACTTTGGGATCAATTTCAATGCAGATCCTGTCCCTACGTGACTCTCAGGTGAGGAATATATGCTACCAACCGGAAGGCCCGTGAGCGCATGGTGCTCGCTGCATCATATCGGTATCAACTTAGGCGTTTTCACTCGTGACGGTGCCCTGTGGAGAGCGCTTCTCGGGCGATCTAAGTGCGCAATGTGGGAGATTGAAAGGCGATGGCTCACGTTAAAGCACTGGTTTACAGCGGCCCCACGAGCGCACGTGTGCAGCGCAGCGGCGCGGGCTCTCCAAGTGGTCGCGCAGCGCTTAGGATGCAACGGCACACGCGTTTCTGCGAGGCACCCGCGCCGCACAACTGATACAACACCCAGATAACAACACTCACCGTCCTTACGCAACTAGCTTCCTCAGTCGACGGAGCCACTTTAGTCTTAATTTCTCCTTCATCTTCACCTTTATTCAGCGTCCGATGTTGCAGAGCCGAATGGACACTGCACGCGTAGATGGAATCGCTGTGCATTCCCTGCAGTGATGCCTTCTGTTGCGCTCGCTGGTTATGTCATCCGCTTCGCAACCTCTTTGCCGGGGGCGGGATACGCAGGCACTACGACTTCTGCATGTGGGGCTAGCCTATTCTTCACGTGCTCTCGAAGCGGTATATTCGGCCTCATCTCATACTGTAGCGGGGACGCTGGCTACGAAAGGGCGTCATCACGTCACCTACGGCACTTATGTCTCACCTCACACCGCCCCTCTCTACATGATGTAACAGTTCAGCACACGGAAGGCACGCCATATCATGTCCTCAAGCTGTGGCCGCCTCGCAACTATAGTTGAGAGTGGTCCGCACGGTACTAACTACATCCGAACAGCGATGTTACCTGTCTGTGCCTACCCATCACCGATCGTTGGGAGGGTATCATCGTAGACGCTCCTACATTTGCTTCTACATTGACTGCGTTGTTAGATGAGGCGTAGTCGAGCAATGCGTTGGTTATAACCAACCATGTGCTTGGGGCAGCCGAATGATAGGGGGCATCCCTGGGCACTACACAAGAAGGACCGGAGCAAGGGACTTCCGTGCGCGTCTATGCGTTGTTCGTGGAGTGTCTTTGAAGATATATAGACCCGTGAGTACTCGTCCCCTTGCACAATCCATCGACTATAGGCGTGCTGCACAGTATGTCCTCAGATACAGTCCTGTTGGCTGCCGAAGTAAAGCTATATGAAGAGGCGTATGTAATACAGACTCCATCCTGCCTAAAAGCTGACCTCCTCTGTAGAACTCTATTGCTCCGGTTGTCTTCGGCATTGGCGGGTATGCTCTTTGTCGCAACACGCACAGCGGAAGACGCTCACATCATCACAGTGCTTCTAATATACGATCTCATCCTCCACCTACCAGACGAAATAGAAGTTTTATGGCATAGAAGGAATACTGGCGTTACTTACCTCCTGATGGCCACCCGCATCGTCCAGATTTTTCTCTTCTTGTCACCGGTAGCTCCCACACCAGTGAATGCTAAGGCAGGTGCATCTCATGTCGATGAGAGAGTTACAGTACTAATGGCGCCACCTGTGAATTAGGCGTCAGTGCGGCTAGTCATCAACGAAAGACATGTCTGACAGGATGAACTCTCATTGACAGACTATACGTGTATTTGGTGATGGTCCAGATTCTGAAGCTTTACTCCTACATTGGCTGGGCTGGTAAGTAATTGTACAAATAGCTGAAACGAATGGATTAACTTTCGCGAATTGTGTGTTTTCGTTCAGTTCTCTCAGCATGGCGTGTCTACGCACTTACCAGGCGAAATACGTACCTCACTATCATAGTCTTTGTTCTCACCCTCAGCTTTATGGTACCCAGCCTCATCGTACGTATTTTTCATCAGTGTATGGGAACCAATACAACAACTAACATAACTCGTAGAACTTCGTTTTTCAAGAGATATTTGATCCGTATGACGAGATCTCTAGTGAATGGTTACAAAAGATCCTCAGCGATCCAGCATATAACGCTCGGTGAGCACTTTTGACTATCGACTTGTGTTCGCGGTATACTCATCTTAGCAACATGTTACAGTGAGCGTCCTATTCGCTCAGTGTCTACAATAATTGTCTGACTATTACTGGGCTCACCCACCTAGTTCTGTGGTCGTCGCGATGCCTCTTCCTGTTGGGAGAGGTAATTGTTGTATGGATCACTCTTCTACAGGTAGCAAAGGCAAGCCCTCTTCGTCAGCCATTTCGGAATCATCAGCAGTCAATCGTCTCGGTCTTACTTGAGAACGGTCAAGTTTTCTTGAATTATCTACAGGCGAGTCCGCACTCATGCTCTTGGATCTTCCGACAGGTATCGCCTCCTTTTGGTGAGTTATCCGCGTAACACCCTTGATCGCATATCGAATAGCACGATCAGTATTCCCGTGGTACTCAATGTGGCAACGTTCGCTCTTGACTTCAAGGTAGAGCGCTGGGTCACAACTTGGTTTATCCCGGTGTCTGAGGCTGCGTATACTTACTAGGACAAGCAATCGACCATCAATCTAATGGAGCAAATCCTTGGGCATATACGAGATGCGTGAGTACATCAACGATCCTGGTGAGTATCGCTCCTAAGATGACAACAGGGTCACAACCATTCTTTACTGCAACTTCCTGCTGCAACTCGGAGTACTCTCGCTCGAGCACGACCGGTCGGTCGCGCACGGAGAACAGAACACAGACGACAATGACGCGAGGCTCACGAGTGGCATACTCATGTCTGAAGTTTCCGACACATCGTCTTTCCTATCCAATTGAACCCAGTCCACTATTCTTCCGAAACGAGGTTCCTTGACGAAAATGTCTTGCATCGCTCCAGTAGATGGCAATGATGATATTGATATACCCTGCTCGACGTTCTGTGTTCCACAATTCCACGTCTAACCTCTTCTTGCGCGCATACTATAGTTTGGGAATCGGGAATCGATAAAGAAACCTTCCACAACTAGAGCGTGGATGTGGACCACATCATAGCATGTTACCCAGCATTATAGCTCAGGGTGACAGCGGACTACCGTCATCGTGTTCACCCTGCTGACGCCAACGTCCGAAAGGACCGCGAGGTTGTCGAGCATAAAACCAAGCTAGAGTTGAACGTATTCCATTAATGATAGAAATACAGCCGCGAAAGAAGAACTATGCTACAGGGGCAAAGACAGGTGAGGGGATCGGTACGAGCTATCGCTCATACGATAGTGATCTTCTTGGGAAGCTGCTCGGGAGTCTGACGAGGGTAGGACACAGTCAGGACCCCATTCTCCATCGCAGCCTTGATCTCCTCAGGCTATATACAGAATCCCGTCAGCATTCTGCTCGAGACGCGAAGGCGGAACAGAAGGGTGCATACCTTGACGCCCTCAGGGACAGGCAGCGTCCGCGAGAACCGGCCGAAGCGGCGCTCTCGCACGACAAACCCGTTCTCGTCCCGGTCGGACTCGAACTTGGTCTCACCCGAGACGGTGAGGTGGTTGTTGTGGATGTCGATGGTCACGTCCTGCTTGTTGATGCCGGGGAGCTCGAATGTTGCGGTCACAAGGTTCTTCTCCTTGTCCTCGTGCACGTCCATCCTGTACGGTAAGTTAGCGAACGCTCGATGAGCGAAGGCTGAGCGAGGCTGGAGACGTACCTTGGGCGAAGGGCGCGCGGCGCAACACTGTTGCCCGTGGACTGGGGCTGCGCGACTTGGGAGCCGCCGGTGCGACGAGCGAACGCCTCGTCGAACATGCGGTCGAAGTCGGAGAAGAAGGAGTCGTTGAAGATGGAAGAGACGAGCGACATGGTGGTGATGAGAGAGGTAGAGGCGAAGATTGAGAGGCGAGTAGTCGATGTCGAGATGTTTGTCGTTCGAGTTTCTGCTGAGCTGCTCAACGCCGATGAAGGCCATACTTATACCTCCGGTCAGCCGAGCTGGTCATATCTCGAACTCGCGCGCATTATTCCTTCGGAGGACATGCTCAGGACACGAGCAAAGCGCGAGGAGCCTCGCGGTGGCGGGAAAGATCGAGAACAAACGCCCGCGCCCACTGAAAGGGGAAGGGATGCAAACATAGACAAATATCCGCCACGCGCGCGGTTCGAGCCCGCCTCGTGCCAAAAGGGATTCCGAACTGCAGTCCGTCCATACGCATGGCGTCTGAGGCTACCTGGTGAACACTTACTGCCATCGTTAACTATCGTAGCGGAAGGCGACGTACATTTGTGTTCACAGACTCTAACATGTCGGAACGCGTAGCGGGGCCAGCTGCGAACGCCTTTGAAGCCCACAGCGCTCGAGGGCACAGCACGGATGTTCGAGAGATTTCCTCTCGTCCCCGTGTTCTGATCCTGCGTCAGACAACGTCATCAATGCGGAGGCACAGCATAATGAATGAACTGAAGAAGTACGCACCATAATGGAATGGGCGCTGCGGCGAGTCGAGACAAGTCTCGCGCGGCACGGGCGTTTTCTGGAACTTTCACCGGCTCGAAGGTTCGTCTCCGGTCGAAAGGGGGCCTGAGGGCATATAAACCGCCCTACCCGCGGCGAGCCCCTACTCAACAACAAACGCAAACACACTCGCATCTGCATCCTCGCCAGCTTTCGTCTTTCTACTCACCGCTTTCACCTTCACCTTCAAAGTCAAACACGATGTCGCTCAGCTTCACCTCCCCCTTCTACTCCCTCGCCGACTTCGACCGCCTCTTCGACGAGGCCTTCAACTCTCGTACCTCTGCTCTCGTCCCTCGCGAGCGCAACGAAACCACCACCCGACCCATGCGCCCCAGGTACGTCCCCCCTCCCTTGCTCCCCCAACCTTCGCATGTCACTGACGACACACGCCACGCACAGGATGGACGTGCACGAGGACAAAGAGAAGAACCTCGTGACCGCGACGTTCGAGCTCCCGGGCCTGGCCAAGGAGAACGTGCACATCGACGTGCGCGACGGGGTGCTGAACGTCTCTGGGGAGTCCGTCATCTCGACCGAGCGCGACGAGAAGGGCTACGCCGTGCGCGAGCGCCGGTTCGGGAAGTTCGCGAGGGCGCTGCCGCTCCCTCAGGGCATCAAGGTGAGCGTGATTGCTTGAGATGAAGATTGAGATGGGGGAGCTGACGGACGGTGTTGTAGCCGGAGGAAATTAAGGCGTCGATGGAGAACGGGATCTTGACGGTGACGTTCCCGAGGACGACGCCGGAGCAGGCGCCGCAGAAGATCACGATTTCTTGAATGCTAATTCAACCACACGGGCTTCGGAAAACTGAAACGGATTTGTATCATAGTAGCAGTGACTGTATAACATAGTTTCCCTTCGTCCTCTTCATGGTGGGCACATTTGCTGGAACTTTCGACACAACGTCGTACCGTATCCTATGACGTCATCGTAAACCAACAGACATCACTCTCTGAACAGAGACTATTGGAATGAGACACGATCCGCGCAATCAGCGACGAGAGAAGACTCACCTGGAGCAAATTCATCCGTCAACGCGATGGCGGGGCCATTCCGCTCATCACCTCATACAGCCCTTCCATCTGCCTCCTACTCAGATTCTCACTCCAGAAGCGCATTATCGGCTCGAACTCGTCCTTGGACCGCGGCATGCCTTCGCCACGTTTCTGCACCTCCTCCACGCGCAAAAAGCCTTTGCGGAACGCAGCGAGCGCGTCCTTCGGCAGCGCCGACTCTGCGGGTGGGGGGCGGTGGAAGACGAGGATAGGGGTCGGGCACGGCTTGGAGAGGGTAGGGTAGGAGAGGAGGGGGCCGCACACGCTCACTACAGAGCCGAACGAAGGTGCCGCGGGCAAGTCGGGAGATGAGGAGGACGAAGGGAGGGCCTTGGACTGACGGGCGACTTCTTCGCGCCAGTGCTTGAGCGCGAACTCAGCCGCGACGCTTCCGCCTTGGGCGAAGCCGAAGAAGTGGATGCGATTGAGGGGCCAGGCGCAGTCCCGGCTGAGGTGCTCGAGGACCTTCGTAAGGAGGTCGAGAGCCGGAGTGGGGTTGGGCCTGCCGATGAGCTCGCCGAGAGGATCAAAGGAGGTATACCATTGGAAGGCTTGCTCGTACAGGAACGGAATCCTGGTCGGGATCATCAGAAGGTGAGGAGACGGGGAGAAGGGTGGACATACTGTTCTGGCGCACGTAGCGCAAGCGTGGCTGTCTGTGGAAGATGCAGCTGTTTACCCAGCTTTCCGAATGGCACTTGAGTATCCCCTACGCACGGCCCACACTGAGTGCTTTGCAGAGGAAAAAAACGAAGGAGATGCTCACCTAAACCGTGCAGGAGTATGAGCAAGTTCTCGTCCGTGCCATCATCACTCGGATTGTAGACGAACGGCACAGGAACCTTGGACGTCTGAGGAGGCGGCTTGGACTGGGGCGTCGTGTTTGTCGATTCTCGAAGACGTATCTCCTTTTCCTCAGACATCGCGCCGATATCCGGGTTTAATGAGGGGACTCTGAGGGGACTCGTCGGACAACGTTGCTAAATGAAAGGAAGAAACAATTTTTGGCGGATTGGCGACGGGGTGTGCGATGAGAGAGCAGCAGAGACGGAGTGGCAGAGAACATGCTGGACGTCGAGAGCGAAGCCGTCGCTGGCGCGAGCGCCCGACGCCCTCACGCTCCTGCGTTCCACCGCGACCATCCTCCTCGTCCTCGTCCTCGTCCCCGCCTCCCCGCCTCTCTGCTCTGCCATGACCGTGTTCGACCCCGACAAGTGGCTTTCGATGGTGATGGAATGCCAACATCTACCTGAGGCCGACATGAAGGTCCTCTGCGAGCGCGTACGCTCCATCCTGCTTGAAGAGTCCAACATCCAGCCCGTCTCGAGCCCGGTCACCATCTGCGGCGACATCCACGGCCAGTTCTGGGACCTGCTCGAGCTGCTCAGGAAGGGCGGCATGGTCCCCGAGACGAGCTACATCTTCATGGCACGTATGCCCCCCTCCGTCGCGCGCGCGGGGACCGCTCAGACGGGGGCCGTAGGGCGACTTCGTCGACCGCGGGCATTACAGCCTCGAGACGGTCTCGTTGCTGCTCGTGCTTAAAGCAAAGTAAGTCTTCAACTCTAGGCTTCTATCGCGGGGGTGGCGGTTGAAGTGGTGCGCTAGATACCCGGACAAGGTCACACTGCTCCGAGGGAACCACGAGAGCAGGCAGATCACGCAGGTGTACGGGTTCTACGGTACGTCATCTTCCTCTGATTGCATCAGGATATCAACCCAACGCCCTTGCCAGACGAATGTCAACAAAAGTACGGCTCAGCACAAGTCTGGAAAGCGTGTTGTAACGTTTTCGACTACCTCAATCTCGCTGCCGTACGTCTCTTACCCCAAGAATGTGTTCTTTTTTGTCTCATTCTAGCCTCGTAGATCATTGACGGAGAGACATTATGCGTACACGGCGGCCTCTCACCCGACATCCGAACATTAGACCAGATTAGAGTCCTGTCACGAGCACAGGAGATTCCGCATGAGGGCGCATTCTGCGGTAGGTGGCGCACACACACACCCTCCCCCGAACTTTGTCAACTTACACGAGCCAAACCATAGATCTCATGTGGTCAGACCCGGATGACATCGAGAACTGGGCAGTGAGTCCACGAGGGGCAGGATGGCTGTTCGGAGGGAGCGTCACGCGCGAGGTACGTCCGCCCCTTCCAACCCCGCACGAGCACCCCGCTTCATCTCCCATCCTCCATTTTCCCCATGTATCTCTCAAAACGCAAGTTCAACCACGTCAACTCGCTCGGGCTCATCGCGCGCGCGCACCAGCTCGTTCAAGAGGGGTACAAGTACATGTTCGACGAGCAGCTCGTCACGGTCTGGTCCGCGCCCAACTACTGCTATCGTTGCGGGAACATGGCTTCGGTGCTGACCATTCGTGACGGAGAGCGCTCGTTTGTTGTGTACGACGCCGCGCCCGAGAACGAGCGCGACAAGGGCATGCAGAGGACGCGGAAGATGGTGAGTCGTCTCGCTCGGTTGGTGTTGGAGGTTGAGAAGAGACTGATGTAAGGGTGCGGACAGGGCAATATGCCGTATTTTGTATAGATGTAACTTATTGGCAGATATTGTACGTTGCGGTGCTCCCCGGATGCATTTCTTTCGCAGTATTGAGTCGTCGCTTGATCTCGCTCGGGCCCTCGGACTGAAACTCTACTAACGCATGAAGGTCATGGTATCTTGATTGCAGGTGAGCATATACGTGTATACCACGAATGCGAGTCGCTAACCGAAATCAACGCAGACTGCCTCTCGAAACGCCTTGAGTACCTCTGCCCAGCTCACTCGATATCGTACGGCTGGGCGTTCAGCACAACATCAACGTGCCCAAGCCCCGGGCAGTCCCCATCCAAAATGCACTCCGCAAGCATCGCCCCGATCTCCTCGCCCTCCGTATAAGCCCCGTGCAAGTACCCTGTCCACGCCATAACTCCGTTAGCGCCACAATCCCCAATCCAACAAACACCCCATCACAACTCACCAAACCACTTCTTACTCGTCGCCTCCCCCGCGAACCACAACCGCCCCCCAACGTCCGCACGCAGGTTCGCCTGGTGCTCGCTCAAGAAGTTCGCCGGCCAGTTCGAGTACGCCCCGCGGAAGCGCGGGTCCGCGCGCCAGCGCGGGAAGTAGAACGCCAGGGGCTCGGGGACGGGGTGGGAGGGGAACATGAGGCGTAGGACGGAGAGGAGCTCGGCGAGGACGAGGGCGTCGGGCATGCGTTCGATGCGCCGGGAGAAGGTGCCCTGGGGGTGAGGTGAGTGGGGGGCGGAGATGAATGGGGGTGGGGAGGGACTTGCCGTCACGGTCGCGAAGAGGATGCCGCAGCCCGGGAAGAAGGATGGGTGGTCGAGCGACTGCCAGACGGGGTACCGGCCCCGCTCGTGGTCTGCGTACAGCGCCATCTGTGTGGACGAGGTATCAGCTTGGAGATCCAGACGCGCGGTTCGGAGAGGACGTACCTCAGTGTCGAACCAAAACTTCTCCGGGAACTGCAGGAAGATCTTCGTGTACGAGCCCTATTTCTCACCCGTTACCATTTGCTCATTCGTATACAGGAAGAGGGGGCGCACCATCGACATGCTATGGATCGCCTCCCTTTTCCATGCCGGCAACGGCGGCTCAAACTCCACATCACCATGCTGGAGCACTCCAAGGCTGAACGTACACAACGCATACTCCGCCTCCAGCGCCGTCCCGTCCGCGAGCTCAACTTGTACACCCCCCCGCGCCGTGCGCACCGCAGTGACGGTCGCATTCAGCCGAAGCTGGTTCGGGCGCAGGAAGCTCTCAGCCTCGGCTTGGACGAGCGTCTTGAATCCGCGCGGATCGACGGAGAGGAGGTTCTCGTTCGAGAACGTCTCGAACGTGTTATTGTGGGCCTATTTCGAAGACAGCGTCAGCCGGGCCGTGAGCACGCGAGACGCCAGCCTCTACCGGAAAGACCTGCGCGAGCCTAGTCCCCGCCAGTCGAAGCCCAGGCGCCGGAGGAGCAAGAGGCGAAGAACGAGAACAAGAACAAGAACAAGAAGGAGCAATAGGGGAGGGAGGCGGAACGAGTCTGCACCCAGGATGAGCCGAGCCAGGAGGTCTCCTCGGGCGTCGCGCCGAACTCCCAGTCGAACTGGTAGTACTCCGACGCCATGTCGTACCGGGTGGAGGGCATCGCGCCCGTGAGGGAGTATCCGCTCCGCGCGGTCATGTCGACGAGCCGCTCGGGGACGCGGGCGCCTGGAACGCTTCTGGTAAATGTTGGTCGTATGACTTTGGGACGGGAGTACTGACCTGCTTCCGTAGTCAACTTATTGAAGTCCTCCATTGACTTACGAAACACATCTTGGAAGTCGTACGCGCCAGAGTCGTCATAGGTCGCTACAGCAGAGTGAGCACCATCGTCACTCCACGGAGTCAACCACACTCACAGATACTTCCAAAGTACTGGCTCGAGTGCAACGAGACATTGTGCTTCTTCGCCAGCTCCCAAATCGGATTTGCGATCCCGCCGGGATGTTGCGTCCCTTGCACCCAATTTGCCCCCGCCTCGATGGTCCATTCGCGCCCCGGTGCGCCGAACGCGCGGCTCATCAGCCGCCCGCCCAGCTCGTGCCCAGCTTCCACGATGATGAAGTCGTGTACGCCGCGCTCGCGCAGGGAACGCGCGGCCATGACTCCAGCGACGCCGCCCCCCAAGATGAGCACCCTCGTATCTTTGCGTTCGGAGGAGAGAACAGTTTGCGTGGAGCGGTCTAACGGGTACCCGCCGACATATGCCGCCAGGAAGGGTGCCGCTTGGAGGAAGGTGTTCCAGACTCTCATCGAGATAAGAAGGCTGAAGCAAGTGTGAGTGTTATTTAAGTTCTCGACCGGGCTACACCGTGCTTATATGCCCCTTCGTTCCCCCAGGCGCTGGCCTACCGAGGCCGAGCGGTTCGAACTTCGTGGGAGGACACATCGAGCTTATCTGCGGAGAAGTGAGGGCGTGAGGTCAGGCCGACATCCCTAACGGTTTTAGCAGGAACGCATCGAACGAGCGTGGCGCTCCCGCCGCCGCCGGGTTCATGGGTGGCGAATCGCAAAGGCAAGGGAGGCCGATCTCACCAGGCGACTCCCTCGGAGCTTAGCTCGTACTCCGGCTGGGCGTACTCGATACACCGCGGTGCGCTTGGCAATTATACAAGACCTGAACTCAGCAGGGATGTCTTCGCTGCTTCCATCCGAACTGAGGCCTTACGACGGCACACAAGACCTTCTGTGAGCGGACACGGCGAGGGTCGGCGCTTATGAAAGGAGATCTTGTCCTGTGCGGGGAAGTGTCTACCCCGCACTGGTGAGAGGTGAGCTTATCTCCGCGCTCCCAGCGCTGAGTTCCAGTAACACGGAGTGCTATCCGAAGGGGCAGCGTGCTCTCGGAGTCGCTCAAGAGCTTCCTTCAGTCAGGTCGTGCAAGGCATTCCGTCGCACGCGACCACGTCGCGCAAGCGCCCTTTCAAGCATAGTGATAAGCCAGTGACGCCTCCCGGATCTTATTGCGCGCTTTCACGACCACCTAGCATGGATGTCATCAGCAACGCGTCATTTGCCTAGAATAGTAGGAGGCATCGCGATGCGCCGCCGACAAACGGAGGATACGGTACGCCACGAGGCTGACGAGGTCTACCAGGCCTTATCTGCAGATCAGGTTTCCTGAGAAGGCGTAGTATCGGCACTCCGCGACGGTTTACTCGTCATGTGTGGCATACGACTGTCGCCCTAGGTTTAACTGCGCGCGGCGGTGGGAGGGCGGACAACGTGTTGGGGTGGCTGACGAGTGTTGGTGAAGACGCCGCTTGATGTCTTGGCCTAGATGAACCCAGCAGGACGAGAGTTTCCTTGCGGATTTGCTTTAAGATGGCGGTGTTAAGCGCAAACTTACACCCACGGGTAAGTAACTGCGCTGTGCTGAGACGCGTCTACTCGGATGCTGAATCTCAACCTCTCTGGGTTTCAGTTAGGCTTTCACACTCTCGGGTGCATGGGTGCAGTGACGGGCAAAAGGAATTCGACGCGAAGGGACGCGAAGGGACGCGAAGAGACGCGAAAAGGGACGCGATCAAGCGCCCGTGGAGAGACGCGACTCTTCCACATACGACAGATGTATTCTCGTGCATCACCCTCGTTGAATGATCATTCCTTGATGTAAACCTTCTGTGAGAGTGCTATACCGTGTCTACCCTATGTTAAACATTGTCGATATACAAGGATAAGCTCCGGTATGGGCCTCTTCATACCGGCAATGCGTCTGAGTGTGCGTCCCTTCGCGTCCCAGTGCGCGTCCGATCGCGTCTCCCTCGCGTCCCCGATCGCGTCCCTCAGCGTCTAATTTGCGTCCGCTCGCGTCCGTCTGCGTCTCGGGCGCTTCCCGTTCGCGTCCCCTCGCGTCTCTCAAACGCCACACAACGCCACATCGCGTCTCCTCGCGTCCCCTCGCGTCCCCTCGCGTCCGTCCGCGTCCGTCCGCGTCCGTCCGCGTCCGTCCGCGTCCTCGCACATCTTGTCGCTGCGGTTTGTCTTGTGCTAGGAACACTGACGTCTCTCGTCGCAGCGCGTCGCTTTCTCGTTACTTGATCTCTAAATGTGTTATAAGTAGTATGTTTCATTGTGAGATATATCTCTGTACACGTCGTTTAATGCCCGTTCACTAGACTCGTGTACAAGGTGGCTGGCTTGGGGACCGGGATGCGGGCACTGGCGCAGTGTCCTAGTATGCCATGGATGTAGCAAGAGTCGGCTCGACTTCTGACACGCAGCCTAGACTCCGGAAGCAGCGTCGACACGGCAGCCCTTGTCGAAAACTTGAAGCACTCAGTGACTCGATAGGAGAGCAGGGGACGTCCTAGTAAGGCCAGGGAAGGATCATAAGCATCGTCCATACCCATGACCTCAACTCAGGACACAACCAGGTGTATGTCGGAACATACATAGGACGATTAGCTTCAAATCGTATAAGTAACGTATAAGAACGAATAAGCGCCGCGTCCCCTCGCGTCCCTTATCGCGTCTCGAACGCCACATTGCGTCTCCGATCGCGTCTCGACGCGCGTCTCTTCGCGTCCCCGATCGCGTCTCTCCTCGCTGCTTTGCGTCCCTTCGCGTCTCTTCGCGTCGAATTACCTGTGCCCGTGCAGTGACTCGTCGGCCGACGAACGAGAGGTAGTCGAATATCACTTCGGCCCTGTTTAAAAGGAGACGCGTCGGTTATCAGCTCCTTCGACACGGATCTTTCGCCGCCCCATATATATGTCTGTGCCGTCGCCTTTCCAAAAGCGCTTTTGCTGACTATTATCAAGTCATTCTTTCAAGTGAAACATAGATCAGGCTGAAGCGACCCTTACACGGGAAGCGCCGCCCGCGGCTGTAATGTAGGCAATCTCCGGCTCCCCCATCAACGGTGACGTAGTACCGTAGAGCGGCCTTCCCTTGCCTGGAGTCTGTATGTTTGGATGATCCCAACACGGAGGACAGATGCCTGCGTTTGACAGAGGCACGTGAGTCATTCTCCGTCATCAGCCCAGATCACTCCCCCAATAATCTTCGCCAATCCCGTTGTCATCCTGGAAGATTTCATGTAGGTGTAAGGGATGGGCTACCACCATCTTCTCGTCGCAGGTGAACTCAAATCCCAAGACATACGAAACACTAGTCTATGAAATTCAAGGTTATAGGGGAGCGAGCCTACCACCAGACCCGGTAGCGTATTCAATGCCATGGGCTTCGATTCAGACGTCCACTCCCTCTTTCAGGCCCGCGGCGCGGGTTCGCACCCACCTCAGCCGACAACCCCGCGCTCTGCCGCCCTGTCGTCAACTTCCGTAAGTCTCCCTGAGAACAGAGGCTGATCTGACAAGAATTCACTTTGCCGAACTGCGCGGGAGCTTCTGGACTGTCAGAGACGCGCTCACGCCTGTCCGCCTATGGTATCTGGCACAGCCGCTCAGCGTCCGCACCGTCTTCGCGCACAAAACACCACAGAAGCCTCGCTTCATCGGTACCGCGATTTTCGCCTTCTCTCCTTTCCTGTGCACGATTCGCGGACGTCGCAGGGTCCGTACGCGAGCCCACCACGACGCGTGTCGGCCCCCATAGCGGAGAGTGTTGGTCGTTTCGCCCGGCAGCCGGATTGCGCGCTCCACGGGCGACTAGGAGGATCCTCCCATACATTTTGTTCGGACCGTCATGCGTTTTCTCACTCACGTTGAAATCTCGCGTCACGCGTGCATTGCCGACGCCTAGTCCTCGACGTGCAGAATACATAAGCGTCGCGCAATGCTGGACGCGTCGTGCCAAGACGCTGCCCCTCCCCCTCGCTACGCTCCGCCGTCCACTGCCCAGCAGCCATGTCTGACCTGGAGTCGTTCCCCTTGCCGAAGGCTGAGGTACGCTGTCTTCGCTTCCCTGCACTGTGCTCTTTCGCTCGACGTCGCTAACGCTCTGTTCCGATTAGCTGATAGCTCTGTTCGTGGAGTCCCTCGTCTTCGGGGCATTCACTGTTCTGTACGGGATCGCGATATGGATTTTGCTGTACAGGGAGAAGGCGCGGAGTAAGGCGTCTCTCAACAAGATGCTTTTCGCCATTTCGAGTTTGATGTGGCTGCTGTGTGTTGTAGTACGTTTCTCTCGTGTTGCTCGTTTCGCGATGCGCTCATTCTTATCTCTCGCCGAAAGCATCTGGGACTAGATGTACATAGGGCCATCATCGGCTTTGTGGACTATGGCGGGGTGCCGAACGGAACGCTCAACTACTACTCGATCCTCAACAACCCGTTGCATATCGCCAAGGACACGATCTTCATCACCATGACGCTCATGGGTGACGGCTTTGTGGTATGTCCATGTCTTACTATGCTAGCTGTGTAGTGCATCTCTGACTGTTCTTGAATAGTCTTATCGTCTCTGGATTGTTTGGAATCGGGCGTGGTGGATCGTTGGCCTCCCGTGCATCCTGCTACTTGGTACAGCTGGTACGTCAACGGCTCTCATCGTCATTATGCGGCGTGTTTACTAACCAGACATACGCAGTCTCGGGATATGGCGCGTGCTTCGAGTACACCCTCATCAATAACACCCAGGACATCTTCACCAGCGATCTTCAACCCTTCATTTTGTCTTTCTTTATCCTTTCGTTGACGACGAACATCATCTGCACCAGTAAGTGCTAGTCTTCCTCGTAACATGACGCTTCTCACCGTCTCTCGCAAACATGTAGCCCTCATCACTGGACGCATCATGTGGTCGAACCGCAGGGTACGCAAGTTCCGTGCCGGTGCGGCGGGTGCGATGTCCCAGTGGGACGTCATCGAGACGCTCATTCAGTCCGCCGCGATCTACTCCGCCGCACTCGCATCGCTCTTGGGCACGTACGTCGCGGGCTCGAATGCGCAGTATGTGTGCCTCGACATCCTGCAGCCACTCATCGTGCGTCTTCTTCAGTTTTGCGTCGACTTCTCAACTAACGGTCTCGTTTATTCTAATGTGTAGGGCGTCGTGTTCACGCTCATCATCATCCGCGTCGGTCTCGGCTACACGCTCGACAACTCGACTGGCCCCGCGCACATCTCAGACCATCGCGGCGCGAATGCGGGTGCGGGCCAGCTCAGCGGAAACAGCTACCAGCTCCGGCCGGTCGCGATCAACGTGTCCGTTCAGCGCGAGCACGACCGCTCGAGCCTCGACTACAGCGACCGCAAGGACACCGCCCTCGACCTTGAGTCCGGCTCGGCCTCGTGAGCGTGCCGATGCGCGCCGTCACTGTCGATATGTTCAAAAGAGGGGCGAGACGTCCCGTATCGTTATCTTCATACTTACTTTGGTACGTTGGTACAATGGGTGTACTCCTAGGCCTTCGCGCATACTATGCTACGGTACCAGTTCAGTTTAATTCGCCCCAACGCCAGGCTCGCGCTGGTCGCCAGAACAGCTTGTACCAGTACGACGAGCCGTCCCACACTCGCTCACCTGCAATTCGCTATGTTTGCTTCCCGTCATCGTCCTTACCGGTAGAACCAACAGTAATCCTGTCATGTCTAGCTGACTGATAACTCCGACCAATACAAACGAAGTCGACTACGCTCTTTGACCTCGGACTTAGCGCGAACCTGAGGTTATTCGTTCGAAGCCGTCCATAGTGATCGCAGCAGCGCGCTTCCAGCTTCGTCGACATCCAGCGGGCTGGCGTCTGCGGTCGCCACCCCAGATATCTCCAACCCCTCGTTGTTCTTCGCAAAGCCAGAGGAGCCAACGTCTGCTTCTCCATTGATCGGTTCGAGTGCTTCTCGAGGTACACATTGCACCCATACGCAAAGCGAGACGTCGGATGTTGCTAAGTACCTCCCCGAGACGCACGAAGCTGCTAGAATCTCGCGCGCCGAGTTCGCGGGCGCACCTAGATCTCTCCCTCGGGGCATCTTCTTCGCAGGAGCGTCTGGAAGTCGGTGCCGAATGTATGGTACCTCGCGAATTTCCGTAAGCTCCGTTCCTGCATGGGACCGACTCGGCCTCGTTCCCTTCTAAGTCCTCAACGCCGAACAATGAGCTGACCACGCGCTCACTGGCGACGGTAAGAGAGACGGTGGACAACTGTGCTGATTCATAGTAAGGTCCAAAGGGAATGAACAGAAGTCTAATAGCGTGGAGAGCAAGACAGCAAGACGACAAAGACACAATTACGCACACACGCACGGCGTTGAGTACACTACCGAAGACTCCGTCTACCTTCTCCCTGTCCTGTCTGGTCCGATCAAAAGACATCTCGGCCAGGTCCGACTCCTCACGAAGCGCGAGATGGACTTCGCATTCGCCAGAGGGATCCCTGAAGACGCCGTCGTCCACCAACACCTCCTGCCACCTCCGATCAATCAACAAACATCCAGGATCCTCGCGCGTACCCTCGGGCCCCGCGGCAGCGACCGCCAATCTTCGAAAACTAGACGATGAACTCGCGCAAGCGCTGCAACCGCTCTCCCGCGGCGCGGAGGGTATCAAGGTCCTTGCAGAAGGCGAAGCGTGAGTAGTTCTCCCCAATGCTTACGTGTTCTTCGCAGTAGAACTACGCGCGCGAATTAGCATGCGGTTCAGATGGGACGGAGGTGGAAGACGGAGAAGGTGAGGGGGGAAGAGAGGAGGGTAACGAACCTCGCTGACGGGGATGGAAGATACGCCGATCTCGTTCGCGATGAACCAGGCAGCTCTACGTGCAGGACCTGCGTGAGCGCAGGTCACAAGGTGAGAGGAGAGCGGCAGAGCTTACTTGAAGTCACGCCCGCGGCCGTCGAGCATCGACGGGAAGGGATAGTCTTCTGGCCAGCGCACCCTCGAGATGTCCTGCACGCAACCCTCCATCATCAACATCCCTTTCCCTTCCCCACGCCCACTCTCACTCACCAAAAGCACGAAATACGTCCCCTCCGGCCACGTATACCCCAACCCCACCCTCTCAAACGCATCCGTAAGCACCCTCCGTCTCTCCTCGTACTCCCTGCGCTGCGTCTCGAAGAACTTCCGCGCCGGGGCCTGCTCGAGCCCCGCGGCGGCGGCCTCCTGCATGGGCGTGTTCGAGCAGAAGACGATGCGGGTCGTGGCGGCGAGCGTGGGCCCGATGAGCGAGGGAGGGCCGACGAGCCACCCGACGCGCCAGCCGGTTGCGGCGAAGAGCTCTGTGAGGGTGCGTCAGCCCGAGCGAAGTAATAAACGGAAGGGAATGAGGAGGGAGGTGGAGTGAAAGAGAAACGCACTGCCCACAGACCCCACCGTGAGCGTACGGTCCCACATCCCTGGGAGCGAAGCGAAGCGGGCGTGCTCGCGGCCGTCGAAGACGAGACTCTCGTACACCTCGTCGGACATGACGATCAGGTTGTGCTCCTCGGCCACGCGCGCGATGCCCTCGAGCTCTGGGCGTGTGAAGACCTTGCCCACGGGGTTGTGCGGGGTGTTGAGGACGATCATTTTTGTGCGGGGAGTGACGGCGGCCCTGGAAGGGGTATGGGTAAATACTTGGCATTCGTTAGTTGCTTCCCTTCATCCAACCTCGTCCAAAACGTCCCCACCCCTGCCTTCGCCTCGACCCATCCCTGACCCCACGGTAAGCACACAAAAAACTTACCTAAGCTCGTCAAAGTCGATCGTCCACGATTTCTTCCCGATCTCCACGCCCGGGGCCGTCTCAGTGCTCGGGTGAAGGGGCACAAAGACGCACTTGCCACCATGGAAGGCGACGGAGGGGAGGTACTGGTCGAAGAAGGGCTCGAAGATGATGACTTCGTCGCCGGGCTCGATGAACGCCGTGAAGGCTGCGTATTGCCCTGGAAGGAGGGGAAGAGGTCAACATACGCATATGGATACAGTAGCAGAGGAATTAAACGGGGAGAAGGAGAGGCAGATGGCGGCGCGTCTCCTGAATGTACGCCTCTTGACATACGAGGCGCGCAAGAGGGAAGCGTTGACGGTCTACACTCGTAAAGACGTAGTACCGTAAGGACACGCACGTTCCGCACTTCTACAAATTTAAAACGCAAAATATGACGTGCGCCACTGGCAACACGCGCGACAAAAAGCAGGAATTGGGGGGAAAGACAAAAGTGAACACAACACGCACCTTCGTTCGCTCCACTTGTCACAACAATCTCCGTCTCCGGGTTCAACTCCTTCCCAAACTGCGTCCCGTAAAAGTCCCTGATCGCCTTGCGCAGCCTCGGCCTACCCTTGGCGGGAGCGTAGTGGTTGCCGTCGGTCGAGCGAAGGGCCTCCTCGGCACCTGCTCGCGCCCACTCGGGCGGGGGGAAGTTCATGTAGCCCTGGCCGAGATTGATGCAGTCTGAAGGGAGGTTTGCAGCACTGGGGTAGTGTATGTTCATGTGGGAGGGCGTGCAAATGACCGTCGAAGACACTTACTTGAAAACGGACCAGACGTCGAGCGCGAGCGCGCGGCCGTCCTTGAGGCGCGAGGCGAACGGGAAGACAGGTGGCGACCGCGACGCCGGCGCGCTGGGTGATTGTTGCTGGCGATGTGCATGAGACGAGCTGAAGACCCGGACGGAGAAGACGGAGCGACGAGTGAGGACCAAAGTCGCGGTCCGGCGTGCGAGCGTCGAAGTCGAGAACCTCGTGGCCATGGTCAGGCAGTGGGAGAGTGGACCGTCAAAGGTAGGACTGCCAACGCTCCGGTTGAAAGTAAAGCTAGAGCGAACACAAAGGACGCTGAGGATGGTCAAGACGATGTAGAGCTCGAGAGAGGGCAGGGTCGAGTCAGGGCGGAAGGACCGCCGTCGTCGGTGGATGTGGTCTCAGGCGCCGTTCTGCGCGATGCGCCCTGTCCGGAAGAAGCTCGCGCCGTTGCGTAAGCCTCCGCGGTCGCCTGAACGGACTGCTTCATCGTCGAGAGCGACGACGACGAAGTAAGTGGACACGGTGGGGGCGCGATGGGCTCACAGACGAATATGTGATAGCCATCACTCAATGTCTTTGTCTTGTCCTCTCCCTGCGGCACTCCGGCCCGAATTCCTTGCCGGATACCGGCCTCAGGGAGTCCTTGGGAGCAACTTGGGAGCACGAACGTTTCCACCGTCGTACCTGCACTTTGAATGTACGGCGCGCAGGAGTCATGATACCATTACGCTGTACAGGTCGAGCGAAAACATTTAGAAACAGTAATAGACACGTATATTCAAGGCTAGACAGACAACGAACTCGGAATCTAAGACTCGGACTCAGATTCTTCTTCTTCCTCCTCCTCCTCCTCCTCCTCCTCCTCCTCCTCTTCTTCTTCTTCTTCTTCCTCCTCTACCTCCGAATCGCCATCCTCAATCCGCTCCTCTTCCGACCCATCGGTACCACTTCCATCTTCCGTTTCCCCATCATAGAGTTCTTTCTGTAGCTCCGGGACACCAAGTGCAACCTTCGCCCACGCCGCACACGACGCCTTCCACAACGCCTGGCGCGCCTCACGCGCCTGCGCCTGGGCGCCATCCTCGTCTTCATCATCGCTGTCCTCACGCTCGCGGTGGCAACTGCACCGAGTCGAGTGGGTCGCGATACGCGTCACGTTCGGGAACACATGCGCAAGGAAATCCACAACCGCACCCACAAGGCCCTCGTCGATCAGCGTGAGGTGCGCGTCGAGGTGGTCCAGCGCCCAATACTTTGGCAACTCGCCCGCGCCGACCTTGTCGAGCAGCGCCGGCACCCCACGCAGGTCCAAGTCCAAGTTGACTCCCCTGAGCCCCGGGGCGCCCGCGAGGAGCGCGAGGAGCCCGTGCGCCGTCACCGAGCTCCGCCCAGTGTCGTCCCCGGGGATCATCCCCTCGAAGTCCAGGCAGATGCTTTCCAGCTGGGGCCACGCGCGGCCCATGTCCGCGAGCGCGCCGTCGTCGAGGGCGCTGCGGCAGTTGAAGGTCAGCCACAGCTCGCGCAAGGCGGGAAATTGGTAGAGAGGCTTGAGGGCGTCTGCGGGGAGCTGTTGCGTCTCGGGCTCGATGGGGTCCCCGACGTCGGGCCAGCGGGGCCAGGGCGTGACGTCGATGACGATACACTGCATGTCCTGCCATGAGGGTGCGCGCTGACCGAGGGCTTTGAGGAGACGTTGGGTGTCTTCGACTGTGGGATCCGCGAGGTAGAACTCGACCGTGTCGACGTGGGGAGAGGAGACGCGGGTTATGATGTTGATGACGTTGTCTGTCTCCATCGACAGAAGGCCTAGGTGTCGCAGGTTCGGGAAGACTGGGACTTTCTGTGCGGTCAGACCGTCCAGGAGAACTGCGACGTGTTTAGGGAGGATCTCGTTGGCAAGGGTGACCTCCACGCGTTCCAGAGCGGGCCTCCACGCGAGCAGCGCCAGTGCCTGCAGCGAGATCGGAAGTTCGCAAAGTCGGAGCTCCCTCAGATTCTTGAGGTCGCAGATAGTGCGCCAGATCACAGACGAGAACGTCGGAATGAGCCTCCAAGGGGTGTGCATCCCGACCGGTTCTTCGAGCTCGAGCGTCTGCAGCTCGGGTCCGAGGAAGGGGAGGAAAGAACGCGGACCGTCCCTGCTGCCGAGCTGCGCGGAGAGCATAGCGTGGTCAGAGTACCATCGAGTGAAATAGAGCTGTAGCCGAGGAAAGAGAGGAGCGCCGCCGAGCAACCGCAGGAGCTCTGGCACAGAGGAAGGGCGGATCGTGTACTCGACGTTGCCGGGAACTCGGCGAGGGGACGATGACAACCAGGGCTTGAACTCGACTGCGCCGATCTTCCTGACGCGGTACGCAAAGCGTTTGCGCATGTCCGCGACGGCCTCGGCGCGCTGGTCGGGAGTCGTATTCACGGTAAAGAACTGCATGGAATGGCACGAGCATAACGTCGAGCATCGCGGGTCGCGAGTGGTGAGCTACGTGGATAATTGAGCGTCGAAGAAGCTGACTTACCACTTCGCGCGTGAGCCCACGGCCCTGTATGTTGTCCTCGTAGCGCCAGATGTTTCTCGGAAAGGCAAAGAACACGACCGCTTCGTGCGGGATGATCTCCCAGAGGACGTTCAGCACGAGGTCGTGGAGGGGCCCCTTGCGCGCCCGAGCGAACGAGATGAGCGTGTCTGGGTCACAGTTGCGGAGGATTTCAATGACCATCTCGGTGGGGAGATCGTCGATGTCGAACGAGACCATCGTAGGGGGCTCGGAGGACATCGGGAGGCCTGAGGAAGGGAGAATGTGAGTGGTCAAGCTAGATGAGGACGCGCGCGGGGTGGGACCAACGAAGTCGCGATCTCGAGAGGCTCTCCAGCTCCGTGAGACTTATATTGTTGCGGCCATCTGGGTGGTGCGGAATACAGACACAGGCCAGCCTGGTGGAAAGTGGCCGCAGCGGCAGGGATAGCCACCGTCAAGCCCAGTCGCTTTGATCGACGGCCATTGCGGTAGAACGCGTCAAGCCCCTGTCCGCGCGAAGCGCACAGGTCAAGTGACGGTGGGGACAAAGCAGACCACGTCAATTAACGTTGTTCACGAGCACGCTGCACAAAACGGGTCTTACCGCACTGTGGGGCTGTTGGGAAGAGGTCGTTCTCGGACTGACGCTACCCTGCCCGCGAACGCCAGATATCGACCCATCCCTGACACCACGGTGAGAGAATAAAATACTCACTTAAACTCGTCAAAGTCAATTGTCCCCGACTTCTCCACGTCCGGGGCCGTCTCGATGCTTGGGTGAAGGGGCATGAAGACGCACTTGCTGCCATGGAAGACGACTCTGTAAGGTATTGGTCGAAGAAGGGCTCGAAGATGATGACCTCGTCGCCGGGTTCGATGAACGCCATGAAGGCTGCGTACTGGCCTGGGAAAAGGGGGAGGGATTAACATAAACGTTTGAATACGGCATCAGAGGGCACGAAAGCGGGGAATGACATGTTGGAAGGACGCGTTCCCCGGGTGCACTCCCTTCGTAGTAACTACCAGGGCACATACGTTCCGCTCCATCTCAAACCCACAACGCAGCCATGGCGTGCACCACTGGCAACGCGTACGGAAAAAGCACGGAGTAGGGGAGAGCAAGAGCAAACGCAACACACCTTCGTTCGCCCCCACTAGTTACGACGATCTCAGTCTCCAGATCAAGCTCCTTCCCGAACTGCGTCCCGTAAAAGTCTCTAATCGCCTTCCGCAGCCTTGTTCTACGCTTTGTGGGAGCATAGTGACTGCCGTCGGTCGAGCGGAGAGCCTCCTCTGCACCCGCCCGCGCCCACTCGGAGGCGGCGAGCGTTGAAGTCGAGAACCTCGCGACCATGGCCAGGCGGTGGGAGAGCGGTCCGCGAATGGTCAGACTGTCAGTGCGTTGCTTTGACGATAAGATAGAGTACAAGTCGAAGAAGACGAGAACGATATAGAGCTCGAGGATGGATGGAGTCGAGTCGGAGCGCGAACTTTTAGGCGAGGGTGAGGACTCAGGACGAGGACCGCCGTCGTCCGTGGATGCGGTGAAGCTCGCGCCGTTGCGTAGACGTCCGTGGTCGCGTCAGTGAGCCACTTCATCGTTGAAGGTGACAACGGCGACGACGACGTAGGCGGACGTCAGTGCGAGGACGCGAGGAGCGAGGACGCAGACGGATATATCACGCGTTTGTCTTCTCCTCGTTCGGCACTCCGGCCCGAAATCCATGCCGGTTACCGGCATTTTGCATTGAGGAGCGAGGTTCAGAGGACGACTGACGTCTTACCTGGGTACTTCAAGTTGTAGCATAGCACTCTCGCGCTGTAGTACATGTTCGAGGCAAATAGTCAAGTCTGGAGACTGTAGGAGACACAGAGGCACATATGTTGACTGTACATTCTACACACTCGGCGAGTCAGATCCGTCATCCTACGATTCCTCCTGCTCGTCTACTTCAGAATCACGGTCCTCGACGTCTTCAAGCTCACTTTCTTCTTCAGTATCACTTCCATCTTCCAATTTCCCAAAGTTATGCGCAACCTTCTTCCACGCTACGCGTGACGCCGCGTATGACGTCTCACGTACCTCACGCACCTCTCCGGCGCTATCATCGTCGTCGTGACCCTCCGGCTCACGGTGGCAAGCACACTGAGCCCGGTGGGCTTCGATGGCACCCAAAAACGGAAATATATGCGCGAGGAAACTTGTAACGTCCTCCACGAGGCCATCGTCGATCACCGTGAAGCAGGCGTCGAACCTGTACAGCGCCTTAGACTGCGGTAAGTTCCAGGGCTTCTTCTCGAGCAGCTGTGGCACGCCGCGCAGGTCCAGATCAAGGCGGACCTCTCTGAGCCCTGACGCGCCCTTAAAAAGCTCGACTAGCCCACGCTCCGTCACTGCGCTCCTCTCAGCGGTGCTCCTGGGCACGAACCCGTGGAAGTCCAAGCTGAGGGTCTTCAGCGCAGGCCACGCGCGCCCCATGTTCGCCAGTGCGCGGTCGTCCAGGGAGCTGTGGGAATTGAAAGTCATCCACAGCTCGCGTATAGCGGGGAACGGGTAGAGTGGTGCGAGACCGTCCGCGGGGAGCTGCTGCGTCTCGGGCTCGATGAAGTCCATGACGTTCCATAGCTCGAACGGCGTGGTGTTCATGACGAGGCGCTTCAGGCGCTGCCAAAAGGGGGCTCGCCGCCCGAGCGCGGCGATGACACGTTGGGTATCTTCAATCGGGGGGTCCGCGAGACGGAGTTCTAACGTGTCGACGTAGGGAGAAGAGACACGTTCCACGATGTTGACGACGTTGTCTATATCCCATGAGTGAAGGCCTAGGTATCGCAGCTTTTGGAAGACAGGGAAATTGCGTCCAGCTAGACCGTCCAGGAAAGCAGAGACGTGTTCAGGTCTGATCCGTTTGTCAAGTTCGACCTCCAAGCGTTCGAGAGTCGTCATCCCCGCGAGATTTCCGAGAACTCTGATCGGTATCGGAAGGCAACGGAGACGGAGCTCCCTCAAGCATCTGAGATCACGCATAGTACGCCAGATGACCTCCGAGAAGATAACGACGTTCCTTGGAGAGATGCCCCCATAGAAGGGCTTTTTAAGCTCGAGTGTTTCCAGCCGGGGACCGAGGAAGTAGACGTAAGACAGAGTGCCCTGGGGGAAGACCTGCGTGGTCAGCATAGCATGGTCTGCGACAAGTCTGGAGAAATAGAGCCGCAGGCGAGGGAAAAGAGGAATACCGCCAAGCAACCGCAGGAGCTCCAGCGCCGAGGAAGAGTGGATTGTGTACTCGTCAAGAAATTGGCAAGGGGACGGCCAGAGCCAGAGCCCGAACGCCGCTGCACCGATCTTCCTAACACGATATGCGAAGCGCTTATGCATGTCCGCGACGGCCTCGGCTCGCTGGATGAGAGACGAGTCTGGGGTAAAGAACTGCACGGAGCGCGAGAACGATGTCGGACACCGCGAGTCGCGGGTGAGCCACATGGGTAACCGAGGATCGAGGAAGCGGACTTACCACCTCACGCGTGAGCCCGCGGGGCTGTTCCATATCCCGAAAAGTCCAGATATTCCTCGGAAAGGCGAAGAATACGACCGCTTCGTGCGGGATGATCTCCCAGAGGACGTTCAACACGAGGTCGTGGAGGGCCCCCTTGCGCGCCTGAGCGAACGAAACCAGTGTGCCTGGGGTACAGTTACGGAGAATCTCGTCGACCATTTCGATGGGGAGTTGGTCGATCTTGTACGAGACCGCCGTGGAGAGCGCGGAGGACATCGAGAAGGCTGACAAAGGGAGGATGCGGGTGTTCAGGCCAGACGGGAATGCGAGCGCGGCCGGATGAGCGAGCTCTAGGTCTCGAGAAACTCTTCAGCTCGGTGGACTTATATTGCTGCAGCCATTTGGGTGGTGCGGACTACTCAGACGGGCCAGCCTGGTGGAACGTGGCCTAAGCGGCCAGTAGAGCCGCCACCAAATCCAGTCGCTTTGATCGACGGCCACTGCGGCAGGACCTGCCCGCGAGAAGCGCACAGGACAAGTGAGGCTAAGGACAAAGCGGAATGTGTCACTTAACGTTGTTCGTGCGTCTGGTGCACAAAAAGGATCTCACCACGCTCCGGGGTTGTAGGGAAGAGGTCGTCCCAAGCTCGGCATACTTGTGGGTCTCTACCCGTTGTCTGCCCGCGAACGCCAGATACCAGCGCCCAGCCTACTGCCCGTGCTCGACGCGCAGGCCTTCCCGGTCACTCACCAAGGGCGACAATTGACTCACCTCTGTCGTACAATTTGAGCTATCGCTAGTCTCTCGAACATCGCGTCGTCCTCACCGGCACTTTCCTGCATGCCTCGCAACCCATTTGTCGAGTTTATTACTTCAGAGTCAGTCGGAGCCTGGCGTCCTCCCACGCGCCCCTGCGAGCCGCCTTGCCGCGACAGCCTCATCCATGGTCGCCTTTGAGCGATAAGCGGAGCATGCTTTGGCAATGAGTGGTATAGGTCGAGCCAGGGAGGCGAACGCGCTGTCAAGTCACGGCGAAGAGCTGTGCGTGAGCATCAGCGTAAGCTCTGCGTGATTCCAGAAGAAAGATAGAAGACGCAGAGGTCGCCTTCGCTGCTGTACGCGTGTGATATCGAGATCTGAAGGAGTCTGCGTTGCGGTATGAAGACTCACTTACCACCATCCAAAGTACGGGAGGGAATAACTGGTTGTCGGGTTCCATAAACAGTGTCGAAACGTGACTAGACGGCCCCGAGCGCGGTGACCTGAGCGCGGAAAGTTGAGCGACTCAGATCAAGGCCCCAGCGGCGGTGTCGTCAATCCTGCCACTGGTAGCCTCGTTCCGTCATGTCAAAAGTCCGCGCTGAAGTCGTTGCTCAGCATTGCGGAAAGAGGAGGAGAGGCGGATGTTTTGATCATGGAACACGAGGTCCAAGTCGACAACTTCAACTCCTTGTCATCTCAGGCATCAGTTTCCCCCGGTCCGATTACCGGGTTGCCGGTTACCGGTTGGCGTCAATCGTCCAGGGCTGAGCGCTGAGCGCTTCTGCCACCTGCTTCACGACGACGAATCGTTCAGTACGCACAGGTGATCCCTGAATGAGTCGTTTCGTTGTCATTCAGATCTCTGAGCAGTATGGAGATGGTGCATTTATTCACAGGGTAATGAATAGTATACGGGATTTCACTATTAGAACGTAGCACTGGCACAATACAGGAACATATTGGGAACATACTCATACTACTACGACCGTCTCTTCAACATCTTCTAATACTGCTTCAAGAACTTAGACGGGCCTGTCTTTGACGTCAATATCCTCGCCTTTATCCCCTGCGGCAGAACTATGGTCATCCCGTATCTCGAGAATGCGTCGTGACACTTCCTCCCACGCCCACCGCGACTCCTCCTCTCTTACCACTTCCCGCCAGTAGTCGTGTCTGTACCTATCCATTTTCCACCCACCATAATCTGAGACGAAGTGCATTTCCGGAAACACCTTGATAATAAACGCTGTAAGCGCGTCCACGAGGCTGTCGTCGATCTCCGTGTGCCGAACACTGAACTTCTTGAGCTCCTTGTGCGTCGGTAGCATACCCTCGGCGACTACGGCGGGAACGTCCCGCAGGTCGAACATTACGAAGAGTTTCTCCAGCTTTGGGCAGCCATTCAAGAGTGCAAGTAGCCCACGGGCGGTCGGTGGACCCATGTTTTCCAGCTCGACACTCTCCTCCACTTCGCAGTCTACATTGAGCATCTGCAGCGCCGGCCAAGCCTGTCCCATGGCCGCTAGCGTGTCGTCCGTGAGGGGGCATGTGAAAGGTCCTTGCACAGACATGTGGCATAGGGACGAGTGCCGATAGAGCGGCTCGAAAGCCTTCAAGGAGAGCCTCAGCATAGGGTGGTCCCTCACAGACTCCCGCTCCTGGAGGAACCCGACATCGATGGAGATCTTCTTCAGGGCAGTCCAGGTGTCAGCCCGCCGTCCGAGAGCGTCAATCAGGCGTTGAACGCGCAGAACAGGAGTCTCTCGAAGGCGGATCTGCACCGAGTCAACCTTGGGGGAGGACACCCGCTCCACGAAGCTAGTGAGGGTGTCTACGGATGCTGTGATGACGTTGAGGAAACGCAGGCTTGGGAAGGCGCAGCCGTCCTGTGCGTCCAGAAGTTGCGCCGCATCTTCCGGTCGGATCTCTCTGAACAGCTCGACGTCTAGACGTTCTAGGCTCGGTAATGCTGCAAGGAAGTCCAGCTCGCTGAGGGTGACCGGGAGGCAATAGAGGAGAACTTCCCTGAGGTGCGTAAGGTCTACTATTGTGTGCGAGATGATCTCTGAAAACATAGGAGTAATCGGTCGGGGAAAGTCCCAAGCGTAAGGCCCTTGCAATCCGAGCGTCTGCAGGTGAGAGCCCAGATAGGGTACATAGGGCCCGCCGTGCGCAGCAAGGAAGAACTTCTCCTCGGGGTCGTATTCGGCGTAATAGCGGCTCATATTTGGGAAAAGAGGAGCGTCTCCAAGCAGTTCCAGGAGTTTCATTCTGGTCTTCCGAGAGATGCGGTACTCAAAGATTTGCTGGAGCCATCTCGAAGTGTATTGCTGGAAGTTTGGGGAGCCGATCTGCTTGACAGAAGACGCAAAGTTCTCGCGCATGCTTTTGACTGCTTCAGCACGCTGTTCAGCGGATGTGCCAGAGGTAAAATGCTACATAGAAGTGCCATAGCGCTAATGTTAAGCTTCCGAACTTGTGGCGCAGTTGAACGGTAACTGAGAGAGACGGCTTACCATGGTATGAGTGAGATTCATCCCCTGATGTTTCTTATGGATGGTCCACAGCTCCCTTGGGAGGGCGTAGAATATGACGGCGGGGTGAGGGATCACCGACCATAGTATCTTGAACGCGGGCGTGTGGAGGGCCTTGCATGTCCGAGCGAGCGAGGCGAGGTCGCGTCGGGTACAGCTTACGCACTGCTTCACAATCATGTCGATGATCTCGACGGGAAGACGGTCGAGCTTGGGAGCGATCATAGCGACGTGTCCCATGTACAAGAAGCGCTATTAAGCGGAGAGCCTTAAGGGAGCCCAATGAAGGGAGAGGAGGAAGAGCGACTCGTCCGCCAGATGCACGAGGACTGCCAACCGGAACTTATACTGTTACGACAGCTACAGCCATTGGTGGCGCTAAGACAAAAAAGCCTGACTCCGTGTGGCCTTCGCTCCTCGTGGCTATGTCCCAATACCCCTTGCTTTATTGTTCCTAGGTGCTATATACCGTGGCTCGGGCCCGCTCGCTCCCACGGGCGAAACGGGCAGGTCAAATCGTACAAAGGACAAAGCCCGACGCCATTCATGATATATCACGCACCGCCTAGTCACGTAAATGGCGCACCTCACGGGTGGCCGCGCACAGTGTGTACTGATTAGATTCGCTGCTGCATGGCTATGTATAAGTAAGTGCTATGCCAAGCCTGAGGAGAAGACGATGAAGAGAATACACTGGAATAAAACAAGCAAAGGAACTAGACGTAACCCTGAACTTCCTGGCCAAAATGTCCCAACTTAGACAGACCGAGTGCGCAACCACTCCTCATGCATCTTCTTGAGACGTTGAGACACCTCATTCCACAACATCTCGGAGTCCCTACAGACCTCCTCATCATCACGGATGTTCCTCAACTCACAGTCACAGCCGCCGCAGTTGACATAGCCCGCCTCCGCGTTTCCAGACAGGTCCTTGAAGAATGTCGCGAGAGCGCCCACGAGGCCCTCATCGATCAGCGTGCACATCGCATCGAAGTTCCTCAGCGCCCCGTGAGCAGGAATCCCGCCCTGTGCAACCAGGTCAGGTACGTCGCGCACATCGAGCTCCATGGAAATTGTCCAGAGGTCCGGGCACCCGTTCAAGAGCGCGAGCAGCCCGCGTGCGGTAGCCGCGCCACCATAGCACTCCAACCGGAGTTTCTTGAGCAAAGGCCATGCACGACCCATGTCCACGAGTGCTGTATTCGAGATGGGGAAGCTGAAGATGCCCGAAAGCCACAGCTCGCGCAAAGCAAAGTACGGGTAGAGCGGCTTGAGGGCGTCGCAGGAGAGACTCTGAGCGGGGTCGTAATCCCATAAGTCCGTCACCCAATGCGGCTCGGCCTCGATGAAAATATCCGAAAGGGATGGCCAGAGCTCGTGGCGCTGCCCGAGGGCATCGATGACGCGCTGAATCCCCGATGCAGGCGTGCTGTAATCAAGAGAAAGATACGCCAATTGGACGTGGGGGGACGAAACTCGCTCTATGAGGATGCTCATGGCGTCTGCGTGGTGTGTTCTGAGGGACAGGCTTCGTATGCGTGGGAAGAGAGGGGCGTCCAACTCGTCCATCAAAGCAAGAAGCTGAGCAGGCTGAAAATCATTAGCGAGTGTGATATTCATGTCTTCCAGCAATGGCATCGTTGCGATGGCGGCGATGCTGCTCATAGTGATAGAGATATCTTCGAGGCAGAGTTGTTTGAGGCATTTGAGGTCGGGAAGCGTGCGCCAAAGCATAAAGGAGAACATTGAATCGAACCAGGTGATCTCCGAGCAGTTCCCTTCTTCGAATACAAAACTCTCCAACTGGGGTGAGAGAAAAGGAAGGAGGGAACGTGGGCCAGCCCAGGGGTCACCGGGCATGTTGAGCATGAGATGGCCCGACGTGCAACGAGTGTAGTAAACGCGAAGGTTAGGAAAAAGGAGGTTGTCGCCCAGAAGGCTCAGAAGCTCCGATATCGTGTGTTCTTCGATCATGTATTCGACCGCATCGTGGAGGTATACGTACCATTGACTGAAACCTAGAGCACAGATCTTCTTAACGCGAACCGCATAGCGCTCGCGCATGTTCATGACAGCCTCAGCACGTCTGGCTTCGGAGACGCCTGCGGCCCAGCGCTGAAGGACCCTTCAGTATTGGGAACAAGACAGAGTACTAAGCGCAATAACTCACTATCTTGCGCTTGATTTGGTTGTCCGCGTTCTCCTCCTCAAGAGTCCAGACGTCCCTCGGGAGTGCGTAGAACATGACGGCTTGGGTGGGGATGATTTCCCACAAGATGTCGAGCGCGAGCCTCTGGTAAGCCTTGCAAGTGCGAGCGACCGAGACGAGAGGAGCAGGGGTGACTCTATCCTCCGTGATCATCCTAAAAATTATCCAGAGGAGCTCTGTCGGTAGATGCTTGGTCGTGGGCGCCACCATTATGGAGGACATCTGGAAGCGAGATTGACGGAGACGGCGACGAGTAGAAGAGAGAGATGAAAATCTACGTTGAGATACGTCGAAGGAGTTCAGGTGCAGGATCTGTAATATCTGCTGTCAATGGATCGTATTTATAATATCAGGGAACTGGGGAAGCGCGTGGCATGCTGCAGTGATCAAAGCGGCCGTTGGAGTGTCACGGCAAAGGATGCAAAGCTTGCCGATTAGTCCCCGACCACGAACGGCCACACCTTGACGTCGATTGAAAAGACAGGTACAACTACGAAGCGTAAGTACTACGAAGCCCGGAGCAATCTGGTCACAAAAGATGGTGTCAACCCGTGCGATTTGCATGTATGCATCAACGTGATTGAAGGACTAACCGCGTCATTGCCAGTGCACGTCTGCGGATTCTGGGCCACGGGTCAGTGGCTACTTCCCTGGATGATGCATCTACCCAATTTCTCCGTGTGTCACCTACTTGAGGGGTGCGGGACGACGGAGTCCCAAGCCTAGAAGCGGCGGTCGGAAGAGAGACGCAAAGTTCATGTTGCAAGTAAGTGAGACATCGTAGAGCGAGCCGGGTTGTGCGGAAAGGCGCATTAGGTCTATCTGTTTCCCATAAATTTCGTTGTGCTTTCAGGACCGCGCCTCTGCCTTGTGGGATGGAGTAAAACAGAATCGGCCTCCAGGCCAAGAGTCTTGAAAATTTCGGCCAACGCTCGGACTCCCAGCAAACTACCAGTCGGTGCCGGGGAATCGAAGTTGAGGTCAGTTCACGTCATAATCACGCACTTATCGTATTTGTATGTGTGCATGCATTCAGAGGAAGGGCCTCACTCAGTGACTTGGAGGCTGAAGTTTCGCCGCTCGCGGAGATGGGCAAAGCGTCGAGCAATGGCCGCGCTTGGGCGGCGAATAATTGGCGGTCGTCGGCCCGTCGGCTCGGCCCTCTCGGGCCTGAACGGATCATAATATATGGCGTCTAATTGCCACGTGTCACGCCCAGCGCAGAGAGACCGTGAGCCCCGCCGCAATTTGGGTCTTGAACTTCATCCGCAACTTCCTGTACATGATGCTCAGTTGTGAGGTCTTTGAAACCGTCTATGTTCCTCTTTCAATGCCTCACTTGGACTCAAGAAATTCGAAACATTCTGGCACTGCTGACAAGCTCTCGACGAGACTCGACAATTCTCGTTCTCGCTGTTGGCCGACTTTTCATCACACCCATTATCGCAGGCACAGGGCCATCTCGAATGTTGTGATCAGTCATGGAAGCAGGGTTGTGGGCGTACAGTGTCCGAAGACTCGATCGACGATCTCACTCCATAGCACCTAGCATTTCTTTCATCTTCTTAGTCAAGTGGTAATCGGTAGGCCCGCACGCTATCAATCGAGCAGATGGACGGCGTTCTCGTCAGCAACTTCTTGTTTTCTAAGCATAGTCACGGTGGTTACTCTTGCTCTGTGTTATGCACGTTCTCAAGTCATGCCATGCACTATCCAGCTCTGCCTCGACGCGCCGAAAGAAACTGCGCTGATGAGCATCATTCGTCTATCCTTCGAAGTGCCTCAAGAGCGGCCTACGAAGCCCGCCTAGCCAGATCTGGTATGGAGACACTCGTACGACATGCGCGCTCCCAGCCCCATATACGTGTTGGCGACTGACAGGTTTTTGATCACTTTTGCACCCTTCAATGTGAGTCGTCGCGCATGGATACGTGCTCACACATCCAGCGCGCATACTGAGCACGCTTCTGACTTTCGCAGGTCTTACATCGCCGATTACTTCATCCCTAGTGTACCCGAACTCTCCCCCGAGGATGTCGGGGCACCACTCCCAATCGCACCCGAAGTCCTCCCGGAGACATACACGTATGACTACATCGTTGTAGGAGGTCGGTCTCTCGCGCACCTTTTCCCTGGCTGCGAACTATTGTTGACCTTATCTTGACGCCATATAGGAGGAACAGCTGGATGCGTTGTCGCTTCCCGGCTGAGCGAGGACCCGGATGTGTCCGTGCTACTCATCGAGCAGGGTCCTGTGGCGAACACATGGACCTCGCGCGTGCCGTTGCTCTCTGTGAACATCCACGGCAAGGATGCGTTTACCTCACGCTGGTGGACCCAATCCCTTCCGCATGCGGACGGCCGCTTCCTGCAGATTGTATGCGGAGAGGGACTCGGGGGAACATCACGCATCAATGGCATGCTGTATACTCGGGGTAAGCGCATACGGGCCGTTTCGTGGTCCACAATCTGAGGGGGCTCGCGTCGGACTTGATAGGAACACCAGGCGACTACAACCAGTGGGCAGCTCTCGGGTGCGATGGCTGGGGGTACGACGATGTCGAGCCCTACTTCGCGAAGTCAGAGAACACTCGATCGCACCCTGAGTCCCGTTATCGCGGAAGGTCCGGTGAGTACCCTTGTCGTTTTGACGTGGAGTATTTGTGCTCACTCAGGTCGGTCTTCTAGGTCCATGGCAGAACCAGCAATTTGAAGACGCTCCATACACGCTAAATCCACTGTATGTCCCTATCTAATGTCTCCCTTAGTCCTGCATGCCACATTACTGATGCGCATTGCTAGTATTGATCAGGCCTTGCGACGCGCGGGCGTTCCACGCACTATGGACGTCAACGCCCCCAACAGCCCGCCTGCGTGCACGGCAGTCATGGATATCACGCAGGACGAGCGCTTCTATCGCCACTCGACCTTCCGCGCCTTCTTACCTCCCGAACTTTGCATCGCACGCAAGGATCAGCTGAAGATATGCGCGAACGCGATTGTCGTCAAGATCGAACTGGGGCAGGAGCGCGAGGTGGAGGACAAGGAGGACGCAGTGCGCGCGACGGGAGTACAGTTTGAGACTGCCGACTCGTTCTACGCACGGCATCGGTACTGCGCGAAGGCGCGGCGAGAGGTGATCGTATGCGCAGGAGCAATGGGTTCGCCCCAGATCCTAATGCGTAGGTTCGCGCATTCATTTCCGTCTCACGACGCGCTCAAAGCTGACTTGTCTCCACGCGAATAGCGGACTCGGTCCGAAAGAGCACCTCGAAGAGAGGGGCGTTCCTGTCGTGGTTGACCTACCTGCAGTAGGGAACAACCTTGTGCGTCTGGTTCCCTCGCTCGCGCGCCACTCGTACTACATTCTGATGCTCGAAACTGTACCGCAGGCGGATCATATGGGTGTTCCCGTCGCGTTCAAGATCCCGCTCAATGAATCCCTACATGCTCTTCAAGCGCGGCCCCTCCAGGCCCTTTGCGAGCTCTTGAAATACCTCATCACAGGCGGAGGCGCTTTCTCGCGGCCTTTCCAGAACATCTCCACGTTTCTACCAACACGCCTCCTCGATCCAACTACTTCCGCTCTTCGCGCCTCACTCTCGTCATCTGACCTCGACGCCTCAGTGCCCGAGAACAGACCCGACATCGAGTTCATGCACCTCGCGAATGGCGTCGCAGACACAGCCCCGCCCCCCGAAACGGGCGTGTACTCGATGCTCGCGACGCTCATCCGGCCGCGTTCGACCGGACGTGTGCACCTTGCGAACGCGAACCCCCGCGCGCGACCGGATGTCGACCTCGGGTTCCTCAGCGACCCGGCAGACTACATCCCGCTACGCGCGGCGGTGCGTTTTGCGCTACGCGTCGCGCGCGACATCCGCGATTCTGGGTACCCACTCGAAGACCTCTCCGTCCCCTCTTGTGAGGACGCGGAATTAGGCCCGAGCGACGCGGAGATCGACGCGTTCGTGCGCGCGAACCTGCGAACCTGCTTTCACTATACTTCGACGTGCCGTATGGGGGCGCGCGCGGACGGGGAGAGACCGAGCGTGGTGGATAAGCAGCTGAGGGTGCACGGAGTCAAGGGCCTAAGGGTTGCGGACGCGTCTGTGTTCCCAGAGATTGTGGGCGCGCACACGATGGCGCCGGTTGTGATGGTTGCGGAGAGGTGTGCGGATTTCGTGAAGGAGGCATGGCGCTGAGTACGGTCTTGTGCGCGCGGGCACGGGAGGATGGGGTGAAGGAATAAGTACAGTTGCGCGGGAGCGACTACGTTTTAGTATGTGTGATTGTCTAACTGTTTGGTTTGGTTCGAGCGAGTCTTAAAGCCACTTACTCCGTGTCTTGCTACGAATATTTAGTCCTCACGTATTCAAGGCTGATTTATACGGCGACCTTGGACACAATCCTATAAATCCGAAGAACACGGGCGGTGGCGCTAGGCTGTGCTTGTTTAATAGTTTCATCAATATTTCTCATCACAATTTCTTATCGCACTTATCAGCTATCCCCGAATTTCACATCAGCAAAAATGTAAATTTACCGGGCGCGATTTTGTTGCGCCGCGGACGTTGGTTCGCATCCCGGTAAGGGCGGCGGGATCGCGAACCAGTAGAATGTATCGCGATGACGACACAGGCATCGGGACAGGACGCGACGTATCACGACACGGGCGCCAGCATCCTGGTGTATCGTGATACGAGCGACGTCATCGCGTTACGCCGGGCCGCATTGAGATGCATCAGGATGAGGCTGCAAGCATCAGGTAGAATTGCGATACATAAGGTCTACTTGCGTACCCACAAATTCGCTAAATCATGCTGCTTAACCTAGCATCTGTCCTCCGAAACCTATGTTTGTGTGCATACTTCAACGTTTCGAGCAATCCCTCTTCGACTGGACGAGCGAACGTTGGCGCCGAGAGGGCTTGGATCGGAAGGTGCTGCCAAATCGAGGCCGGAGATGTCTACTTCTGGTAAGTGATTGGAACTCCGCGCCGTCTTCGATCTTTCGAGGATAAGACGGCGGCGGCGTGGTTTCGTCACTCGCACTCGACTTCCTCGTTGTCCGCTCTCTCCCCCATACCTCCCTCCTCTTCGACTGTGACAACTGCGGCTGCACTGGCCCCTCCACATCCTTCTTCTTTGTGCTCACGGCCGCCGCCGTTTCTGACTTCCTCTGCCAGCTCCTTCTCCCGTTTTCACCCCAACCTCGGGCTTGTCTGGATGGACGGCGGGCATTGTCAGCTGGTAATCCATCAACGAAACATTCTGTACGCTTATGCAGAGCATTGGTCAAGCATCAGTGAGTATTCTCCCGTCCTCTCACTACGCATATACCCATCACCCTCCGAGTCCGCAATGGCTTGATTCTCTCCGCAATCTCTGCCCGCCCACGCCCGCTCCCTTGTCCTCAGACTCGCTCTCGAGTCTCGTACGATGAGTCTCCCTCGTCTACTGTTCAGCTCATCTCTAATTCGCCCCTCGAACTCATCTCTACTGTGCCTTTTCTCGCACTTCACCGCTATTGTCCCTGTAGTGTACAGTCAATCATGTTGCGTAGATAGGAAAGGAACAAATATATGTTTGCTTGAATTATTGACTATCGGTTTGAATGGAACGCTCCCCGATGTGACCAATGCACCCCAATGACCCCAATACACCGAGGTAATCGCGATGCATTGGGCAGCATCGGGATGCGGGCGCCTGTATCGCGATGCGTTGGGTGCCATCCCGTTCGGTTGGCTACATGAATGATCAATCCAGATAAAAGGGGTGTATTTTATTGATTGTATACTATCGGGATACTGCCCGGCGCATTAGGGTAAATATACATTTTTGCTGATGCACTACTCATGTTGAATTGCAACGTCCACTAGGTTTCTAATGAACCCCCACGCGCACCCGGGCTTCCGCGACCACGCGCTTTCGCGCAGCCACCTCTGATTGCTACTTTGGATGCGCAGGTAAGTCGGCGCGCTTTTCGGAAATCGTAGGAGAATAAGACTGGGTCTCATGAAAGCACAGGTAGCGCACTCTCCTCCGTCAAAACTCCTCTACAAGCAACCACCACCTTCCGATGTGGCGCTTCGTCATCCTTGCGCTCTCTCTGGGGGCGTTGGCGACGGGTATAGGTGCTCCAACTCAGGTCTCGCTCCAGATCTCTGATGCTACCAGGAAGACTGGCACTGTTTCGAATCTGGGTAGGGCCATTACCCCCGACGTCAGCGCATTTGCTCAAGCAATGCTTGAGGCGTACGACGTCCACGGGCTCTCTGTCGGTGTTGTGCGGCTCTCTGACACTGAACCTGCCACTGAGTTTGGCTCGTGGGGCACCATGACCGAGGATGGTGACCCAGTAGAACGGGAGGTAAGTGAAGCTTGCTTATCACTGCGTTACGACGATGCTGAACATCCTATAATGTTTTTGTGGCTTAATAGACGCGTTTTCCCATTGGCTCATCGTCGAAGGCGTTTACGGTCGCCGCGATGGGTATACTTATGGACGACTTCGCGTCGGGAAGAAACGCCATTCCCCTCCCGGTTGGGATGAAGAAGTTTGACTGGGACACCAAGATTCGCGACCTCCTCCCAGACGACTGGGAGCTCGCGGATGAGTGGGCGACTGCGAAACTCAATGTGCGCGACATCCTGACTCACGTGTCGGGCTTGCCTAGGTACGTATACGGGCTCCTACTACGGTGTTAGCGGATGTTCTAACAGAGCACATGGATAGACACGAGTTCTCGTATCAGGCTGACGACACGTCATTGGCCCTTATAAGAAGGTTGCGCTACCTCAAGCCGTTCTTCGAGCCGCGCCAGACGTGGGCGTATAACAACCAGGCATATATCCCCTGCCAGTATCACGGAGCTCCTCATGTTGACCATTCTTTTCAACACAGATGTATGTTCTCGCATCGCACATCGTGTCCACGTACTCTGGGATGCCGTTCCGGAAGTTCGTTCAAGAGCGCATCTTTAATCCTCTTGGGATGAACGCGACGACGTACAGCCCGGTGGTGGCGGGCAAGAGCGGCCTTCTCAGCCAACAGTGGAGTTCCGAAGCCGCTGGTGGGCGGCGCATCTCGTATTGGGTATCTACTGAAGTGAGGGAGGAGTTCATCGCTGGGGCAGGTGGAATCATCTCAACCGCGGTCGACATGGTGCGTTCTACAGCGACACGCGGTTCGATGTGAGCCGGTGCTGATAGGTGTTGGATAGACCAAGTGGATCGCGATGCTCCTCAGCGAGGGCGTCAATCCGTACACCAATCAGACCGTCGTCCCGCGCTCCGTTTTCACCGAGATGACCACCTCGCACAGTATCTTCGTCGGCGCACCCACGAGTCCACTCACTGGGATCGTTGGTTACGGCATGGGATGGATGAGGACCGCCTTCCAGGGACACGATGTACGAACTCGTCTCCTTTGCCTTTGGCAGTGTCTATGGCGGTCGATCGCTGACGGTATTCCTTCCCGCAGGTGGTCTATCACGGCGGCGCAGTTCCGGGAAGCTTGACCGAGGTCGCCTTCTATCCGCGAGACAACATCGGCATCGTCGCGTTCATCAACTCCGATGACTCGCATGGTGTGCAGGTTGCCGTACCCCGGCGCATTGTGGAAGGTCTGCTCGGCCTCAAACACTCCGTCGAGCCTCCCACTTTTGGTCTCCTTTCCGATTCGAGCCATGCCGATGATCCCTCGAACCACACTGACACTCCGCAACACGCTGCGGCACAGAGCGTAGGCGCTTCTTCCAACTGCGACGTCTCCGCAATCCCGGCGTCGAAGTATGAAGGTACCTACGCCGATCTCGGGTACGGCACGCTCCGCCTCTGCGCATCTACAAGCACCGCACCGCTCTGCGCCCCCGTCCTTGCCGACTTCGCGTCCCTCACCCCTACTAACGCCACAACCGCGCTCGACCCGGACACCCTCTATGGCTCCAGCGGGTCGTTCCTCGCGTCGCACCTGAGCTTCCGCCGTCTCCCTGGGGTCGCCGCCACGTGCACGCGCGGTTCGGCCGCGGAGCACGTGGAAGTATTCTCGGTCGAGGCAGGGACGGTGTTCCCGCGCGGGTATGGGCGCGACGAGACGCCATTCATGTACCGGTTCCCTAACGAGGCGCGTCTGGAGTGTGAACTGCATGAGGAGGCGGATGAGGTGGTGGTCCAGGGGTGTGGGGTTGTCAACATTGAAGGCATCGGGCGGCATCCGGGCGCGAGCTTGAGGGAGCAGGCGGATGTGTATTTCCGGAAGACGGAGTAAGGGCTGCTGAGGGGTGTTATTAGGCTCTACCTGAGGAGATCTGTGTGCGATTCGTCGATACAGCCATTTTAGACAGAATCCAGAGCCGCCGGCTCCATATGCTGTTCTTCGTGTACCATTTCGCCTGATGCTGCTGCGACATGCGCAATAATGGAGTAGTAAAGTGCCAAAAGACGTTCGAAGCTTCCAGAGTTGTAGACGTGTCGGCCGTGCGACGGTCACGACAGCCGTACAGACCAAGGAAGTAAAGAGCGAAGATGCAGTACGGCACATATATAGAGCATATAGTAAGGCTACACGAAGGGTCACGAAACTGAATGTCCAAGTTTATCGCAGAGGCGCGAATATCTACAATGAGAGACCAAGAAAAACGTCTAACGCTCCGGATCCCTAGCGGAGCCGTACCTGGGCGGGTGCGATCCCCCGGATCCCCTCACATCGTCCGCCTCCCGGAAGTACCCATACGGAACCACGTCCGCCTCGTCCGAACCGAGCCGCCCGCCCGCGAGGCGCACGCCTCCATCCTCCGAGTACGTCGAGACTGCCGTCAGAGCCCTGCTCGGCTGCCGCATGTGCATCGCCGTTTGCACGTGGTCAGGGGCGGGGGCGGGGGCGGAAGCGGGGGTAAACACAGGCATGGGTTCGGGCGGGTCCGCAGGGAGGACGACGCTCGCGCGGCACGAGCGGGGGCCGGCGTAGAACGACTCGGCGGCGATGGACTCTGCGCCCGGGGAGGTTGCCTTCTCGGCGTCGGGGCCATCCCCCACGGGTGGGCGGGCGCGGGTCGAGATGCGCTTGAGGGCGCGCCCGAGCCATGCGGACGAGATGGACGCCGCGGAGCCGGAGAGGGGGATAGAGCGCCGGCGGGCGCGGCCGAGGAGGGGGAAGTTGGAGGTGCTGAGTATGGACCCGGAGGTCGACGCGAGGGATGCGGTGTCGAATGCGGTTGTGAGTGGGCGGGATGTCGCGATCGGGAGCTCTGGGGCTGAGGTGCGAACGTATCAAGATCAGGATGTGTGGAACGGAGAGATGCAAGAGAGACGTACTTGATGTGTAGCGCTGTTGGCGCCTCTTCTTCATCCGGCGGTATGCAAGATAGAGAAGGAAAGCGACGATGAGGAGGGAAAACGTCCCCGCAAGTGCCAGCCCAGCTATCGCTCCCGAGGTTAAGGACGTCTTTGTACTGTCCAGAGCGTCATCTGAGTTGGAATGAGAAGACGTTGGCTCAGCAGGCCCGGATGTGCGAGAGCGAGTGTTGGAATTGTCAACGCCTGAGGAAGGTTCGCCACTTGGGGAAGACGGACTTGGTGCAGAAGACGGAGGTACACTTGAGGTGGACGAAGTGGCATCGGAAGTAGTGGTACCGCTACTAGTAGGGGACTGCAGAACGTTCGAAGTGGAAGAACGCGCCGGTGGAGTTAAGGAAGATGAGGAAGAAAAGACAGTAGACGTTTGAGAGGATAGAGACTCTGTCCTGATCGGAGTTGTGGTCCGTACAGTGGGGATAGAGCTCGTACTCGGCGCCGTTGTGATCGACAGTGGTAGACTAGTGGTGCCTTGTGTTGAAGATGTCACGTTAGACACGCTGGGGGAAGTCGTGCTAATTGTAGGAATAGGGGCTAGCGATACCATGGTGCTTGATGGGGATCCGTTAGGAATGCCGCAGGTATCAGGGCCCTCGAGGATGTTGAACGGGTTTGTCCTGGCAGTGTCATTGTTCGCGTCGAGAACGGTAACAATGACTTCCGTTCCCGCAGGCAGGCCGCCCACACCCCAATCGCCGAATTCAGTGCTGAAGCGGCCGATCGCAATGCCGACAGAGGCATTGGTGGCGATGTGCAGCTCGAATGGAGGCTCACCGCCGTCCCAGACTATCCGCGTCGTCTCGCATTGGGTAGCATTGATAGGCGTAGCGACAGTAAAAGTCCTGATTTCCGCTGACAGAACGAGGGACGGGAGGACGAGGATTGCACAGAACGATAGCAAGAGGCGGCATGGTCTACGAGAATGCCCCATGAGGCAGAGGTCGTACGGTATTAGATTTTTGTACGCGGGAAAAATATAGTGGAAGACTGACATCCAGGAGTTGTTGAGTCTGGACAGCATAGCCTTGGAGTGCGGCGCGCTCTAGTGGGATGAGACCATGTAAAGGAGTGTAAGATGAGGGGGACGACAGCCCGGCCTGCGTGAACTGTAGGGAAAGGAGAGAAGTAGAGAGGGTGGAGGCCTCATCCGGATGTGGACGCAGCACAGGGCGAAGGCATAGAAGGCGAGCAGAGATGAGATGTGTAGGTGATGGTCTATCTGTTCGTATCCAGTGGCAAATGGAAGGCGATGGGCACTCGCAAGAACTATCTTTGACTCACTCGATCTGTCGCTCCGTACCTCGTCACGATTGCGAGAAGATTGCATCGAACGAAACATTGGAAGAACACAAATAAGTGCAGGAATACACATGGACGGCACGAAAGCTGGGTTGAATGCAGCTTCCTCAGCTCATGTCATGAAGATCATGAACACAGGTACTCACTAATACAGTGGGTCGCATACTTGCCATATGCAAGCTACAAAAATTCGACCGCCATCTGTTCGTCTGTCCAACAACCATTCTTCATCCATCCAGGCCATCTGGTGTGACGAGAGAAGCTGTTGCCAACGAACTTTGTCCATCGGTGCGACCCTTTGGGTTGAATACTGGCATGGAGAGGAAGGCGAGGGTTTAGGCAGAATGAAAACCGTTCGACAAAACAGACACGAGTCAAGAGAAGGTCCAAGGAGAGCGAAATCATACCAGCCCTGGGAGTCCGAGAGAGGAATGGGAGCTCGACGCGTCTCGGTGTGGCTGATGTTTGTCAGTGTTTGTCTTCCCTTCTACTAGTCTTGACGCCGACAGACACCGCGCGTTCGAATCCCATCCAACGACAGTTGCACAGCTCTTTCCCAGAGAAATGGAGCATGTTCCACACCAACCGCCGATTTGTGGCACACATCAGGAGCACATGGGCAAGGAATGTAATACTGGGCCTCTTCTTCAACATAAGGAATCGGTGTCGCCATTTGCATGTAATGAGTGCGTTGCAGAAGGAAAGGGATCCGTGAAGCCGGCGCATATCATGCAAGGGTCAACGCATCTGATACTCCTAATCAGCGCCCCCAAAGAGGGAGATCCTCGTCTCGCTCGGTTCAAAGCGAGAATAGAAAGCTTAGACCCCGAAGAATGCATCAGGTTAAAGGCTGGGGACGAAACTATCGCACAACCAATTCTGAGACTATCCACCGAATACTAGGAGCTTCACCAGGCACGGTCCAACATCACCCAGAGAGACCCCGGGACTTCCGTGCCATGCTGGTAAAGAGGTCTTTACCCTTGAACATTCTCGTCAAGAAATCGCCCATCGTCACTCCCCACGCGACAGCCATGTACCCCGCACCTCGAGTCTACACGTGCCGCCCTCGTCAGCTACACGCTTCACGCGAACAGGGTAGAACGGGGGGAACGAACCTTGCCAAGCGGGATGACGATCATCTCCGGAAACCCTCCATACTTCTTCTTCAACCGCTGCCCACGTACGAAGCTCGCGACGTTCGCAGAGACAACGCCTGCGTGTGACATCGACTTCACCGCCTGCTTCTGCTCTTGCCAGTCGACGATGTCGCCTACTGCAAACACTCCGGGGTGCCCGCACACCTCGAGAAACTCGTTCACGCGTACCAACCCGCGGTCTGTTAGCGCGTCCTTGAGAAATGAGGCGAAGGCCTGAGTATTTGGTACCGAGCCATAAGCGTGGATCTGAGTCGAACAGGGGATACGTCAGATCTGTAGCCAGAAGCAAAAGAGCGTGTACGAACGACAAGATCGGCATCGGAGAGACGCGTGCCTTGGCGTGTGGTCACGCCGTTCACTTTCCCGGTCGTGTCCTCGATGGCGTCGTTGAGGATGACGTCGACACCGAACGCGCGCAGCCGGCGCTCAATGTTCTTGCGGAATTTGTCGGGATAAGCTGAGTTCAGGAGTAGTTCGCTCTTGTGAACGAGAGTAATGTGCTTCTTCTGGAAGCGTGCCCACAGTAAGATGAGCGTTTAACTGGCTCATGAAGGTGGCGTTAGACGTACGGGGTATGTCTCTTTGATCTCCCCTGCAAGCTCTGAATGGAGCACGCGAGCGATTAGATCAAGAACGTGTTCACAACGCGGAAGAAGAAACTTACCGATACCAACCGCGCCTCCACCCACGATGACCACGTGGTTAGCGTTCTTGTACGTCTCCCGCCACGACTGAAGATGCATTTTTGCGTCCGCGGCGGTAGATGGGATCTGTATACACTCAGGCCATCGACATCCCGTAGCGAGGACGAGCACCGAGTACGTGATACGTTCACCGCCCTCGAGCACGATGTCCCCACCCACACCCTTCTCACTCGCTTCGACGGAAACAACCTTCCCGATCTTCATCGACCCGTTCCCGTTCACAAAGAGCTTGTCGTACTCGAAGAGCGCGCGGTCGGCCAAGTTGTCAACGTCCGAGACCGTGATACGCGGCAGAGCGGGGAGATGGACGTAGAAAGGGCGGTCATTGATGACGATGAGGTTGAAACGCGCAGGATCGAGTTGTTGGGAGAGTGCGCGAGCGGTGTGCGTTCCGCCATCTCCGCCTCCGATGATGACGACGTTTTTCCTTTCGACCATGGCGAGTGCGCTTTAAGAGGGCGTCAAGTCCGAGACGCGACTACGAAGGTGGGACAGCAGAGTCGACAGAGAGTAGAAGGACGGCGTACAAGAGCGGCAGGGGTCATACTGCCTGATCGCTTCCTATATACCCCCTGACCGTAGGATTTGCGTCGTGAGGGCCACAACGCGCGGCGCGAAAGCCTGTGGTCAACGAAGCCCGACGGCACGCCTGGATCTGTCATGAGTCAGCGCATCGGACTAAGGAACGCGCTAGTCATGATTGATGACTCACGCGTTCCCTGGTCCTCGTGACTCGATACGAACTCGCAGGATTGCGCCCTGCGCAGCGTGCGCCAGACGGTAACTTCGGTAGAGGACGTAGAGCGGGTACGACACCGGGTTTGCCTGCTTGCAGTGTACGAGAGTCAGTTGAAATCACACGAAGGATGGCGAGAAAAGAAGCGACGAGAGAGAGGGGGGACGGGGGTTACAATTCGGCCAGCCGGACGTCTCCGTATCTTTAGAAATTTGTTGTGCGTATCGAGACATCTCCGGGGCCGCAGCTCGTATAATTTGCCTCCGTAAGCCACCCAGGGATGCAGAACGGAGTGATGGGAGGGGAAGAGCTTGATTACTGACTAGCACGATAGACGGGCAAACTCCTCTTGGCTCCAAGTTGCCATCGTGCGGCCCTCCATACACGTCCGGCATGTGAACGGCATGAGAAGCACTCACTAAGTCTGACATTGCATCCGTCCTCTCCACAATAGAAAGCACGACATCGACACATCTATTCTGTCCGCAGGGGACCTTGTAAACTTGAAATCGCCCAGAGGTAACATCGTTCTTGAACGACGCCAAGCTCTCGAATGAGAGTCCAGGGTCCTTGAATGGGGTTAGGGAACTTGTGCATGTGCGCAGCTGAATGGAGATACTGCACAGAGTCAGACGAGATTCGAGCCCTGAGCAAGGTCAGAGGTAGGAAGCAAGTGCCAGGTTTCGCACCTCCGCTCCGAGCAGACCACAGTTTGTGCATATTTGTCCCGCCTACCGTTTTTGTCAGAGTCGACGCCAGCTCTCTGACTCGGCGCTTGTCGATGATCTCGTCGTGATTCCTCTTTACGATAACCAACAGCTCTGTAATGGTGTTCAATCATATCGCTCTCGAAACTTTCATTCACACATCGTTCTCGCGAGATACGTATCATACATGCGACGTCCTTCTTCCATGTGCGGCATGCTCAACCCTGGGACCGGTGAAGAACCCATCATCGTCGGAACGCAGGATATGTTCCTCGTACTGGACCGAAGACACTTCCCCAAGTGACGACACGCTCGACGAAAACGTACTCCCCCCAATGCTAAAGTTGTGCTCCTGTACGCCACCAATCGAATGCACACCGAGGTGGAGGATAAAACGAGAAATGAGAAGCGACGTGATCCTGTGGACGGAAACCGACGATGAGCGCGGATCGCCCAATAGCCATGAGGTACGCACGCATCTCGGAACTCGCCAAGTTGCTGCGTCTTTGGGAGTTCCACGTGAGCCTCCTACGCAGGGGTTACTACGTCAGTGGGGGCTGACGACGAGGTGAGAGGAGACGCGTACCGCGATGTCAAATCCCATCGTAAGCATGTTCAAAACCATAGGGACACTTGAGGCGTTGTCAGCGCAGGCCCAGTCAATTCAAATAAATAAGTCATACCAAAAGCATGCAAGACCTTGTTGTGACGCGTCTACGTTAGACGCGAGAAATGTACACAGGCGTTGAGCCACACTCACCATTTCTCAACAGAAGGTAAGCGATGGAATTGCGCTCGCCTCTATATCCTGTATACAGCGATCTGAGATCGAGCGTATTTTTCAGGGTTACCGCTATCACAATGAGCTCTCCTGCAAGTAACGAACTTCGGGTACACCAAAGCACTGATACAGCAGGTGAGTCGTTACTCGCGTTATGAGCGAGATGGGGCACACGACGCACTACAGGGCGGATTTTCCGTCAATGATATGGATGCGGGACAGGTTGACACGCGTACCCGGGATCAAACGCTGGGGTGTGCGTTGTTACTCCCCATTGACAGTTGAGCGGAGGAGGGAATGCCTCGCTCTGCGTATGCAGCAGACCATACTGCCGTGGGAGGCGAATTTACCACACAGGACCTGAGAGACTCCTCATCACATACCACATTTGGCCCAATGTATGCGGCAGTCAAGACGAAGACCGTCATCGTGAGCGGTATGTTACGGCTGGCTAAAGCGAATACTCTCCATGCGGAGAACACTACGGTCAAGTGATCAACGAGCGAATGCGGTCGTCGGTACGATCACAGCCGTGCACATACCAGCCCACGCAAGGTATGGAAGTAGCACGCATATTTGGGCAATCGTGCTAACTGCTTGGCATCTAGGAATCATTTGGCGTGAGCTTCTCGTAGATGGAGCTAGTGCCCTCACGGCGTACGTCTACATTTGAAGATATGTCAGAAAAGAGCGTAATAATTGTCTACTCCTAGACATACTTGATCGTTTTGAACGGGGAATACGACTACAAGAAAGCTGATGATCTCGACATATCGCGTGACAATGTAAAGGGCGCTGAGAGGTGTAGGTTTCCAACGCCAAACTACTTGCAGTTCCTTGTCAAAGTTAAGGAGAGAATCGTACACGAGCAAGGCTGCATCCTTATTAGCGAGAAATGCAGGTAAATGCAGAGTAGTGACTAACTGCCCAACCCCAGAGACACACGACGATCAAAGACGCTAGGAATAGAACAAACGTTAGCGTCCTTGTAGCTCGTCTGAGATTGTTGGCTATTTACCTATATGCAACCTGGTCGGCCACAGTAGACATTTGGAAGCCAATTTCCACGAAGGTCTTTCAGTGATTCTGCTCGAGGCGCAATGTGAGATACGACGACGGACTTCGGAATGGACAAAGCAACTCGTGGCCGGGACTGAGATGCGGAGACGGAGTCTAAGCGCGTGCGCTCGGCGTATATATGGCACTCGAACCTTCCGATCCCGCGCATCGTCGATGCGCCTCAGGTGATGTACATCGCCTGGACCGTATGGTTGCGTGTACGGGCAATGAGGTCTCCATGATATACATGGCCCCATCGAATCGAAAACAGTCACCCGGAGAAAGACTGGACCGGAGGCTGTGTCCATCGCTCCCCTCGAACTTTCGAAGATGAAAGCCATGTGGGTTCCATGTCTCAGTATGGCAGCGAAGTTAGTCTTTGAGGACGCAAATCGTACTGAGGTGATGTGCTAGTGTGCGCCTTACATGGAAGAACTACTCAATTAAGTGAGGAAGTTCTTCATGATGCGCTAGTTGGCTGTGCGTAGTAAAGTATGTGCACTGGCGTAGCTTGAGATTAGATTTCTCCGTCTAAGAATCTATGATCAAACGCTTGCGTCGATGATTGCGTTGTGGTCTCCGAGGTTCCCGAGGTCTGCATCATCACCGACACATTAGCACCTAGCACTGCACCTTCCGGAACGGGTTCTCAGCGCGGGTTTGTGGATCCATCATATCTCTTGAACACGGCCTAATACCCGCCGGGCGCGATCTGAACTTTGTCGTACCTAGCGCCCAAGCATTTATCCATCATCTCAAAGAACCGGGAAGTCGAGGTAATCTCTTTTCATGGACCTCCACGCATCATATCTACGCTCATAGCATCTTGCGTGATCACCGCGCTCGTAGGGTCTTCGCGACGGACAGCTGTTCAGATCACCGTGTCTAATGAAGTTTCTCTGTCGAGTTACTGCGCTATCTATTTTGATGTCTACGCGTTCACGTCTTTAGAATGTTATATTAGAAAGAGGAGCACAGTGAAATAAAAGGAGCCGCCCGAGGACCAGCTGAGAAGCTCAGTTCATGTTCCTGTCGTATTCCGCGAAGGACAAGGTGGCGCTGACTTTCGGCGTGGCGCACGAGCCATTCCACGATCCCCCTGTCGAATTGTCAACCTGTGGCCTCCCCGTATAGAATAGATATACATCCGAGACTACGTATAACCATGGCGCCGTCATTATCGCTGTACCGTTAGCCACTTCTTCATCGGAGTCGAGCCCTTGCTTAAAAATCACTATAGATGATGTAAGAAGTTTGTTCTTAGGTAGCACCTCGCCTGAACAACGTCAGAGATATTGAAAAATTTAAAGATACTAGTGCTGTTTCAGCTGCTCGTGTCCATAACAGTATAGAATTGATTCTACGCTCTGTATCGGCGCTCTAGGTATCGGTATCATAATCTTCTTAGACCTCTAGTTAGTGCGCTGCTACTCGCTGCATCCGCTATCTGATAAAACTTCGTCATCCGGACATGACACCCGAAATGTAGGTATTCCTGTAGTGAGCATACCCTCATATGGGTCGTCTGTCCTATGTTCCCCAGTCACAAGGATGTTGCGCTTGACGGAGAGAGCACTGAGTTGTAGGAGAAAGTGTGAAATAAGGAGAGACGAAACACTGCGAAGAGTAACATGGTTTGCGCATCAGTGATAGCACTATGAATATGAGGACCCCTTAGCGTACACATCTCTCACTGATGCAATGTAGAGAGTTCTGAACATAGTACTAGCGGACTTGTCCTGCGAAGAGTCGCGTTTAGAAGGATCTGCCTTTATAATTTGTTCTACAGAATGTGAAAGACGCACGACAGTATCAAAAACGAAAGCAAGGGTGTTCAAGAGCAAAGGAACCCTGATAAACAGTCAGCATAATTCCAATAGGATTCCCCGCCCCGATACCTACCAGAAGCACGCTAGTCCTTAGATTTTAGAAAAATAATGAGGATGTTGTATGGGTGAACGTTGTGGTGTAGACCAACCATGTCGTAGCAAGATGCTACTGATAGAATCCTGACCCAACGCGCATTTTACCCAGAATTGGCGGATGTCTGACGTTCTATAGAGTGTGGCCACAACAACAATCAGCTCCCCCACAAGGAGGGCTGATCTCGTGGACCACAGTACTGACGGAATCGGTTGTCCATCGGAATTGGCATCCAAATCAGAGAAGCTAACTTACTGAGGGCATCACAAATGAGACCATCTACAATTGCATCCATAATGCTGTTACTCGCCTAGGGTAGAATTCAGGACCGTCGTCTTGTTTGTAGACCAAGGCACTGCAAAATTCTTTGCGAGACCACCTTTGCACATCGTCCTAAGTGCACTAAACGTGAGCCAAAATACCGGCATTTTGCTGACCACTTCAGGCTTACTAGGATATTTGGAGCAACGAAAGCTGCCGTCAGGAAAAATACGAGCAGAGTAAGGGGCATGTTTTGGCATATCAGGGCATGAACACGCCATGCTGAAAATACTATAGCTGATGTAAATTGACGTTCAACTGAAGATCTTTAAACCACAAACCTGCGCTCCCAATGTAGGGTACGAGAATTGATAGTTCTTGAAATATCGACAACACAGAGCATCTACCGATGCCATTACAACCGTGACGCCCTGACGTATAAAAACAATACGCACCCCTGTGTGACAACGTCCTGTTGGATATGTCGATGTTAGAGAGACTGATTTCGGGCTTACCTTGACTGAGGATGGGTATGGGAAAGACAATAGTAATGTCTGGGCCAGTGTCACATAACGAACGGAGCTATATAAAGCTGCGACAAGGCTGTATGGGCGACGCCATATGGCCTCTATCTCCACGCTCAGGTTGGCGATGATATCGTAGAGCAGCAGGGCTATTTCTGTATCAGCATCCATTTCGAATATATGGAGAATGAATAAGTGTTACTGACCACTGAAGCCGGCATACAGCCGTTGTAAGGTGATGCTGGGAATAGTGTTAATATAGAGCATGTCACCCAGTGACCAAGAAAACGATTTACTTTCCCTCGGTCTGAATCACAATGTCGTCTTGTGCCATTTCAGTGAGAAGTCAACGTATATTTCTGCCACCAGCTAATCACTGCGACTCGGGCGCGCAAACGAAAATATGTCTTCACGAACGCTTGATGATCTTGCGGGCCGACGATGAGAAGACGTCTGTACGCTCCGGACACGAGGAAGACAGAAGTGGCGACGAAGTTCGCAGGTGGTACGGCTCCATAGAGCTATTTAAGATGCATAAACGTGGTTGATGATATCTATGAGACCCTCTGTCAGTTTGATCACAACAAAGAACGACGGAAACTTACACTGCCCTCAATTACACTGCCATATTGCTCCAGAGATGTCAGTAGCTATTTGAACGACGTAATCGGCATAAGGGTATGACAGATAATTTCTCCGTCTCTATATTCTCCATAACGCTCGGACTGTGGACGAGTACGGCGACGAGAGTGTGCTAGTGGACGCACGATCAACGAAAACGAAATTGAGCGAGGCATTGGTGGTGATTACAGTGTGCGGCCCACCTCTCACCGTGTGACTGCATCGCTCCAATTCGAGCGCAACCCCGCAGCGAGAAACGGCCGTGAGAGAGAAGCTATGTGAACAGCGACATTAGTAGTTCGAGCTACCAGACAACTGGTTTGGGAGATACGCTGAGACAATCGCACGATGCATATAGCCACGCGACGATGACACGCGAGTGTGCAATCCCAGTAGAAGTTTTCTTATCCAAAACCGCATCAGTCTAGTAACTTGGGTAAGGAGTACCTATTCCTCTCATGTGACGAGTATCCCTCTGCGCGCATACGCTCCGCACTGCGGCCCGCAAAAGGGAGAACGATAGAGCTACATAGTATGATCTGACAAGAACCACCACGAGACACGTTTTCTTCGGGCAAGCCCGGTCGTATTCCTACACGATACTGGCGATACACCAGATGAGAAGCAAAGGAAGTCAGGAGCGCGAACGTACAAAATAACGGCGACCGAAAACACAACGACGCCGACACCATCAAGAACAGCTATAGGACAAGGAGGCAGGACACTCTAGATCGCGATCGCAGTTTCAGACCCGCGCAGTGACGGCCTGGGCGGCAGCGTCGGAGATGGCTCCCTCAACGGCGATGCACATCCCTTCTCCACCACCGCCACGCTGTCACGACTGGTATCCCTAAACGGATCCCCATCAAGCCCCATACCCCCGCTCCGGACAGACGCAGCTCTCTCCGTCGAGCGCATCGTGTCGCCTGGGGTCGGTCCGGCGTAGAACGACTCGGCCGCGGACGCGCGCGGGCCAGAGCCAGCGCCGATTCTGGACGCGCCGTCGACGAACGGTGAGGAGAGTCGGCGGAGCGTGCGCGCGAGCCAGGTACTCGGTGTCGGCGAGCGCGCGCTGGTGCTGACGAGATGGTTTGAGGACTTGTGCGAGTCGACGGAGTAGATCGAGGCGTCATCTAGCCCGCTGAGGGTCAGCGGAGCAATCTTGGCTGTTGCGGGCGCTGGGAGCACTGGGCGCGGAGTCAGAGGGGGACAAGATGAGCTGCGGATGCTATGCGATGCGGGAGCGATGAGAACGCAGAACGCACCTGGGGGACCGGTGTATCGCCGCTTGTTCCGTCGCTTGCGGTAGCAGAGGAACAGTAGGAAGATGATGATGAGGAGCGCGAACGCGCCCGCGAGCCCGAACCCGGCGATCGCACCCGGGCTCAGGGAGGTTTTCGGAGCGGAGGACGATGAGGCAAAGCTTGAGCCTGAGGTTGAGCTCGCGGGCGAAGTCTGCGCCACAGTCGGGTCGGCGGACCTAGAGGCGCCGGCATCACTGGTGGTCGCAGCATCACCAGATCGTGCGGAAGTGGAGATGGAAGTCGACTGTGAAAGGGGCCCCGATATCGCGCTCGACAAACCCAACAAGGGAGTTGCACTTCTGCTGCTGGAGGAAGATACCACACCGGGAGGCGAGGATGAAGATGCGGTGCTAGTCTCGTTGGAAGAAGCGCTTCTTGTTGTAGACGAGGAGGAAAGCGATGCGGATGTGAGAGATGAGACTGGCTGAGCGCTATCTGGCGGGATGGCGCCTGTGGAAGTAGAGGTGCTGACGCCTGTCGATGTGTTCTCCGCCGTTGCCGCACCCGCCGTCGTCTCCGTGACAACGCTCGTAGCGCCCGCTTTTACAGAGGGGCCTCGGTCCAGCAGACAACTGGTGTCGTCGCTGCCCTGGACGATGAACGAGCCCGTCGTCGCGGTCTCGTTGTTCGCGTCCATGACGGTGATGTTGGCCACCGTGCCTCCGCGCAGAGTTGCCGCCCAGTCGACGGACGGTTGCCTCAAGGTACTGAAGACAAATGACACGTCGCTATCGCTGTCAATAAAGAGCGCGTATGCGGGTTGGCCGCCATTCCAAGTGATGTGCGTGGCCTTGCATTGCGTCACGTTGGTCGGAGTGTCGATGGAAATGGAAGCGACCGCCGGGAGAAAAGTCGAGATGACGGAGAGCGCCAGAAAAAGGAAGAACACGCGGTCCATAATGAAAAGCCCGTGGAGGGACGGAAGAGCTGGTGTGGCATGATGTCAGCGAAGCCCTCTCACCGAGGCGGGGGTGGTGACTCGACTCACGCGGATGAAAGCGCAGGGCAAAGAATGCCACTGGACGCTACGACCTGCGCTGGACGAATGTCGAAACGAAAGGAGAGACAAGGAGCGAATGGCGGAAAGAGACGAAGGAGGACGACAGCGCCGCTGTCTGTGGTGCAGACGGGGGGAGGGCAACGGGAGACACGCACAGCGCACAAGAGCCGCGGCGCAGAGAGCACGCAGACAAGCTGACTTCCGTTCGGGATGAGATCAGCTGGTAACCAACCAAGAAGACGGGAAGTCCGTGGTATGAGAAGTTCACGGAAGGAGTAGGTTCTCATTACAGAGATCCGCGCCGACCGGTCCGTCGGCCGCATAATAGGATGGCCGCATAATAGGATGACGGCATTGGAAGGAAATCCTCGGGAGTCATGAGATCCTCTCGTATTGTTGCGAAGGACGAGAGCAGGCCGTGAACGAAGAGCAGACAAGAGGGTTTCTACGGTGACAGAGAATAAACATAAGATACACGGAAAACGAAAATATACGCACAGAGATGACAATTGCGTCCCCAACAGCACCTACGTTCATGTGCACCCGCTCAGCGCACTGGGGAATGTCGCCGCGGACGACCACTGGCAGCATCGGTGTTGATGAGGTTCTCATGTTCCTGGAGTCGCGAAGGTTTGCAAAGACAATACCGCGGGCGTGCGCACAGAGAGAGTGGATATGATCATCTTGACGACGAATAGAGTCAGGGAATCAGTCAGCTCCGCCGTGCGTGTGTGGCGTCGCCGCGGGAAGTGGCTGATATTTATCAGTATTTGTCTCTCCTGCCTTTTTTGGTTGTGGAGCGCGTGTTGGGCTTGGCAAGCGCGTACAATTGCTCTTTGTAGTAGAGCTAAGATATAATGGCGGCTGTTCCAATAGCTGTGAATCCTGATTCTCTTCTCTTTGCCTCACAGCACCATGTCAGGGCACGGCCGAAGCCTAAGACGCGCCGAATCCAAACTTCAGCCCACCCAATTTCAACAGGACCAGTGCCGGGATCACTGGACCCCCGACTCGGACCGCGACTTGAACCATCGCCCGAGTAACCCTAGCAGAGCTCTGCAGGAATCGAAGCCGTATTCTATCGCATGGACTACGGTTCTTCAAGTGCTCCTGATTATAGTCATGCTTCCATCTCTTTTGCAACTACGGGACGCAATGTTGGGTAATATCCGGCCTAGGTGAGTACGCATTTTGGTTTTATGTTCCACACAAACTACATGATACTGAGCTGTGGCCTTACGATTCAAGGATGGATGTCCACGAGGACAAATCCATGAATCTCGCTACCGTCACGTTCGAGCTTCCAGGTCTTCGCAAACAAGACGTTGGAATTGACGTGCATTGCAACTACGTCTCCGTTCACGGCAAGACCAGGCCTCTCACCAAACCCGCGACGAAGGGATTCGTCACAAGTGAGCGCCAGTTTGGGAGCTTTTCGCGCTCATTCAAGGTTCCTGAGGGTCTGAGGGTGCGTCGTGTATCGCATTTCTCGATTTACTTCTCCGACCCTTCTCCGTTGAACAGCCAGAAGAAGTTATAGCGTCGCTGGATAATGGAGTGCTAACGATCACGTACCCTCTGAAGGCGAGCGGAAGGCTCCCAAAGACGGTGCCCATCGTGTAGCTCGGCTAGGTGTACACGCTTGTTGTAGCAACGATCATTGGGCGGGATAGAATTGTATTCTCGCAACACGACCGCCGCCGATTTCGGTTACTACTGATCATCCCATATGTATGCGGGCCCGCGCGATTAGATGCTGTGCGTTTCTTCCTTACTACGCAGTTATTCGGGCGGCGGGTTTCGCATGCAAGGTGAGCGTCGCCGTGCTTATAGACACACTGAAGTACTGACTCTTTCCAATCGCTCACTCAAATGTCCTATAGAAGATCAGATCGAATACGTGAGCCGCTACGTAATTCGCATTCACAACGTGCTTCGAAAATGTTCGCGACGCCGACGAGTCTGATTGTCGAGGCTCCCAAAGCTATGACTCATCTCATCAAACGCCGTTCAAACCTCGGAGTTAGCCCCAGCTAGTGGTTCTAAGCTTACATAACATCAATCCCATGCGACGGCAGCGGTACCTAGTAGGTTGTCTTTGTTGGTCAATCACGACCGTTCAAAATGCTCATAAGGCATGGCGAGAAGCATACAACATTGCAAATGGCCCTATTGCGAGTGCAAAATTCAACGCAGAATTGACGGTGGTACGGCATGTCGCAAATTCAGTCATGCTCTTGCATTAGGAGTACCGCGTGGCCTAGGTAACACGCGCTGTTCAGGCGTCTGAGCTCAGTCAACCTCATACTGATTCCCCCTTTTCTTTCCTCTCTCACCCCCAATTTTCGTACACGCACACACTCCTTACTCCTCTCAGTCCTCCTCGCGTTCATGCAATCCAACGATCCTCCGCTAACGACTCGCCTTCTCCGTGCTACTGCGTCTAGTCAGGTAGTAGGAGGGTCCCCTCGGCTTCGTCACGCATCGAGCGAACGTCTTCCGGTTCGTCCCGTCTCTTCTGCCAATGCGCTCGAGTATCGCGCTCTCACTTATGTATATTCAGCAGGTCTCCCAGTACGGCTCCGACAACCACTCAATCGCAGTTCCGACGTCGCTGTCTGACAAGGTGTGCCCGCTAGTATGACCTCTCGGTTCGAGTTGAAGTCTCATTGAGCGTTCATCTCAGTATGCGCTCTCTCCCGATCCGTCGTCTTGGGGGACAGCGACCTCGATGGAGTCCAGAGAAGACGACGACTTTCTCCACAACCCTCATCCTCTGCGCGACCGTAAGGAAGACAGAGGCGGACACATATTCACACCGAGGGGTATCGCCAACGTTGGCTGCATATTCGTTCTCTGCGCGGGAATTATAACCTTGTTGTAAGCGTGTGCCTTTCACTGTTTACCCGCTATGTGATGCTCACAGACGGCGCGTGACGCAGCGCCGGATACCCCCTCATCACCTACTTCCAGCGGGTGAAGCAGAGCAAACAAGGCGGCTTCAATCTCGGCGGCATCAACGCTTCTGGCCAGATTCCGAGTTTCTCAGGGAACTGGGGCCTCATCGACCGGGACACGCCGCCAGACGCACACGCCATCAGCGACTTTATGACCGGCAAGTCCTGGCAACTCGTGTTCAGCGACGAGTTCAACGTCGAAGAGCGCACCTTCTACCCCGGCGATGACCCGTATTGGGAGGCGGTCGACTTGCACTACTGGCAGACGGTCAACCTCGAGTGGTACGACCCTTCGGCGATCACGACGCGCAACGGCTCTCTCGAGATCACCCTCAGCGCAAAGCCCGAGCACGACCGGAACTATACGGGTGGGATGATGTCGACGTGGAACAAGTTCTGCTTCACGGGTGGGATGGTGTTGGCCTCCGTCGTGCTCCCCGGTATGAACAACATTCAGGGGCTGTGGCCTGCAATTTGGACGATGGGGAATTTGGGACGTGCAGGGTACGGGGCGAGCCTAGACGGTCTGGTACGTTTGACTTGTTACATCCCATCGGTTTTGTATCGCTCATGCGCTGCGGTTTGACTCGCCACGATTGAAGTGGCCCTATACGTATGATTCATGCGACGTTGGCACAGTGGCGAACCAGTCCGTCAATGGTCTTCCGGTGGCGGCCACGAACACAGGCATCTCAAGCTACGACTATGTCCTCTCTTATCTCCCGGGTCAGCGGCTCTCGCGCTGCACCTGCCCTGGAGAGTCGCACCCGGGGCCCGTACACGCCTCCGACGGAACGTACGTCGGCCGCTCTGCCCCGGAGATTGATATTTTTGAGGCCCAGGTGCGCAACGTCCCACATCTCCAGGATTTACGACTGCTGACTTTCGGTCTTACACAGATTTCTCCGTTGCACGACGGTGATCCGCTGAGCGGCCAAGTGTCGCAATCAGCACAATGGGGAGTACGTCTTAGTCATTTTGGCGCCCTCGTGCAGCGATATTTACCTCCGTTATCAGCCTTTCAATTCTCACTACGCTTGGTTCAATACGTCTGACAACCTCATCATTCCCGACACCTCCAGCACTCATCTGAACAGTTACACTGGCGCGGCGTACCAGCAAGCCTCCTCAGCCGTCTCTGTGACCAGTATGTACTCCGTTCATTCGTATGCACTTCAGAGCTGACGTTTAGCGTAGACCAGCAGGCGTATGAGCTCACCGGAAACCAATACTCGATTTACGGCATACAATACAAACCAGGTTTCGACGATGCTGTGAGTTGAATCGCACCTCGTCTGCGCTTCGCGATGGTTCTAATTTCCTGTTCGCAGTATATTAGCTGGATCACAGATAATAAGCTCGTATGGACACTGAAGCAACCTGGCTTCGCCGCCGCGTCCGATGTCGAAATTGGGCCCAGGCCGGTGCCCCAAGAGCCCATGGTGGGTCCTACGCTTGTCTTTGCCAGGCTAGAGTCTTATTTGACTTCACCTTCGTTCTACCATAGTACCTCATCGCAAATCTCGGCATGTCCAAAAACTTCGGCACCGTCGATCTTGAGCACATCACGTTTCCAGCGACGATGAAAGTGGATTGGATCAGGGTTTACCAGGACCCGGACAACATCAACATCGGATGCGACCCTCCGGACTTTCCGACTGCGGCGTACATCAACCAGTGAGAATCTTCTCTTAGTGTGAGAGCGAGTGGACATTGACGGCGTGCGGACTGAGAAGGTACATCGAGGCGTACACCAACCCCAACTTGACGACGTGGGCTGGAGATGCAGATACTGGCGGATATGGCCAGCCCATTCCAAAGAACAGCTTCTTGGGCGAATGTTGAACGGCTGTTGTCGGCAGCGACGTACTAGGCGCTTCTGATCAAATCTTGAACGTACTTCAAATTGGATGTGTGTTATCTTGGCTACGTACCGCGATCCATGAATGCCTGGCTTGAGTCCGAGAATCGATGCCGCGGTAGAACGCATCTCTCCCTTACGACGCTCGATACGCTGAGTCCTGTCTTCGACCCACCGAGTCGTCATTACAACGCACGTACTTCCCTGATACTTCTGCCTACTGAAATTCCTTGACGTAGAAGAATGCTGCCAGAGATAATGCAAGTAGAGATATGTCATGGTGTAAGAATGAAATAAGGATGCGGCGTGCTCTTCTGGATCTGCCAGCGACACCCGTTGTGCCACCGACAGGCGCCGGTGCGGGTGGCTGAACCTGTTTGCTAGTATTTGGTTTCCTATCAAATCCGCCATTCACCTCAGCGCCCGGGCGCTTCAAGCCCAGTTTGCCAGCTGATCTCGTCATCCAAGTCGCTCTACCCGATCTCCTTTCTGTTCACGACGGTCTACTTCCTCAAAATATAAATCCGTTATCCTTTCCATTAAACTTTGCGCTGGATCTCTTTGAAGAACTCTGCAGGGGTCAAATGTCTCTCAGTATCCCGCGATGCGCACTCCTAGATCTCCCAGATGAGATCAAAATCGATATATTCAACGAGCTGGATGTGCCTAGCATGCTTGGTTGCATGACAGTTGGTATAATCATCTTTTAAACACGTTATGGCCCTCATTTTTTTCTCACAACATAGGTTTGTCGAGCAATCCGCAGTCTAGTCGCCAACACCGCGTCCCTCCAGTATCAGATTGCTCTTTCAGCGGCTGGGATGGTTCACGGAAACGTAGATGCACCCATACCTCATCTGAGACAAAGACTGCGAGAGTACACGGGCACATTCAAGAATGCTCCGTTAACCCCCTCGCTTACTCTACAAATGCGCCGGGACGACGGATCGTTGTCGAAATGGTGGCCATCGTCTGGCGGCGTTTTGCCGTACGCCGATGGCGAGTGTCTCAAGCTGTTTCGCCCTCCTTCTCGCAGCAAAGGACTGTCCGCGCGCACATGGACTATCGACAACATTCCAATTCCACTTCAGCCTGTACGACAATGTGCAGTCGATCTTGTCCAAGACCTAGTGGTCTTGTCTGAAGATTCAATAATCAACCCAAATGCGTGAGCCGGTTCACATTTCACTACGATAGCATAGTACATTGTTGATTTGGCTAGTCAGGGTTCTACGTTGTCATCTGCTCTCGATCACAGAAAACGGCGCCCCTCACCCCCTATCAAAGAGTGGCGGTGTATTGCTTGGAATTCCTCAAACTCGACGTTCGCAATTCTGTGACATACAGATTTACAACGACTTGTTGGGATGGATGCTCGGGGGGCAGCCCCCCGAGATGCGCGTCTTCAATTGGAAGACAGGTGCTTCTCTCTGGGTTCGCATATCACGCCAGAACTGTTTGAATCTCTCATATCTAACCCCGTTCCCAAGGTATACGACCCCGTTATGCCCAACGCATTCTTTTGCATCCTCGACACCAAGCACGTTGCCGTCATCGACAGCCTCGACCTCGGTGTCTGCATCTTCGACCTCACGCCGCCCCCGCCGGAGCTGACGATCACGTCCGGACGTACAGCACGCCTCCTCTGCCGACTGGACTTTCCCGAGCGGACTGATGTTGTTCTTTCACATGCACAGACTACCTTTGGGGGCGACAGACCCTCCCTCTTCCTGAGCTACACCGCCGCTAGCATACACCCCGCTCTTTTTCCTCCTGAAGACCACGCTTGGGGTCCCAACGCCCGCCGTGGACCAGCGTTTGATGTAGACCCCGTGCACGCAGTACTCGCCATCGTTTGCATGCGGTCCTCGATTTCCCAAGACTTATTCGACCCCTTCGGGAACCCAATTGAGCGACTTACACGCTTCTGCAACGTCCTCTTCGTGCCCGTCTCAACTCTCCTCAGGCATGCTCATCAGGCGCGCGGCTCTGCCTCGATCGCTAACGACCCATGGAAGAACGTGGGCGCAGCCCTCGTCTGGGACGCGTGGGGCCCGGCGGGCTCACGCTGGCTCACGTTTGCGGACAACCCGCTCTCGGTAGTAGTCTCAGGCTCGCGCGTCGTGATGCACTTCGGGAGTGCGAACGAACGGGGCGTGGACTTGTTGATGTTTGACGTACGTCCGCAGCCCTGTGCGCGCAGTTTGAAGTCGCAAAGAGAAGGCAAAAGCGAAGGCGATGAAGATGCGGCTTTCCGAATATGGATTGTCACTGATCCCGACGTCGTCGGCGTACCAAATGTGTTCATACGGCCGGTCCATACGACCTTCCCCTACACGGTTGCGTGCCGCCGAATCACAGAAAGCTCTATGGGACGGGTCATGTACGTCGGAGACACGATAGTCATGATTGGGGTACGTCGACGTTGCACTGTTACAGCATGATGTGTTCACAGAACTAACGGAATGTTGGGTGTACTAGGAGGTACAACCTTGGGCCAATCAGATAGTATTCTATTCATTGCTATCATAGACTCCTTGGAAATGCCTTCTTTATTGTCAAGCAGGATCGTGTGCCGCAGTGACCTGCTCGGTGGCTATGTACTCAGGCGGCCGAAGTGGGGTTCCTTAGCTCATCAGTATTAAGTATCCCGAGCAACCTTGGAGCAATCACAGAAATTTGAACGTGGGCAATCGTGGAGTCGTGTGCTTAGATATTTGAGTCATTGGTACACTGGATTGTCTCATGATCACCGGATGAGGGTTCGACGGTTCGTACGCGACGACATATAAGTAAACACACCTGAGATTAAACCAACGCCCCCGAAAACGCACCGCTGGCACTTCAAAGTTCAAACGTTCGATTTTGTACAGTGATATCATGATATGTATACTAAACGCGCGGACCAGCCTGAGGGATGGCGCCAGCTGTCGGTGGCTGGGTTTGTTTGCTAGTGTTTGGCAACTTACTCGATTATCATTCAACGCCGGCTGCCCTGCCAGATCTACCGAATCGCTACGTATCATCGAACTCCCATTTAACTTACGTTCCCATACTACGATACTCTAACGCGGCCTTCAGGTACTCAAGGAAGCTAAATCCTGCGCTTGATCTCTTCGAAGGGGGCTGTCGACGGTCAAATGTCTCTAAATAGCGCCTCGCCGCGCACGCTCTTAGAACTCCCAGATGAGGTCAAAATCGACGTATTGAGTAAGCTAGACGTACCTAGCATGCTCTCCTGTATGACCGTTCGTACGTTTTTATGATTTGGCACATCCTTGCACTTATCTTTCCCTCGACATAGGTCCGTCGAGAAAACCATCGTCTCATCACCGGTACCGCGTCCCTTCAGTATCAGATAGCTCTTGCAGCTGCTGGGATGGTTCCCGGAGATACGGATGCGCCTGTACATAATCTAAGGCGAAGGCTTGAAGAGTATACGATCACCTTCAAGGATGCTCCGTTGACAGCCTCGCTCACTCTACAATTCCGTCGGGACGACGGGTCAATCTCGAAATGGTGGCCGTCGTCTGGCGGCGTCTTGCCGTACGCAGACGGCGAGTGCCTCAAGCTGTTTCGCCCCCCTTCTCGCAGCAGAGGACTCTCTGCGCATACATGGGCCGTCGACAACATTCCAATCCCCCTGCACTCTGTACGACAATGTGCAGTCGACCTCGCTCAAGACTTGGTGGTCGTGTCTGAGGACCCGCCAGGTGGCCCAAATGCGTGAGCGGAACCGGAGTCCCGCACAATGATATACCATAGTACTGACTTGACCTCATTAGGCGTCCGCGTTGTCATCTGCTTTCGATAACAGGCAACGGCGCACCCCATCCCCTGTCTGCGAGCGGCATGCTGATCGGGATCCCAGCAACTCAACACTCGCTCTTCCGCGACATACAGATTTACAACGATATAGTGGGGTGGACGATTGGACGACAGTTCCTCGAGATGCGCGTCTTCAATTGGAAGACGGGTGCTTCTGTCTGGGTTCGCCTCCATCTGCTCGAGCTACCTCTCAATCGCATATCTCACCATTGCGTTTAGGTGCATAATCCTCTTATGCCCAACGCGTCCTTTTACATCCTCGACCCCAGGCACGCCGTTGTCATCGACGACCTCGACCGCGGTATCTGCATATACGACCTCACCCGGTCGCACAAAAATACGCCCGAGCACGCCGCACCCCTCTGCCGGCTCAAGTTCCCCGACCGCGTCCAAGTCGGCCTCTCCCAAGTCGCCTTCGGCCGCGACAGCTCCTCCCTCTCCCTCGGCTACGCCGCCGCAAATATCCACCCCGCCCGCTTCCCCCCTGACGGCCCCAGCTCAGGGGGGCCGGCGTTCGATGTCGACCCGGCACACGCGGTGCTCGCTATCGTCTGCATGCGGCCCCTCCCTGATCCGCGCGTCTTCCTCCAAAATCCCGGCGCGCACGGCGCGCGCCTCAGCGACGTCCTCTTCGTGCCCGTCTCGACGCTCCTTGCGTGCGCACAGCGTGCGCGCGCTTCCTCAGACTCGAATAACCCAAACGACAACAACGATCCGCCCCCGACCACAGTATGGTCCTGGCACGGATGGGGCGAGACGGGCTCCCGCTGGCTCACGCTCGCGGACGACCGGATCTCGCTCGCGGTCTCTGGCTCGCGCGCGGCGGTGCGCTTCCGGAACCCGGACGGCCAGGCGCAGAGCGCGGACGTGCTGCTGTTCGACGTGCGCGCGCAGCCTGGGGCGCGCCGTTCCGAGAACGAGAATAAGTCCGGGAGTGAAGGCGAAGGCGATGGAGATGGCGGGGACGAAGACGCAAGTCCCAAGCGGTGGATCGTCCCGGATCCGGACGCTGTCGGCGCCCCAAGGGTGCTTGTACGCCCTGTGCAGACGACCTTCCCCTACACGGTGGCGTGCCGCCGATTCGACGCGACTTACCCTGGGCTGAGCATGATCACCGTGGGAGACACGATAGGGATGGTGGTACGTCGCGCCATCACAAATTGAGTCGCGTCCCCAGAACTAACGGGGTATTCGATGCATCTTGTAGGAGGCCAGAGGAGACCAAGTAGCGTTCCGTTTCTTGCTGTCATAGATTGTCGGTGTCATACTTGGAACCAGTACGAATGTGAACAGTCGCTTCATGGCTTGCGAAGAGTGCACGTGCACTGCGTGTCCTGCGCATTCGCTCACCCACGCCCTCCAAACTCCTGCTGGCGCGTGGTCTGGAAATAAGGCGATAATGCCGAGCTACGGGACTAGCTTCCTGCAGACAATCGACCGATCGTATTGATCGCTGCGAATCCTTCGCAACGCGGCACTGCCTCTCCTTTCGTGTTGATAGGAGAGAAAACAAAGACAGTGTACAGAGCAACGCGCTTGGGCTCGAGAACTCAGACGAATCCGTCTCCCGCCTTCTACTAGGTGATCAAGTAGCGTTCCGGTTCTTGCTGTCTTAGATTGTCAGTGCCGCAATATCGAGCATCAATACGAGTGTGAACGGCCGCGTTGTGGCTTGCAGAAAAGGCGTGTGCTGCCACACGTACATTCACTCACGTCCTCCGAGCCCCTGCCGTGCGACAGCAGCGAGGCGACAATACAGGGCTACGGAGCACATCGAGGGCACAACCCACCTCTGTAGACAAGTCCCAATGGCGGCCGGTGGAAACCGGCGTCTGTCCAGTCTGCAGCTTAGGACGTGCCACGTCTTCCCGTTCGTCGCTTCCCCATCCGTCTCCCACTCCCAACGACACCCAAATACCACGTGCAGTCCATTTCTAGTCCGATACATACACGAAAAGAGCGTGAAGATGATGTAGTAAGTGTGCCCCACGAGCGGGACATGCGCGTGAGTGGATGACCGAGTCTATCTAGTAGTAGGCTGTACGAGTCCGGTGTCTAAAGTAGTAATAGAGTACGTGCAACCTCCCCTTCCTCCCCTTCCTCCCTTTCTCCCTTTCTCCCACCACACCACTCACCCAACCAACAAACTCGACTGGCTCGCGACAAACACCAACGCCAGCGCCACGCCCAGCGGGAGCGCCTCCGCGACGCGGAGCCCAAACGCGCCCGAGGTGTCCGTGCTCTGGTTCGAGCCCGCGGTCGCGCTCCCGCTGCCCGTCGCGACGCTCCCGCAGAGCGCGCCGCCCTTGGTGAGCGCCGAGGCGGGGACGAGCACCTGGGAGGAGGAAGGGCGGTCAGCGTTCGCGTTCGCGGGTCTAGAACGGAGGAGAAACCGGGCGGAACACGGGTGGCAGCCTCGAAGGCCGAACCCGGCAGCGCGAAGGTCAAAAAACGCTCAACTCACCATCGGCAACCCGCCCCCGCTCTGCGCCGAGACGCCGCCCTTCGAGTCGGCGGTGACAGCATTGCAGGTGACGACATCAACGAGCTTCTCGTTCGCGCTGTAACCCGCCTCGGGCACGCTGAAGCTCGCGGGAGAACCGCTCGCGCCGACGTTCGTGAAGAGCGTCAGCATGGGCGGCTTGGACACCGCGAGCGTGCTCGCCGAGACGGCGTGGAACGTCGCCTATTTGCCATTTACCGGTTCCAGCGGACAAGCGGGCCCAGATCGAGGAATTGGGGAAGAAAGAATGGAGCGTCAGTACGGCGCGCTGATGCGGAAGAAACGGGGGACGGGGACGCACCGCCGAGGTGAGGAAGCTGCTGTTGGCGGCGATGGCGGCCTTGCGCGCGTAGTTCAGCGCCCGGACGTGGTTCGCGAGGTCCTTGTCCTGGTCGTACCCGGAGAGCCAGAGGCTGCGAGGGCGATGCATACCGATGAGTATATGCACTTCAGTGATGTTGAGTGCGGGGGGAACTCACGCTTCGCGGTTGGAAGGATCAGACCCGCCCGCGTAAGACTGCTCCTGACCTGCGTATATGTGCACTCAGACACACATTCCGCTGAGACGTGATGGTACGAACCGTAGTACAGGATAGGGATACCATCCTGGACGAAAGGCCAAGTAACGGCATTCTTGATGAGCTACACCTCAAAATCAGTTGCTGCATGCGCTCGGGCGCAGCGAGAACACGCACCGCCGAGTCCGTGCAGAGCGACGGGAAACGCGGTTGGTCGTGGTTCTCAAGGAAGGAGCCGGCGTGGCGCAGACCACTCTTATACGAAGACTGTGCGGCAGTGTAGGTCGCCGCGAGCGCAGAAAGGTTCCCGCTCGTGGTCTGGAAGCCGGCGACGAGCGGGTACCAGGTCGGATAGTCGAGGACGCCGTCAATGACCTCTGCGAAGAGTGAGTAGCTACACTACGTTGAAGATACACTGGGCTCACCGGTGTACGCCGAGACGTAACCGGTCTCGTTGTGCAGAACCTCGCCTATGGTGAAGACGCCAGCCGACTTGGCAAAGTCCGGCCAGAAGTCCTTGCGGACGTGCTTGACGGTGTCGATACGCACGCCGTCGACGCTGTAGTTGCTGACGAGACCCTGGATCCACGTGTTCATCGTCTTCACGATCGCGTCGTCCTCAGTGTTAAGGTCGACGAGCGGAACGTTCTTGTCCCCAAGCCAGCACTGCTCGACCTCGGTCTGGTTGTCGTAGTTGGAGACGAAGCACTCGGAGTGGAAGTCGGATTGGGTGTTGAAGGGCGTGAACTTAGTGACGTCGGGCGGGTCGCCAGTGTTGACCATGTGGTTGACGACGACGTCGACCATGAGGTACATGTCGCGGGAGTGCAGGGCGGTGCTGAGCGACTTGAGGTCGTCGGCGGTACCGTAGTTGGCGTGGAGCGAGTTGATATCGTATGGCCAGTACCTGCCAGACGTTGAAAGCTGAGCACTTGAAGAGCATGTAAATACAAGGACGTACCCATGGTAGGCCTCGCCGTAGGATGTGTTTCCAGGGACGTTGGCGACGATGGGGGAAATCCAGATGGCGTCAAAGCCCAGGTCATGAATGTAGTCGAGCTTGTTGATGACGCCCTGCCATGAACCTCCACAGTGGACTCTGTCACCGGTATCGCACTTGGGAGACGAACCGTCTGCAGTCGCAAAGCGATCGACAACGAGCTTTGGTGGTTTCAGAGAACTGGGAAGGACTATATGCGCTGGAAAACGTACCTGGTAGATCGTTTTGTTCTGCCATTGCTCCGCGGTGGCCGCAAAGGCGGCAGAGGCGAGGAGAGCGGGGGCGAGAAGACGAAGCATGGCGATGCTCTTTGGCGTGCAGTTGGTTGAAAAGAATGACGAGGACGGCGTCGTGATTCCGGCGCGCGGCGAAGTCTAGGGCGTCGTTTGTCAAACGGTCGTTATGTTTCACTTGAGAGAAGGAAAAGACAGAGACAGGGCGCGTCCGGGGAGGACGGCCGTTGAAGAGGGTGCGGAGGGACGAGGAGGGGAAAGGAACGGAGCATTCTGGGGCGGGGCGAGGTTTTATGTGTGCCGCGCGCCGGGTGGAGTGTCGTCTTCGGCCAAGACAGCGGCGCCGGCTTCGGCCCTCGTTCACCGCGAACGAGGGACGACGCGCCGCATATGGTAGCCGCATGCCCGCATTTGGCGCGGAGGAACAGCGCGCCGCGGCGATCTCAGATCGAGGGCTCTCTTCCGCTTTCGGCAGTCCGCCCGCCCCGGCGCTCCGGAAAAATCGACGCCTTCTCTGCTGCAGCTCGCTCGGTGGCGGCCAAGCGTCCTCAGCCTATCTTCTGCTGCTGCATCTGGGTCTACTCTGTTTCACTACAGTGCTTGTGTTTTCATTTCCTTTGGCTGGCTCTAAAATCACTCGGAAAACTATGAAACGCCAGTCGCCCTCCTCGCCCGGGCAAGCGTCCGACGAGTCCTCCCCTGCAAGCAAGAGGATCAAGGTCTCGAACGGCGACGACGCAGGAGAGCACGAAGACACGGGAGGATGGCAGAAGGTGGAGCGGCGCAAGTCGAAGAAGCAGAAAAAGGTCGAGGCGAAGCTTGACGTACGTGCTCTTTCACACCCCACGCCCAGCAGCACGCCTCACACAACATGGCTCAGGCCGCGCCTCCCAAGTTTATGTACGCAAAGGGAGAGATCTTGAAGAGGAGGGATGCAGTTGGTATCAACGTACGTCTTCGTCTTTCAGTCTGCTTTTGAGTTGCTCCATCTTGGTCCCTTAGGATGTACGAGACCTCGTCCTCCATCTATCTGCAGACGCGCCCCCGGCCAGCTGGGTCAGAGTTGAAGTAGGTCTCCCCACCCACAGCATTATCTCTTTTATGCTTCAACTTAATTACAGAACCCACGCTCCATCGACAAAGTAGTCGTCCTCCTCGTCCCCGGACTGACCCCAGACATCCTCTCCCTTCCGCCCCTCCCCACATCCGCCACCGCCAACCCCAATCTCCCCCTCCAAGTCCCCCTCCCCACCGAAACCGCCCCCTCAGGCGTCCCCTTCATCAACTTCACCTTCACCTACGCCTGCCCCACCCGCGCGCCCGGGGACCAAAACCGCATGCACTCCGTCCTCAACACTTTCTTTCAGGGCCCCGTCACTGGGGAGGAGAAGAAGCGGCGGCAGACAGAGAGGCTCGCATGTGAGTGAGTCGTGTGCTAGTTTTTGTTGTGCGCGGGCTGAGGTTTCGAGGCGTCGCAGCAGAACGCGCGCAGGAAAAGAGCCCGCTTAGGTACCTCCTCACGCTTGAGCAGATGATCGAGAATGGGTACCCTGTCCCGTCGTACCTCGCGGACGTGTTTGAGAAGACGGAGGGGTGGGTCGAGACGAAGGTGGAGACTGTCGACGAGACGCTGCTCTCCCCACTCATGAGCCCCGTCCCCCGGATATACGCCATGGACTGCGAGATGGTTTGCCCCTTCCCCGCCCCTCCTCCCTGCTCCACTCTACTCACCCTCTACACGCACACAGTGCCTCACCGAAGACGGCAAACAACTCGCCCGCGTCTGCCTCATCGACTACGCCTCCAGCATCGTCATCTACGACACCCTCGTCAAGCCCTCCAAGCCCGTCACCGACTACCTCACGCGCTGGTCCGGCATCACCGCCGCCTCCCTCTCCACCGCCACCGCCTCCTTCGCCTCCGTCCAATCCCACGTCCTCGCCCTCCTCTCCGCCTCCCCGACCCCGGTGCTGCTTGGGCACTCGTTGGAGTCGGACTTGAACGCGCTGAGGATCTGTCATCCGAGGTGCATTGATACGGCGTTGGCGTTCCATCATCCGAGGGGGAGGCCACTAAAGCCGGGGCTGGCGTGGCTTACGAAGAAGTGGTGCGGAAGGGAGATCCAGAATCGGGGAGAGGGAGGGCATGATCCCGAGGAGGACGCGAGGGCGTGTTTGGACTTGCTCAAGAAGAAGGTCGAGCATGGTGCGTCCCCTTTGCTTTGCCTTGCTTCGCTTATCTCTTTTTCTTTTTCTTTCTCGGGGCTGATCCCGCGCATAGGCCCAGGCTACGGCGAGTTCCGCACAGACACCGAGTCCATCTTCGAGCGCATGTCCCGCGCCCGCGCCCGCTCCAGCGCCGTCGTCGACCACGGCAACCCCGCCGCCTGGCACGGCCAAAAGGCCACCACGTGCGTCCCCTGCGCCACGGACGCGGACGTCCTGGAGGGCCTGCTCGGGGCGCTGCCGGGCCATAGGTTCTTGTTTGGGAGGTTTACTGGGGTGGCGGAGGTTAGGGGATGTATGTGCCGCTCTTCTTTGCTTCTCCCTCCTCAAGGTTCAAAAAGCTGATTGGGAACGCGTACGCAGGGATAACCCCAAAAGACGACTCCTCCCTCCCCCCTTCTCTTCCCCCTCCCCCATCTTCCCCTCCTCAACCCGACTCGGACCGCCTCCGCACAGCCCTCGGCACACTCGACACCCACCTCCGCACCCTCTACGCCGCCCTCCCCGCGCGCACCGCGCTCGTGCTGTTCACGGGGCACAGCGACCCGCGCGCGATGGCCGCGCTCGGGGCGAGGAAGGGCGCGTTCGAGCGCGCGGTCAGAGCGCGCGGGGGTGCTTCCGGAGAGGGGGGAAAGGGTGGGAAGGATGGGAAGGATGGGAAGGAGAAGCAGGGAGGAGAAGGGGAAGGGGCAGAGGGCAGGGAAGGGGAGGGGGAGGGGGAGGGGGAGGGGGAGGTAAGGTGGACGAGCGCGGACGGGAGGGCGCTCGAGGAGGAGGTGGAGAAGGCTAGGAGGGGGCTGTTGTTCCTCGGGGTCAAGACGTGATGTACGGGCGGTCGCTTTTGTACGTGTAGGTGCTAGTCTGTGTGCCAGGTCTTAGCAGTCTGGTTCATCTCCTATGGAGCCGCGATGCGTTGCTGGAGCTTGATGCGCCTGATTTGAGCGATGCAAGTCGTAAGCGTCGCGCTAAGAGGGGGTTGTTGCTCCTCGGGGTCAAGGATGATCGGGGCCCAGCCCTCCGGGAGCAGCTAGTTGCCTGAGGCTCCGCTTCATGCCCGATGCAATCCGCTCGCATGCGTCGATGAATAGAGGATACGTGCTCGGTGAGCGCTCCGCCGCGAATACATACATCAAAGGTCTGGATCGCAAGACGCACGACGTCGAAGGAGACAAGAACTCTACGCTAGCGCGAGGAGGAATCCACCATCCCGCGAGTCCCTACCCTCTACCAGATGCTCATCCGGCGTGAAGTCCAACTGCAAATCCCCAAACCAACAAACCACAGACCACACTCATCAGCTCGAGCGCCCCTACACTAAACGTTAACTCGTAAATACGACGCACCTGAATCCCGACAGCGTCGTCCGTGAGGACGACTTCGACGTGCTGCATCCACCCGATGTGCGCGAGCGGTATCCGCCGGTGGGACACGCGGCACGGGAACCTGCCCGCGCGGAACGGCCGTTCGAACTGGCGCGTGGTCTCCTCGAGCTCCGATAACGGGGCGACCAGACGCGGGACCAAAGCGTCCGAGTCACCGTCGGGCGCGCCGTCCTCGTTGGGCACGGTGCCTTCGCGCCCGCTGGCATCAGGAGAGGACGGGGCGGTCGGCAAAGGGGCGTGCGCGTACGGGTGGACGTCGAAGAGGGTGATGTCTATGAGGACCTGCCCACCGGCCGGCCGCAAGGTGCTCACGGCCACGCGCGAGCCGTGGGCGGCGACCGACTCCGTTTGGTGGGCGAGCGGCACCCAGCGGACCCCGCGTGGGCCCCATTCGTCCCAAGCGAATATACGCGGGCCCGGGGAAAGGCGAACGTTGAACTCCGTGCGTGCCTGGGCCGCGCATGTGAGAAGCGTGGACAGTGGGATGAGGAGGAGGTGGCTGAGGGGTTCTGGCTGGTTGGGGTCGAGGTACGGGAAAAGAGATGCAGCTTGAAGACCTGTACCACCGATGACGCATCTGACGGCCACTATGGCGTTTGAAGGGTCTCCAGAAAATGGTACTGAACAGCCTAGGTTGGGGGATGTCGGCCCAAAGCTGCCGTATAAGTCGGTAAGGAGGAAGAAGAAGCTCTCAGAGAGCCGAGGAAGGCCGAACGAGCAAAGGTAAGCTTCATCACGTGCGAAAAATGGCGCGGCCACCGAGATTGGAAGAGTTGGATCAAGTTCGTACACACAGAGAAGCGAATCCTCGACTACGACGACGTGGCGCGCATCGAGGATGCGAAAGTAGGCGGCGTTTATGTGATGGTATCGCTATGAGTTGCGTGTCAGTCAAAGCATAAAGACAACAGGAATCCACAGCCTGAGAATTCACCCAGATGACCACACCTGTCTTCCAATTGCATACCCAGATTTGCTGCTCTCCGTAGCATCGTAGTTGCCATCCAAGGAGATCGCCATGGAGGATATACGTATCTCTTGCTCGAAACATAGTCTCTATCCATAACACATCTGGGTCGAAACGCAGAACAGGGTCGGTAGCTGACGAATGAGGAGAAAGGTTCTGGGAGAGAGCTAGTAGATAAATCTCTGTAGATCTTAATGATGGATAATACAAATAGTGAGCTCGTCGTCGAGATATATCTCTCGAAATGACAGCTGCCAGACTCACAAATTGTCTTCTGTCCTCTTTTTGGCAATTACGAGCAGATCTTCTGTCAAGTTAACATCGCACCACTCGATATCGTTGACAGCAATTGGGAGGGATGGGAAGCATAAAACACACTCGGGAACGCCTCTACTTGAACTTCGTGAGCGAAATAGCTTGAGTCTGGAGCCCTCCGCAAACAGGATCACCCCGCAGGGTGAGTACCAGATGCGCCACGCAAGTACGGGCCCCTCGTATCGTCCAAGCAAGGGGAAGAAGTGCATAGGTGAGTGCTGGAATGTGCCTTGGAAGCAGCGTAGTCGCTGGAGGCGGTCTGCGATAGATCCTGAGGCCGTAGGGCTACCATCTATCATCCCCGCTTGCGAAAGCGCAATTTTGTATCGTAGCACTATGGAGTTGTCCACAAGCCGAGAGGCTGCGTGACACGTCTACGGTGTTATTCTTCAGCATTCGTTTGAAAGAGCCAACCGTCACGGTGATAGCAGACTCCATCACATGCTAAAGGCTCACCAGTTTACATCGAATGAGATCGCGGACGTCAAGACGCTGGAAGATGCTGACTTGTATCTCTTCAGGGACTGTGACGAGAAAGCTGACTCCAACCATAGTGTGAGCAGTGAGCAAGAGACCAGGGCGTTAGGAAGTGCGGGAGAACGCCTTGTCATCGGGCGGGTTTCCGATTAAGACGGAACAAACGTGTAAGGTGCCGTGGGACCCCGGACACCGGTCGGTCGGCCGTGGCGGCGCAGATCCGCGGCACAGTCGTTCATGTTGGTCTCTGACTCCAACCACTCACAAGGCCCACTGCGCGAGACTGCGATCTGCATGACTCGCGCAGCTTCTCTCGACATCGGCAGAATGCGTCTGTACAAGAACAAAAGCTGAGGCTGTTGAGACGTCGTTCTTGTTGCAGCTCCTGCCGAGTCCCCTACAATCATGGTCATGCTTCGGACATCCACGCTCTTCGTTTCGCTAGCGAGTCTTGCCGCCGCCCAGCTCTTCCCGGTGGACGTGGAGATTCCTCCTTTGGCGGACTCTTCTTCCGCCCAATTTCCCTTCTTTTCTAGTCCTATCTCCCCAGACAAGAAGATTTCAAGCAAGCGCGCAATCACTCCTGAAATCTCCGCCTTCGCGGAACGCGTCTTGGAAGAGAGCAACGTTCCTGGTCTTACTCTCGGCTTCATTCGTCTCGAAGAAGGTGCGGTTCTAGAGGAACATCGTGCATGGGGCATCATGTCTGAGGAGGGGGATCCCGTTACGTCTGAGGTACGCGGCTACTCGCAGCTTCTTTTTCTCTCTACTCACATATGATCTTGGCATAGACGCTATTCTCCATCGGATCATGCTCGAAGGCGTTCTTAGCAACTGCACTCGGATCGCTGATGGACGACTTTGCCCATGGACGCAACGTGACGGCGCTTCCTGCAGGCCTCGACTCCTTCACGTGGGAGACGAAGGTCCGCGCTTTGCTCCCCGGAGACGACTGGAAGCTCGCCGACGAGTGGGCTACTGAGAAGCTGAACCTGCGAGATGCCTTGAGCCACGTGTCGGGTCTTCCGAGGTGAGTTCTCTCTACATGGTTTCCGAAGATCCCTTTACGAACGCGCTACGTCTAGGCACGACTCGTCCTACAACCGGGAGGACACCGCGGTCGATGTTATCCGTCGTCTCCGGTATCTAAGACCTTTCTGGGAGCTACGCGAGCAGTATTCGTACAATAACATCGTACGTGCACTCTTCATTACTCGTCTTGCTCACTCCAGTATGCTCATTGAGCCTTCCAGATGTTCGTACTGGGCGGCTACATTGTCGAGACATATTCGGGCATGTCTCTGCCTCAGTTTGTTACTGAGAGGATCTTCATTCCTCTCAACATGACCTCATCGACGTATTTCTGGTCTGAAGCAGAGAAGACCGGTCACATGGGTCAGGCATGGGCAGTCAGCGGGCGTCGGATCCCTTACTGGTTCGCAGACGACACCTCCACACGTATGATAGCGGGCGCAGGCGGAATCCTCTCCACCTCAGCCGATATGGTACGAAACGGAACATTCAATATCTGCGCAATTCTCGCTCACGCTGTGTTACACTTAGACGAAATGGCTCGCCACACTCATCAATGGTGGTGTAGACCCACGGACGAACAAGACTGTCATACCCCGCGACTTGTTCGAGGTCCTGACAACGATGTACACCGTCGCGAGCGGCACCCCTTCTGATAACCACACCTCCATTATCGGGTACGGCACCGGCTGGTCGAGGACGTCCATCCAGGGCCACGACGTGCGTGATTTCTTTACCTCTTTGCTACTTTTGTTGAAAATTACTGATACGACGTGATTCAAGGTGGTCAGACACAGCGGCGGTCTTCCCGGTTTCCTCACCGAGACGTGGTTCTTCCCCGAGGATCGTATCGGTATCTTCGCAAGCTCGAACGCTGGAGGCGCCGCCAGCTACCCGGTCACCCTCCGAGTCATCGAGGACTACCTCGGCCTCGAGCGCACCCCGTACACTCCCAGCTCCACATCAGCCTCCCGAGCACCACCATTGCCGCCCATGTCTACTCCCTCTTTCGGCGACCTAGCGTCATACGAAGGCTCGTATACGAATCCAGGCTACGGAGCATTCACTCTGTGCACTACTGAAAGCACGTCGCCCGCGTGCGCACCGGTCCTGGGCAACTTCACCGCGGTCACCTCGGGAGGCACGCTCGACCCTGCGACGCTCTATGGGGTCTGGGATAAAGCGCGTGTCTGGACCTCGCACTTCCGCCTCGAACCAACGTCCGACTCGCCTGCGGGCGGGGATACAGCGCAAGATGGCACGAGCGTCGTGGTGTTCGAATACTCTCCCGGGACGCCGTTCCCGCACGGGTATGGGCACGACGAGACGCCCTTCTGGTACGATGAAGGTCGAGAGCCTGGGATGACCGTGCGGTGCGTCGTTGACACGACCGAGGGCAAAGGACGGGTCAAGGGGTGTGGGCTGATGAACATCGCTTTGTTTGATGATGCCTGGACGCGGCGGGAAGGGAGCATTGAGGAGCGGGCGGACGCGTGGTTTACGAAAGTGTAATCCCGTCCGGACACTAGGCCGAGGGATCCAGGCAGGACGGGTTTTCTCGCGAGTCAACTGTGTACGGTTGGTTTTCTTCGAGTACGTATAGCGTGAGGAGGGGGAAGCGACATCGAACTCCCGCCTGGAGGCTCGGCGCGCTGTAGGACTAAATTTGGCGATTTAAATCCACGTGTCCGTAAAGGCGTCAATGAATCCAGAGTCGTGACGCGCGGCCAAGTTGGTTCGTACTGTTCGCATCGCAATCCTTTGACGATCATCTTCAGCTCTCCGTCCAAGCACAACTTCATTGAGTAGCGTGGGCTCCGCTTCATCATAATCCCTGTCACTTGATTCACAGCACGTTTAAGACCGATGCGCTTCTTCGATCTCCCGCAAGAGCTGCAGCTCTCAGTAATCAGCACGTTGGATCCCCAGGATATTGTCAGTTGCTCTGAGGTGAGCATGACGATGCTCTCTCGTCCTCTTTGAAGCGCTGATGGCACCCGATTTCAAGAGCTGCAAGGCTCTTGCAGACCTCACCCAGGCTGCCGTAATCCAGTACCAGCTGAAGCTTTCCGCAGCTGGCATGATGCCCTCCGCTTTCGGCCAGACTCGACCAGCAGCCGAGGGTCTAGAGGCATTGGCAGCGTACGAGCGAGCTTGGGTACAGTCCACGTTCTCAGAGGATACGCTCCTGCGCGCGGAGGGTTCTGGCCCTCCATTTCCTGAACTCGACGTCTTTCCTTGCACCGATGGCTTCGTCCCTGTTGATTGTGGCGAGCGGGGAATCGCACTTGTCAGGCCGAAATCCACAGCTCGCGGGGTTACGCACGAGAAGCGCGTTGTTATGAATCAATCCTTACACATACCATTCGTATGTCAAGTCGTGGTGGACTCGCATCAGGATCTGATCGCCCTTGTCGGGCAGTCCGAAGAACCTCAATATCCCCCCCGGTAAGCGTATGCGCTATGATCTCGTTAATCGGCGCCTGGGAGCTAAGAGTAACACTAACTGACTGGTTCTACAGTTTGGCTGAGTGTCATCTTCTGTCGTTGACGAAACCGCATACTCCGCATCTTCACGCAACGAAGAGCGTCCTCAATCACGATGCGGAAAAGGCATCCTCCCTACTAGACCATTACGGTCTCCGTATTTCCGGAACCTATCTGGCGTGGGCTGTGATGAGCAGAGGTAAACATATGCTGTGCTTGTTCAATTGGAAGACAGGAGATATTCTGTGGGTGAGTAAACACACTTAAGGTCGCGCCCGATATGTTGATTGAGTCTGGACAGTCCTACCAAAGTTGGGCCAAATTCTCAGTCGAGTTCCTTGACAATGATTTCATCATGCTCCTCTCCGACGACGCGATCACAATCCGTTCACTTGTACACCTCAACGGGGGTGCTCTCTGCCACCTTGCCTTGCCTGGACCAAGCCCAATGAGAGGGATAGCTCGACCCGTTTATTATCGCCAGATTACCTCGCTCGCAGGCAGCAAATCCCATGTAAATCATGACCCATCATCGGCCATCATAGCTCTGGAAATGTATGGTCCCAGCCCTCATCCGGGCAACTCTGTGGTCCTTGTACCTCGTGTTGCAATCAACAGGCAGCTCGCATGTGCGGCGGTAACCGCTGAGCATCGTCCATGGAATATCTGGAGCTCCGGTAGCTACATTCTGTGCCAACGCAAGTGCTCAGGATCCAGGGCGATACACCCAACATTGTCCGCCGCAGGCTCGCGTCTCGTCGCAGCGTTCAGGCGCCTGCCCGCCGTCGTGCAGAGCGATCGCGATAGCGTTGAACCCGGAACTTCGACAGTGACTCGCGTCGAAGTGTTCATATTCTCGCTGACTCCCCACTATGGCGGTGAAGTTCTGAACGCTGTCGGAAGTCCCGATGAAGATCAAAGTAATCTCGAAGCGCGGCAACGAGCAGAGGAGTTCTTCGAGATCTCTGGTGGCCCGGACGAAGGCGGCCGCGCAACGCCTTATGCCCTTCGCGTAATGCACAAAGCAGTTGTATTCGAAAGGCCACCGGAGATCAAGTTAGAGCATGTCCGCGTAGAGCTCACCGATGATGGGGCAGTTGTGAGTGTACGTCTTTTCAGACCTCAGTTTTGTCGCTTACTGTGAAGTAGTACTGACGCGTTCCTGCTTTCAGAGAACCATGAGAACTCACGAGAGCGTGCGCATCCAGTCTTATTCATTCTCGGTTTGATTGTAATGATGTAGTATAGTACCTCAATATAGACCAGCGTTTGATGACAATGCTCGGGCTGTGAACTGGTCGGAAGGATGATGATCGTGGGGACTCGAGAAACTCAGAACTCGTCATCTCGAACTCCTGACGAAGATGGCAGAACAGCCAAACAGTGATAAACATCTGCGCTCATTTGTGTCACGTGGCTGCCAGACACCCTCGAGTTCTGTGAGTGCTATGCGAGACGTTTGCTTCTTCACCCATTTTCTTTGTTATTCTTCGTTCTCCCTCATCAGTCTCTTGAACACTTTCTACGGTTGAGACTCACAAAACTCCGTATTCTCTTCACATCCCCGATCCACTTGCAGCTAGGTCATCGTGTCCAACACTCAGGCTACTGTGATCAGTCAACATGGAACTTCGACGCTATGCGCTTGGACAAGAGCCCTGGAACAATTTTAGACGTATCAAGCTGGAGAGCGAGAATCGCGACAGTTGATGGAACAGGACGTCTGGTACGTACTCTCTTCAAGTGATGCCTTTGTGGAACGACGACGTGAGCTTCTGCCGACAGCTCATAAGGTCGCAAATCGAGACGATCTTGTGCTTGAGACGTACAGTTTTAACAAGTACAACTACTTTGATGCCTTGGTGCGTTTAATGACCAAGCTTTGGTGGCCATTTACACCCTGTTTCCCCTCAACTATCCCGTCCTCCCCACTGGTCTTCACGCGGCGGCCGATGATGTCGATGACCTTCGGCCAGAGAGGAAATTGTGTCATGTCGCCTGTAGTCACGGCTATAATCATGTCTTTGCAGTGTCCATAAGTACGCCAATACATGCTCTGGCGTGATTGCCAATCTTTCTTAACGCGTGCCTGCCCGCCTGTGCCCGCCATGCGGCGTTCCGCGCTCAGCGCATTGCCCACTTGAGAGCCAAACCTCGACACGCAAACGAGAGTCCGCAGCTTGCATCTTCACTTAGTCTTCTACCTCCTCATCTTCCGTCACTCCACCATGCCGCCTTGCTTTACTGAGCTACCGGAAGACATTATACTTGCTGTGATCACCAATCTCGACGCCCCAAATGTCATCAATTGTGCCCAGGTCAGTCCACTGAATCCATGCACCTACGATTCGGCGATCTCGCTCATCCCACGGCCCTTAAGACGTGCAGAATCCTAGAGTCCTTGTCTCGAGATGCGTCCATTCGACTTAAACTCAGCCTCTACGTGATCGGCATGATGCGAACACGTCCCAGTCCCAGTTCGTCGTCTGCTATCGACTGCCTCACTGCGGCTCGCAGTTACCAGGACGCCTGGACATCGTCACGTTTCGTTTTAGACGAGGATCTTTCCGCGGGTCCCGGCCCAAATCTCCAAAACTTTTGTCCGTCGACTGATGACTTCATACCTGTCATTATATCCGACAGACGACTGAGGCTGTCGTGCTCGGGAAGCAGGTCGCGTCGTGTTGGCCGAGTCCAGTATTTGCTGGCCCTATCTCACCTTCAGCTGCCTCTCAATGACATTGTGGTTGACCGCAAACAGGAGCTAGTAGCACTGATAACTCGTCAAGGGGACGGCCTGAACGGGTACGGATTTATGCGTAGACAGGAGGTAGATGCGCCGACTGATGTCAGCGACAGTCCTTTGCAGATTCACCTTCTACATCTGTCCGATTCCTGCGATCCACACCCAGCTGCCCATGCGCCTATACTATCTGAAGATGACAACTTTCCTACTGCCGCAGTGGTCACCGTGTATCACCACGAGCAGGTCTGCATCTACGGAGATATACTTTTGTGGGCAGTTGTTTGTACACAGCCGTTGCGCATCAGGATGTATAACTGGCGTAAGGGGTTTCTGATGAATGTACGCTGTCTCTTCTATCCTCTGTGACTTTCCTCGCTAATTAATCATGTACGCAGGAATATTCCTTCGAACACTGCATCAGGTTTCTCCCCCTGGATGACCTTCACCTCCTCGTTCTTCACACTGGCAAGAACAAACTCAGTATCCACCCGTTCCCTGATATGGAAACCCGCCTGTGCGAGTTTCTGCTTTTCCAGGGGACACGCGAGAACTCGGTCTGTCTAGAAACGATATATCCCACTGGAACACTTTCTACACCTGCCGATCGCGGGTTGTTCCATTCGGACCCATCTCACTCGCTTGTGGCAATCACTCTGTACGTCAGCCTTCTACAGAGCGACATAGATCGCTACCTGCTTCTTGCCCCCCAGTCTACCTTCTTGAACTGCCTGTCTTCGATGTCAGCCGACCCACATCACTCGATGGTGTTCCCGTGGGAGGCATGGGGCCCAGCCGGTGCCCGCCTTCTGCGCGTACGCGAGCCTGGCGTACATTCCGTACAATATTCCGTAGCAGGCGCGAGATGCGCCGCCGCCTTCCCGACGTATGAAAGAGAAGGCTACGGCTGGATCATTCCCGCGGTAGACATCTTCATTTTCGACCTCCTACCGCGCATTGGGGCCTCCCGGAGTAATCAGCCGCCCGCCATTGTAGCGGAGTTCTTCGACTTCTCCGACGACCTACTCGACGCGCCACATCTCCAGCAGCCGATAGGCACGACGCACCCGTTCCGTGTGCTTCACAAAAAGGTCGTCTACCAGATTCCGGAGCAGAAGCGGCATGGCGCTGTCTCGGTGACGATCACCGAGGATGGACTGGTCATTTCGGTGAGTGCTGATATTTACCGCAACCGAAGAGATGGTGCCTACGACGTTAATTTACGATTGTGGTGACAGAAAGCGATGTATTCTCACCAGACTAGCCAGTGGCAGACCGTCGTACACTCTTTCACTGTCTAGCAAATATGCGCGGCGGATGAAGAGGCTCGAAATACTGGGACGCTGCTAGGTAGATCGCTGAGTGGTAATTCTCGTTATGTCTGACGCTATAAAATTCTGATAGGGTTCATTCAATCCAGTCGTCACACATTCACCTGCGGGTTAACGACCATGTTCAGACGCTATGAGTACCAGCCTGAGCTGTGCTGTAAACGTGTAATAAACTTCTTTTCCTGTGGTAATCAAGGTCTATTAGGCTACCTGTTCTCGGACCTCCTCTCTACAAGGCGTTCGACGTACTCTCAACAAAGCACGCGGAGCTTTCCCGCCACATGAGCTCCTGATAATCCCCTCCTTAAAATGCCTATATAGTCCTGTCCCTTTCCAGAAAGCTCCTCTCTTCGCGCGATGCACGAGACCGTTTCCAGCACAGGAAGACGCTCCAGCGCCGCGTCAAGCTCCTCCCACGGAAGCGCCTCCAGCGCCGGGAGGAACTCGTCGCAGTGCGCGCCGGAGTGCTCGAGGCGGAGGACGACGACACGGACGCTCGGCGGTACGGAAGAGATGATGGCGACGTTCGCGTCGAACGCCTGGGCGGAGCGCGATGCCTTGCGTTTCAGCGCGTCGTCGATTTCTGCGTCAGTGATCGTCGCGAATCGAAGCTTGAGTGTCTCGAGGGACAAGCAGTGCCGCAGAGCGGGCATATTCCACGCGGTCGGCGACCAACTGTCTGTACAGGATTGTTTGCGGGAGTGTGGAGACGAATGATGGGAAGGGACTCACACTGTGGATTGCGTGAGAGGGCGTCTTGACTCCAGTATGAGGCCATTACGTCTGTCCATAGCTCGCGCAGAGAGCCGCTAAAGAGAGGCAGGACGTCATCTAGCGGGCGCGCATGCGGAAAGTCGGCGATCGCAACGCGAAGGACGCGCAAGTCCCACGCTGGCTTGTGGTATGCGAAGAGCTGAAGGATCCCGCTATGGCCGGCTTCGCGGGCGAGCGATGACCGGAGGTGGAGCTCGTGAATTTGAGGAGGAGGGCCGGACAAGGAGGGGTTTATGTTGGTCCATGGATAGAGAAGCTTCTTGATCTTCAAAGTATTGATTTCCGAGAAGAGCGACAGGAGGGCGTAGATGGGCATAAAGGAGCCTGCGACGGGCCGGCATGTGTCGATCGCGAGGCTCTCCACGCAAGGCACAATCCCGGAGGCGATGTGGTGTGGGTCGCCTGATATTTGCAGTCGCAACAAGGAAAGGTGTTGAATTCCGGGAAGGCGTACGAGCAAGGTAGAAAGCGTGAGGACGCTTAGCTGTGCGAATGTGGGAATGATGGAGTGCGGCTGGACAACTAGTGTCCGAACGAAGGCTGCTGCTTCTGAGGATGAGCGAGCCCACGATACGAGATCTTGCAGCGTGCGTCCGGGAGAGTCTAGTTGATAACAGGTGATAACGTTGAAGAGGTGGAGACGACATGATGGAAGCCACTCGCGGCAGGAAAGTGCACAAGCTTTGAGCGCATGCGAGGAATCGTGAAGATGATCGATGATGATGTCGACCAATTCCGCTGGCAGTTTACTGCTGGATCTACATCGATTCAGCTGCATAACACTGAGTAAAGCCTACAATCGCAAGTCAGCACGAGTTTCAACAATAGCCGGTGAATATACTGCGTTTCCATAGAGCACGTCAGGTGCCTCTGCCGCTGCGGCCGACTACTAGTACGTAGGACGACGTTTCTGTCAAGTAAAGGGATCGAACCTCGGCGACGGGACTCCTCGCGAGTGGCCAGATGATTGGCGCCGGCGCCTGTCCCATACGTAAGCATAAGCTATCCACGTGAGTACCACGACGGTGGCAAGTCGCTTTCCCAGCCTCCGCCCGGGACGACCAACATTGATTCGTTTCCTCTACGTTCAGTGCTTAAAGCAGCTTCTATCCTGATGGAACTTGGCTCGCAGAAATATTAGAGGAGTTCGGACGACCCCCTCGGCCCAGACAACGGCGGCGTCAATTGTTACCGGCATCCCGCTTATAGGATGACTCCCTAGCGGAATACTGCCCTTGTACATGCAGGATATGCTCCATCCTTACGAGCTTGCGCGCCAGGTATGTACGTGTACAGCCTAGAACAGCTTACGGGACCAATGACAGTTTCTTCCAGCAGATCCGGCGGACGAGACTCTTCCATGTGTAGCTGATGTATCACCACAGGTAGGCCCAAGAGCGGTATTCATCAGCGAATAAAGGAGGTATAGGGTTCACCATGACCTCAAGGCTGACGACACGTAGGTATCCTACCGTCCATGTGGGGCAAGACGCTGCTACTAGGTAGCAAGACTGACAGCTTCAGAGCCGGCGTCGGTTTGCGAGGCCGAAGGACGTACGATGGTCTCACCAGGCAGTGGCATGACGCGCCATGAAACGTACTCTTCCTGTCAGCAGGACACTCCGACTGCTGCGCTGACCTCGGAATTGAGGTAGTGAAGGAACTGTGGGCGCAAGCGCTAGGGAGTCGAGGCGATATGAACGGTACAAGAGCGTCTCTGAAGGGTGGTGACCGCATGTCTACGACTCTTCGGAACGTGCGATTGACCTTTGCGAGTCTAGCCGTGCCCATTTCAAGGTTAGAAGGAAGGTGCGGCGTTAAGTTTACTCGGCGTGCTCGGACGAAAAGGAATTGATGCTCCTCCTTCAGCCCCAGAGACCTCTGTGCGCGGCTCTACGAGGCGCTATGAGCGCGAGTCTGGCCGACACCTATTGAGTCGACGCCGCCGTAGGCCCTGAGTTCTATCCGACCATCGTCGAACTTCGAGGACAGTTCCTCAGTCTAACGCTTAGGCAGGTGCGTATGCCAGTGTAGCAGCCTCGGATCGCGTCATCCCGCCAGGACCTACTGATACATGCGGCCGTACATGTCGGAGCCTCTTGTCGCCCCATCGTAGTATCTGACAGATTGCTTAGCCGCAGCGAGTATTGACCGATGAAAATATCGTAACAGGGGTTCTCTTGTGGTATCCGTCTGTCTGGACGTAATGCTGAAGCTTGCCATTCGGGTACTTTATCCGGCGTTCTAGTATGAACACCTGTGCGTGTTAATCAAGCAACCGAGCATCCCGTAACAATCCTCATCCCCGCACATCCCATTGCTCACTACGAACGTGCCGGCAACCAGACATATAGCCGAAGGATCCGATAAGGGACCAAGTTGGCAACGTGCCGAAGCGACGTCGCCGGCTGCGTCTTATCCCGCCTGGTGCACCGCCGGGCCGTCAGACATGCACGCGGGGATAAGAGCCTATCTGAGCCTAATCCAGATCATAGGATGCAATTCGTACAATCCAAGGTAATATCTTACACCCTTCAAGAATTCCGCGTCTGGGCATAACCCACGCCCTAAATCCGCCAATATTCCAAGCTGGACGCGGCGCGCTCAAACGGAAACGCGCCGTTCCACTTGCGGACGTCCATCTGACTCTCGCCCACCGCCGAGCGCAGCTCCTGGACCACCTCTCTCGCCGCTTGAAGATCGCCCGCTCGGCCGCCTTCTAGCTCCTCCTTGGCGCTTTGAATTGCCTGGCTGATGTCGGCATCGATCAGCGCCAGCACGTCCTCCATCGGCCCATCCTCCTCCCAACGGAGGCCCACCGTCGCCCACACTACGTGCGCCAGAATCTTCAGGCTAGCAAAGCCCATCCCGGATCCGTACAGGGTGCGCGTCCTGACTAGGACGTCTTGCAGCGCGGGCGTAGGCGCCGCACCCCTGTTTGCAGAGCCTGCAGTGAACACGCCTGTGACGTCCGGGATCGCGGTCGCATTCGTGCGAAGGAGTCGCTGTCGCGCCGCGGCGGTGAAGGCCTGAGCCATCGAGGGCGGGCTGGTGGCGAGCATGCCGCGCACGATGGCACGGAGGCTGTAAACGTTTTCGGCCGAGATGCCATACGTCGTAAGCTGCGTCCTGAGGCTGTGCATGCGGCGACTAAAAACTCACTCATCAAGGTTAGCGTTGGCAATGAGGGTGTCGACCATGAGGTTTCTACGGGACTGTGGGCTCAGCAACAGGCGGAGACAAGTTTATGTGGGAAATTACGGCGGTACTGACACATGTCCTAGGACAGGGCGAGCGTCTCCCATCGCGCCGGTCCGTGTATCGCTGGGGGATTGCCCAGGGGCTGGCATCGCAGTGTCCGGTAGGTGCTGAATGGTGTGGTTGGAGGGGCTGGCCTGCTGGAGGACGTCCACAGCGTCTCCCTCTTATACTGTGGGACGATGGTGACGAGCAAGAAATCAATTTTGTAGTGAGTTGAGCTATATTATCCTTCGCGCCCTAAATTTTGATTGTCTCTGATCAGAGTTACCAACACTAGCATCTAGCGCTGGACAGGCGTCACTGCCGCCGCTACCACTCCGCCGCGCCTGAGCTTGAACACACCGCACTGTCGGACGGCGCCGCGGTCATACTCTCGACCTCATTGGAGTCGGTGTACAACAGGAATCCCGCTACTATCCTCTGCTCCGTCGCAGCATGTAACGGGGAGTCGTTTACTCGCCGAGAGAGGGATATAGACTGGACGCAAACGAGCCAGGATGCTCATTCACCACCCCTACTCGACAAATCGTGCAGATGGACACCCAATTTTCGCTTTCTCCGACCACTAGACTTCCTCGTATCTGGACTGGTCTATGGCAGCTGTCTAGCAACGCCTGGGGCAGCGCCCCAGCTCCTAGGGTTCGTGATGCCATGGGCGTTCACATGAGCAAGGGTTTCTACGCTTTCGGTGGGGCGTCATGATATGTCCTTCCATCTTCATTGCTGACTAGATGCGACAGATATGGTGCGCATGGGTCTACCTTCGCAAACTCCGCACTCACGCCCGTTGCCATTCCGATTGGCTTCTAACATCTAGGGTATGTTCTCTTCCACGATAGTCTGTGATACACATCACAAAACAAACGCATCTAACCGCCACACCACTAGCGGACCATTACGGGCCTGCAGAGAGCCTCTTTGTGGGTTCCGTCCTTCCGCATTCTATCAGCGCTTGCTAATTTACGACTGCAGGCAAATTTCGTCAAGAGCCTTCCTGCTGACGTGCCACGCCCTTTCGGTGCCACAAAGTGGTGTGTTTTCGAAAGCACCGAAATCACCGCAGAGCGCGTGGCCGCCATCGTCAATGAGCGCTGCGAGCGTATGCAGATGGACCGCATCGATCTTCTTCAGGTATAGTACATCACCTCAGTTACTACCTCTGGGGCACCTCCGGCCCCCGCACACGTGGGCAGCACCAACTTCGCTCATTATACGTAGTTCTTCTGGCAGGACTACCGTGATAGAAACTACGTAGCCGCCATAGGGCATCTCCTCACGCTGCGCGGCACAGGGAAGATTCGACACCTTGGGCTGTGCAACTTTGACACGCGCCGAACGGAGGAGATATGCGTCGAATACGGATACGGCTGCGTTGCCACCAACCAAGTCGCGGTAGGTTATCAGACGGCCCTCCGCTCCTCTCGGAGTGGCGGGCCAAATAGCGTTTGCGAGACGCGCACACGCTGACGCCAATGTGCCCCGCCGCGCAGTTCTCTATCATAGACGTGCGTCCGTTGCATGGAATGAACCAATTGTGCCAGAGGTACGGCTTCAAGGTTCTAGCATACGGAACTCTTGTGAGTCGTCTATTACGTCTGTACGTTCAACTCGCTGAACCATAACCGTACGGATGCAGTGTGGCGGCCTTCTCACCGACCGGTGGCTCGGTCAGCCCGAGCCCGAGCTGTACTCTGCCCCGCTCAACCCTTCTCTGCGCAAAGTTGGAGTTCCTTTCATCTCTCTGTGTATGGTTAAGATGCTCATATCACATTAACTTCAGTACCTAGACGTGATTCTGAAGGCCTGGGGTACCTGGGAGCTCTTCCAGCGGCTCCTCGCTCTACTACGCACCATTGGGGACCGCCACGGCAGAGTGAGCATTGCGAACGTTGCTACGCGCTGGGTGCTGGAGCATCCTTTCGTTGGCGCCATCATCATCGGTACGTCGTGCCACGCGCCTGCTGTCTTCTCCGCTGGGCCTGTCGCCGGAGAATAGATGCTGATCGCATCCGACGCCTCATCAGGGGCCCGCCTGGGCGTGCGCGACAGCGACTGGACGGACGACAACGCGAAGGTCTTCAACTTCGCGCTCACTGAACGTGACAAGGCGGAGATCGAGGCGCTGCTTGCGGAGTCCAACAGCAGCCGCATGATCATGACCATAGGGGATTGCGGTGCAGAGTACCGCGCGTGAATAGAGGGGAAATGAAAGGAGCACAGCTCGCCGGGGGCCCGCGCCCACGCCAATGTCGCACGCACGTCTTCTATCCGCAGTGATATCAAGTATCCAAAGTCTCTTGTGTGTTCTATCTTGTTCTATCGTTTGCGCCACAAATGCAGTTGTACTTCTATTAGATGCGAAAGAAAGCCCGTGAGTGCGTATCATGAAGGTCCCTCGCGAGGTATGTGTCGACCACGGAATGTACTCGCAGTCATCATTAAACCGGAAGAGATGATCTATGGTACACGGCGATGTCATCAAATGACAAACCTCAGAAGAAACCGAGTATACTCTACAATTAACCTAGTCTACAGTGTTATACATGGTGTGGACGGCTCGGGAGTGGCGACCACGAGAGCGTGGAGATCCTCGAATGCTTGTGTGAGATGCTGAAGTCCGTGTGTAGAGATGCGGCGTGAGCTGGTCATTAAAGTTTACTTAACGAGCTAGAGGCGTTGGTGGGCGTCGTCGTCGACAGGCGCGTGATCGGTTGTAGCTTCTTCTTCACGTCGCGGAGAATGCTCGTCTTCGGCTGCCAGTCGTCGAATGCGTCACGCAGCTGTGCGAACTCGCGCGAGAAGAAGTGCGACACTTTGCCGTCCGCGATCATATCGCGTAGAAGCCAGGGAATCTAAAGTTGCGATCTCAGCATGGGGGTCCATGTGGCAGTATCAGCCACAGTGAGCGAGTCTGGATCAGACGCACCTCGTAGTCGTTCTGTTCGTCGACGGCGTTGAACGGGCTGATGACCAGCTCCGCATCGGGGTCTGTTCCGTCATTAGTCATGAAGAAGTACTTGACCGCAAGGCTTGACAAGATCTCGGCTCAGCGTCAAGAACGACGGATAGTTTGTTGAGAACACTCACGAATACGTCGCGGGCTCCTCGTAGGCAGTTGAATGCCCAATCCCGCTCAATGTGCCTGCGGTGGCCTCGGAAAGGTGCGCCAAGAGCCCGCGGTCAGATAGGCCCGCGTTCATTATGCGGATAAGAAGAATCAACAGGTTTGAAAGGAAATCAGATGAGCTGATGGGTGTGGTTAAATCAGCGTCTCGGAGGCACAGCGACGGTCACACGCACTGGTAAGCATCACTGTCGATATAGAGCGCGCGCAAGATTCTAGGATGAGACGCGGCCGTGAAGACCCCGGAATAAATCGGGACGACTTGGTCGTTAAGAGAAGCCACGTAAACGACCTTAGTCTGGGAAAGGAGGCGTAAGCGAATATCACGGTGCTAAGACGTTGTGGCGCACTCCATGATGCATAACATTCCGAAGAGCACCGACGTAGTTCTTGGACACGTTCGATTCCGTGTTCTGTCAAAGGTCATACATACACACGAACGGAAACAGATCGAACCAGCACGAACCTGGAACTCGAATAGCTCCCGCGCCGCGGCGTTCTCTAGGTACTGTTCCGCATCAGGCGTAAGTAAGCATCTTCGAACAGTGCTGAGCTTGTGCTACACGTACCTGAGTGTATACCTGGAGGAACGAGCTTGTCTTGAGATATCGCAATGGGCCGAGATGGATGCCACACAGCGAGAGAAGGCACACTTTCTGCGCCTGCGCTGCGGGCACGGACGCGGTGCCGCCTGCGGCGATGGCAGCGGCGGTGCGTGCGAGGGTGTCAACACTGCGCGCGGTGAGAATGTGCCCGTCCTCGATGAGGCGGTCGATGAGGTGCGTGGCGACGACGGCACCCTGTGAATGGCTGGCGACGAAGATGACGTCTGCGGCGTGCAGGTTTTCCATCCATTCCTCGTTCTCGAGCAGGTGGTTGTAGACCCTGGATGGAGACGGCGAGTAAGAACCAGTCAATCAATGTCTCCGCCCATAGAGGAACAGGCGGGGAGCCGCGGACCAACCTGTTCGTCTTCTTGCGTATTGTGCCATCGCCTTCAAGCGCCATTGGTGTGATCTTCTTGAACTTGAACCCTTGCTCCTCCGCGAACTGCTCAAGCGCCTGCACGGTCATGTTGACGAACTTGCTGCTAGATGAGGGAAGCTGCATCCAACATATCACCGTCAGCTTCCACCATCCCCGACCAGAGCTCAAGTGCGCCGGAACTCACTCCGCCCGCGAGCGTCCGCGTCACAGCACCTACACAGCGCGCGTAAAAGAAGGAAAGAACAAAGTACACATCAGCGTCCGATCTGACCACAACGGTAGACGAGCAAGAAGGGGAAGCCTCACCCGGTGACCAGCCAGCAACCCCAATCACGACGACCCTACACCCCCCGCTGAGTATGTACGGGTTCAGCTGCTCCCCGAGCACGTCCAGCGCCTTTGGCAGTTCCTGCCCGAATGCCACGAACTCTCCGCTCGCGCCCGAACCCGCAACCTCGGGCGGCGTCGCGGCCCACGTCCCGAACTGCTGCTGCTCTCGTTGCTCGCGCTGCTTGCCCTTGCCCCCAGCTCTGCCTCCACTCCCACTCCCACTCCCAGCCTTGCCCTTCCCCTTCGCACCCTCGCTCGAGAAGAGCGCCCCGGCGACGTACGACAACGCGCCCGTGATCTTCGAGCGCGCGTGCGGCGCACGCTGCGGGGGCCGGTACGCCCTTGGGGGCGCGTGGAACGTGTCCGCCCACGTCGGGAGGACGAGGTTCGGCGCTGCGGGGCGCGCGCTCCCGGGTGGGGTCGTCGTGCCCTTGCCCGTGCCAGTGGAGGCCTTGGAGGGCGCGGGCGAGGGGGAGCGCCCGCCGCGTGTCGTGTCGCGTTTGATCGACTCGGAGTCGGTCAGTGGGGGCGCGGGAGGATCTTGTTTCTTCGGCTCGCGCTCTTTGGGCGGGGGAGGCTGGGGGTGCGCCTTCTTCGATGGGGATTTAGGCGCTGCCGGTGAGGAAGGTGTCGGCGGTGGGGTCTGCTTGGGCGAGACGGAGAGCACGGAGAGCGGCTTCGGGGACGCGGCGGCGGAGCGGGGCCTGCTCGCACTCTTGCCCGTGCTGGCACTGGGGAGGGGAACCTCAATCGCTGCGGTGGGGCTCGGCTCGTCGTCGATGTCCATCACCTCCATCCCGCCGCCGTCTGCCTTGCTGTCGCCCTCCGCCTCGTTCTTGATTGTCTTGACAGCCAGCGAACGTGAGGAGAAGAGGGAGAGCCAGCCAGACTTGTTGTCCGAGATGGACGCCTGAATCGGGTTCGGCGGCTCCAGTGTCGGACTCGTCGCCGCGTCGCGCTCGACGGGAGGCGTCTGCTCAGAAGAGGGAGCGCTCTGCTCTTGATCACGAGCGAGGGCTTGCTCCTTGACCTTCTCGGACTCTGTCATTGGCACGTCGGTAGTGTCTACGTTCGCCGTGGCAGAAGTGGCTGCAGCGTCCTCCCCACTAGGCGGCTTCGTCGACGGGGACCCGTACCATGCCCATGGGGAGTACCACACCGAACCCTGGCTCCGCACGGTCTCAGCGGAGAACACAGAGGGAGCTTTCTCGGGTGCTTTAGGCTTAGCATCGTCCGATCCTGCCGGCACCGCCGCCGCCTCCGCCTCTGACTCCGCCTCTGCCTCGGACTTTGCGGACGACACAGGTGGCTCCGGGGTGGGCGACTCGTCGGCAGCGCGGGGAGTCGCCGTGCCAGAAGGTGGCTCGGGGTCGTTACTTGTGCGCTCAGGGGACGCGTCTGAAGGTTTAACTTGTGCGTCGGTAGGTTGCCCACCCCACCCGACATAGTCCCACCACGACGCCGGGCGCGAGCCGGGGACGCCTTCTATTAACGGCTCTGCCGTGAAGGCGTTTGGATCAGGCGTTGGAGGGACGACGTTGATAGCTTGCGGCACTTCTGGGGCGTCAGACGCTGTCGGGCTGTTGTCGTCCTTGTCTATTCATATCATAAAACGTCCTGTCAGCGGTGTGTTCAACCGAACACAACGTGCAGACTCACCGGTCGCCTGACCGGCCCCATCCCCTCCCTCCGGCGAAACGGGCGATTCTCGGATGTCCGCCGCCTGCGCCGACGCCACGGCCTGCTCTAGAGGCACCTTCGGCCTTCCAAGCAACGGCAAGCGGAGCGTGAAGCGGCTCGTCGACGGGTTGAGCGACGACACGGACGGCTTCCTTCCCGCCGCCCTCCCTATCGTATCTTGAGGCTCCACGACGGCCTGCGGGTTGATGAGCGCGGCGCCCTCGGCCAGACTCGTCGTGCGCGGGCGGGGCACCTCTTCGTCGACGGACGAGATGGAGGTCGCGTTACTCCGGAGAAGCTCTGCAGCGGGCGGGGAGTACTGCTTCGGGGAGAAGGAGAGGGGTGTGGGACGAGGGGCGGGCGGGATGTCGCGTGGGGGCGAGGTCGCGATGGGAGCTTCTGTGGGCGACGGCGCAGCGGGAATGGCGACCGTAGGGGACGGGGTGGGTAACGGCTGCGCAGCGGTATCGGTAGCGCTCGGAGGCGGGGAACCTGTGGAGGCGGCAGAGGCAGGTTCTGGTCCTGTCGAGCTAGAAGGCGGCGGCGGGGTTCCGGAAGCGTTGCTGTCGTCAATCTTCGACCGAGAGAAGCCGAACCAGGATGACCGCGAAGGCGTCGACTTAACGGCACGAAGCGTCTTCTGGGGCTCCGCGGAGGGGAAAGGTACGCTCATGTCGGGTGGTGGAGGCGCGTTCGTCGTCACGGCATCCAGCTTCTCCGAAGACGAAGTGGCTGGCTCGAGCAAAGCCTCGAGTGGCCGCGGAGAGTCGGTGAGGTCGACGGGATTCGTGATGGAGCCTAAGTAATCATCAGCCTACACAAGTTCAAACGGTCTAGGCCTCGTGCATAACCATATGAATAACCATATGAAAGCACGTCAGATATGCAGTCGGCTAGCGATACTGGAATGAATGCCCTGCCATCATTGGCACACGTGCATGCACGTCAACGCCGCATATATAGACCGCATATATAGCGTCGGTGTGGCTCATCGATACCCAACGCGCCAGCCACACTAAGCCCACGTGCGTCCACGGTGCAATAGCGCATACAGCCCATGTTGCGATACGGACTGATCGGCAGATGCCTCCTCATACGGGAGAGCATTTCTGGGATTGATATGCGCGCCGTTCGCTCGTGCAGACTCGCGTAGAGGATAGCAGGGTTTGCATGGCAAATAGCCCGCGCATATAGTGAGGTCCGAAGAAGACTATCTAACTCACCCTGTTCGCCAGACAGCGTGCCCACATTGCCAGCCATGACCGCATCTGCGGACGCATCAGTGCGCATGTCCGTAGTCAACCTCGACCGCTTCCGCTGGAGACCTCCGCCTTCTCGTCGAACCGGGGGAGGATCGTTGCGGGGCTCGACTTGGCCCATGAAACTGGATGCGTTCGAGTTGAGGCGTTCCCGCTTCCTAGAGACCTCGCTCATGATGCTCGCGGCGTCGTCGTTGAGTGCAACTGCGGGGAGCTTGTCGATGGCCGAGCCGAGCCGTGCGCCTTGTTCTGGCTGGGCGAAGACGACGGAGACGCCAGTGGCGGGGCGCTGCCGCTTAGGGGTAGAGAGGGAAGTCCTCCACTTTGGAGCCGGCGTTGTGCGTCCAGTCGAGTGGGGGGTTGTGGATGACATAGAGGAGAGAGAGGATAGAGAGAGAGGACGAAGAGAGGACGAGCACGCTCTGCCCGCGCAGCCCCAGCCTGGCCTCGGCTACCGGAAGCAGCCCCACCTTTCCGGAATTGTCGATGACGGAAGTCGGGCGTCAACAGACGTGGCACAGCCATTTTCAGAGTCCGAAAGACACATATATAGGCGGAGATTAAACTCGTGAGAGTCTCGGAAGGCCAATCGGACAAATGCCTCGCCGCGAAAATGCCGCATCGTCGCTCCTCTTTCCCCGACTCTCATCATCCCTTTCCCCCTGCTCGCTCCCTCTCCCGCCCTTTCCTCCCTCCCCTCTCTTCCTCCTCTCATCCTCTTTCGTCAACTATACTTCCTCAACGCCTATCAAGATGCTTGACGGTACCGCCGAGTGTGAGGTCTTCTCATGCAACTCGGCGATGCCTTCTCAGGCCTCGACGTTGGCCTTGTGCGACGCGATATTAGAGTGGGGTGGGTCGACCGAGAAGCTGGTGGCGACGGAGATTGTGGTTTCATCGCTTGTGTTCTGGTCAACTCGGTAACGGCATGGATGGATAGGGTCCCAGGTGCGTGCTCCCTTCCCCCGCCCCGCTGAGTGAGAGGATCTCCTCACCAAGCTCAGCGTCGGTGTTCATCACGGCCCCCCAGGACCATCTGGGCACTCACTGACCCATGCGTTGCGTCCGTTCAGCGTTGCCAGGTTTCCGTCGTCACCTCCCAGCAGCTGTCGACGGTGCTTGGCCGCAGGCGCGGTCTTTATGTCAGCATTGGCGCCTTTGACCGCCTCAACTTCGGCGTCAACCCCTATTTCGAGCGCGCGATTCCAGGGCCCTCCACATCACCAGGCAGGCTGGAAGGCAAGACCCACCGCTGGCACTGGCACGGAGCTCACCGCCCATGGCCTTTCCATCGTCGTCACGTTTGTCCTCACGGCCGACAATTCCCCTTTGCCCAGCATCACCGGCACGGCGATACATCATACGGTAGCAAGGGCCGTCACCATTCCACACTCCTTGGCCGTCCGCAGCGGCCGCGTTTCCTTGCTCCATCCGACACCTTTCCTTCGTGCCTGCCTGAAGGATGGCGCCGGATGACTCGGTGAACGCCTCCCACGCCACAGCTTGACTCGGGAACTCGTCGACATCAGCAGCGACCAATCCGCACTTGACGATGACCGCAACAGAGGCCTCATGCTCGCCTTGACTCTATTTTCGGCTTCCGGGCCAGAGCAAGGTTACGACCGACGCTGGCGGATCCTCCATGTGTGTCTCGTGAGTTCAGAACATTCTTCTGGCGCGGGTTGATGCTCCGGAATGGGTAACGAGGCGGTTCCGGGAGAATTGTTTCTGCCTATTTGTACTGCTTACGTAATCAATCGAGAGCCGACTTATCGTCTTTTGCTGTCTTGCCCTGCCCCTCCTCCCTCCGCAACGACAAGACCGACCGCGATGCACTCCAACGCCCTCGCTCCCGCCATCCTCTTCGCCACTCTCGTCGCCGCCTTGGTTTCCGGAGTCGCTGCACACAGTAATGGCATGGACATGAGCATGGACGGCGCCATGGACCTCGCTGACGGCAGCATGAAAATGTGGTTCCATTTTACCCCCGGCGACCTGCTCTGGTTCGAAGGTTGGGTACCCTCGAGTACTGGAGCGATGGTGGGCACCTGTATCGGCCTCTTCCTCCTCGCGCTCGTCGATCGCTGGATCGCCGCCTGCCGCGCCGTCATGGAGGCGCACTGGAGCAAGCGGTACGTCTCCCCTCGTCTACCCTCTCTCTCCTTCCCCACCTCTCTCGGCTAGCGAGCGTTCGCTCACGCGCCTTCCCCGTTATCGCAGGGCCCAAATCATCCAGGCAGACCGAGCGAACCTCCCCGCGCCCGGCGAGAAGAAAGGCGCGTTCGGCGCCGCCCGCGTCCGCGATACCCTGAGCATGCGAAGCGGCACCCCCTTCATCCCCGCGCACGACCTCGCCCGCGGCCTGATCCACGCCGTCCAGTCCGCGCTGCACTTTGCGCTCATGCTTGCCGTGATGTGAGTATTCTATCTCGCGTTTGGGTGTGTGCGGATTGGGAGGAGATTCTCACGCTGGGCGGTGGGGGCGTTTTTAGGACGTTCCAGCTCGGGTTCATCTTCGCGATCGTCATCGGGCTTGGAGTTGGAGAGACGCTCTTTGGACGGTTCGCTGGGCATGGTGGCGGGCACCACGCCTGAAAGCCTCATCATGCCTGACCTTACGAATCTCGCACGATGGGATTCGCAATGACGGAGGTGGCGATGATGACGGCATGAGAATGACTCTTTCGATGATCTACTCCATTTGCTTGCTCGGACGGATGTACCAGTAGATCGCTCGCAAGCTATACGTATACGTTGTTTATGACCCCCCGCCCGCCCGTCCTCTCGTCTTCTCATTGAAGTTCGGCAGTGGTCTACGTCAGATGTTGACAGCACGGTACCGAGTGCCACATTCATGCCCGTCGTCCGCTTCACTCTTGATCGACGTCAGGCAGTGCAAGTGCGAGCCTCTACAGGTCATGTCGAGCCCGCTTGACTCGACATTATGCGTATGAGGCTCTCTACCGCCGCCGCACTCGCGTCGCACATATATCCTAGCGACGCTACAGAGACGCATCTCTTTACTAACTCGAAAACCCGTCTCACAGCTGTGCTCGTGAACGATACCCCGCACCGCAGACGACTACCTCTTCTTCTGGAAGCCCGAGCAGGTGAACGAGTATGCCTCGCAGTGGTACCCCTCCCCCTTCACAGCGCGCGTCGTGCTCCCCTGGGCGTCTCCCTCTCCCTCCCTCCTCTGAATCCTCGAGTGTCGAGGTCGAGGTCGAGGTCGAGTTCGCAACAGCAGAACACTGGATGATGGCCCAAAAAGCCCTCCTCTTCTCAGACCCACACGCCTTCGCCCTAATCACCGCCTCGCACCACCCGCCGGACCCGAAGACCGTCAAAGTCCTCGGTCGTACCGTGCGCAATTTCGACGAGGCCACTTGGGCCCGAGAGCGAGCCTGTATCGTCTTAGAGGGAACGCTGTGGAAGTTTCGCGCGAAGGGGAATGGGGAGGAGATGAGGAGGTGGTTGGGGGAGGAGACGGGGGAGACTCAGAGGGAGATCGTGGAGGCGAGCCCGAGGGATCGGGTGTGGGGGATCGGGTTTGGGGAAAAGAGGGCGAGGGAGATGTGTGCGAGGGGGGTGAACGATCCGGAGGGGAGGGGGAGGTGGGGGGTTGAATTTGCTGGGGAAGGCATTGATGGAGGCGGGGAGGATTCTGAGGGAGGAGGCGGCAGCGAGGGAGGAGGACGCGGAGGGAGATGGGAATGTTGGGCTTGATGCGGACTAGTGCCTGGTGTCTGTGTGCTTATCTCTGGTAGCCGAGCTTGCTTCCTTAACCACTTTGTCGAATACCGCCGCGTGTACGTCAATCACTCCCTGAATTCACATCGTTGTGTTCAGACCTCGTTCCCTCAGCGCTCGTCAGTGAAGCACACAACGACATATCGTCTGGCTGACAATTACAATATCAAACATGATGAGAACAAGGTATCGACGAATGAGCCCATGGAATTCGCGAAGGTGTGCAATGGACGTCACTATAAAAAGAGCTGGAGGTTAGAGTACGTAACGGGCGTGCCTCCCGGAAGGCGTCTGCGTAAATCCGCCATCACGCGCTCAGCCGCAACACGAGTCTCGAGTCTCCGGTGCTCTGCGAGAAGGGCATAAGCATATAAACACGTTTTTCAGTATACGCTGCCACATACCCGCAAGCGGCGACGCTGTACGTGTCCCATTGGAAGATGGCCGCGCCGAGGAACGCGCCGATGAAAATACAGATGATGAAATAGCCTGAACGCTCGATCCATCAACACCCCTCGGACTCAGACATAGCTTGCTCGCACGCACCATTGTAGTACATTGCGAGAAGCATAACGAAATATCCGACCGCGAACTGGAGCGTGTAAAGGAGGGAACGGAGCATGTGCTGCCACAGCTGGAGGTAGTCCGCGCCAGGGCGGAGAGCGTTCAGCCCCTTGAGGTCGTCCTCGCGAACCCCAGTGTTAAACCGGTGGAAGAAGCGGTCGAGCTCGCGCTGGGCGCGGCGGAGCGCCTCGAGGACGATGACGAGGAGGACGACGCCGATGCAGGAGCCGGCGAACATGCCCTTGCTCGTGACGTGCCATGAGGACGCGATGAAGCAGCTGTCGACGGTGTACCAATTCCAAAGCATCTGTGAGGCGCCATGACCTTGTCAGCGTCTTGAAGAAGCATGAAACGTGGGCGTGCATGGGAAAGTATGGAGACGGAGCATGCGGCGTAGAGAGATATGCTTACGGAAACCTTGCAGCTACTGCTGCTGCTTGACATACTCATGGCGGTGCTGGTCGCCGAGGCGGCCGCAGAGGTTGCGGTCGCCGTCATCATGGTCGTGCTTGACATATCCATATCGAGATTTCGACGGCGACGATGGAAGGTGGGTGGGTGGGTCCGAGGGCGGCACTACGAACGAACGTCGAACGAGTCCTGCTGGCGAGCTTTATGACGCCGCACAGAACAGCCTTGAATCCTTCGGCAGCATATCGATGAGCCTAAAGCTGCCTAACAAATTTATGCAGAGCCAAGACGAACTGTCCAGGAACCGCTCATTGGGAGGCATGACGGACGAGGCGCCTCAGGCTTGAAGAGTCGACTGTCTTTGGCGGTCCGGGCGCAGCAAGCGGCGTCGCGCAGTTCAGCCGTGCGTCGGGCGCCTGCGCGCCGGTGGGCGACGGTCCGACCGTCGCTAAGGCCCGCGGAGAGCAGAAAAAGATTTTTCGTCTCTATTTGGCCCAGCCAAATAAAGAAGAAGAGTAGAGGGCGATAACTTGGTCAAGCCACCCTGCCTCGCCCTGCCGTCGTCCTCCCCTGCTCCCGGTGAAAGTCCTCGTCGCCGTCGTCACTCCTTGACGCACAGCTCATCGTCATCGCCTCTCCTCGACGCCCGCCATGTCTTTTGGTGCCGCCCCGGTCATCCCGACCGAGCTGCAGCAGTACAAGTGCGTACATATCCCCGCCCTGGTCTTTCCCCGCACTCGCTAACAACCGTTTGCTCCACTCCGTAGCTCTTATGTCGAGGATCCCAAGTGGCAGCGCAAGTTCTCCGTCATCTGGGCAGCGGCAGTCGGCGCCGCCGTTCTCGCATCGACCCCGCACATCGTGCGCTCGATACGGAACCGCCGTCTATTCCGCGGGCTGATCACCGGCGTCACCGAAACCTACAAGCCCACCTACGGCCCCGCGGGGACCAACGACGTCACGCCTGCACCCTCAAAACGACGGATATATGGTGTCTTCGACACGCTCTGGTCTGTGACGCTCTGGACGCTTCCGGGAGTAGAGCTTGATCTCGGTCAGCGTGCGTACCGTCTCTGTTGCCTCGTTCGCGCGCACGTTGCTCACTGAGCGAGCGCAGTCATTGTCATCGCGGCATACCTCGCCGTCCTCATTGCATGCATTACGATGAACGTTCCCCTCGTCGACAATCCCAACCGAGCAGGTGTGTAGAATGTGCTGCGCGCCTCAGTATTCCCGTCTTACGATCGCATCTCAGGCTTCCTGGCGCTCGCCCAATTCCCCGTCGTGTTCCTCTTCGGAACGAAGAACTCAATTCTCTCCTTGCTTCTTGGGCCCGGAAACGGCTACGAGAAGCTCAACTACATCCACCGATGGGCCGGCCGCGGCATGTTCATTGGCGCGACGGTCCATGGTGCACTCTGGATCAACAACCATATATATTACGACCTCCCCATTTTGGGACAGCAGAAGGAGACTTCTGGCGTTGCTGCGCTTGGTGTGCTCTGCGTGCTCATTCTCACGTCCTTCCGCTTTGTCCGCCGCTTCTTCTATCAATGGTTCTTCATCGTACAGTGAGTAACCTTCATTTCACTGTCGTCTACGGTGCTGACGACGCTCCATCCAGCGTCCTCGGATATGTCGCATTCTTTGTTACGATCTGTTATCACACGACATACGCTACCCCATGGATCTTCCCGCCCTTGGCGTTCTACGGCCTCGACATGCTCCTCCGCATGTTGCGCTACCGCGTCAAGGACGCGACCATGGTCCCAGTCGACGGCGGCATGACTTTGGTAAGACGTCCCGTCCCTTCGCTCACTTCTGCCATCTGACGACGACCACGCCCAGATCCACGTCCACGACTGCGACAACGGCTGGGTCGCCGGCCAACACGTCCGCCTCCGCGTCTTCTTCTCCGGGCGCGTCTTCGAGTCGCACCCCCTCACCATCCTCAACGCCCCTCCCTCCTCCTCGTGTCTCCCCGGGAACGCGATCACCCTCGGGGTGCGCGCGGCCGGGGACTGGTCCCGCGCGGTTAACGCCTACGCGCGCGCCGAGGCGGAGCGCCTCTGCGCACAGGGTGCGTGCGAGAAGGAGGGCGCGAACGGGGGCGTGCCCGTCCAGGTGATGCTGGACGGCCCGTATGGCGGGTGCAGCGTTGACCTGGGGGAGTACGAGAGCGTGCTTCTTGTCGCGGGCGGGTCGGGCGCGACGTTCACTCTGGGGTTGCTCGACGATATCGTCGCGCGCTGCGTTAAGCTCGGTAGGCCGCACGGCGAGAAGACGCGTCGGATCGAGTTCGCGTGGTGTGTGCGTTCATACGGTAAGCCGCCCGGCTCCTCTTCCCTCTTCCACAGTCGATTCTAACTATACCCTCACACACAGGCGCGATCGCGTGGTTCGCCCCAATGCTGACCGAGATCGCACACACCGTGGCGGGCACCTCGCTCGACCTGCACATCTCCGTCTACGTCACGTGCCTCTGCCAGCCCGAGAACGTGCCCCCGGTCCCGAACATGGACGTCCTCGTCGCGGAGCGCCCCGCCGTCGTCCGTCTCCTCCGCGAGCTCGTCACCCCGCCCCGCTCCCTTTCTCGCTCTTCTGCCGTTGCTCATGGGTCTAAGGGTGCGGACGCGAAGGTGACAAAGGCGGAAGAAGCGGAAGACGTGGAAGTCGCCTCGCTCTCCAGCGAGGAAGGCGGCGCACCATTATGTGCGTCAGATAAGCTGAACTGGGTCGGCTTGGGCGGTGGAGTCGCGGTGTGCGCGGCGGGCCCGGAGACGATGACGCGCGAGGCGCGGAACGCGGTCGCGCGTGTGGGCCTGACGCGCGGTGTTGAGCTTGGGGGCGTTGCGCTTCATACGGAGTTGTTCGCGATGTGAGGTGTGAGGGATGAGGTGTATGGGTTGACGTTGGTGTTGGTGTTATGATTTACGACTCGGACTGGACGGATGGGATTGTATTACTAGTATAGCGTGGTGCTTAGATTGTTGTTATATGTGCTGTAACGAGTTTCATGATGACGAGTACGACTGGTTTGCAGTAGCGTCGGTACCTTGTGTGCGATTAGCGGTCCCTTGCGTGCGTTTATGGCCCCTCAGGTTGTTCAGCCTGAGCCCGGGCCAGTGAAGAGATCGATGGCTCGAGAGTCGAGGATTTATGTATTTACTCAGCGCACGTGGATGATAGCGCAAAGATCATTTCTCACGCCTCCTTTGTCTTGGTCCCTGCGATATCATGTCGGATGTTCACGCCATGTCAGCGCCCTGTCGCTGAATCCACACCCGCTCAAATCGAACTATCCCACTCCTCATTGACAGAATCGGACTAGTCCCGCCACATACTTTTCGCGGGGACGACTACATCGCGTTTGATCTATCCCGCTACGCCAGGCTCTTCAACTGTGTCTTCTGAATGACGTCTTGTAAGCCCCACGCTCAGTTTCGAGGGTACTGCGTGACCGACTGACCGATGCTTGCGTGTCCACCCGTGTATCATGGGGAAACTCAGCAAACTCAAGTCTCGGGAGCTTCGCTCGCATCCCTGGGGAAATCGCGGATAACATTCTCGATCATCTTCACGACGACAAGCCCTCGCTCAAAATCTGCGCTCTCGTTTGCAAAGCCTGGCTTCCAGCAGCCCGCTTCCATCTACTTAGCACGGTCAACGTCATCCTCGGCGCCCGGCTCACGTTTGAAGATTTTGTATCCTGGGTTAACACCGCTTCGGCCGAGGTCCTCCCTTACCTCCAGACGCTTATCATCGATGGATTGCATCTGCGCTGGCGGCCTATCCCCTCATTCAGTGCTCTCGTTTCGGTTGACGACATTAGTACCGTCTTGACCAGACTACCCAAATTGCGACGCATTATGATACTTGACGTCACCATCATCTCTCACGGCACGCCGCTCTATGCTGCGCCCTCTCCCGGAGAGTCACCGCCTAGCCGCAAACGCCTACAACATCTGATGATTTCCTTCCAGTACCTCTCCACCAAAGAAGGAACATTTGCCTCCATATTCCACCTCCTATCCCTCTTCTCCGAGATCGAGACACTGGAAGTTCTGGGCCTGAAGTCTGAGTGGCAATCATCCGAGTCAGAGATACCATCCCCACCGTTCAGGTTCCTTACATCGTCAGGGTTCAGCGTGAAGAACTTACTTGTGGCTAACCATGTTGAAGAAGTCGAATTCAATGGCTACGAGGGGATCATCGCGCTTTTTCGTCATTCCCAACCGCGCTGGAACCTGCGGACGCTCTGCCTTGATCTCGGACCCATGGTGCAGGAGCGCGTGCTAGATACAGTACTCCCTTTGTGCAGCTCAACTCTACGTGAGCTGACTATCGATGCGATCTCACCAGTGGTCAGTGACGTGCTCTCTGGACCTCCTACTAGTAAGTTCCATCTCCTAAATCTTCGGGGGAGCGTACTATCCGAGCTTCGCCTCGCGGTACCATTGATTCCATGCTCATCATAAATGTGCGTCCAGATAACTCGCCACAATGGCGTCAGCCGCAACTAAATTGCTGCACTGGTCTCGAATGTCTGAAGCTTCGCATCCTCACGCTCAGCTCGGGGACCTATAGCCCTTTCCAAGCGCCAACCACTCTGTTCAACCGGAACGTGCCTAGGGAAACAACTCCACCCCTAATCTACGAGATATCATTCTCTGCCAACGCCGAGCTCATCCGCTCCGCGCCCGACTCCGTGCGCATAGTGGCGATGACATTCTTCGACATTCGTCTCGGGGAAGTGGAGTTCAAGGACCCGATTGCCGAACTACTACCATCGTGGTCTGAGCTCGATTCGGCCGCGGCGGGGCTCCCGAGCGGCGCCATCCTTGAATGCGTCGTACACAAGGGCCGCATAGCTGACCTTGCTGCTCGTGTGGCGTATTCGGATCGCATGTTCGGGCAAGTACCTCCCCAATATGTCGTTGGTGGCGATCCAGCGGAGGACGAGGACCAGTATGTGACTCACATCAGGAGGATGCTGCCCCGAACGCGCGAAGCGGGAAAGTTACGGTTTGCGGTCGTAGACTGAAGGGATATCCGAGTAGCCGAAACGGAATGGTCGATGAACTTGAAAATTGGGCAGAGTATTCCCTTCTCTATTGACGGCTTCGATGTCCCATTACTGGACCATTTGGCCAGAGCTATCCCAGTGGTGCTCCTGTCCTTGGGTGAAAGCGCCCCTGTTGAACTAGGCCTGCTTGAATGGCGGTGTCGCGGTGCGGGGCAGGCCCGGACTCGGCGATGCCAACGCGCAGGTCGCGGAACGCGTTCGCGGGTCCGGGCCGTCACCACGTGCTCCACGGCCCGAGACCTTGTCTGCCATGGGCCGAGTCGCGCGTCCCCGTTTCCTGATTCGTTTGCACTCACTGTTGCTTCCGGTCTCGCTCGCACCTCGTCTTATCCCCGCTCGCGCGTCCAAACTCCCTGAACTTGCTTCTGGTCGCCCAGAACCTTCGGCAAACCAACTTGTCACAGTCTCTTTCCTCCTTCCAGATCCTGTCCGTCCGACTCCCCGACTCCAGCCTTAGCTTCTCGCGCGCGCTCTGTCTTCGCATTCTAGTGATCTCAATTTGTGGACTATCACAGGGGGGTGGCGCCTCATACAGAACTGTTTGCGATGCGAGGCTTTAAGGGAGGGGGCGCGTGCGTCGCCGTGCGCTCTCTCTCTGCCCATGATTTACGACTTGGACTAGACAGATGTAACCATACCGCAGCGTGCAGCTTGACTGTATATTTCTGGGATGCGTTGTGGCAAGTTCTGTGGCAGAAGTATGATTGCGCTGCGATTCCCAACTTCTACGAGAAAAATGTTGACTCTGAACGTCAGCCCTTTCAAGCTGTGCCCTCTGAGATTTTTGGGAATCTTCGCTCAAACGAATAAGGATCAGAGTAAGCATGAAAGAGCCAACGAAATTGTTGTATTTGTTCCTTGGCGTTCAATACTTACGTAAGTCTCACGATCAATCTGCACACGCCTTGTAGGCATGTGCACGTATTCCGAACGCGGCGCACTCCCACACGCTCTCTGGACGCCTCCCACAAGCCTACTTGTATGTCTCAAGATCTCACTGTACACTTCCACGTCACTCACCTCTACGTTTCGCTGTTCCTGCAGTACACCACAATCAGCGTAGTCCGATGTCAATCACACCCCGGGTGGGCATGCCCAAGAGCTGCATGAGTCTTTCCCTCGCAGGAGAGCTTATAGACCACATTCTGGACCACCTCCACGACGACATTGTCTCTCTCACAACTTGTTCCTTCGTCTGCAAGGCCTGGCTGTCAACATGCAGATATCACGCCTTCAATACAGTCTTCTGCGGCTTTAAAGCTGGCAGGTTCCTAGAGGACCTCGTTTCCTTAACTGACGCGTCGCCAGACGTCTTGCCCTATATCGCTACGCTCATCGTCCGAGGTCCAGAGAATGGGACATCGCCTATCATCAGCGCCGACGACATTGATATTATCTCGCGCAGACTACCGAATCTACGAAACGTCGTTCTCCGGACCGTGACCATCAGGTCTATCACTCCGCCGTCGTTCCGTGTCCAAAAGGAGCTGCAAAACCGACCACGTTTAGATTATCTCATTGCCACTTCCTGCATGACCTGGCAAACCGTTGCTGGTCGATGCAAGCTTGCACCATTCTACCACCTCCTCTCCCTCTTCTCTGGCATCAAGTACCTTCAGGTCGCTCAGCTCCACAAGTACGGGCCCAGAGGAGGACACCCGGACTCAGGGATATGCGAAGTATTCGACTTTATGACCTCTTCCCTCAAGGTGGAAGAACTGCACCTTAGCACTATTGGCATTTCGGCGCCCGAAACTGCCACCTCTGACCATATTCTCCTCGAGCTCTTCCTTGCCTCGCAGCCTCGTTGGCCGTTGCGCACACTTTGCGTTAGCCTCAGAGACCCCGAGCTAGCTCGCAGGTTGAAGAGAGTGTTGCCCCTGTGCCACAGCACGCTACGCGAGCTCACCATCGATGTCACGCCACCGTCCACTTACGGTTATGCGAGTCGGGGTATTGGTGAGTAGCCAGTTTGAGCCCCCAATTATCCCGGGTGGTTCCAGCACGACTGCGTGATAATCGATAATTGCTTACCATCCCGCTCGCTACCTTAGGCAACCAATGGAGTCACTGCCTTCCACAACTCCGCAGCTGCACTGCACTCGAACGCCTTCATCTCTGTGTTCTCACCCTTGGCACGTTACACCGGCCAGGCTCGGATAGTCGCTATGGCCCGTCGATAGTACGGATCAGTATTCCCCCGCAGGTCAACAGATTATCATTCGTCAACAACGCCCTGCTCGTCCAGGCAGCGCCGCCTTCCGTGCGGGTCGTGAGGATGATGTTTGTACACCTGTATCAGTGGGACACCGAAGTCGCTGACACCATCGCAAAGTCATCGGCGTGGACCGTACGCGATGATGCCGCGGAGGGACTTCCGAGCGGCACGGTGTTGGAATGTGTAGTGTGGAAGGCCGAAGGCAATCATGCGTTAGTAGAACGCTCGATTCGGAACCTCGGAGGCGCACCGACGTACCGCGTGGTTGAAGACGAGGTGGACGACGAGGACGCCTACGTGAATCTGATCAGGAAGAAATTACGCCGTACGCGTGAGGTTGGGAAGCTGAGAGTCGCGGTTGTGGTGTGAAATAGGATATTGCTGTACGTTAGGGTAGTTGTGTCTCTGGATCCTTCGAATCCTGCAGTTGAATTATATATACGGCGGTCAGAGGGTTGGTTCGCGACCAAACGGCGTCGGACGTGGATATCGCCGCGCAGTCGTTCTTGGCACGTGGGCGGCGGGCGCAGATGTTCTCACGCCTGTCGCGAGCGTGTCGATGAACTTCAACTTGACCTCAGCCTGCACTGGTTCCAGCCGACTTCGTCCTAGCATTCCTTGAAGCCCAGACTCCTAATTCCGGGTTTTGCACATAGCTCGGAAGGACGATTGCATTGGATTTGTTCTATCTCACCACACTTTCCTCCCGGTTCGTCTTCTCCAAATGTCCCCCTCAGGTAAGACCCACTACGGTCGCTTTATGCAGTGTTACTGATCACCGGACGATTGCTTGCTTCCTCGTATATTATGGTTAACATCAGTGAGTCTCCTCGATCGTCTGCCTGGAGAAGTCATGGACAAGGTTCTCGACCAACTTCATTGCGATATTCCCTCGCTCAAAGCTTGCTCTCTCGTCTGTAAGGCCTGGCTGCCAGCATCCCGCTTCCACCTGTTCAGCACGATCGTCTGCGGCAGCACCAGGCCCGACAGCATGACATTCGGAGACTTTGTCATTTGGGTCAACTCCGCTTCGGCCGAGGTCCTTCCTTACATTCGGACGCTTATCATCGAAGGAATGCGGATGCAGCGGCCGGTTGTATACAGCGCCACCGTTTCGGTTGATGATATCGGCGCCGTCTTGCCCAATCTACCTAATCTGCGAAGCCTGGTGCTACGAAACGTCACCATCATGTCTAACACCACACCGCTCCATACTGCGCCCCATTCTGGGCAGTTACCCAGTTGCAAGCACCTACAACAGTTGATGATTTCCTCCTCTCTTTCTGCGGATGGCACGGCGTTTGCCCCATTCTATCACCTCCTCTCCTTGTTCTCTACCATCAGGACATTGGAAGTTATGAACCTGATGTCCAAGTGGGATTCGTCGGAGGTCTCGTCCGCGCCGTTTAGATTCCTGGCATTATCGGGGCTCAACGTTGAAGAATTACGTATTACGAGCCACGATCAAACAATTGCCTCGACTGCCGTCGAGGGACTCCTCGCACTTTACCGCCATTCCCAACCACGCTGGAACCTACGGACGCTCAGCCTGGACCTCGAAGCTATTCTGCAAGATCGCGTGCTGGAGATGGTGCTTCCTTCGTGCAGCTCAACCCTGCGAGAGCTTGCTGTCGATGTCATGCCAACGGTGGCCGATAATGTGCTCAGGCCCGCCACCAGTAAGTTTCTTACCCCCAGTCTTAGCGAAATTTACCCGAGCTTCACGCGACAACGTTGATTCCATGCTCATCATACACGTATGTCCAGACAACTCGTTGCGATGGCGTCAGCCGCTGCTCCGCCGCTGCACCGCACTCGAATATCTCAAACTTCGCATCGTCACGATCGGCATCCCACAGATGCCAGACATCGAATTGCTACAGTTCGCCGGGAGGCACCCCCCGAGATTCCCGCCGCTGATCTACGACGCGTCGTTCTCCGCCAATGCCGAGCTTATCCGTTCCGCGCCCTCATCCGTGCGCACCGTGGCGATCACATTCTTCCACTTCGGCCCCTGGGACGCTGAGGTCGTGAACGCCATTACTGCGCTACCATCGTGGTCTGCGCTCGACTCCGCTGCGGCGAACCACCCCAGTGGCGCCGTGCTCGAGTGCATCGTGAACAGGGCGGGCACGCCTGACCTCCCTGCGCATGTAGCGCGCTCGAACCGCATGTTTGGGCAGACACCTCCGCATCGCGTCACGGGTAATGATCCGGCGGAGGACGCTGAGGACGAGTATGTAACTTTGATTAGGAGGATGTTGCCCCGAACGCGCGAGGCGGGAAAGTTGAGGTTCGTGGCCGTTGACTGAAAGTCTCGACACCTCATATAGTACGAATGGAAAGGTTGATGAGACTGAACGAATGCTTGTAGGATAGGATATTGGTGGAATATGTACTACGGCGATCCCCGATGCGTCGACCAGTGTACTTTAGACTGCTCAGTTTTGCCGCAATGAAACGCATGTCCGTTCTTCCCGTCAGTAGTGCACGGAATTGGTTTGCCCATTGAGACTAGTCTTGCTGTTGTCTCGTTGTCATCCTGCTCGACCATTCACACAATGCCGGGAATGATACTAATGAAACGCACAGCACGCCGCGACGGGCATGCACGGTGCAGTACTAGAATAGTGAGCTACTACGTACGGTACATCCCGATGTCAGAGCAGGAGATGGGGAGCTAAACAAACACGACGTGACGAGGGTACAATCGGCGCGGACAGCAATGCATCATGGGGAAGGTTGGGTAGGGTGCGTTGTGCGGCTATTATACGTGGGGTTGTGGTGCGGAATATGAACGAGAATGACGATGATGGTAGGTAGGGCGAGGGTGAGATGATGCAGGTGGCGCGAAAGAAGCGGACGAGGTGGAGCACGCGAAGGAGAACGAGAACGAGAGCAGGGTGCAAGGAGCGAAGGCATGAAGCGAGCGGGGACATGGAACGAGCGTGGGGCAAACATGGGACGTACGCGAAGACGAAGAGATATCCTAAAACCTATGTATATCCAAGACGAAAGCGGTCCACTACGCATGACGGAACACCCACGGGAAAGCCAAAAAGGAGGGGATAGCCAAGTAGACCAGGCCGAGACATGACGCGCATATCGACGCATGTTACATGTGTGCATAAGCGTCGGACGGTCGCAAGAGCGCTACCGCAGCACCCCGCCCTCGAAATCGAAGTCATCCGCGTCGAGGTCCAAGGGCGGCATATCTCCAAGGTGGCGCTCATGCTCCGGGCGTAGGTTAAGACTCACAGGCGAACCCGTCGTGACCGAGAAGCTCGCCGTCGTCGGCGAGATGTTCCCCCCAGACGAGACGGATCGGTTCGCGACGTGGCTGTAGCCGCTGCGCGGGCTCGGCTTCGGGATCCCGCTGGGCCCGTTCAGCCGCGCGAAGACCATCGTGGGGGAGCCCGCGGGGGAGGAGCCGGAGTGCGTCGAGCTGGCGAAGGAGCCGGGGACGTCGTCGTCGTGCATGAGCATTGACATGTTCGAGGGGAGGGAGGCGAAGAGGGAGGAAGAGTTGCTCGTGCGTCGTCGGCTCGTTCCTGGGGGCGGCATGGAGCTGTCGTATGGGACGTCGGTAGCTTGAGAGCGGGTCGAGTCCAGGGAAGAGCGTCCCTCGGCGTATGGGGCCTGCTCGCCACGCGGGCGAAGTGAGTTCGTGCGCGAGTGAGATAAGCTGCGGTGCTCCGATGCGGGGCTTGCGTAGCGGGACGAATAGACAGAACGTGAGGGAGGGATGGCGGGCTGCGCGACCTGGAGGATGTTCTGTATGCGCTGCTGCGTATCCGCGAGCTTATCCTCAAGCTCCTGGATCCGCTCCCTCAACGCACCATTCTCCTCCCGAAGCATCTTCGTCGTCCGCTGCGAGTCCGCAAGCGCGCTCAACAGCGCGCTCGTCTCGAGCGCATGCTTCTCCTGCAGATGCTGGATATCCGGATGCACGACCGAAGACGCCGACACGGACGTCGGCGCCGTCGACGCGGCCGAAAAGACCGTTCTTGGCGTCGACACCGCTTCGCCTGCCATAGACATCCCCTCTGCGTAGCCCGTCGCGCGGGAGACGCTCCCGCTCCGCGCGCCCCAAGACGAGCTCGAGCCGCCCTCGGAGAAGGCTGCGCGGGAGGGCGTGTAGCGCGAGCGCGAGTCCCGGTCTATGCTGCTCCGCGTCGTCCCGAAGCGCGACGACGGGCGGCTCGCGCTCGCGCTCGCTGACGGGGACTCTTTCTCGAAGTCGAGCAGCCCCGCGGCTGCGAACGCCTTCGCGGTCCTGGGTCCGAGCCAGTCCGCCATGGAACGCGGCGCTGGGAGTTGGGTGGATGGGGTGGGCGACGACATCGTCACGCGGTTCTCGATGACGCTCGTGCTCCGTTTGCGTGTGCGCACGCCCGCGCCAGCGAGGCGCGGCCGCTCCATGTCGAGGCTCGGCCGGTGGTCCTGCAGGCGACTTGGCGCTGTGCCGATCGACGAGGGGGCACGTGAAGAGGGCGAGGCGGACTCGGTGTCCCAAGGTGCCGAGTTCAAGCGCGACAGTGGCGGTCGGGGACTGTTCACCGACGTCGAGGCGCGGGCAGGCGTCATTAGCCGCGATGCGGCGGATATGCGAGGTTCGCCGCTGCTTCCAGGGCGCCGGAGCGACGTGTTCGAGGACATGTCCGCAGAGGGACCACGCGCGAGGCGGGCCCTTGCACTCGTGGCGGCAACGACGCGATCGGGGCTGGAGGACATCGCGCGTCCAGAGGTCGTATGAGAGACAGGAGAGGGTGGACCTGGGAGGACGCCCGTGCCGAAAGCGGGTCGATCAGACACTGATCGAGTGATTCGGGGAAGGGAGGAATTGGTAGGGAGGCGGGGAGCGACGCATAGGGAGGTGGGTCTTGTGCGACGCATAGACGTGCTTTCCTGCATGTCTGGAGAGGGGGCTGGTGGTGTCGCGGAAGAAGATGGCGTTTTCGGGGGAGGAGTGGGCGGTCGGCTGTCGGAAGGCGGAGGTATGGCGTCCAGAGCGGCCAGAAGCGCGGGGTCAGTGCTGCTGCCTGGTATTCGGTTCGGACTTAGAAGGGCGGCAAGGTCGGGGTCGAGCGAGCCGAGGTTGAAGCTGGTATCCGGGCTTTCAGGCGTCCGCTCGCGACTAATGCTGAAGTCGGAGGGCGCGTCGTCTACCACGACGCTCGCACTGAGCCAGTCTTGCTTTCCGGGACTTTGCGAGAGTGCTTCAAGCACTTCGTTCTTCAGTTGCGATGCGGAGATGTCTAGTACTGAGGTATCATTCGCAGGCGAGGTGCTACCACGCCGGGTATCGCGGGGTGGGGGATGGAGAGCCTGGGGCTGGAACGAGTTCGGACTGAGATGGAACGAGCTCTCTGCGTTGCTTGTCTGAGAAGTGTCCAAACTAGGAAGATGTTTCGAGATGCCCGACGTGTCGGACTCGAGGATAGTCGAGAGTTCGGTCGCAGCAAGTGCGGGGGTAGGGTGTGGTGAGACTACTACTGCAATGAGCACGGGAGCTTGCTTGCAGAAGATGCAAACGTACCTGGACTTTCTGATGTTGGACTATGCGCAGGCGACGATTGGGTCGTCTGAGACAAGGGAGTTCTGGGAGCGGAAGAGGAGGTAGTGTTCTTGGTGAGGCGGGACGTAGATGATGACCTGTTGTCGCCAGGACGAGGCAGGTCGATAGCGAGAACATAGTCGTCCTCAGAACGCCTCAAATTGAGCTGTGGCGACGACGCTCGACGCTCGACCTGGACGGAGCGGCGGATGGAGCCGAGGGTGCTGAAGTGACTCTTCGGTATCGCCGAGGGCCCTGGGCTCTGGTTCGCCTGCTTGCTGCTGCCGCCGCCGATGCCGAGGGAGAGGAAGTTGCGGAAGGTGCGGAAGGGGGTGCTCCCGGCGCTGCTCGGCGACGATGGGCTCGCGCCGGGGCTGGGGATGGTTGGGCTGCCACTCACGGACGGGTACCGCCCCGCGGGCGGAACGAGACCCAAGTTCGAAGACGGCAGCGCGCTGGGAAACTGGGTCGACGCCGAGCGCGGGCTCATCACCGGGATCTGGGAGACTCTCTGCGTATCCGCCATGGCCGTCGCTGGAGTGTTGTGGAAGGTTTCAGCTCCCAATCGTCATGCTAGGCGAGGGGAAGAGCTGGACCAGCGCGCGAGAAGTATGTCGAGCGAGAATGGGGTCGACGACGGGCAGAAGAGAGTGCGGAGGCCGTCGGCGAGGGCGTGCTCGACGTGCGCGACGATGAGGTCGGAGTCGAAGTTCAGGGACGTTCCGCATCAGCGCGAGGGACGGTTCAGCTGTCGGCTTCGGCTTCTGCCCCTTTGGCTCCGCCATCGGCTAATCAGTAAACACTTGCATATCCAATTGAACCGCCATCAACGGTCTTAAGCTCCGGTATAAGAAGTAGATTGACCCGATAGACGCTTCATTAGAAATGGTGTTATCAGGGCATTCGGGATCTATAAGCGGCTTTACCTCCGCCCACCAACCTCGAATCCAGTGCTACTCGCGGTGGTGACCATTCACCGCGGTTGAGTGCTACCCGTATCTATCATCTTCCTCACATACAGTTTGAAGCATGCCGAAAAGGCTGCGGCTCGAGTCCATAGACCCGAGCGTGTCCGCGCAGGAATTTTTCACCAACTACGTCTCAAAACGGAAGCCCGTCATTCTGAAGGGTCTTCTCGATGACCCAGCATTCAAGGGCACAAAATGGGTACGTTCTCGGCTACCCGTGCTTATTGTACGCTAATACTTGCTCATTATTAGACAGACATGTCCCACCTCACCAAAAAGGCTGGCGACGTCGAGGTCATGGTCGAGCCGATTCATCCCACCGCGAACCAGTACGGGACCGACGTCGAGCGAGTGCCAATGCCGTTCGGCAACTTTCTCAAGTCTTTGAAAAACGAGGTAGGGCCCCATCCGTACCTCACAACGCAGTATTCCGAGGAAGACCCAGACTCTGAGACGGTCTTCCCACCACCGACCAATGCTCTGAGAGACGAGTTTCCCACCGTCCCGCGTATCATGGGCAACCTCTTCCTCCAACAAGTCAACATCTGGCTGGGCAAGTCCAAGGACGGCTCCTCCTCTGGCCTCGTAGGTCATCTTTCTCTCCTCGACGCGTTTATGTCAGCGCTGATTCACCGTCATACAGCACCACGACTTCCACGACAATCTCTACCTCCTCCTCCAGGGCCGTAAACGCTTCGTCCTCTTCCCTCCCGCAGAGGTGGACAACCTGTACCCCCACGGCACACTCGACACGCGCCACCCAAACGGCCTCATCGCGTACGAAGACATCCCCGTTCGCGCAGACGGACTCTCGCGCCGCGCGGCATGCAGGGCGCGCGTGGGCGCGCTCGAGCGCAAAATCGACGCGCTCAAGGGCAGAGGGAAGGGCAACTTGAAGGGTAAAGACAAAGCGGTCTCGAAGGAGCTCAAGGCTCTGATGGACGCGCACGACGCGGCGCTCGACGAGCTTGCGGAGCTCGCGCTGGAAGAGGAGGACGAGGCGGATATGGTCGACGATTTTGACGCGCTCATGGCCGACATGGAGGACGAGGACGCCATGAATGTGGGCGCTGGATCGTCACGGGCCGCTAAGGGTCACAGTTCTGCGGACGACTCGGGCGAGGAAGAAGAGGAGGAATGGAAGGGGATCGGCCACTCGGACGACGAAGAAGACGACGAAGATGGGCCGACACTAGACGGCGACAATGACGACGACGAAGACGACAGCGAAGACGAACTCGACCTCGGCGGCGGCGCACAGAACGACACCTCCTCCGAGCCGTCCTCCTTCTCGCGCATCCCCACCGCACACCTCCACCACTTCCTCGACCTCCCCACTACCGCCATCATGCCCCCCGACTTCTCCCCGTCCGACTTCCCTTATCTCGAAAAAGCCACGGCCCCATACGTCGTGGAGCTCTCCGCGGGCGAGATGCTCTACCTCCCCGCGTCGTGGTGGCACGAAGTCACCTCGACGTCGCCTGCGGGTGGGGAGGACGTCCACATGGCGTTCAATTACTGGTTCTACCCGCCCGACGCGCTCGATCGCTTTGACGCACCGTACAAGGACGAGCTCGTATGGGACTACCTACGTGCGAAACTCGCAGAGGGCGCAGAGGAGGACGCGATGGGTGGAGAGGCGGAGGAGAGGGTGAAGAGTGGCAAGCGGCCGAGAGCGGCAGAGGCCACTCTGACTCTTTCAAAGAAAGAGACGCAGGAAACTCGTGCAAATGGGGCACCTGCTAAAAAGGCTAAGCATCAACGGGGTCTGTCCGGAGGGGTGGCATTGGGAGTATCGCGAAAGCGCAAGTAGTGTCACTCGTATGTGAGATGGGCCGTCTGAGCAGCAGTACTTGTCACGACGATCTCGACAGTTCATTTTCCTGTTCCGTGGCTAGCACCGTCACAGTAGTTCGCGCCACCTTCAACCGTTGAGTCGCCACGCGCACAAACTAGTAGACCATGCTCGTATGTAACCAACTGCTGCCAGAGAATTTGGACTGCTGCTAACGCCGGAAGATGAACATTCAATGGAGAGGGCGCCACTCCGCGTACGCCACTCCAATGAACGGAAGACTGTGTCAAAAGACGATATGTGAAGACAAAGTCAGAATGGTGGCGCAATTCTCGTCCGAGAGGCGTCTACTACACACCTGCAAGGGCGTAAACATTCACGAGAACCGATACCACTTAATCGGCTGCTCCTCAATCCCGAAGAGCCTCTCAAACGCTGCGAGTTGTTCCACATCGGCACGCTCCACCATATTGAACATATTCGTCCGCCCACGCCCCGGGTTGTGCGAGTATTCAGCATATATGACGTACCGCGGAGCCATCTTGCGCTCGGCCGGGGACAATTCTCGTGTGGGGGGGACGCGCAGGTGCCCGGGGCGTCGACCTACTCCCCTTCCCCGGAAAAAGAGGGTGATCATGTCCCTCAGCTCTGTCTCTCTGGCGGTGGGGAACGCTGCCTTATAGGCGGGCACGCAACTGTCGTCCACGATGCGAGCGTACACGAAGGTACGGCCTGTGGCGAGGAGCTCCGGATCAGGAGGAGGGGGTGTAGCCAGGCTGTGAGATCAGCTGTAAATGCGGATCACCAATGGTGAGTAAACAAGCGTAGCGTACTGTGCTCTGGGATTATCTGGAACAGACATGCCTCGGAGAAAGGACTAGGACGACGGTACTGAACGACGTCACGGTTGAAGTTGAGAAGCGCCTGACCGTAGCCCGAGCGCCCAGTGAACGAGTCGTACATATGTAAGTACGTGGCCCACTTTCTGCGTCGGCGATATACACGACTCGGATGACATTCCGAAGGTACTGGCAGCCCGCCAGCTCAACTGTCGTCGCCGATATTCACGCCACACACGTCACACCAGCCCCGTTTTCCACAACCACCGCAATTCATTAAACAGTGCGTAAGTCGTACATCATCATGAACAATCATCAAAGTCATCAAGCGCATGCTCCTCAGATCAGCTCCCAGCTGATCCCGTGAAGACGGCCAACGTCCAGCGACGCAAGCTGCTGGAACGCCGTGGGCGTCAGGTCCACGCTGCCCGGGGCACACCCAGGGCACGTGTCCGCGACGGTGACGGTGACCGTCTTGCCGTCGGGGCCAGTGACCTTCATCTGGCGACCGCACATCGGATTACTGCAGAGTTCGCGTCAGAGACATGTACAGGTGCGTGCCGTCAAAGGAGAACTCACGCGTTGGGGTTGGCACCAGCACCGGGGAAGGAGGTGATGGTGGCAACATCAACGGCGACAATGAAGTCGGCGTCGGTGTTCTGGAAACCACAGGAGCCGAGACCAGCCGTGTAGAAGGTGGCTATTCACAGCGTCGTCAGCACCGAATCCGGGGGGACGAGGAAGCGCGAAGTACGCACCATCACCGCCAGACTTGCTGAGCTGCTGGGCAGCACCAAGGGTAACGGCAGAAGCGACGGCGAGGAGGACGGTGGAGAAACGCATGTTGAGATTGATAATAAGAGAGTACGTTGAAGGGGGAGGCACCGGGCCGAAAGAAGAATTACGATGGAAGTGGAGGTGAGTTACAAACTGAAGAAACCTCCCTGCTGGCGGGGCCACTTATATATCCTTGAACCTACATGCGCCCGCGCCCCGAAAGTCGCGCAGGCGGTGCGCCGAGCGGCGGTCGTCGCTGAATATGATGCGGCCGCGACTGATGTCGATGCTCGTTCGCTGGCCGGTGATGCACCGCTTTCGGACATAGGTTGCGCGCCTCCGACATTTGGTTTGGTGCTTCCGTGCGATACATGTCTTACCGCCTGTCAAAGTATGCTGTTATTGTGGGGTTCAGATAATACGTATCACAGAGCTTACCTCCAAGAGCATTTGAGAGAAGAGCGTTCAGTCCGTCGACAATGCGAGATGCACGCAGTGTCGGCGGGCAGTGCACGAGGCGCCTCCACAGGATGTCTGGAACACCTACGCGAGCTCGAGACTTGATGCCGCCCCCTGACTTGTTGTGTTCGTCCTCAAAGTCGCTGTAACGCAACAGTCGGGATCCAATATCCCATTGTTACAGGCTATACATCCATCACGAGCGGCGACGTGGAATCGTCTCAACGTGTCAGTCAGACGTCATTTGAAGCGCACAAACCTCCGAATCACGTTCATCGAATATGGAGGATGAGAGGCTAATCATGTATAGGAGAATGGCCCGGTATAGAGGTACGTTTAAACTTGTAGAAGGTTGATATGAAGTAATGCTCACGAAGACAGGATCTTTCAGGTGATCAATTTGACTATGATGATCCCGATGCGCAAACCGTCGCGTGACAAAACTCTACAAAGTACAGATGATAAGTCCAATAGGAGCGAGATGAAGGTATTATGAGTTCGACTCACCACCGCCATGAAGAAGCCGCGTCGTCTCTCATACACCCTGCGGCCAATTGCGTGGGCACACAGTTACGTTCTACGGTGTGATAGACGCAGGAGATGACCTCTTGCGTCGACGCAGTGTCAGTCACGGTCATCGCAGATGGATGTGGGAGGCGGGAGTGATACGCGGGTGCGATGTTCTGGACTCATTGGACGCCAGAACCTTCGAGTCCGCAGAACACAGAGGAACTTATGCTGACGTGGGTTGAATACTTTGCCTTCCAGTAGAACTACAGACCCACTACCAGAATCTTCAAGGGACATGCAGGTTCTGTATATGCGAGGTAACAGGATAAAATTCACAGAATGGCGAAGCGTCGCAGGCAAATGCTGGCAGTGGGCTCGTATCCGATCATCGGTTGTCAAGTCAAAGATGGGCGTGATTGCTGATGGTAAGGCGTGGCAGTCGCAAACGATTGCTACGCTGAGTGAGCGCAAAGAGATGTAAAGGTCAAGGAATCAGCGTACTGATAGTATCCGATTGTGTGTGCATAGTGCACTCAGCGTGGCGAATAAAATGAGACGTTCAACTTGCGGGGGATCGGACGGAATCCGGATAACGAGATGAGCACGTGTTGGCTTGCCTCGCGTGGCAATCGCGTGGTCCATTTGGCGTCTATTTGGAAGAAGCCTGGACCTGCGATTTGAACGATCGGCGCTACTCACCGGGACACTCGCGCTCTAAACGTCAACGTTCAGACTGAAGTACCTCCATCCAACGTCCATCTTGCCTATCATGACTACGGAGAACTTATTGGATCTTTCTACTTCTCATCCTCTTGAGCGCGGCGGGCTGAAGCCATCACATGTCTATCGTCTTCAAGTTGTGTTTACCGCATTGTCCACCGCCACCCCCTGGGCCACATTTGGGCCACAATCGTGTGGTAGCCTGCTAGTCATTTAATGCCCACGACCATTTGTCATGTCCCACTCTCCTCTGACCTCTTGCCAAACACCCATCTAGTGTAGCGTAAACATTGCGCTCGTACGCAAATCCTTCGAACTTGTTTTAACTTCGCCAACCAGAATCCTACTCACCGCGTTCTTTCCACCGTCCTCAGAAGGCCCGACAATGAAGCCACAGGAGAATAGTATTTCAAGTATGCAGCCACATGTGAGTGTCCCTCTTCTTAATGAACGGCTTCAGCAGAGAAAAAGGCGGACACCACTCGGCAGCTTGCGGGTGGTCAAGCCCAATGTCGTGCTTTCCCTACACTTAGCCCTTTCGTCCCTAACTGTCACGAGGCAAATTGACTTATTTTCGGCACTCCAGAATTACAATAGGCTTGCGGACACACACACAGACTGTGATTGTTTTGTGGACACGCGATGCCAACTCGCGTTTGCGTTCCAGAAGGCACGCGACTTCTGGCTCGCCAATCCCCACGACACAGTACGTTCATGCTCTCTGGACAGCTTTTGGAAGCGTGTTGACGAGTGAAGCAACGCAGAAGAACGCGCCAAACGAGATACACCAGGTGAGATTGACCAGGATGCCATCAATGCTTTAACTTGTGGATGCTGATCGCGACGGTGGTCAGGCTATCGAGCAGTGGCTCATCGAAAAGAATATCGTCTCAGGGCCTGCTGTGACCACGCCACGAGTGAGTGAACGTCAATAACAATAGCAGGCGATCAATTGTGTTGACCCACTGTAGCCCACACAACCCATTCAGCATCTCCAGCCAACACTTCCTCCCGCGCAGACTGAGAGGCGACGTGCCAAGCGACTACCTAGTCTGCGTGCGCTGAGCATGCCTCAAATTCACCAAATCAGCTTCTACAAGCGCTCCAGTCTCCCCTCGAACCTTATGGTGTCACCTCACTCTCATTTGCGGATCAGGTTGCGTAAGGGAGTTTCGCATTCTCTTCCACCTGAGTCTACCACAACGCCAGACTCAATCTCTCGATCTCAGAGTTCAACGAGTGGCGGGTGGCGGAGCTTTACGAATCCCTTCAAGCCGATGAAGGTGAGCCTCCCGCATGATCAGGAAGTACTAGCTCTGGTTAATGGGTCCCACAGAGACGAACTGTTGATACGCCCGAGAATGTTGTCGAGTGTATTCTTGAAGAGAGCATTCCGGAGCTAGACCTCCATGGAGATCCGTCGTGTCGCGCCACAGGGATTGATGGAGATGAGGTTCGTTTAGCATGCCGCACATCCGTCATTGAGGTATACCTGACCACAACATACCAGTCTGCAAACTCAGTGAGCGATCTCGGCAACGAGGAGGCGACGCCCACCCGGCTTCAGATGTTGGCTCCCCCTCCCCTCAACCTCGACCTCAATTCCATCCCGTCTATCCTCGATGCACCACTCTGCGACAGCCCCGAACCACTAATAGCTTCCACCTCCACGCTCGAGGATCAGGTTGCCCTTGGCGACCCAACGGCGGCTCATCATGCCACCTCGCGTCCAGCCTCGTCCCGCGCCACCAAGGTTGACCCGGCTCATCGGGCGCTAGCGCCGTTGCTGGCGTCGCTCGAAGCCTACACCGAGAACCCCCGGCGGACGACCATATCCGAAGAGTTCAACGACGAGGGATACGTCCAGTTCTGGGAGACATTCGCGCAGCTATCGCCAAAGGAAGTGCTTTATGCCGTCTACGCGCTACACGACGGACCACATGCGGTGCATTTCGACCCCGAACCCATGGGCGGAGCCTCCGTCGCGACACTTCTCTTCGCGTTGTGGGCAGTCGCGAGCACCATTTTGTGTGCGTGGTTCTATGCGAAGTTGCCGTAACCACGGCATCTTTACCTCCAACCTATGTGATGTTCAGCTTATGACTCTATGACCCTACATATGTACCAATATCCAGCTGTATCCCAAGCTACCGTTCACCCGAGCTCTTCATGCAATGACGTCGAGCTCTCTGATGACGCTCAGTGAAGTACTTGCACAATGGATAATGGCATTTAAAGCGTTACAAACAAGCAATGATCTGTCCGTCCGTCCGTCCGTTCCTCCGTCCATGTATTCGTACAACTGCGAACTATCTTACACTCAAACGGCCAAGAAATATTGCGTCGCGATCAGTAGGCTGGCTTCTCAATGGTCACCCAGCTCTCCCGTTTCGGGACGGCGCTGCGAAGAAAAGCAATACTTTGTCAGCAACTGCATGGGGGTCGAATTGTGTACGTATAAACATACCTCTTCTTGCCCAAGACGAGCTTGATCGTCTTGACCTCGAAGCCATGGAAGTTAAGCTTCACAGCCGCAGTGTCGTCCTCGGCTTGATACACGCTGAGCTCCTTTAGCTCATCCTCGAGCAAGTTCGTCTCGAGCACTTTCACAACAGAGAGGTGCTCGGCGAGCTTGAGCTTAACCGTGCCGTGCCCACCGAACGCCTCGTAGAGACGGAGCACAATGGTCGGCGCCTCGTTCGTCTTGAAGTTGTCGTCCAGGCCGCGCTTGACGGTTTCCAGGAAGACGTTCGGAGCGCCCTCGACAATAAACGCCGGCTTCGTCTTGAGCAACGGCGCATCGGCCGTATCTTCCACGAGACGCACTGCATGGTTCCGCGTTGTCAACCAACGTACGACGGGCGCGACGCAAGGAATGGGACCCACCGTGGAGCGGAGAGTTAAAAAGGATAGCGGCGATCGGAACATCGGACTCCAAGAACGAACCCTGGTGCGGCATGACCGCCCACGAGAACTCGTGCTTGCCTGGAAGTCGCGTTTAGCACAGCACTTCGGATTCCCGTCGTCATGTCCTACCTTGGTCCTGCTCTGCATCAGGAGCCGTGGCGGCACGAAGCAGGGAAATGCGAAGCACGTTGCCGCGGCAGGAGAAACCATATTTGGACTCTGAGAGGATAGCGACGCCGTAACCGTACTCGCTGAGGTCTGCGTACTACGGTTTTCCCACAAGTCAGCTGTCCGCTCCGTCGATGACAGGAAGAATGCTCACGGACCTTGTGCCCACACACTTCGAACTTGGCCATGTCCCAGGTCGTGTTTTTGTGCGTTGGGCGCTGAACGTGACCGAACTGGGTCTCGTACGTTGCGAAATCGTTCTTGATGTTGAGCGGCAACTCAAACTTGAGGAACTCGTGACGCTGGTGCCAGTCGACTTCGGCATCGAAGCGGAAGAAGGAACGAGAGTTCTTCTTCAAAGACGCTGCATCGGGATTAGTCCATTACAACGTCAAACCGGCCGTTTCGCTCACCCCCGATAGCGTCCAGCGAAATCTAAAGAGAAAGACGTCAACTCAAAACGTCCCGTGACGCTCCATAGTGTGCGTACCATGACGTGAATGGTGCTCTGGCCGTACTTAACCTCGGCCTTGAGCGAAGCCCGGAGGGGACCCTCAGCCGCAATGGAGAGGTTCTCAAAGCGGAGCTTCTTGAACTTCTCCAAATGATGAATTTCGACATCTGAAACAAGGTCATGATATGTTCTAGAATGTTAGACTTGAGAACTCACCCCAGGCGTCCCAGTAGTTCGGCCTGTCGTCGAAAATAACTAAACCACCAGTTTCGCCGGTCGGGATGAGTTCGCGACTAACGCAATCCTCGTCAGCATGAAATAATACTGATGACTATCAGCACCTACTCGAGCACAACGTCGTAAAGGCTGGTGATGCGGCCGTCTTGAATGGTGAGCTGCACGCTCGCGTTCTTGAGCACAAAGTGATCAAAGGCAACTCGAGTAACTGTAGTTACGGTTCAGGAAATGACCTTATCACGATTCCCAAGCCATCGGACGCACCAGAGACAGGTTTGCAGTCGGCATACATTCCGGTCCCGTACGAGACGCCGCCACCGTTTTGGCAATCCATGAGGGCATACCCAACAGAGCCGTCCTTTGACGCCTGGACAACTTGGGAACGCAGGCGGGACGCAGCGCCGACGAGGGGAATCTCGACGATGTCGCGGCGCGGGAAGAAAGTGGTGTTGTACCCAATGACAGTGCCCGTCTTCTTCGTCTTGAACGCCGGGTCGGCGAGGGACACGGATGGCGGGAAGATCGCCTTGAAGGCTTCTTCCAGGAGGGCCTTTCCTTCCTTGGCAACTTCTGCGTAAAGCTTCTCCGCGTCCTCGTACACCATACCGCTGGAAAGTATCGTGAGCCGTTTGGATGTCAGAAAGGGCAACACAACAACATACATTGCAGAACCAGGCAGAACTGAGTTCGAAGCTATCAGTTGAAGGGCTACTAGAGGATACGCGTGGCTTACCATCGTGGACTTCAAACGCAGCTCGTTAGCTAACGGTTCGCTCGGAGAGTTCAGATTTGACCACTTACACTGGTTCAAAAGGACCTTCTCCCAGCAGTCATTAATCCTCTCGTTCGGGTACGCGTAGTCCTTCTTGTGGAACTTGAACAAACTGGCAAACGTCGAGATAACCTAAAGCACCGCGTAGCCTAGAATCAGCCGCGCGGTTCCGCAGAGCGCGGAGCTCGGGTCACATACTTCGATGTCCCGAAGGAGGATCTCGGACTTCCTATTGCCCTTCTTGATTGAGCCTGTAGGCGTCATATTAGCTAACGAGGCGTCGGCGTCGGAGGTACCACACACCGTGCGAAGTGTACGTTCCGCGGTGGAACTAGACGGGATTACGTTAACCCTGAAGCTTTCACGGACGTTTTAGTACACTCACTTCGAGGTAGAGCTCGCCACTCCTATTGTGCAAAAATGAGAAGAGAAGTCGTGATCGTGCGAGACGACGCACCAGTTAGGCAGGGCAGAGCCCGCACCCGAGTCCTTCGCGAGAACGTCGAAGAACTCGTCGACTGAATGGCCCATATTAACCGGAGGCACGTCGCGCGAGTGGTTGGACGTTGCGCGGATACGACGGAGCTGATTCGCGGACAATGCCGTGAGCATCGATCGAGCGTCGGCGCAGCCAGAAACTTACGTTCTCGAGCATCTTGGCCAAGGGACCGCCTCCGCCATCGCCGTTCCCAAAGACAAGCAGGGAGATGTTTGAAGATTCCAAATTCTGGATCTCATGAGCTAATTTGCTTGATTGCGGTGTTGCATGCTCACCTTATGGTTGGTGATCCCCTTGTTTACATCTCCGACGGTCGCTTGAGCAGTGTAGGTGTCTTCGATGGTTTCGTCAGGGCGGCCCTCGAACCCTAAATCGCCAAGCGCACTCACCGACGGGCGTCATGTGGCACAGAACCTGCGTGCCGTCGATCCCAACCCAATTGAACGTGGAGTGGGGGAAGTTGTTACTGCAGATCGATCTCAGATACACACATGCGCGGTACGAGAACCGCGGGTGTCACGTACATGTTGTTCCTGTTTCCCGCACTCGTTAGCATCTGCGCTTCTCCCGGGACCCACAAACCCTTGATCGGGATCGACTCACCAGGAGAGCTTCTGGGTGAAGAAGTAGTCCATGTCGCTGAGCCTGATTAGCTGCGGGAGCGCGCCAGTAAGCCCGAATGAATCGGGAAGCCACGCGGTCTTGCAGCGCACGCCGAAGCGGGACTCGAAGTAGCGCTGGCCGAAGATGAACTGGCGAGCGAGAGCCTCGCCCGATGGCATGTTCGAGTCGTTCTCGACCCATGATCCGCCGACGGGGTGGAATTTGCCCTCCTTGATCTTCTCCTTGACGCGGTCGAAGAGCGGCGGGTAGAGCTGCAGGAGATGGTTTAGCTCAGGGTTACGGGCTTCTGAAACGCGGCCATCGCACCTGCTCCAGCCACTTGTATTGCTGCGCCTGACTGCATGTGAAGCGATGCTCAGGGTAGCGTTCCATGAGGTCGACCTGGGTGGACCACGATCGCGCAACCTTCTGCTGCGTGACACGGTACGGCCAGAGCCTAAGGGTGCCGTGTGAGAAGGTGGCATGGAGGTCAAACAGTCAAACACTAACCAAGCCGTGTCGATGTGGCAGTGTCCGATACCCCATATCTGCGCCTTCTCCGCGCCCTCGTGGTAGATCTTCGCGCCCTTTTCCTGCCAGCCCTCACCAAACACCTCCTCAGCAAGCTTACGCGCACGGCCCAAGCTCTGGATATCGCCCTTCTCGAACACGTTCATGATCGCATTTCCAGTAACCAGAGCCTTGTTCTGGATCGCCGTGTTTCCGGGCAGTGAGTCCGTGAGCTCGCGGAGTGTTTGGAAGTCCCAAAGGAGGTGCCAAGCCTCCATGTTGGGCACAACAAGGTCTGCAGACGCGAGTCCGAAGAAGCGGTTCATCTGTAGCATTGCCGCTCAGAGCACTGCGGTTGAAACGAAAGTTAACTATAAGACTCACGTCGGGAGGCGCAATGGTGTCGCCGTTCCAGGGGACACCGAACATGCCGTTGCAGCTGGACTCGATCACGAATTCATGCTTTCCCGCCTTGACGATGTCTCGCGGAATGATATATTCGACGCGACGGTCACCACCGTAGCCCCCGGTAATGCCCTGGAGCGGGGTGCCGTCGGTCGTGTAGATCATGGCTTCGCAGCCAGGATCAAATTCGACTATATGCACGGAATTATGCTTCTGCAGGAAAAAAAGGAGATGCAAATGATAATACGCACATTGCACGCGGTCGTACTGTTCCCAGTAGCTGGGAATCTTGAGGGACACCTTCCACCAATGGTTCGTCTACCGTCACTCATTAGTCTTACCGCATATATCAACCTCTCAGCAGCCCACATACCCCTTCATCCGTTATCAGCACTCGAAAGACCTGAAAACACGACGCACGACTCACATGAAGGCCCAAACGACTCGCCCTTGTGTGCCTTCCTGAACTTCTGCTGCATGGCCTCCTCGAAGGTCGGCTTCGACAGCCCAGGGGCGCTCCATACTTCGAGCTTGACATGCTCCTCGTTGTCGATGCGGTGCGTAAATAACACAGAAGAGAGGTTCACGTCCGAGAAGTGCCCGCCCTCGAACGTCCCGAGGCGGTTCTGCGTGAGGTGTTTAATCCACTTCGCCCCTGGTCCATGATTTTCTTTCGGGTACGACGCCGAGGCTCCAGCCTGCGACGGCGCGGGGGAGTGCGAGTGTCCGTGGTGGCAGGCCATCGTCGAGAGGGTGAGAGACAGCGATGATGGCGGTGGACGACGACGGCGACGCGTCGGGCGCTCCCGTGTGGAGAGCGGCGGGCGCGCTCTGATCGCAACGCGCGTTGTGGGGAACCCGGCCCGACCTCTCCGCTTCCCCGATGACAGTTCGCAGCCAAGGTCCGGCCGTTAAACGCGAAGAGCAGCCCTGAAGTTGTCAGAGTCTTTATAGCATATGAAAAGTTTACAAGCACAGCGTGTATGTGAATAGTGTACAAAGCAAGAACAACGTTAGCTATTAGTATCTAACATCTACGCGAGCAGTCGTTCTATCGGTCGTGAATATGTAGGGTCATCGTCAGCTATTGGCACAGTCAGAGTAGAGCACAGGCGGGTATATCGGCACAAAAGGGGATAATCCTTCGTGAGTACGACAAGACCGCGCGTCCGGAAATCAGTGCAGCTCAAGCAGGTAGGTAGGCTGCGGGATAGCATGTTTTACAACCGCGAGGTGCGGTCGAGTGCCTCCATCGCCGCATTCGCGAGCATGTGGAGCCGGTTCTGCCGATATGAGCGTAAATGAAATCGCATTCATTCAAAACGCACAAAATTGGGACTCACCTCCATGCTGTACTTTCCCTGTTGGCAAGTGGTCAACATACCGGAAAGGCTCTCCGACGGTCATCTACGCACCTTCCGAGACGCCGCGTTCACCTCTACCGGCCGACCTGTATCCGCTGACGTCAACGATAGCTCTAGCTCCACCACCACAACCGCAAACCACTCACCAGATAACAAGAGGTCCAGGTGCGCCCGCGCACCCTCCTTGTCGCCCTTGGACGCCAGCAGCCGCGCGTACTCATAATCTACCAGACACCCGCGCGTCAGCCGAACCTTATCCACAAACACCAAGGCCGCAAACCACTCACGCGCGTTATAGACCAGATAGTGGTCATACACGACCTTCGGGCCCACCTCAAACACGCCCTCGAACGCCTCCTTAGCGCCCTTCTCCGCCTCCTCCCGCCCCTCCTTCACCCGCGCCTCGTCCGCCGGGTCGATCACCGCGTCCGAATCCGGGTACGCGACGTACCGCAAACACACGCCCTTGAGGAACAGCGCGAGCGCGCGGTCGTCCCAGTACTCGTCCTCGGCCCTGCCCTCGCCCGCGCTCCCGTACCCAGCGGGGTTCGCGGCGTGCGCGTCGAGCTCCGCGAGCTGCGCCTCGACGAGCGGGAGCATCCGCTCGGTGATCGCCGCGCGCGGCGCGTGCGTGATCCCGAGGAAGAAATACCCAAACTCGAGCGCGGGGAGCGCGAGCCGCCCGCCCTGGAGGGCAAATTTGCGTGCCTTGCGCGCGACGAATTTCTGTTATTATGTGCGCGCACGTGATATCGCCCAGATGGGAACGAAGCGGCAGCAAAAGTGCCGGAGAAGCAAGCCAGTCAGCAGACGGGCGAGATAGCAGAAAACGAAAAACCCGAAGAGGCAAGGCGTGGGTGGCACAGGGAGGTGGCCGGGCGCAAGACGCAGCGCGCTCCGGGTGGGCAACTCGGAGCACGACGGACTTGGGGAGGACGCACACACGCACCTCGAGCGGGATGGACTTGCCGGCGATGCGCTGGCGCAGCGCGGGCACCTTCTCCATGAGGTCCGTAACCTCCTTCGCGTGCTTCTCGTCGCCGAGCTGCAGCAGGCACGCCGCAACGCCGTACGTGTACGTTGCCTTCGACCACTGTTCGGGCCGGGTAGCGGCACGGACATTATCGTCAGCGCCACATCGCAAACCTCCACCTCCCGATCCCCAACCATCACAGACACCAACGTGCCGGACGGCCGAGGGTACGAGGGGGCCGTGACAGAAGAAATAACGCACCGATGCTTCCGCAGCCAGCGTTCGCCAGCGCTCAAGGGACGCGGGAACATCCCACAACGCCAGATTCGCGATCGCCATCTCCCAAAATGAGATATGATGCAAGTTACGGTACTGATTCTGGCTCTCCAAAGCCTTCTGGTAGAACACGAGCGCCGCAGCCGGTTGACTCCGGCACAGATGCAGTCGGCCTTGGCCGAAGAGAAAGAACACGCCTGCGCCGCAAGAGGGTTCGTACATCAGCTCAGCGATCGTAGCATAACGAGATGAAATATCCCATGAAAAAAGGAAGTTTCAGAACTGATAAAATGACAGATGGTGTGAACGCCACTGGGGGTTGGAGAAAGGTATACGCGCGAACCAGCGCCCGCGCAAAGAAGTACAAGGGAGGGCCTAGACGGAACGCGGCGTACCGTTGGGATAGCGTTGGATGTGGTAATCCAAGATCTTCTGCGCCATGCGGATGTCTACCCCCTCAAACGTGAAGCTGGACAGAACTAGATGGAAGATAAGCAGCGCCATGTCGCAGATGCTCCGGCGCACACCCTCCTGCTCTGTTCGCACGAACGTTGTCCGTTCCGTGCATCGTCCATCATCAACAACAACAATCTTTGGCGAAGAATGAACGCGACGCACCGAGACCCACAGCGGGCTCGTCCGAGCCCTTCGTCCACCCGCCCGCGCGCTGGAGGTACGCGAGGCCAGCCTGTCGGTCGCCCTTGTAGCCGAACAGCTCGACGATGGTGAGCAGGCGCGAGGGCATCAGCGAGAGGATCAAGTTCGACATGCCCATGCCGAGGTAGACGCCAGAACGGAAGTCGGCATCGATCGAGGGGTCCTCGGGGCCCACCCCTCTCGCCTGGGCCTCGGCATCCGCCGCCTCGACGAACTTGCCCAGCTGGCGGTAGATGTTGATCGTGGTCCGCATGTTCAACCTGAAACACCTCTAAAGTCAGGACAAAGGGAATATGCGAGTCAAGAAGGGCACGCACGCCTCTTTGATGAATGCAAGCCAATCGCCCGAGTAGACAATTCCAAGGAGCGCCTGTGTGAAGACATCACATAGTCAGCATTGCTCGATTCACAGAAGGGCAGAAGGTGATAATGAACACAGATTGCGGTAGGCCTTGTTCGAACTGCCAATAGAGGAGCATCCCCGCAAGGGCCCCCTCGGATCTGCACTGATTGCGAGCAAATCCGTAGGCTGTGAGACAGTACGTCATTCTCAACTGCTGCCGGGCACGCGGGGAGCCGCCGGCACCCAGATTTGGCAAGGCAGAGCGACAGGAGGCTACTCTCCTCCACGCGGGGGTAAGATGGAGTAGCGCGAAACTAGAACTTTACGCCGCCGCCGCTCCCACACGTGAAGACATTCGTCCCCCAACAGGACGAATTTCAACGGATTTAAGCGACAATATTAACTTCTCTTCCCCGCATCCGTCTCTCGCCACCGAGAATGCAAGCACCGCCGTGGGTCCGTCGGGGGGCGGTGCGCCCCACTAACACGCCGGCATTGAACCCAAAATGTCGAAGGCAGAACTAGCAAAGAAGATGGTACACAGGAGGTGGAAGTCGTGATTTATCAGGTCCACGATATTCAATCGCGACGACGAAGGCCCTACACCAATAGGACCCGGAATTTAAAACCGCATTAAAGACACGCGGCTAGTGGGCCCGGCCGTGATCAAACCTTCGCTTATGAAGGATGGGCCACCTGCTATACACCTCCATGTGGCTAAATCCGAGCTACGCTCACGGGCTGCACGCAAAGCGATGCGGTCAGAGCGGCGGGTGAGCTCAGCCGCGCAAAACCTGCAGCCCGTAAGCACGGCCGCACGCGGAGCACTTTCAGAGACGTCGGGGCGATCAGAAGACCCGCCGGTACCTTTTCGACTTCCCAAGTTCTGTTCTGTCCGCAGCCGAACATACGAGGACTTCTGCGGGCCTCTGCACCTCGCAAATTTGATGTCTCCGGCTCACGCCGCACAGCGTGAGTACTGGACATGGATTGTTTCGGACCCTCGTAAACGATTGCGCGGAAGATCGAGCAGAAGTAACTCTCGTATTTCCGGCGCACGGATCAGAATCAAAGTTATTGCGAAGTCAAGGGCGAGAAGTGGGAGCGGCGGTCGGTGAGAATCGCAGTCCAGGTCCAAACTGCTATTGCCACGACCACCCGAGACGGGGCAGGGAAAGAACCAGAACTCGTTCCGAAGTATGGCAAGTTCACATAGAACACGGTCCGCGAAAGGCATGTTACGCACCTTCTCGAACAGAGTCTCGGCGTACACGAGCTCGGCGTGTCGCTCCACGGCCGTCATGCTCTTGATGAAGCCGATGCCAGACGTGTTCAACGAACCCATGACGAGTCCGGCAAGACGGGTTGGGAGCGAAGCCACGCGCTTCCTATGCTGGCTTGCGACCGCATTCCCGTGCCTAACGTGGGAGATGGCATCGACCAGGTCCTGCGCATGGAACATGAATACATGGGTGCTAATAGGGGGTCGACGGCGGAACACAAAAGCCGGCAACATGGGAAGGGACTTGCCTCGTCCTCGAAAGACATGAAGCCCTTGACGCATTGGATGAGGCCGAAGCCAGTGGCGACGTAAAGACGCTCCCTAGACGTCGTCGAGCGATAGGAAGGGAGCACAGCAGAGACACTCACATCTTGGGATCATACTTTCGACAGTAGTCCTCCGACTCGTGCATGTGGGAGGCGATGAACAAATGCAAAGCGTAAGTGACGCACGCAACGTCTGGTCGAAGGGCCTTCTCCGGCGAATATGGACCCTTTGGGAAGGGCGGCTGAGGGGTGAGCCAGAGCTGGACGGGGGGCTTGGGCTCCTCCTGGCGTTCGCTAGCCATCTTGGAGGCCGGGGACGTTGGCGGTGAGGGATGGCGTGGGCGGTGTGGCGAGCGCTCGGGGGTCGGGGGATACGGCGGGGCTCGCGGCCGAGAATAGACGGATGCAGTCCTGGACCCTAGCGAGCGGCGGGCATAGACAGAATGCAATCAGCGAGGCCGCAACGCTGGACGTCGGCGGAGAGGTGATGGAGGACGTGGGGGCCGACGGTGAGGGACGCTCGCTCGGGGGCGACGGCGAGGGCGGTGACGAGGACGGCCGAGGTGAGGGACACTGGCAAGGAAGCTCGGGCCCGAGACGCTCGCTGGGGCCTGGAGAAGACGCGCGCGAATGGCCCGAAATCATCGCGCGAGTCCTTCGCGGTCATGTGAGCCAACGCGTCTCCATGGTCCCGTGCCCGTCTCCGGCCCCGCATCGGCATTGTTTCGGCGGCATCGGCCCGTCCGACCCACCACTGTCATCGATGGGCCTCGCGATCACCTCTACGCTAGTTCTCTCCGTGCTCATATAGTCATTATCGATGTTGCGGCCTCCTGCCAGCATTCTGTCTCTTCCTAATTCCGCCGTAAATCGCAGATACGATCTCGCCGGCCATCATACGTGTGGTAGTGCAAGACAGCAGGTGTTTCAACGCCAACAAAGGACGTTCCCCGAAGAAAGCCGGGATGGGCGTGCCTGCTTTCAGCTGCTTTCTCACAGAGGGAATTGTCACTTTGGCAACTGCGCAGGTGAGTAAAGTAGTCTCCGACACCACTCGGACCTAACCACATCTACACGATACCGTACACTCCAAGTGTGTTCCTAGCAGCGGCCCAACGCTCCGAGCGGCCTTGGCATCTTCAACGGTCTCTAAGTAAGCTGCAAGCCCTCCGACATCGCCCGGATCCCTCGTGCGATTCATACACGATGCAGCACTCGCCCAGAAGAGACGCCAGGTTGGTGAGACAGCGCGAATGGAAGCTCGGTCGGCCTCGGGCACCCAACGTCCACCGGCAGAACTCATCTCTCGCGGGAGAAGGCCGAGATCAACGTAATCGACGCGGCTGGCCCATCTCGCACCTCCGTCTCGACCCTCCACCTTGTACACTCTCATCGGCTTGCCACGAGGATGCAGCAGCTGAGGCGAACAGAACACAGCGGCGACCCCGGCCAACGCGTGCCTTCCCATTCGCGGTGCGAGTCCGATACGAGCACGGACCGCCGACACGTCGTATGCCCGCATTCTCCCTCCGCATCTCGTGTAAGGCAGGTGGGGGTAGGACGACTCGCAGCACCACGACGTTGAGCGAGGCGACGAAGCTGCTCCCTAGACTCTTCCTAGATTTCGCGAAGCTCCGGTGAATTCAAGCCATCACGACCGCATACTGAACGCCTGCGCGTCTCCTACGTCATTCCCGCGCGCCAGCGCGCAGCTAGTACCTGCCTAAACGAGAGCCCCTCTTGCCGAGAGGTCAATTTGCCACAGAACGGGTATCATGCAGACACGAACCACATCGACGCACGCGCGAACAAAGCCAAACGAATGTATACACTAGGACTGCGCTCTCCCCCGCTGGCCCCCGATCGGAGGAAGCCGCGCTCCAGGACACCCGTCCAGCACGTGAACGACCCTACACTTCTCGCCTTCGAATCTTCAAGCTGGCAGATCGGCTATGCGAGGATACGTCTCGTCAGTCACACTCCGTGAGCACGTTTCCCCCAATGCAACCACTGTACCCTCACCTCCGGACCCGCAGCGGTCGACGCCGCCACGTCCGCGCAGACGACGTGATCCGCGCGTACCCCGGAGTCCGGTGCCCCCGCGGCGGCGCACTAGGAAATCAAGATCCCCTCTCCACCCCTGGGCCACAGGCCCACGCGGGAGCAAATCCACCTGTGGTTCCCATCCCCGGCGCTTGCGAATAAGAACCTGCCCCTTGGGCCGCTCTCCCCTCCCTCGTGCTGAACTTGCCTCAGTTTCGTTTGTCTGAGGCGGCGCGCTCGGCGGCGGATGGCACGGGGGCAGAGGACAGTTCGGACGCCGCCACCGCCGCGGCGCGGCAGTCCCCGTGTCTGGGTGTGACGTCCCCATGCTGCCGTGGAGCGAACGTGAGCTAGGCGCACGTCAGACTAGCTACGTAGTAGCAGCAAGCAGCTAGCTAGTAGCTCGTGGCCGGGACCGCGATTGGTCTTGCCGCACAAACCTTGTATCAGGGCGCCTTGTGCACGAGTAGTTGACGAAGGCTACGCCCGTCCACCTTCTCCTACGCGTGGTCCCCCACTAGTGCGAACTCGTGGACTCGTAGAACAACGTCGTCCTGCGATGGCCACCACGCAGACCTCGCGCCCATGTTTCGTGATGATGCAACGAGGTTTTTCTCTCCGCTCTCGTTATGCGGTCCTTAATCTCGTACGTACACATCCCGTCTCCGCTCTCCGCGCGAGAGCGCAACCAATCCTCGGGCGGAGACCCTCCTTCTCGTGGCCGAAATAGCGTCGCCCCCACTCGCGCATGTATCACCCCCAACCACACATAATTCACAACACGCGCACGACCTCTTGCGCGCGCGCGTGCGCGTGCGCGCCCGTCGACCGCGGGGTCGGCATCCGGTCGATCCCGCCGGCGCCCTTAGACAGCTGATCACAGCACAGGGCCACAGGCCCCTCGCGAGGCCAATTGCAAGGAGGTACAACGTACATGTGGCGGTGGCCATCCCCAGCCACGGGCCGCATCCCCGCCCGCCCGCGCACGTGCACCCCACCCACCCCGCCCGCCCCAACGCGAAGTGCGCGCGCCCTCAATCTATCTCGCGAAGCGTGCTCCCGTGTGTGCGCAAGCTTGCACTTACGACGATAGCGGAGGGTGAGGCGGATCCCCGCGCGCAGCACGGGGGCTCCAGAGACTGAGTGCACGCGTCGGCCTTAGAAGCGTTGGGCGCCTGCGTGCGGTTGTGCCCGAGCGGGCGCCACGGGCGCCATTGAATTCAAGTTGCGATATCGGAGAGCGAAGTTGGAGGGAGAAGCCTCGCGGTCGGCTCGGTGTGTTCCATACCGGGAAGAGAGCGTGCGTCGGGCGGGGGAAGCGAAAGATGTCACCGATTGACGAATTCGCAGGCCCGGGTGGCGCAGAGAGCGGTGTCTGCGTGCAGCCACGGCGCCATCAGTCAAAGGCTTGTCACTCGACTCGGAACGCTTACGGTCACGGTACGGTACCAGCCGTCGTGCGCGCCCCGCCGCCTCCACGTCGGGGAGGACAGGCGGTGCCGCTGTGCCTTGTGCGCGCCGCGTTCTTGCGTTTGGACCCGGCGGCTCGTGCCACTGTCGGGCTGGGCAGGACTCGGTGGGAAGCATCGGGTATATTGGAGTCCCGGACGAGACAGTGCGCGATACAGGTACTAGTACAATTGCAAGAGAGCACAAGACACAACAGGGAGCAGATGACGGGAAGCGGGGGCATCGTCCGAGAACCAAGGGGGGGACGGCTATGTCTGCGATCGATGGTATGTAGAGCTATGTGAGTGACTAACGGCGGTGGTGTGAATAAATACCGAAACAGTGCAAAGGAGACAGCAAATTAGATAGATGGCGGCCACATTGAACGAAAATGATGATGGAATAACGAAACAATGCAACTTGTCCAAGGCACGGTCCACGTCCTACCAAGCGGGCCCCGGCCCCAGTCAGAATCCCGACGGTGGTGCCATGAACCGCGCGCCGCTCGAGCCGTGCTGCAGGGATGCGTAGTAGGCAGCATTCGAGGCGCCGTACGAGGTGCTTTGCGCTGACGGCGCGTACGACGACGAAGCCTGAGGCGCGAATGCCCACCCAGTACCATCCTGCGCGGGTTGTTGAGGATGAACCCAATCTACGGGGCTGAGCGGCGCGCTCGCGAAGCCCTGGACGCTGTATGGAGAGTTACTGCGATCGCTCCGGTACGGCGGGCTCGCGGAGCAGGTGCTCATCGCGGGCGGCGTCGAGCCGAGGATGTCCTCGTCGGTGCAGTCGTACTGGAGAATCGCAGTCAGCACCGGAGATGAAGCAAAGTGGAATAACAAAGACTCACGTCGAGCTCCTCGTCTGCAAACGCGAAAGGAGAGAACGGCGGTGCGGGCCCGGTCGTGAAGTGCCACACAATGGTCATTGCGGAGATGGGCTGCTGGCTCAAGTCGTCCTGCTTCGTGATCTCCTGGACGATCTTGTATCCATGGAGGTCTGCAGCGGTATATCTCAGTACTGATATCCCTAACGAGGATGGTGCGTGTAGGACGTACCAGAGCAGGCACACAGACTATCCCAGTACCCAGGCACGAGTCTGGTGTAGTGCAGGCTCCCTCCATCCTGAGTCGGGAGCTCCTGGAGGTTCATGACCACAGGGGGCTCTTCGTGCACCAAGTGACCCTCGTAGAGGACGCGAAATGTGGCAAAGAGCGGGAGCGGGGACGGGCTCTTGATGGTTACCGTGGGGTCGATGCGGCGGAGCGCGCGCGGCTCCATCCACTGGTATCCTAAGCCCCCGTGGAGGACTTGCACGCTCGGATCCGCCGCGAGACGTGAGCTTGACGCTTGGGAGGAGGACTGGAAGGCGGGCACGGGGGAGGACGTAGCGGACGCGGGCGGGACGCTGATGTACGCGTGCACGACCTGGGCCTGGGGCGAGAACGTGTCGAACATGGGGTCCACCATGCCAGGCATGCCCATACCCAGCCCGAGCGCGTCGTGCATCGGGGGAGAGGGTCGTGGCGTGGGATGCATCATCTCGTAGTGCCGATCCGAGATGGTCTTCATGACTGCCGTGCGACCCAAGTCAGAAGGGGGACAGGGGGAAAGAATAACGAGATGAGCTTACTCGTCTTGCCAGCCGTTGTGTCGCGCAACTGCTGGATACGACTCCCGACCTGTTTCGCGGTGCGGATCTCGCCAGTCTTCTTGTAGATGTACTCCGAGATGAACTTGTTGCGATTCGGGAAGCGGGTGAGCCCACGGGGCGATTTGGACTCGGCCGGCTTGTACTCGTCGAGCCCTAGAATGCGCACGTCTCGTTAGTTTCGGATGTAAGGGTAGCCAGAGGGGTAGTTGTCGCACCTTCCATGAGCGCGGCCTCGAGGTGTGGGGGCCAAACAACTTCATTCTTGTCCTTGGACATGCGATAGCATTTGCGCCCCGCAAGGATCGTCTTGAATGCTTGCTGGGGGCTGGGGTGCGGCGAAGACGAAGCAGAAGAGGCAGACATGGTTGGATCGACTGGAATCGGGGAGAGGGATTGGAGGGGTGGGTGCGGATGAAGGTTTGGAAGTCGACGGGGAGGAACGAGGACGCGTCGCGGGGCGAGTGCGAATGTCGAGAGGGAATGCGGCGCGGAAGAGTGCGGGAGCGAGAGTGTGCTCGAGCGTGGTGGAACTGGAGGGGCTGGAGGGCAGGTCCTTTATGGCTAGCGTAGAAGCGCATCCGGGTCGCTGCATCATTTCCGAATATACCTCATATGGCACGCCAGTAGGGTGAGAAGGGCAGGAAGTCTCCTCGAGAGTGCACCCACACCCTCTCGATGACGAAGGCCGAAGGTCCCGGTCTACTGGAACAGGCGTGACAGCCCGTCGCACCGACGGAGGGGCTCAACCACTGGGTACGCACCGCCTGCCAATCAACTCAAGGTGGGGAAGGGACTGCCGAGATCCACACGCGGCCCATAGTCGGACACGAGCGAGAGTCCGCCGAACGGCGAGCAGCAAGGTTGACGGGCCACGCAGGGAACCCTAAAGGGACCCTGCCACGCGTGAACTGACGCGGGGACCGAGATGCATGAGAAGATCAAGATGACTCTGGGCCCGGCAAGCGGGCGAAGGTGGACTATGCGCAGCCTCAGACAAGGCCAAAAATTCGAGACGCGACACTAGCGCTGCGGGTCACGCCGCCGATATTTCCCTGCGTACGGCTTCCTTTTGGCAGGCCGACAGGCCCGATGGGGTCGTCGTGGAGCAACAGATAGTGTCCGATCCACCTCAGGGTGGTTTCCGACGCCCAGCGCCGTGCGCCAGCGGATCGCGGGAAAGCACGATTCGCTTCACGACGGCGGGAAACGGCGAGGAGCCATCTGCTAGCCTCTCTCCGCTGCACGCCGCCGCGCAGATGTACGCTGTGCGACGAGAGAGAGAGAAGGGTGCAATCTTGACAGCCACATTCTCCATCGGAGTTCTCGCGAGTTCACGGTCGCCACCACGCTGGCGGTGCTGACTATACACCTCGCGGCGGTCGGGTGTGGTGCGTGAGGCGCAGCATGCGAGAGCCTTCAATTATCTGGAGAGGCTGTATGAGATAGATGAGTGTCGGGCGAGGTCATAGAGTGCAATGAAGAGACGTACCGTACGCGCGCGGAAGCGCAAAGCCTCGCCTCCGGCGATTTCTTTCGGCGGGGAGCAATTTTCCCGTGCCTCATTTGGCAGTCGAATCCGGCGCTTTTCCATTTTGAAGATCGGTCGCGGGCACGGTCCGACAGGCGCCCGTCAACGTGGGTCAGAAAAGGTCAGAAAGCTGTGCGCCTCAGCCTCCGACCGTCGACGCTGAGCGAACCTCCTTGCTTCGCGGACTACCTGCGAGCTACGCTACGCAGTTCGCCTTGCCCTGATAGTCTTTATGAACGGCCTTAGAAGCTAAGCCCCAGCATGGCGCCCGATGACCGACGGCGATGCGCGAGGTGCGGATATTCCTCAACGTCCACCCATCACGGAATCGGATACCCATCTGGGCACCGCGATGACGAAAGAATTAAACGAATGATAGTGTGCGCGACAGATTCAGTCGAAGATGCGGCAGCAGCAATAAGTAATCACTGCTCTCTATAGAGGGGTAGAGTGTGCGGGGTTATCTACAGGGGAAGGCGGTGTCTCATCATGATGTAACGAACCGTAAAGTGTGAAAGGCGTAAGTAAAGCGTCCTGGCTAGCGTCCAATCTATCTAATGTGTGTCGCGCGAGCAGCCACCATCTACATTGAATCGGAACAGTAAAGTAGTAAAGTAGTCTGCGTGTCCGAAAGTCAACGACGTAACATAACCGGCGTCCGTCCGCGTCTACGTCTGCTGCGTCCGTCGCCATCAACCGATCCGGGGAAAGTCAAAATACGCGGCCCGCGTCCGTATAAACACCGCCGCCGACGATCAAGGCACCGGGCACCGACACGACGACGCAGCAGCGCGGCGGGACAGCGCACGTCACCCCGCACGCTACGCTGCGCCATCGATCGGGCGAGGGCGGGTGCCGCGGCGCACGCCAGGCCCGCACACAGGACGCGGCGGGCCGCGACGTCGCACGCGCGCGCTGCGACGCGTGCTTGTCCGACATCCAGCGCGCGCAGGCCCGCCTCACGGAGGCGCAAAGCACCGACGGCGACGTGCGGGACGGTTGCGCCCCTTCCTCAGACGTGGTTGTGCGCCTCCTTGTTGTACTCGGTGACGCTCGAGCGGTTCGAGTGCGCCTCCTCGGGCTCCTTCGCGCCGACGGTGTCCTGGATGACCTCCTCGGGCTTGGCGAGGAAGATCTTGCCCTTGATGAAGGCCCAGACGGTGAGCACGAAGAGGATGAGCCAGACGCAGACCATGAGGATGGTCATGACGAGGTGCCAGGTGAAGAAGCCCTTGAGGTTGAACACGTCGCCCAGCGCGCGGATGGTGGAGATCCAGCCGACTGAGACGAGAAGGGAGGGTCAGGATCGAGGAACGTGCGAGGGGTGGTAAGGTAGGAATCAAGGCACATACCGTTGGGGAAGGTCAGGGCCCAGCCTGGACATCACAGAGAAACCGTCAGTAAGCAGCCGATACGATGGCAAGCGGAGTCCGGAAATCGCGGAGCAAGCGGGTACGCACATCCCAGGATCTCCTTGAGGTGCTTGTGGAGCTTGAACCAGTAGGGAAAGAGACCGAAGAAGAACAGGAACACAGCGAGCCCGAAGAGCATGAGTGCTGACATCACCGACGCTGCATACCAGACCTGGCCCGCCTGCTCCGAGACGAGCCCGTGGTGCGGCAATCTGGAGCGGGCGTCAACGCGACGCGCAAATGCCGATGCCGGGAATCATCAGCAGCCGCGTCCTGTGCGGTCGAAGAGAGCACGTACATCTCCGCCGCGGCTTCGCCAAGCTTGATGAGGGCGAGCGCGGTGAAGCCAGGAGGACCGCAGGCAACGAACGCGCCATTAGCCTGGTGGCCGTCGAGGAAACCGGTCTGCGTCGCACAGAATGAGTAGGGAGCTCGCGCGTACCAGCGCTAAAAGGCGACTCACAGTCATGATGCTAAATTGAGAGAGAAGACGTCACTGGATGTGGTCCATTGAGTCCGGGGAAGTCACGCACCGGATGATGTAGATGCAGATGTAGAAGAACGTCATAAAGAACCCGAGACCTGAATGAAAGCAGCCCAGCTTAGCGGTGCGCCCTAGGGACCCCGAGCAATGCTCGTGTACGGCCGCAGTACGAACCTTGGAACACATAGCCCACGAGGAGGACGCCAAGGGCGCGGTCGTCGTCCAATGGGATTACGTCCAGCACATTGATTGCCACAATACCGACGAGCATCTGAACGAGACGCAGGTCAGCAGAGCTCCGAGGGCCATCGGAGAGGCACGCACCATCGGGAAGATCTAAATCCGCAAGGCGCACAAAAGTCTATCAGGAACTTTGCAATAAAGCGGAGCCCGATCCGGCTTACGAGGAACGCCCAGGCGGGTGTGAACGTGCTGAGGTCATGGGGGTTGTTATACCACACCATGAGCATCGGGAAACAGACGAGGAGCGCGAAGACGATGTATACCCTGTATAGCGAAATTACCGGCGGTGAGATCGTAGCGTCCGAGCTTCAGCGCAGTTCCGATGAGCACGACATACCAGAACAGGTCATACACGAAGAACGGATGGACGTGACCAGAGGGCACGGCATACTTTACAGTACCAATGATAATGGTCGCGAAAGAAAGGACGATGAGGGGGACGAAGATGCCTTTCACGGGATCCTTGATGAGACGGAGCGCCTGCCTCGGGTACACTGCCCCAGTCGACGGTTAGCGGCGGCAAGAACGAAGCGAAATTACGTGCGGCTTACGGATAACCTGAAGCAGGAGGGTGGTGGTGTTGAGGAGGAATAGGGCGATGTTGAGGAAGAAAAAGAAGGTCTCGACGTTGGTGAGCGTCGCCGAGTGCTCTTTCAGTCCAGAGAGCGTCACGAAGACGGCCCCCGTGCCCATTCCAATGGGGAACTAATGGCGGAAAACGTCAATGCGTGTTGACGTACAGAATAAAGAACTGGTCACGTACGGCCTGCCAGGACCACCCATGGATGCGACGAGCGAGCGAGCTGACCTGGGGAGCCTGCTCAGCAGGCTCCTCCGGCTTGTAGCCCGGCAGGTTGACGTTGTACGCCGGCTGCTGCGTCTGGTAGTAGCTGGTGTTGTTCTGGTAGTAATCCATGTCGCCAACCGTGTTCGACTTTGACTTCAAAAAGAGTGAATGGGTGGCGTGCAGCTAGATACGGAATGTGAGAGAAGGAGAGTCTATGGGGAGAAGAAGAGCGCGGTGAGCCAGACGTCGACTGAAAGATAACGGTCGGGACGACACGGGGCCAAGACGCACCTTGCGGGAGCGGGATAAAGGGTGATGGGAGCAGACCGTGCCGCGACCGAGCCCAGAAGTCAAAAGAAGAAGCGAAAGTGGGACAAGAAACAGCACCAGGCAGGCGAAGAGCGGGGACGCACAGCGCTCCACGGGCAAAGGCGCATTGCCGACACTACGAGGGGATATATATGTTAACGATCGCGCGGGGACGGAGATGGCACGCACAGGCGACCGGCTAAGGGCTGCTATCCGCTCGCGGGGTCAGAACGCGAGCAGCGATGAACGGCGGGCACCCGCCAAGAGCGTGCGGGGGCCAATGGACGGTGAGGCCAAGCTTGGACCTGGCCCTCCCGGCGACGACGCGTACGGAGGGCGCGGTGGAGCGAAATCCGCCATCTGCCTTGCATGGCGGATCTTGCCCCGAAAATGACGAGCAAACGCGTTTCATACTAGCTGAGATGGGTGTTGTAGAGATCGCACAGGCTGCGCGAGACTTAGCGTGTGATGCGTGCGGGAAGCAAGGCAGCGCGAGCGGCGACGTGGACGGTGGAGGACGATAAGCCGCCAGCACCGCTTCTGGGCGTCTGCACGCCCTTTTCCGGACAACGCCTCCTCGATCAACGCGTTTTCGTGCTCGACCCGCTCCGCCACGCCGTTGCCCGTCCCAAGCCTCGCGAAGCTACGGCCAAGCGTCTGCCCCTTATACCTCACACAATACCTTTCTCTGATTGAACGGACCGCTCCACGGCGAAGTCCATCGTCGCCATAGGACGCCCCGTCCCCGCGGGCCACCCCCGGAGAGCACCCGACAGACAAAACAGCCTCCCCCGCCGCCAATCATAGCCGATTTGCACAATCCGCCTGCGCTTTTGTGACGAATGCGACACTGCGCAGCGGTTCGATGGTTGCTCCCATATGCGCACAGCTGCTCACAGACTCAACGCCCCACAATGGGCGCCTATGAGCCCTTGGCATCGTCTCGTCATGATCTTGGCTCGTTCGCGGGGTGTGAGTGGTCCTTGCTGCCCTTCTCTTTTCAAACGCTTGTTCTTCAGTCATGCTTCTGGTGTGCGCTGCTTTTCCAGCACGCGGAATATATGTCCAATCAAGATTGGACGCACGCATCCTCGAATCGCAAGCCGGGCTGCGCCTGCGATCAATCTTCCCATAACCTCGGCTCTACCGACCATAAGGATACCGGCGGCATCCTGGGAGTCGAATATTAAACAACGTAAACCGCGTCATCTGGTCCGCAGTTGCACCAATCAGGATAGACACACGTTACTTCGGCAATCCATAGTCAGCGTAGCACACGATTGCTTTTCAATGCTCGCAACGGTCCAAACGTTCTGCTACGGAGATGACTGTGTACCATCGTTCCGGTCAACAACGCGATGAATTTGCGATGGATGCGACCTCAGACAGAACTAGCCGTTACGACGAAGGTCCTCGGCATTTTCCGACTCACGCGGATCTGAATCCCGCTTTAGTCGGGAACCGTGCTGCTGCTTAGGGCTGAGATGCGTGCACCGGCGGGCATCGGCGACAGTGAACACCCTCGTCCGTGACATCCTCCCCGAGCGAGTCTCCCGGGTCTTAGAAGTTGGTGTGTTGGAGAGTCGGCCTTAGCCGCGTCTGTCGCGGTCAATTGATCAATGCTTGCAACGCTTCGATCCGTCAGTCTGCCATACGCCGGTAGGCGAGCCCAGACATACCGCATTCGGAGGGTGTGTGTGGACGTGTAGCAGCCACGATGACATCCCTTACCAAGCATGTGTCTCTGTGGTCACTCCAAGCCACGGTATTTCCAGTAGTGAAACATTTCCGCTCCGTGTGGGAGCGGGTGTCCGGGACGAGAATATTAAACTTGGAGTTGTTGGTCGTCAAACGGGCGGAGTTGAGCGAAAAGGCCGACCTTGTTTCTCCCAACGCCAACTCGACAAATCAGGCCTGTGCAGTGTTGGTGTTACAGTGACGATGGTTAAGGTCGGCCGATTGACCGAGGTTCGATTTTGTCAATTATTGTTTTTGACGCCCCTTTTGACGCCCCCCGGGCCGGTCCTTCTGACTGGCTTATTTTTCAGGCTGTCCCCTGCTGTCCCTCACTGCTTTCGGAGAGACATCAGCCATTGCATCATTCCCTATACCCACGTCACTCGTCGGTATGAGTTGTATTACCCTATGATACTGTCGCGATCAGACCATAGCGGCGGGGGGTCGAGGGTGTGACACGTCCCCGTCGAACCGGCGGGGCGGCGGGGAGGCCTTAGAGGTGTGACGCCGCCGCCGTAGGCGGCGGAAATTTCCATTTTGGGTGCTGGGAGCGCCCAAAATGAGCCTACGGCTGCCGGTCACATCCGGCGGGGGCCCCTTGTGACCGGTGACAAAAGGCGGATAGCGGCGCGGCGGCGGGCTCTGTGACGCGTGACGCGCCGCTATGGTCTGATCGCGACAGTATCACGGAAGGCTTTATGCCAACATTGCGTGCATCCAGCACGCGCACCAAACGCGCACAGCGGCTCGATGAGGAAACATGCACATTCGCTCATGGTCTCAGCGGCAAGACTGTGGCCCATGCCGGAGCTGCTCAAGGGGTTGATGGCGAGCCCGCGGCCGGCGGCCCTTGCCAGCGACGAATTCGTCAAAGGTGCGCGCGCCGCGTAGCGCCCGCGATGTGCGACTTGACGAGCGTGCAGAAGACCTGGTTGTATTTTGCGTGGATCACGAGCTGCTCGATAACCTCATCGTTCCATGCGGCGAAGCTCTCCACGCGCTCGACGATGAACTCGAAGGCCCCTAGGGGCCCACGAAAGCAAAAAGGGTGCGATTCAAGGCGGGCAGTCACACCACTGTTTGTCCCCAAAACTGAACCCGTACACCATTGAGGACGTCAGTAACAGCTCCTCCTCCGTCAGTGCGCGCGAGCCGGTGCCGATGCCCAGTGGGGGCCCTTCGCATGCGCGCAGCGTGTCTATCTATATCCTGCCCCGCGAGGTCCTTGCTCACTCGCGGGAGCATCGGGTAGTTGGGCACCACGTCAGTGAACATCTCTGTCGCACATGCACATGCACACACACGGGCTGGTAAGCGAGAGAGTGCAGAACGGGGAGGGAAGGACGTACTTTTGCCTATCATTATGCACAAGTCGACCTGCAGGGAAGCCCCGCGTCAGATACAGGACACGGGGCAAGATGGCTCAGTAATCACTCTGTACTTAACATGGCTGACCTCCTTGAACTTGAACGCGAGTCCGCGGTACGCGACGTGGTGCATACCCCCCGCAATGCCCGCCCGCTTCCTTCCGTGCTCAGCCACGAGGCGCACCTTGAGGCTTGAGCCCCTCCAGCCCACCTGGACCCACATAGTACTGAATCGGGAATGCCACGAGCATCGAGCTCTTCTTCGTGCCCGTAAACCGTTGAATATATAGCATGCGCCCGAGCCCCGCATATCCAAACATCAGGTTCGGTGGCTGTTCCTCCCTCTAGGCTAGGGCGCGGGGTTGTGCCCCAGAGCCTCCTGTAGCGGCGGAAGCGATGTCATCAGCGGGGGTCTCGATATCGACCTCGACATACTCGATGACGAGGAGCCAGAGGTACTTCAGCTAGTGCTCTTGGTTCTTGGATACGAGCAGGCCCGTGGAGTCGTACGTGGCCGAGACGGGCGCTTGGTTGTCCGCCTTCTGGTAGAGCTTGGACTGCATGAGGCGCACGCAGCATGCCTCGGCCGTGATGGGGCAGAGTGTATAGAGCGTCATCTTCCCGGGGACAAAGAGGGACCAGAAGAGGCCGAAGGTGATGTTATCGTGTGCGAGGCGAGCGTGTCAAGCGTGCTGCCGTACGTGTTGCGGAGGTAGGCGAGGAGGTGCGCGAGGTGCTGGGGCGCGAGTGTAGCGGGGCATTGTCGGGCTCGTTTGCGGCTTTGACGGCGAGTTGGTCAGCGTATGCCTGGAACTCCGGGAACCAGGTGAGGAGCGTCTGTGGATGGATTTAGCGGGGCAAGATAGCGTTTGAGCGTTTGCAGCAATAGAAGTCCGCGGAAGGAGAAGGGCACGCACGCAGAACGGCTTTGCTGTTCAGAAGATGCCCTGCGCGTGTCCGATGACACCTTGGCCAGCCCGTCCTGGCTGTGGTTCAACTTGCAGGTGACGAAGAAGGCGTAGACGTTGTACTTGATCTGCACGCCTTGTGCAAATGCCTGGGGTTCTGGCCGGCTGTGCTCGCAGTCCCACTGGCCGATCACCCGCCATGTTGCCGTTGAAGCCGAGCCGCTGGCTTTCCCTGTGCGAGCACGCGGCAGCGACCTCAATCACGTACGCCGCGCGCTGCGAGTCCTTGTCCATCGCGCGCCGCTCCTGCTCCCGCTTTGCGCGCTCAACTTCTCATCGGCCTCGTGCGGTCTGCGCATGTCCTCGATCTTGCGCTGCTCCTGCTTGGCCTGCAGGAATATGGCCTTCTCCTGGGCACAGCACAAGGGCAGCTTTGATGTCACCTACGTCACGGGTAAGAGCTATGTCACACAATCTGCGCTTGAAAGTGTCGCTACAGAATCACAGCGACACTTTCAAGCACAGACCCCGATCTGGTATGACACAAGGTCGACATACTAAGTAGCGCGAACAAGTCTGGATTGACACAGGTCGTACTAGTTGATGATACCGCCGTGTGTATGCCTGTGCAGCATGATTCTGGGCGGGGCGCGACTGCCTCTCCAGACCCTCATGCGTGCTTCCACGAAATTGATCAGTGGCTACGGAAATGGAGCAGGACGCGCTGGATGTCTGTCATGGTTGTCGTCGAGCAGCCAGACGACGAGATGAAGCCATCGTGTACACAGGTGCAAATATCACGTGCGTTACATGGGCGCTCAAATGAACAATGGGGGCCTGCGCCAAAAAATCAAAAATCGAACCTCGGTCAATCGGCGCATGATAGATGGTACCTACGGATTGGTCGGGTATGTATGGTGTGGTGTGTAGATGGACGGTCGGAGATAGTATGCGATCTATGGAAGCTAGCTCTAGCTGTACTGTTATGTAGGTAGTGGCCAGGCATACAATAGATGGTCGACGTCACAAAGCTCTCCTTTTCCTCGGTCGAGAGGTTGCAAGGATAAGCAAATTTTGCATCCCCAGACGCTGTACTTGGGCCAAGATGTAGTACTAGGGTATACAGCACCGCTTCCCATGGTTTGGTTTATTGATGCGCCGTCCTTCAGCGAACAGTGCAGAACAACTTCCTAGGAACAAGTATGTGTGTAGCACCTCAGATTATCAGGGTATACGCTATACATTAATACACAAAGATCAATGTCCGCATCGTATATGGAACGGGGGCCCGGGCCAAGACGAGCCAAGGAAAGCCCACGCTCCCAACAGGCGTTCTTCACTACCGACGCGAGAAGAGCCATTGTCATCCCAACGAACCCCGTCGCGCCGCCGCAGCACGTCCTACGCTGACCTGCCTGTAGACAAACCGCACACGCCTACCGCTTTCGTGCACGTACGGGCTGCCGACGCGGCGCACGGGCACGAACGGCAGGCGCGGGTACGGGCGCGACCACGGGAGCGCGAGCCGGTATGGCTTGCCGTAAGAAGTCGACCATAGGATTAGGGCCGGCGATAGCGGCGGCGGCGGCGTGCGCAGGACCCGGGACGGGAGCGGGCGCAGGTGCAGCATGATTATGGTTGATGTGCACCTCGACATTAAACACGGGTCCGAGCCCGCCTGCTCCAGCGCCCACGCCGCGGTGGTGGTGATGATGGTGGACGACGTTTGCGCCGACGCCGCGCCGGACGATGACCGGGTTGGGGTCGACAGCGTCGCGGTCCAAGGCGCGGGCCTGTGCTATGGCTTCTCTATACTGGTTCCGGGCCTCCAAGAAACGCGCGTGAATGTCCGGGCGCGGGGCCGGGATCGCCCGCTGGTGGTCTTGGTGAATCATGCCGCCGGCGCGACCGACATGAACGTGAACAATTTCATGTCGGGGGTGCGACGGCCCAGCTACGGGCGGGGGAAGGTCGACGGCAAGGTCCTTGTCGTCCACTTCGGGATGCAGGCGCTTGTACTCTTCAACCGCTTTCTTGGCGGCGGCGGTGACCTGCAGGGCCAGGGTCAGGGCTGCGATGAACATTCGCTTCGACGAGTTTCTGCACTGAAGCCTACCTCGTCGCTATGACGCCCTTCTACCGAGGAGTCCCACAACTGACACTTGTTCGGGTCGGCTCTCCCCGTGTACGGAGGTGGCTGATCGAAAGCAGATTCAGAACGAGCGTGACAAGCAATACCGGCGGCATGGTAGAACGCTCACGTTGGAAAAGTGTTCGTAGCCGGTGATAACTTTACGGCAGATATAGCACGACATCGTGTTGCAGTTGGGGCACATCATCTTGTTGCACTGTGCAGCCGAACAGAATTGTGAGTACGAGAACGGCACCAAATCGATCTACGACATCAGACTCACTCCCTGCTCCTTGATGAAAGCTGCGCAAAGCAACGTGCAACCACGCCGTGAGTGACCGGAGAGAAGCACCTCACAGGAACGGAGTGCGCACCTTTCTTGCACTTGGGACAGTTCCGCATCAGCGCGCGAGCTGTGGAGGGCGACAGCCAGGTCAGCATCGGTGGACGGGCGCGGGCCACAGATCGGTGAAGGCCGCAACGTACTCATTGCTTCTTCGATGGCGTGTCGTGCGTCGAGCTTCTTGTCGTCGTCGACTTCTGCTCGATCGGCGCATCAGCGAACCGAAACTCCTGCGCACAGCATACAGTCGCGCTCCACCATCGAGACGTACCTTGACAGCTCTTCGGCAAGTGATCCTGTCGCGCGCGGGCAAAAGAAAAGATACCGTCAGCTTCGGGATTCCGAGCGAGAAGTCCGTCGCACTGCGAGGCGGGGCGCCGGACAGGGAGCGGGGAAGCGCGACAGCAGGCTGGCAACACGCTCCCGCCCGGTCGGGGTCCGGAGCATTGACAGAAACGATCACATCTGCGGTGGCGGGAGGGGGTCACGGGGGATTAGACACGTACCAGCTTCTTGCATTGACGGCACGTCACCGCGCCACATCCCTCGTTCTCGCACCGGAAAAGGCGTTCTTGCTCGTTCTCGATCACGACCTTGTACTCGCAAAACGGGCACTCTTCGAGACCCTCCAGCCCCGCGGCCTCGATCTCCTTGCGCTGCTTGACGCGCTCGTAGAGGTCGAGAAGTTTCTGCGGCAGGAAGCGGCGCAGCTCGGAGTCTGGAAACGGGAGTTTGCATCCAGACTGGTCCATGCAGACGATGCGCGCGTCGTGTTCACCGAGTTTCGTTTCAGCGTAGGACGTCATACACGTCGTACAGAACAGATGCGCCTCGGGGCACTGCACCATCTTGTCCTGTCCAAAGTGTCAGCATCAGATACACCCGCTAGGGAGGCCAGTAACGTACGAATGGGTACTCGGAAAAGCAGCAGCCACACTCGATCCCGCCCTCCTCCTGGACTTCGGGCTCTTCCACAACCTCCGTCGTACGCCGGACTTCTTCTTCATCGAGCATCTCTTGGATCCAACGCATCTCCGCCTCAAGCTCCGGATCGTGTCTCTGCACGCGCTTCCCCTTGCCCTTCGTGCGTGGTCTAGAAAGGGATTTGTACGGAAGGGGGTTCGTTGACTGATGAACTCGAAGCGCGAGGTACGTCGGCGCATATAGCATGTTATTTGCTGACATCGTCACACGAATGTGCGGAGTGGGTATCATGGGGAAGTCAGACTCAAGTTGGGCCTGCGTTCCGAGTCAGCGTGCTAACTTCCCGGAACATGTTCAGTAGCTCACCATTGCCAACTCGCCGTAATAGACTGTGCCTGCCGGCCTGCGGTTCTTGTCAGCGTAATCGATCTTCGGCTTGACCGCGCGTGGTGCTTCCGGTTCAGGTTCCTCTCGCTTCCGCTTCTCTTTCCCTTTGCGATCCGCTCTGGGGTAATCTGGGTTTTCGAATAGGGTGTGTAGGACTGGCTCGACGACCTTCTCTCTGTACGTAGGATGATGTTGCTCTATGAGCGACAGAACGTGAGCAGGAAGCACGTCCGGGATGATCTCGAGCACCTGCGCGACGAAGCCGTCAAACGGGATATCTTCTGGAATCGCCGGCGGTACAGGAGGAGGCGGGATTGGGGGAAATCGAGGCGGCTCAGGATCTATAACGGGTACCGCAGCTACTCTGGGAGGTGCTGGTGCTGCGGCCGGCACATGCGCCGGTGCCCCGTCGTGCATGTTGAAGAAGTCCATCGCGTCGTCAGCCTCATCTGGAAGGAATAATGGCAAAGGAGGACTCGGCGCGCGAGGAGGGGGTGCGGGTGCGGGTACTTCCTGTGGTGGCTGTGGAGGGGCGACGATAGGTTTGCTGGGAGCACGAGCCTTTTGCTTGCCCTGGCTTCGTTGAGAAGAGCTGGGTTCGCGGCTTGCACGAGTACGTCGGCGTGGTTGGGAAGGCCCGGCGCGGGGCTCTTCGTGCTCAGAATCGGTTAACTCGATGACGTCCCCCGAAGGGATAGGTCTTCGAGACCGTGCGCGCGTTTGACACTGCTTGTGCGGGTTGTCCCCCGAGTCCACGTCGATAATCATAAGGCTCATGTCTACGAACATAATCATAAGCACATGGCTGATGGACGGCATGAACGCTGCAGGCAGCGAAAAACGATTGACCAAGGTGTAGGTTGGGGGGAGCTCAGGCGTGATGAACCTGGACTATGCATATGATCAAGTTATAGGGATCAGGACGGCAAGAACTGATGCAATGACAGCTCCTCGAACGAATTTCCAGCACCCGAGTTCGATATAGGGGTAGACAGTGAATTTTAGAGATATATGAACGGGAGCTGCGTATTGGGATCGTAGAAGGGGGCTTTGAACACAGAAAAAAGTGCGGGGAAGAGGACTATCGGATATAAAGGAAGCTTACCGAACTGCCTCTATTTTCCCTCGGTCGCAGCGTATCCACAATCGAACGATAGTTTGCGTGGGAGTAATTGAGACGTCGTTCACCACAGTTTCCACTCTCCTGTCGACGCGAGATGCATGAGAAAGTAGACGGTTGGTTGAAGAGATGAAGTCGAGACGAGTGGCAAGCAAGTGGCAAGCGCGAGGTGGTCGCGATGAGGTGAAGGCGACGCGCTGCTTTGACGCGCAGTTCCCGTGCCGGCAACCCACGCGCACGTGCACAACTGTCACGCGTGACGCTCACGATGCCATGTGACCTTGTCGTCAAGTTGGCTGCGCGCTTGCAGCCCCCAGGGCTTGTTTCCTGTCTACATCCGTCACTGTGGTGAGTTGCCCCCAGCCTATAGAGTGACCTTGTTCTTACATCTACCACCATAGTCTCTTCATGACAGATGCGTTCGGTGTGTCCTTTGCCGTCGTAGGCGCTACATCCGAACAGAGTAGACCCGGATCTATCGCGCAGCCCCAATTGATCATCACTGCCCGTTCCGCGTAGCGCCTCTTTCGAAACGCCAGCTCACTCCCGTTCACTTTCTGGGACTTGGCCAGCTGTTCGACAACATTCGTGGCGACCACTAGGGCTATCAAGGACGTGCACACGATGCACACCAACTGCTAATACTCGCCCTCTGGCTTCGCTCTTTCGCTCTCTGTCACCTCCCATGTCGCTTCGGAATCGCCCATCGGAGCGACCTGGAGGCGGTGAAGATTTCAAAACTTTGACGACATCCGAGGCACTCGCAAGTGTAAATGCAGACCGCGATCGCATCCGTTCACATCACCTTGGGAACTCTGCCCAACGTGCGGTATGTCGATGGCCGGAGTCCAGGCAGCGTACCGCGACCGTCCAGGCGCGAGTGGCGCGTCACTCATCTGGATGTGCCACGCTGCTACATCTTTTGTTGCTACCGGCAAGGCTTTGCGCAGAAGATCGCGTGCAGTATGTACGCGATCGAGTCCTCATTATTGTTCTCGTCAAACTCGGTCTCCGACGCCCAACTTCTCCCGGGCGGCTAGGTGCATAACCCCGACTTCGTACGGGGCGCGTACTTTCCATAGGGGAACTGGAGTATGATGCAATGCCGTCACGAGGAGATGGGCTAACAAGTTCAAACGGTCGAGCCCTCACGCTGAATTGGTCGTCCCGGTGGCACGCCAGCGCGATCACGGCCCACGTTGATGCTAACACCGCCGCAGAGCGCGGTCGAGCGTCCGGCATGCGCGACGGCGCGGACGTCGTTGGCCAGCGGGCGCGCGCCCTGAGGTGTATATAAGGAGGCCCTCCAGCAGGGCAGTTTCTTCAGTTTGTAACTCACCTCCACTTCCATCGGAATTCTTCTTACGGCCCGGTGCCTCCCCCTTCAACGTACTCTCTTATTATCATTCTCGCCATGCGCTTCTCCACCGTCCTCCTCGCCGTCGCCTCTGCCGTTACCCTCGGTGCTGCCCAGCAGCTCAGCAAGTCTGGCGGTGATGGTGCGTACCTTGCGCTTCCTCGTCCCCCCGGATTCGATGCTGACGGCGTTGTGAATAGCCACCTTCTACACGGCTGGTCTCGGCTCCTGTGGCTTCCAGAACACCGACGCCGACTTCATCGTCGCCGTCGATGTCGCCACCATCACCTCTTTCCCCGGTGCTGGTGCCAACCCCAACGCGTGAGTTCTCCCTCGGCTTCGTTCACGCACCTGTGCAGGCCTCTGACGCGTGCTCTGCAGTAACCCGATGTGCGGTCGCCAGATGAAGATCACTGGCCCCGACGGCAAGACGGTCACCGTCACCGTCGCGGACACGTGCCCCGGGTGTGCCCCGGGCAGCGTGGACCTGACCCCGACGGCGTTCCAGCAGCTCGCGTCGCTGGACGTCGGCCGTCTTCACGGGATCAGCTGGGAGCTGATCTGAGGCCCGGGACGTTGCGCGTGATGACTTTGATGATTGTTCATGATGATGTACGACTTACGCACTGTTTAATGAATTGCGGTGGTTGTGGAATACGTGGCTGGTGCCAGTGTGACGTGTGTGGCGTGAATGTCGGCGACGACGGTCGAGTTGGCGGGCTGCCAGTACCTTCGGAATGTTATCCGAGTCGTGTACATCGCCGACGCAGACAGTGGGCCACGTACGACGCGGACTCTGAACTCGTTCAGGCGCTCGAGCCGTTAGGCGCTTCTCAACTTCAACCGTTACGCCGTTCAGCATCGCCCTCCTAGTCCTTTCTCCGAGGCATGTCTGTTCCAGACGATCCCAGAGCACGGTACGCTACGCTCGTTTATTCGCCATTGGTAATCTGCATTTACACTTGATCTCACAGCCTGGCTACACCCCCTCCCCCCGATCCGGAGCTTCTCGCCACAGGCCGTACCTTCGTGTACGCCCGCATCGTGGATGACAGCTGCGTGCCCGCCTACAAGGCAGCATTCCCCACCGCCAGAGCGACAGAGCTGAGAGACATGATCACCCTGTTTTTCCGGGGAAGGGGAGTAGGTCGGCGCCCCGGGCACCTGCGCGTCCCCCCCACTGGCACACGAGAATTGTCCCCGGCCGAGCGCAAGATGGCTCCGCGGTACGTCATATATGCCGAGTACTCGCACAACCCGGGGCGTGGGCGGACGAATATGTTCAACATGGTGGAGCGTGCCGATGTGGAACAACTCGCGGCGTTTGAGAGGCTCTTCGGGATCGACGAGCAGCCGGTTAAGTGGTATCGGTTCTCGTGAATGTTTACGCCCTTGCAGGTGTGTAGTAGACGCCTCCGACGAGAATTGCGCCGCCATTCTAACTTCGTCTTTACATGTCGTCTGATTAGACAGTCTTCCGTCTATTACAGTGGCATGCGCGGAGTGGCGCCCTCTTCATTGAATGTTCGTTTTCCGGTGTTAACGGTAGCCCAAATTCTCTGGCGGTTGTTAGTTACATGCGAGCACGGTCGACTACTAGTTTGTAGCTGTGTGTGTGGCGATGTGGATCAGCCTGAGCTGTTTTGGCCCCATGTCAGTGAAGTGGGTGAAGCGTAGGGTTAGAGGACGTACTAAGTAATAGATTTACGCGTTAAGGACAACCAAGAGGGCGAAGAGTTCCGAGTTCCACTCACAGAACTTGTGAAGGCCATGGAAAAGAGCAAGAGCGCGTCAGCCGCCAATCAGCCGCGCTGTAATGGAGGTTGCTTACGTCATAAACCTATGTTTACAGCGCTGATGGGGCGTGGGCGCGGGCTACAACGAGCGAGACATGCACGATGCCCTGAGCCATTCATGACCCTCACGACCCCCGTCCTCGACTCCCGAGTCTCTGCTGCTCGCTGACTGGGACCGACGATTCCTTGTGCGCGATGGAGGGCTCGACAGCCCGATCCGCGATCCACATCGCCCCGCTCATCCCCTTGCCCGCCCCACCCCCGCCCCGGACGCAGAACGCAGGGGACGACAAGGAGGACCTGTTCGCCAGCCTGTTCTCCCCGCCCACGCCCCGCGCGTCGCCGTCGCACTCCCCGGACCCGTTTGGTGCTGTTGCTGGAGGAAGACAGGATGGGTCGGCACACGTGCGCAACACGTCGGCAGACTCGGACTTTGGGGCGTTCGTGTCTGTGTCGGCGGCGGAGGGCCCGCTGGGGACGGGCGGGGAGCCGGACCCGTTCACCCCGATCCATAGCGGGTTCTTTGAGGATGCGAAGGCGGCGTCGGAGAAGAAGCGGAGGGAGGTCTTGGATGAGCTGCTCTCGCATGAGCAGGACCCGCTTTACTGGCTGCAAGGTGCGGGCTCTGCCCAGCCGTCCGCTTCTGCCTCTGCGGCTGGGGCTGCTGCTACGCCCTCGATATCGTCCCGGAACACGTCACAGATGTCATTGGGCGATGCCCTCATCGACTTTGATCCCCTCGCCTCTTCGGATCCTCCCCCGCCCGCCCCCGCCGCCGAAGCAAGACCCCCTCCACCAGCCTCCGATCCCGCACAAGACCTACTCATAGACGTCGACCCCCTCGCCTCAGACGCCTCCTCCTCCTCCCACCACCACCACCGCGCGCACACGCACCCGCGCCCATCCACCTCCCCCGTCACGCGCTCGCCCTCCCTCCCGCCCCAGTCCCCCAAACGCCTCTCCACGCCCGAGATCCAGCGCACCCAGTCCTCCTACTTCACGCCCTCCGCCCTGCCCTCCCGCTGGGTCTCCAACCTCCTTTCGTCGACTATCCGCGCGCCCCGCACGGGGCCGTCTACACCTCCCGCTGCTGCTGCAGCGTCGTCCATTTTTGGCTCGAGAGAAGATTCCTTTGACGGCGCGTTCTCCCGCTCTGCTCCTCACTCCCGCTCAGGCACTTTCCACTCACACTCTCACGCGCACTCGCATTTCGACTCCACCCCTCCCCCTGTTGCACCCATCTCAGGCCCAGGGCTAGACGCAGCGATCACCCACGGCACGCCCTTCGCCGCGCACGCGTTCGTGCCCGCCCCTGGCGCCCCGGGGTTCGCGGGGGACAGCAAGTGGGACAAAGGCTTCGAGTTCGACAGGGCGCAGGTCGAGAGGCGCAGTGTGAGGCTCACGGGGAGGAGGGAGGGCACGGAGGGGGTGTTGACGGTCGAGTTGGCTGATCAGGTGCGTTTTCCTTGGGAGTGCATGCGTGTATGCGCTCGTATGCTCATACGCGGACGCGCGTCGCTGCAGCTCCGCCCATACTTCCCCGCCCTCTTCCGCCTCCCGAAGACCTGGGCCCTGCTCTACAGCCTCGACCAGCACGGCATCTCCCTCAACACCCTCTACGCGCACACCTCTGATCATCGTTCAAGCAGCGGGGGAGGGGGAGGAGGAGGAGGAGGGGGAGGGGCGCTCCTGGTCGTGCGCGACGCGGGCGACGCGGTGTTTGGCGCGTGGATGGGCGAGGGGATCCGGCTGAGCAGGGGGGCGTATTATGGGAGTGGGGAGTCGTGAGTTTCTCTTTGCTTCTCTTCTTCTTTTCCCCTTCTTTTCCCCTTCTTCCCCTCTTTGCGTCCTCTGGCACTTTGTGATCTGGATATGAGAAACTGACTCACGACGGGCGAGCGAACAGTTTCCTATGGCGCAAGACGCCCGAGGGCGGCGTGCGCGTGTACAAGTGGACGGGCAGGAACGACTACGTCGCGCTCTGCGAGCCGGATTATATCTCTTTTGGCGGCGGGTGCGTCTCCTTCTCCCCTTTCCCTTTTGCCCCACCCCATCCCCTCCTCTTCCCCCTTCCCTGCTCCCGTCTGTCCGCGCTCGACCCCGACCCCAAGAGCTGACGCACGCACACGCAGAGACGGCACCTACGGCCTCTGGCTGGACGACACCCTCGCGGACGGCTCCTCCGCGCGCTGTCCTACGTTCGATAACGAGCCCCTCTGCTCCTGCCCCCCTGGCTCCAGCACTGGCGGAGGAGTGGGGGTAGGGGCGGGGGCGGGGAGGGGCACGGTGCGGTTCGAGTGTGTCGGGTTGGAGGTTTGGGGGGTTGGGTGAGCGTGATATAGGGGGAGGGGAGGGAGGAGGATTGGTGAGTGAGTCGTACCTCGAGCACGAGGGAGGGTGTGGCTGACGAATCTTGTCCTACTAGGATCGCTGCTGTCATAGATGAAAGACTGTATCCCGTAGTGCTCCCGGACTCGACTCGACGCGATTTGAATGAACTGTAATACGCCCGTGCTCAAGCGACACGTACATACCACACATACACCCATCCATTCATCTTTGCATATTTATCTCATTGGATTTCGCACTCCTTCTGTGACTGTTCTGTCGGCTTGCGTCAAGGACAGGAAATCGTCACAGACGGCGGCGGCGGGCGTGAGGGAACGGCCAAATCTGAGTGCGTTGGATTGCCAGAGATTTCCTGGGCTGGTTGGTTGACGGCGGGATGAGGGACAAGGGTAAGAATGGAGAAGAGGCTGGATTGGGCGGATTGAACTGCAGGTAAGTGCTAGGCTTTACGGTTTTATATAATATAGGCCGAGCCTGTCGTGTTGATGCTTTTTTATTAGACTGTTGCTGAAGACGGACACGTATCCCGCAGTACCCCCACTCTGGACTCAACTCGACGCGATTCGAATGAATCGAACTCAGCTATAACCCAGTCGCGCTCGCTCGGAATGTATATACATACCTATACCCTCCTCGCATCCACACGGTCACGCTGCTTCTCCGGCTTGCGTTAACGGCAGAAACGGTCACGGCCGGCGGTGGCACGCGAGTGAGCGGCTAGGTCCGAATACGTCAGGTGAGAGCTGTGGAAACTTAATTGATCAGCGGCGGGGAAAGGGGTGGGATAGGGATAGGGAGGAAGTTGGAGGGGATGGATGGGAACGCAGGTGAGTGCGAGGCTTTATTGTTTTGTAGGTGGAACCTGTCGTGCTGATGCTTTTTGGGTAGATTGCTGCTGCAGACGAAACTGTACCCCACCCCGCCCCGCTTCGGTCCGGACTCGACTCGACTCGGATGCTCCCTCAACGCGAGTGGTGTACGTACTGCTACTTTCTGTGTATTCAGCGCGCTTCGTTGGTGGCAGCTCACCCATCCGGTCAGAACGTCTCGATGACAAGTCGCGAGTACGTACCACCTCCGCAGCGGCGGGTGCTCCGCCAGCGCACGTCAAGCTTGGCGTCTGGGGGGTGGTCGCGGTTGAGTGTGGCGAGGGTTTGGGCAATCCGAGGCGAGGCAGGGACGAAGATGAGCCTGGGCTGGCAGCGGGCGAACAGAGCGGACGCGGAGGGTGAGTGCTCGTTGCCGCGAAGGAATCCGTCCCTGACTCGTTCTCCACCCAGATTAGCGTTATTACGCACTCGGCCTCAGGCCGCCCGTCTCAGCAAACGTACTCTTTCGGACGTCGTTGCTCGCTTACCTTACCCAGATACGCTCGTCCCCTCTTGGCGTGGCGTCCGCAACCTCTCCGCACAGCTCGCCCACCTCCGCAGGTGCCTGCGGTCGGGCTTCAAGTCCGCTCTACAGGCCCTTTCCGACGGGAGAGCGAGCTTTTGGCTGGGGGGCATCGCCAACGCGTGGGAGACAAAGAGCGAGATAAGAGTTTGACGAGCGGGGGCGGAGGTGGAGGGGTGGGCGTGTCGTAACGCGATAGCCGAATTGGGAGCGCGCAGCTCTGTTGGAGGCGGCGGGGTGTACAGCAGGCGGCGAGAGGTGGGCGTGCGGTGGCGAACTCTATCTCGTTAGATCTGACGGTCGCGGCTGACGGCGTTCGGGGCTATGTATCCCGCAGGTGCGTCTCCCCCGCCGCCTGGGGTGCGAGGAAGATCGAACAGACGAACGAACGAACGCGGCTCAATCGCGCTGTTTGGCATCGTCCCGCCCCTTCTTCGACATCTCGTCCGCCCAACACGACCACATCCCGCGACTCCCCTGTCCCCCGCCGAATCTCGATACCTCGCCCGCCCGCACTCGCAACGGACTTTAGCCCCCTGCACATATCCTGCCAGCCTGAGTGTCAGCGTCAGCGGCAAAGCGCGCCCGGGTTCCACGTGGGAACGGCGTCGAACGTGACGGGCCTGGGAGGGCGCGCCCGCGTGCGCAGTCAAGGGTACGTCGCGCCGCGCATGGATAGAGTACGGTGGAAGTCTGATTCTGAGAGCTTGAGCAGGGTCACGGAGCGTCGCGGCTCGATTGTGAGAAGGAGGGGGGCTCGGGGGTCTCGGGTGGGGAGCGCGCGGTGTGGTGAGTGGGCTTTGTTCGTCTTGATTATGAGCGGTGTGAGCTGACGATATCGCAGATGGGTGGTGGTGGTGGTAGACGGTCACCGCGAGCTAACTCGTACCTCGTCGGGAACGGAGACGGAGGTCCCGGTCGGGCATAACATGGTAGAAACCGTCAATGCTGGAATACGGCAGCATGTACGCACCTGTCATCCATCCACCATCGAATTCGCCCATCGAACGCCACGAACATGCACCTTGTCGAGCACGCCCGCAGACGCCCATCATCTCAGCCGCGTCCATCTCCGCGCGGACGTGACCATCCCTCCGCCACCCTCGAACATTGAACGTCGAACGCCGACACCCAGCCAATCACTATCGTCGTTTTCGACACCGCCGAGCACTGCGCGCATTCCCAGCAGCAGCTTGGACAACTCTCGCAGTGCGGAGCGCGTCCGAACACGGTGGACATCGCCGCCTTGTACCCGGTCGGCGTCCGGGGCTCCAGCGTTCAACGTACCCTAGACGATCGGGGTTCGGGTTTGGGCTCGACGTGTGCGCGATTGACGCCTCTTCGAGCAGACACCATGCGGGGGTATATAACGCGTGTGTGGACGGGCGTGGGGAGGGTAGCTGGCCAACCCGCCACCTGCCGTTTGTCTGTCCTCTAACCTTCCTTGTCCCACACTCCCTCCCAGCCAACGCTCGCACACTCAATAGATCCTCGACATGCGTTCCGTCTTTGGACTCGCCGTTCTCGGCTTCGCGGCTGCTGCTGCTGCACTCGACGCTCGTGTGAGTAAGCTGTGTTCGTTCGGACGTGTATGTACGATTGAGGCTTACGATGTTGGGACGAGCAGCAAAACTACCCTCCACCTGACTCGTCGAGCCACTCTTCGTCGAGCGCAGTCGCGAGTGTGACGTCAGCTCAGGCTGCGGCTTCGGCCAGCCCTAGTGGCCAGGTCTGCACGCCGTACATGTGTATCACGGGTGTTGTGAACGGCTCGGATGTGCAGTGTACGCTTCTGTTCTTTCGTCCATCTCGTGCACATCTCACTCACTGTTTGGATGTGATAGATACCCTCCAGAGCCAGGGCAAAGCCCCGCTCGGGTGGATGGCAATGTAAGTCCACCTGCCCTCCAGCTGATCATCTTCGTCGAAGTGCTAACGCTGCACACAGGGGCTTTGGAAAGCAGATGATGAACACGCCCATGGTGATCATGTGGAACAACTCGGACGGGTCCGTCACGCTCTCGCAGCGCAAAGCCCCCGGAGAGGTCATGCCTACCGTCGACTCGAACCCGCCGCGGACCGCCGCGCTCGACAAGTCCGCCGTCACGCTCACCGGGTCCAAGCCGCAGTTCGCGTTCACGATCCCGGTGTGTAGTCTCGAGTCGCGCGCGACGAGTACCCGCTCATATGTCGATCTTCCCACTTGCAGAAGGACAGCGAGAACCTCACGCCGCAGGACATCATCTGGGCGTTCGGCACGGCCAACCCGAGCAGCAGCGCGACCGACGCCGCGCTCATGATTCACGCCTCCTCGGGCCCGACTCAGATCAGCTTCGCCGCGAGCTCGTCTGGCGCTGCGAGCCCGACAGGCTCCTCTGGGTCCTCCGGAAGCAGCAATTCACAGAACGGGGCTGCGGCGTTGGGCGTTGGCGCGAGCTTCGCGCTGTCGGTCGTTGCGGCGGTGTCGTTGCTTTGCCGGGTCTTGTGATGTGGGCTGGGAGCAGAACAAAAACGATATAGATAGGTCTCGGAGAGGCTCGCTCGCGATTGTAGAGGCTCTTATTCATTGCTTGATCTGCACGGCGATACGATTCTTCGTACTTAGACGATCCCACTTTGAGTTGCACTTGGCGCGAGCCAACAGGAGCACAAGTGGGGGGGATCACGTGATCAACGAGCGTGTGCGCTGCTGCGCGTCATCGATCGCCAATTTTCTCGCTGTCTCCCTGTTCGATTCTACGCTCAACAGTCTGCCATCCAGCACCGCTGCGCATATAGATGAATTTCCCAAACACATGTTCTTTACTCCTCTCTTTGCCCGAGGAGATATTGATAGTGATCCTCCTCGCTTGTAACGTCACACACGTCCTGAAGTGCCGAATCGTGAGTCGCAACATTCCACGTCTTCGCCGCGACGTTCGCATCTGAGAGGCCTCGAATACTTTGATAGGTATGTCGACGCCTCTGCGCAATCATTGATAGTGCCGTCAGTGTCCAGTACAAGATCGCTCTCGCTGCATCTGGCATGCTCGATGGAAACTCGACGGCGCAAGCCTCTGTCGCCGAGCGTCTGGAACGACTGCAAGCTTTCTCGAATGCCTGGGCCGAATCAAAGACACAGTTCTACCCAATAATCAAGCCCCACGATGGTATTCGTCCCCACGCGTGGCCGCCTTGCGGAGGTATCTTCCCCTGCATTGATGGCACCTTGCTCAGCCTTTTCAGACCACCGTGCCCAATTCGAGGCATTCCCGAGCGGCGATGGTCTATCAATCTGGATGCTCTCCCGGGTTTCTTGTCATCTGTTGACGCGAACGAACCGGCATCGCTGATGATATGGTGTTGTGTGGACATGGCTCAAGACCTCGCATTGGTTGTGAAAGGCGATTTTATCGGTTCTGAGTGAGTGCGGTGACCGTATAAGTACCGTCATTTCATCGTATTCGTACGCAGTGCATTCTGACCTCTACAACAGGCCTTTGGAAGTGTACGCTCTATCCATATCACAGGGCTCTCTTCATCCCCTTGCGGCGCCCCCTATACTGCACTGTCGAGTTTCAGGACAGGCGACGGTGTATGGCTTTCGTTTGTATGGAAACTTGGTCGCTTGGATCATGCGAAAGTGGGACGGGGGTATGGACTTGACTGTCTACAACTGGAAAACCGGATCCTTAGTTTGGGTACGCTTCGATCGCCAGAACTTTCACATTACGCTCACATCCACGCTCCCACACAGGATTTCCGCAGCAAAACGTGGGACTTTTCCTTCACCATCATCGATTCCAGCCACATTCTCATCGTGCGGAATATCGGCCTTCGCATATACGAGGTGGATGCAAACACGATCTCGACGGCGTTTTGCACTGACGAGGACACAGCCCATCTATGCGAGTTGCTATTTCCTAAGCTCTGTCCAGGCTGGTACATTAGTCACGTCGACTGCGAATCACCACTGTCCCAGCCCAACGCCCCCGACTGTAATCCCCTTCTCATGCCCGACCCTGATCACGCCATTGTTATTGTGTGCATGCACCTTCTGTTCAGGTCCCCCTTGCCAGATATCTCAAGCGATAGACATTACACAAGGCGTTGCGCATCCTTGATAATCGTTCCCTTGTCTACCCTATATACCTATACCGCCCACGCACACAAACACGCGCACCGCGGTGCTCTACCACCGCCCATCGATATCCCGTGGGAATCGTGGGGGCCTCAGGAAACTTGCTCGTTCTTCACGGCTCGACGAACTCTCGACTTCGCGGTCAGTGGCTCCCGTCTTGCGATATTCTTCCAAAACCCGTTCGGAAACGCGCAGGAGCCAGGACTTACGACAGTTGACATGGTTTCCGTTCACGTGTTTCCGTTTCATAGGGCCCCGGGCCAAATGTTGAACATGCCCTCCGTATCGCCCTCGACTTCACATCTTCAAGAACAGCACGGCGACTCGGAGCACAACGCACTACATCTTATAACGCCATTCTCTGAAATCGAAGAGCCTTCGCCTTTCCTTACCTGGCCGTATCCGTCGGGTGCTGCATTACCCTATCGCCTATACCATAAGCATGTCGCTGTACGTTCTCGAGGGGAAGGCCCTTTCATTGAAGGTGTGCTTACGGATGACGCTGTGGGGCTTCTAGTATGTCGCTTGCGTGTGTTTCAGTCCTTGTCATTTGACCACTCCCCACCCGTTTCTCTTTTGCTACAGCTATTTGATGGTTTGCCACTCACAGAGCCCGATGCACGTCCAGCAGACGCCATCACGTCGTCGGACGACTTAGACGGTGCCGAAGGTGGGTTGTACCTCGCCTTGACTTAAGCTTGAATGAGCTCTTTGCGTGGGGGAGATGGAGCAGGATCCGGTGAGATAGAAATGTCCTAGGCACAAACATGTAGACGCGAATAGCTTATCCCGGGCCTTCCTCACGGCAGGGATTCCCGATTTTTGGGACGAAGAAAAATGGCTGAGCAACCGCGGCTCGAGGCAACATTTTCGGCGATATGCCTAAAACAAGGAGAATATCGCGGAAAATGAAACCCTTTAGTGGACCTTTCATCGATTTTTCTGGTACACGTGACTTGTTGAAGAAAAGGCTTTCTCGAGCCACCATTGTCCAGCGATTTTGCTTTGTCCGAAAAACCGGTAATCCCCGCCGTGCCTCGGAGGCGTTCGTTTCGAATTCTGTCACGTGATGAATCGCTCCGCGTGGCCTCATCGCGACCGTTGACGCCAGAACGAGCGTAGCAGACGCGCGCGTTCTCCTGTCTCGCTTCTACCGTCTCCACAGTCTGTCTTTCATCGCACACGCAGCTTCAGGGCATGGATTACGCGCATGATGTATGCCCGCTTTTATCTGTTCCCGAGGAGATACACATACAGATGTTTCTCGCCTGTGATATTCGCGATATTATCAAGTGCCGACTGGTGGGCTCCCAACTCAACTCTCCTAATTTCGGTGTTTTCTCAGGCACGACGGATCCGCCTTTGTAGGTTTGTCGACGCTTCCGTTCTACGATTGACAGCGCAGTCAAAATTCAATACATGATCGCGCTTGTGGTTTTGGGCATGCTTGATGGTCATCTGAAGGCACGAGCCTCCGTCGCTGAACGCCTTGAACGGCTTCAAGCTTTCTCGACAGCATGGATAGATTCGCGGATGCAGTTCTACCCCTTCATCAACCTGGAGACTGGGAATGCGACTCAGACTTTATGGGCTCCCTCCGGGGGCATCTTTCCTTGCTCTGATGGAGCTACTCTGCTGAAGCTCTTCCGCCCCCGCTCCCTCGCTCGAGGCATATCGGAGCGTCTGTGGACTCTCAAGATAAGCCCGTCACTTTCTCCTGCGGATAACCCAGTGCTATTACGATGGTGCGGAGTGGACGTTTCTCAAGACCTCGTGGCACTCGTAGCAACTTCGCGGCTTGGTGTTGGGTAAGTGCAATCCTCGTACGTCATTGTTCATTCGCGGTTGACGTATCCGGGACTCCGGCACCAGGCCGTTCCAGCTTTATCTCCTGTCCATATCACGGGGTGGTGTCTCTCATCCGCTTGCTGAAATGCCCATTATCAATCATCAGGCTCGACCTACCGCCTCCCCGTCCCACTTTCGCATGTGTGGCGACTTGGTTGGGTGGAGCACGGTCTCTTTCGGGTCCTTGGACGTATGTGTGTACAACTGGCGAACCGGGCTCATGGTCTGGGTACGCACTGCAGCTACATATTATATATCTCTTATGCTGATATACGGACCATTTGGGGCAGTGCTTTCACACCAATTACACTCGTTCGACCTTCGTCATTCTGGATTCGGCCCACATTCTAATTTCGCGCAGGAACCGCCTTCGCCTGTATGAAGTGGATCAAAGCGCGCATTCTCCCACATCTCTCACCGACGAGGACGACACCTACTTATGCGAATTGCTGCTCCCGCAGCTGTCACCGGATTGGATCAGCGCATACGTCGACTGTAGCTCACAGCCATCGCCATCCACCCATCCTGACTGTACCCCCGTCTTTACCCGTGACCGCGATCAGGGCGTAGTAGCCCTCTACACCGTCTCTCATCGCCGTAACATTTGCGTACGGCCTCTCCCGGGAACGCAGCTCCGAGACGTCCGCCGTTGTGACCATGTGGTTGTTGTGCCCTTTTCTACACTGCGCGCACACGCCGCTCGTGCACGGGAAATCTCGCTCGACGAAACGCCGCCTCTGTCCGTCCCGTGGGACGAATGGGGACCCCACGGCGCCTGCACTCTCTTCACTACTCGTCCCATTCATTCATTCGCAGTGAACGGGTCGCGCATAGTAATGTGCTTCCCGTGCGAATCTCACAGCGCGGACGCTGCACGAGTCGACCTCGTTGTTGCTGAAGTCTCTCCATACGCGAAGGCCACGAGCGGGCGATCGCAACCGAATGGAGTACTCACAGTTCCGTCGTGTGGAGAGCTCTGCGCAGAAGAGGCGTCGCGATTCGTCGTACCGTTCTCCGAGCTCGGAGAACGTGCGCCATGCTTCGCTCGACCGTGGCGTCCGGGCGCATTCCCCTATCGACTCCAGCACAGAAGCGCTCTGGTAGGAGACGACCAGGTAGCGAGCGCAATGGAGGGTGTGCTCACGGACGACGCTGTGGGACTTCTAGTGCGTCACACATATATTACGCGCGCTCGTCTGCCCTGCTGACTAACCTGTCTTCTCTGCCGTACCTCATCTAACAGCTTTATAGCGGATCACCGAGAATAGATGAGGAACCGATGGAGGACCGGACGGGGAGCACACTCGGAGAAGGAGGGATGTATCTCGCATTAACCTGAATACGCTAACGATAGAATTAGCCTCGCTTGAGGGCTCAGTGGCCGTGCAGGCTAGGATACAACTTGGACGCACCTTGTACCAACCACGGGTTATACGACGAGGCATGAGGCGCGAACGCCCACCTTTCACTGTACTACGCAGGCTGTTGGGGTGGGTCCCAACCCACGTGGTCAAGTGTCGCTCCAGTACGAGAGACTCGCGAAGCAGGTTTCCGTCAGCGGTGACATAGAGCGTGGACGTCCTCATGCGCACAGTCATACTGGAAAGCCGTTGTTAGCTCGAGAGCATGAGCTCGTCTTTGGGAAACATGTAGAGCGACGATTGCGGCGCGAAGACGGTCGTGAAGTGCCGCATAATTGCCATGCCCGCAATAGGTTACTAGCCTGCGCTTACGTCGTCCTAGTTCATGAAGCTTTGGACAATCATAATCTGCACACAGCCATATTAGCGTCCATATTCCCAAGCACGATCCTGGACAGAGGACATACCAGGCTGGTATGCGCCGAGATTATCCTAGTACGGGCCGAGCATCAGCCTGGCATAATGCAGACGATTTGGTCCTGCGCTGTGTAGCTCCCAAAATCTCATCGATCTCACCACGCCACCCGGGTGCCACTCAACCCGTTCGACGCATGAGTCAATTTGAAGTACATGACTTTGAAATTAATACAAGCCTGGAGAGTGATAGTACATGCATAGCTATCGAATACTCATTCTTCCAGCTTCGGCTTGCGCGGCAAGGAGCGGAGGAGCGAGAACAAATACAAAATTGCTCGCATGCAACCGTCCTGAGCGTAGAGAAGCCAACGTAGGAAACCGAACACCTGTCGCGCACGCTTTGCAGTAGGTCTGCAGCTGCAAGGCTCGACAGTACCATTACAACCTTCTCGTTCTACTCCGGTGACCCACCGAGCGAACCAAAGGAGGAGCCGCGGCGCCGTCCGTTCCGTTGCGTCTTCGGTGTCCTGCAGCACCAGTGGGAGTTAATCGCCTTCGTTCCTCTGTAGAAGGGCATCCTTACCTTAATCATATACGATAGGGAGTTTCCGAGACAAAACATATCCCACGCGTACGGATCGAAGCTCGTCACGCCGTCCCGCGGACGCTTCCACTTCGTGTTCGGAAGCTGAACCGCTGGCTGGTTTCTTGGACCAGCGTCGAGCTGGACTGAGTACCCAAAGTCAATGATATAGACACGCATATCACGGATCGTGAGCCTCGGATCAGGCAGCGGAATTCTGCGCCTCGTCATGAGAAAATTGCGATCGTGAAGGTCCTGGGGTGGCAAAAATGCGCATTATCAGCCAGCAACAGAACTCCGATTAAAAGCTCTGGGCATACCATGTGAGCAATACCACGGCTATGAAGATATTCCAGACCCTATAACGTAGTTCATCCTCGTCAGCAACGCAATGTTCGGGCGACCGTGACTGACGATTACCTCCAGTATCTGATAGATACAATCATACAGAGTGCTGAACCTCCGTACGTTGTACATCATCTCATAAGAGAACGGCATAATGATAACCGGTTTGTCGGGGTACGTGCGATCCACGATGGAGGGAAGGGTGTGGTTGGCGGGATGGGCGGAGTCGTGCAACAGGAGTTCATATAGCTTGGCTTCTACGTCATCCTTACCAACTACTTTGATGGCATACTGTGGACGAGGCTTGCCGCGAGTAGAAAACACACTTTGCTAGTACCTGATATAAGAGGATATACGAATGGTGGTCAACGCGCAACGTACTGGTTTAAGAGTCTCCTGTGGCACAATCCCGTGACGGATGAGCGTCGGATGTTCGACGAGCCACTTGGGGACTTGGAAGTATTCTAAGGCGGCATTCCGGCTCTCAGACATGGCGGGCCTCGCCGCTGTCACTGAGAGGCAATGGAGAAGGGTGGGATGAGATAGGGAGAAGGACGCCACAGGCCGAACGATCCGGCATGGAGAACAGGAAACAAGTTTATGTCATCAAGCAAACCGTGGGAAGTAAAACCTCTACGGACAGCCCTTCTTAGCGCACAATACAAGGACCGTATGAATGCCTCTTTCTCTTTTCCATAGCGCCAAGATAATCTTCGGATGTGTCAATGATGGCCGGGGTTTTGTTCTGTGAGTATGGTGACGCTCGTTACCTTTCAACATAGCTTTGCGAGCCCTGAGAACAAAAGGGCCTCGATACCTTCACTATTTATCCTCATAGCGAACAGTGATCGACTCCGTCCACCCATTGCCTCAGTCCTGAGTCGCCACGATGCTCAAACCTCCCTAGTACTCGGAGTTTGGTTTTATTGCCGGATACGCACAATGAAATCCGTTAACAATTGTCTCGTAAGCCCCTGCTGTACTTATAAGTACACGATGTTGGTGTTGGCAGTCATCACCGTTCATTCCTCTCATCCGCCTCCCCAAGTCCTTGGATCACCTCCATTGAGCAAGAACTTCGCCTTTACGATTCTTTTTGGTGAGTTCTTTTGACAGGTCCACGAGTAATGCGCCTCCTGATGCTCTCATACGCTAGAACATGCCTCTCAATCGTACACCATACCTCAGCCGTCTCATTCTCCTCATCCTCAACGGAACGGTACCCAGGGATATGTTCGCCCCCGGGGTACCGGAGAGGACGAGGTACAAGTTCGTACACAACGGCATCGACTGCCAACTCCAGGTGGCATCCCAGTCGAGCACCGTGCGCCTCGGCCACGATCCCACCGGTGGTCCGTACAACGCGATCCAGTACTACTTCACCATGACGCCGCCGGATTCAGAAAACATGGAAGAGGACAGGGTCAGCGTGTCGTTCTGGCTGGTCAGCCCCCTCAACAACGTCCAGAGAAACATCAACGCCGCAGTCACATGCCTCACTGGGATCAAGAACGACCCCAACGTGAACGGCTTGCACTTGGTTGTGCCGTGAAGACGCCAATGCGTGCGCCGCACTGCTGCATTTCTATCGAGCAACGCTCGCACCCTTCAAGTTCTGTTTCATTCTCATGTGTCCTTCTATCGTCGGTGCCCTATTCTCGGTCTAAAGGCGTATTTTTCTTTTCCACGCCATACGTGTATGTTGCCCGAGTCGTCATTTACCCCTTCCTGTACTTCCCTGCTCGTCCCGATATCCGCTGTGTAATGCACGATTGATGCTTTGTGTGACCCTGTCTGTTTTTTCTAGATCACGCTCTGTACCGTACATCTTGACCACCTAGTCAGATTCCGGTCGTACGCGATGCGACTATCCTACCACCAACACCAAAAGCCAAGGATACTGAGAGGATAGGGCGAAGCCGTGCAAGTGTCGTAACTCATCTGCTCTCGACATTGAAAGCGGAAACACGATATCAAATGACACACGCACCCTAAGAATGCCTCAACGACGCCGGCTCCAGGCGTACCTGGGTACCGCTCGAGGCTGAACGACGGTCTGCTTGTATATTTCGACGTCATAGCTACAGGATCATGCGAGGCGAAGCGGGCGCGGAGGGGTGGTTATGTGCAGTCTGCGATTAGCTCAGGCTTGCAAGCCGTCACGGTTGCGCCGTGAGCCAGGGCCGATGACGTCAGGGAGATATTGACGCGTCCGGTCGCGGATCGGGCGGGCGTGTCCAGGCGCCTGCCGTGATCGTACTACTTAATGGCGGGAAAGTGTGGGCCGGTCCGAAGACGGTGTGAGGAATACTCGTTCAATTGCTACGCGTGTCTCTGGGTCGTATGGATGATACGTCCCGAATGTGCGACCCGAGCGAGTAAGTAGTCTAGATCATCTGACGGCACCAAGCTGCACGGCGTGACGCGTCCGACGAGTTCCTTGGCTTGATTCCTCCTAGTGCGCAAGTCACGTTCGCGCGGCCCTGAGCGAGTGGAGTGAGCACTCCGAGTCCGATCTTGTGCGACGCAACGGGCGCAAGAATCGGGATGCGGCGCGCTCCGCCGTGCACATCGGGATTCGGGGGAAAAAGCGCTACGGGCCAGCCTTGGGTCCGCCCACGCGAACGTGGGAGGCCAAGACGATCCGCAGAAGTTCGCGTCCGCACAAGAAGCCTTGGTGTCGCGCGAAGGCGCGAAGTGAGACGGGGAGAGGCGGGTGGTTATAGACGATCAGCTTCCGAGCCGGAGCGCTGCCCGCAGCGGCCGGAGCGCTAGGCCTCCGGCGATAGCGGCATTGTCAGAGGGATTGACGCTTCCGGGCGCGGTCCGAGTGTGTTGAGGCGCCGTGAGGCTGGGTGAGTGTGAATGATCCGGTCCGAAGGAGGGCGTGAGGGAGGGACTGCGGTATGTGCGGGTAACGCCGAGCACGAAACATGTCGGCGGAGCGTCGCGCTGACGAGGAGTCCACAGACGTACGGGAGAACACAGCAGGCTGTGTGGCTGCATCGCGCAGCGGATGGTTGACATAGACCAACTAGAGAGGCGTGTCTCGGTCGTCAAGCTGATAGACGTGAACTTGACGTGTCGGGGAGCAGCTGAAGCAGAAAAGGACGTAGGCGTGGGAGAGTCGGGTACAGCGCTGGGAAAAGATCGTGCGGCGCGGTCGGAATGCTGGATGGGACGGAGGATCGCATGGGTATAAGAATTGAGAGAGATGAAGAAGGAAAAGAGGACTATTTGACTCACAAGCGGGCCCGTTAGAGAAGAGGGGTGAGTTGATGACGATACCGGTGATCGTCCTCCAACAAAGCAGACGAACATAAGTTGCACCGAGACCCGACGCATGCGCCAAAGTGCTGTATACCCATTTGTATTCAATTTGTACTAGAGCTGATATACCGCTCTCCTCGGGATGAGGGAGTTGAAGAAAAAGCTTTGCAATTGGTAGCCAGCGAGTGAGGTATTGCGAGGCTAGGTGGAGGATGAGCAAGCTGTCACCTGAGAAGACCGTGGATCGCTGATAGAGTGGGAGAGGGATAGTGCTGTGCGTAAGACGCGGGTCTCCTATCAAGTCGCTGTAGCGACCATGCGACAGGAAGCAAATGAGACGAGCGACTTCAAGTCGCACCGTCCCGCCAAGGGGGGGCGGTTCGTAACACGTGCCGCCAGGCACGGGGTCCTCTTCGTTGGGCGCCTTGGCAGAGAGAGGGCGCTTGAGGACGGTTAAGGACTGGGGGCCGCGACCGCCAGTCCGTTCCTCTCTCTCCGCCTCCATCTTCCACCTCGTCCCCCGCCCTCTCGCCCCCGCCCCCGTACACCCACCCTCCCGCCTCGCGCACCACCTCTCCCCAGCCCCGCGCGCCCCCAGCGCTCCCTCTCCCTTCCTCTGACTCTTGCCTCACTCATGGCAAAATCTCCCCTCCTGCGCCATCCGCGCTACACCCTCGCCGTGCTCGCGCTCGTCCTGTGCGGGTACTGGTACCTCAACAGCGGCCCGCCCCCCGCGATCTCGTACAAGCTCAACTCGGACCTGAAGCGGCGGCTCGACAGGGAGGAACGGAAGTACCGCGAGATGCTGCCCGAGCGGCACGCGCTGATTTCGAGGTTCGGGCCGACGCCTGCTCAGCTTGTTATGTGCGTCGCGTGTTTTTTGTTTTGGTGTCCTCTGCTCTGCTTTGGGACTGAGGGGGATGTTGGGTGTTGTGTAGGTTCCCCCCGGACCAGGACCCCTGGCCGCCATACACTGTCTGTGAGTCTACCTCTGGAGGACGGCGTCGTGATTGTGGGGCCAAGCTGACGGTGGTGCAGGGGACTTCTTTCCCCCGATCTACAACTGCCCGCACGAGGTGGACCGGTTAGGTGCGCTCGGCGACGGGGGAAAATGGCTTTGCGGCCTCTCGCGTATAGAGGATAAGCCCGACTGCGTTGTTTACTCCTTCGGTGCGTCCCTCTCGCTCTCTTGTTCTGCGCCTTCCCCGATCTTTTCGCTCCGTCCCGTCGCGCCACCGTCGTCGTCCCCCACGACCCACCCCGTGCGCCCAGCCACGTCGCTCCGCAGCACCCCCACTCCTGCGCGCTGCTTCTCCTCTCCCGGGACGCGCGCGAAGGTGATGTCCGTCGCGTCGCCCGACGTCGGCGGGGCTCCACGCCCCCGTCGCCTTCGTTCCCGCGGCGGCGCACGTGGCGGTGCGTGCCCCAGCTGTGACCGGAGCGGGGACGCGTCCCTCGCTCGGCCCACGGGCCCCGACCCCGCCGGCGTTATTTTTAGCCGACCCCGCACCCCCACCCCGCCCTGTCTTTCTTCTCTTTCCGTCGCGTTCGCGTTCTTGTTCGCTGACTGTATGCATATGCGCACTCGCAGGGATGGACTCGTCCTACTCGCTCGAAGCCACCCTCCTGCAATCCACGCGGCACTGCCAGGTGTGGATCTTCGACCCGACCAAGGGCGAGGACGCGCGGCACTACATCCCGCGCCTGCTCCGGCACCGCGCGCACTTTGGGAAGCTCGCGCTGGGCGCGGCGGACAAGCACGGGGGCGGGGACGACCCGAAGACGTGGACGCTGAGGAGCCTTATGGCGGAGAATGGTGAGTCGTGAGTCGTGCGTTCTGTTTTGTGTTCCTGGTTGTGAAGCGCGGGCGCGCGTGAGGGGAGGGGACGTCCCCCGGTCGTACCGCACTTATCCGTCCCGGTCGGGAAGTGTGCGTTCGGACCGGATTGGGCGCGCGCGCCCCCGGTTCCTGTCCCCGTTCATTTCGCCTGCGCCTTTGCTAACGCTTTACGCTTGTCCTGTTCTCGCGCGCAGGACACACACACATCGACTTCCTCCGGCTCGACCTCGAAGGCTGGGAATGGGAAGCCCTCCGCGCCGTCGTGCGCGACTTCACCACCGAGCGCTCCGTCCCCCCTCAAGCCGCCGCCGGCGCCGGTGCCGTCTCGGGCGAGGACGCGCATAATGTGTACCTGTCGGGGGTGCGCGAACGGGAGGGCGTGTTGCCGTTTGGCCAGCTCCAGATCGAGCTGCACATTTGGAACCAGCGGTTTCAGGATTTCTTGGAGTGGTGGGAGTTGCTTGAGGCGGCGGGGTTGAGGCCGTTTCACCAGGAGGTGCGTCTTCTGTGTCGCGTTTCGGTGGGGAGAGAAGCTGATGGATGGACGCGCGCGCGGCAGATCAATCTCATCTACGCAAACTATAACCGACACAGCGGCGTCGAGCTCGCAGAGGTGCGTCCTTGTCCCCATTCCCCTTCCCCTTAGCTGCCTCCCCCTGGATTCCTCAATCCCCCCGTCCTCACGCTGACACCCCGCTCGCGTACAGTACTCATTCATCAACACCCGCGGCGACAACGCCTTCATCCGCGACTACGCCCCCGCCCCCACCACCACCCCCGTCTCGCCACGAGAGCGCCGGACCATTCCTGGACCTGGAGCCGGAGCCGAATAACGGAGGGGCTGGCGTGCTTCGCTGTCTTGGTGCTTCGGTGCTTCGAGTCCCGTCGTTGCTCGTCACCGCCGCGCTTCCCTTGGCCCTTGGCGGTGGGGGATGGGCGGTGGGGGATGACGTCAGGGGTTGGCCTGCCCTGGCCTGTTTGGGCGACGGGGCCCGTCGTGTAAGGGAGGAGACTTATGATGATGTGAGTGTGGAATCTGGATCAGTGCACATATGCATGCGTACAGCTACTGTACATACGCCTCGTATATACTGTCTCGAGGGCTGAGATACCCGGGCAGCTCGAGGATGGGCTCGAGGACGCGCCCTCGAGGCCCTGCGTTTCGAGGGTGGAGTCGCGAAGCACATATATCGTTACTTACATGTGAGTGCTGTACCCGGAGCCCGCTGTTCGTGCGTACCGCATGTTGATTGTGTAGATGTATTTCAAGTGTCTTTGACTTTCCTTCGGGGTTCAACTGCTGGCGTGGGAGCGCGCGTGGTGCAGTACTCGCGGAACGTTCGAAGATAGCGCTCTCGTGAATTGAGGAGGTATATCTATGTCTTCAGGCAAGGTACACTGCAGCAGAATGTTACCGCCGTCTTGACTGGAGAGCGTCACGACTGCCATGTCTAGCGTCGTTTATGCCCGTGGATCATGTTCGGGAAGGCTGGCGTAGACCACGCGCATTCAAGTTCGGAAGGCCGTCATCATGATACAGACGACCGATTCTATCTAGGCTGCTGCGGTAGATGGTATAGAGTTGAAGAGGTACCCACGTGATACTAGGTTTGGCCCTGCCCCCGTCCGCAGACTCAAAGCTCCCGCAGTATATGAGGGACTCGAAGAGGACCCACTATGCCTAGCGTTACACCCCACTGAGCCAGGTACCGACTTGCCACTGTCCTGTAGCTGGAGTATCATGGACCTCCCAAGCACCGAGTCTACTGTCATCCAGACCGACGACCAGCTCCATCAGAAAGAGGAAGACCAGCCTGACCCAGGGGTATCGCCCGTGTTCACGCACGACAGAGACTTCTGGTTCGCCGACGGGAACCTAATCCTCGTCTCCAATGCAGTCGCGTTTCGTGTCTACCACGGAGTCCTGGCCGCTCAATCCCCCGTGTTCAAAGACACCCTAGGCATCCCACAACCTCCAGATGTGAATCATCTCGATGGATGTCCCATTCTAGAGCTTTCCGATTCCCCGGTCGACCTAAAGAGACTTCTTTCTGTCTTATTTCCTCTACCCAATGTGTAAGTTCAGAATGTTCATCCCAGGAGAACCTCAGGTTGAGTTAACGTATGTGTCGAAAGGCTTGGCGGAGAAACCTCTGCAAACACGTTCGATTTCGCCCATATCTCCTCCCTCGTCCGCCTTTCCCACAAATATCAGATGGAGAGCATTCTCCAACAATCTCTCCTCGTCCTCACGTCGTACTACACTAGCAACCACGAGGAATGGAAGCAGCGCGCGAGTCATCCCCTTTGCGCTCAACCACAGGACGCGATAGAGGCCGTCATCCTTGCGCGCCTCACCGATACGCCCTCCATCCTCCCCGCGGCGCTCCTTGAGTGCGCGTTCCTCGGCTCCCGCATATTCAACGGATACCTGCGCAACAACGAGATACGCGTCACCCTCTCCAACGCGGACCTCGCCGCGTGCGTTCGCATACGGGACTACATCTCCCTAAGCAACCTCAAAAGCCTCCAGTGTCTCACCCAGGCGGTCATGTGGAACATGCAGTGCACGGACGCGGCAGAGTGTGCGGCGCACCTTATGGCCTTCTGGACGGCTACGATCGTGGGGTTCAAGGGGTACGACCCTGCGTCCCTTCGTTCCTGCATAGCTGTCCTCGCGCAGTACGAGGCGTCCCTGAAATCGTCGGCATCGTTTTGTACGGCTTGCAAGGCTGTCATCAACAAAATGGACGTTTTAAGGAGATCCCGTAGCGGCACATGGAGCCAGCTCACATCCATGTGTAGGGCGCAACCTAGCACGCTCCCAGCAGTCGGCGCTTCATGATTCCGAACGCCACTGTGTAAGTGATGATAATTTGTGCCACAGTTAGACGACACTCACACGTAAAGTTGTCAGGATGGCAAATCATCTCATATGTTAGTCGTTTCCCTTATCCCACCATCCTCCATTATTTTCGGCTCGTTGTGGTATTGCAGCTTTGTCTTGACATGTCACGTATGCTACGGTATCGACCATGTATTCTACGCCGCGTATTTGTAGCTCGGATGTACTTCCTTCCTCGCTCGCTATCCTCCAGGCCTCTGTGAGGAGGATTTCGATGCTGTGATCGATACAGCGTGAGATAACATTCCGAGACATGATACGAACGCACATGGACGAACCTGCAGAAAGGATCCAAGTCGTTAGCGTACCTGCACGTTCAATGAGGGAGACAAGTCCAAGAAACGGAACGAACCTAGATCCACGAACTCAGATGCGACGAGACGGAACGCGCAGGTGAACCTCACGATTGCTGCTCAATGAGAACGCGATCCCCCACGGCGCGAATGTGACTTCGTCGAAGTGTCAGCCTTTCAGAATGGGTACGGTGGAACTGTAACGAGCGGCGAAGGAGAACTCAAGGTACAGCAGAACCGGACCGTAATCGAGAGGAGGCACCACGGCTCAGGCGTACCATACTGAGAGGCGCAACGCGAATGCACGTCGAAGCAATCAAACGAGGGTGCATGCGGGGATGTTGACCCAACCGGCACAACCACGCGCCGTCACGATGCCGTTCCAAGTCGCATGTGCGCGCGCAGCCTTGGGGGGCTGTACACTGAACCCCCTCGGGAGATAGAGATGTACGATTCCACTAGACCATGAATACAACGCTCAGATGCTGTGGACGGTTTCGTTAGCGAACAAAGAGCTACACAATAACGCAAAGCGTGGGGTACGTACGGACTATGGGACGACGTCACTTCTCGAACATCATGCTACAATCACATAACGAATGCCCCGTGACAAGCAGAAAACTGTTACAAGTTTCTATACACTGTGATACCACATATTAGGAAGTGTTTAAAGGCTGTGTGAGAAGGACTTACGTAGATGTCTGCGAGGTATCTGCCTCGGCAACGCCCTGGTTGCTCCCCATTCGAGGCTGGCATATGGCCTGCAAAAGGCTCCACGTACGGTGTCGGTTTCTCAACAACTTTGCGTTCTGAGAGATGGCGTCGTGACAGACGCTGCAAAACAACCTCGGCGCAGACAAGGATGCCTGATATTGCCGAATAATGTCTACCCAGGGGCAGAGCGCGGCCGGGTCATATCCCTCAAATCCAGAAACCGTTACGATCCAGAAGTTCAAGAAGTGCGCCTTGCATGACTTCTGGTCTTCGCACCTGGGAGCGCCCAAAACGAGAGCCGCAATGGAGTGAAGGCCCGATGTGTTTGACCTCGTGAGCAGCTCGCGTATCTTGATACAGCGCGCAACGTCCTCGTCAGAAAGCGTAACGCGTGTCCCTCCATTACGCGAGTAACCATCCATGAGGCTCGGGCCAAGAAGCGAACACTCAAGGAGAGCCGTAGTGAGGATTGAGGGCGTATCGGTAAGACGGGCGAGGATGACGGCCTCGATGGCGTCTTGAGGACGGGCTTGGAGGGAATGGCTCGCGCGGGCTTTCCAACGTTCGTGATCATTGGTATAGTAGGACTTGAGGACGCCGAGAGACTGTTGAAGAACTCCCTCAATCTGGTACTTGTGTGAAAGGCGGACGAGCGCGGATATATGGGCAAATTCGACCGCCGAGGGCGTGGCGGTATCTACGCCAGATCTGAGACATTCCGTTAGCACCTCTGGTCAGGCGAGGGCACATACGTGCTTACACGCTTGGTTGAGGAAATAGAACACGGAGAAGATGCCTTAGATCATCGGGCGAATCAGAGACTTCGAGTATAGGGTAGCCGTCGATGCTGGGGGCTGAGGGAGGCTGCGGGAAGCCAAGCATGTCGTCGAACACGGGGGACTGCGCGGCAAGAACGCCGTGATAAACGCGAAAAGCGACTCTACCAGCCGAGAGGATAATATTGCCGTCGGTGAACCAGAAAACTGTGTCGCGCGTGAGGCCGAGGTTGGTGCATGCTTCTTGGTCTTCTTCGACACGACGTCGCTTCAAAGGACGTAAGGTTTCGGTCTGGGTGGAGTCGTTTGTGGGCTCCATACTCAGGTTGCGAGTATTGCGGCTTTGCTTGTTCTGTATGACAACGCCTTGGGCGTGCACAGTCCTGGCGGCGGTTGGTGGTCACTGATAAGAAAGGATCGGCCCGCTGCGGTAGCCTGAGATCAAAACGGGTCGATCCCAAACCGGAGTTAAGAAGCCGAAAAACCCGTGTTCACGTGCGGCTTACGTGTGCAAATTCAATTCCTACCCGCCTTGTACCCGCCGTCCCGAAACGTTTCCAGCGAGATCGTTCGAGACAACAGAGGCTGGAGGGTCATACAAACGTGGCTCGGTGCACATAGAGCAGCAGTACTAAGTGCAGCCATTCTGGTAATACGAGAGTATAAGTAGCATAAGGTATCGAACACATGCACCACAGTGTTGAAGGAACGAAATGTTTGCACAACCCACTGAACTATGAGACATATTCTCTCCTCGCCCTCTTACGATGCAGCTACCTCCTCGTCAGACTGCACGGGCCCCGCTCCCTGAAGTCTCCGTGCTCGCTGCGGGTTTGCACCGCTCACCGACGTCCACAGCAGCGGTCTCGGAACTCACAACTTCGGGCCTGGCGGTCCTCTCCTCGTGCTTATGCGTCTCTGTCTGAGGCGGGGTGACCTTCGTCTTGGTCTCAAGAGCACGAGAAGGCAGGGGCTGCAGGCGCGCTGCTCAGACTCCTGCCGAGCACGATGTCCCGCTTTGGTTCCGGGGTCTCCCGGCACCGTGCGACGAGCACCCCCGCCGCCGCCCGCTGCGAGCCCCTCGCATACGTCGCCGTCGACACATCGCCCCCGTCGACGGATAAAAGCGCAGTGTGCGAAGTTGCAGAGTCCTCATCTGCGGGTGCCACAGGGGTCTCCAGCACGGACGGCAGCGGCGCGCCCCCACCGCCGTCCACCCTTTCACCCGTGCCACATCGCGTTTCAAAGTCAGAGTCCGCAGTGCGCAGAGTAGCCGTACGCGTCCCATTTGAAGACGCCGTCATGCGAGTGATGTGCTCCGATAGCAGTGGAAGCGCCAATAGCTGTCGAAGCGGAGACGGAGGTAGATAGAGGGAAAGAGCTTGTACTCCCCCGCAAGCGTCCGATACCAAACGCGCGGGGTAGCACCCGCTCACACGCCTGTGGGGCGCACTTCGTGCTTATCTTCGGTCGAGGATGAGGAAAAGGTGGTGCGTGTTATCAAACGGAGGGATGGGAAACCGGAGGCGGTAGGGAAGGCGCTAGAGGAGGAATCCGGGGAGGAGCTGTAGATGTCGGTGCCGAGTCGTGTAGCGGGAGGCTCTAAACTGGACGGTAGGACGGGTAGCGCGAGGGAGGCCGCAGCGGGCGCCGGCCGGAGCAGCTTTTCGTCTCAGTCTACATTCATGCTTGGGTACGTGAGAGCGTGACATAAAACTAAAGGGGCATTCGGATCGTACTACCCTACCCTGTAGAACGACGTGAGAGCAGGTCTCAGACGGTTGAGCAAGGAGGACTCACGAAGTAGATTGCGAAGTATCAGCTTGGGCAGCGTCGCTCTCCGCCGTTAATATGCGCAAAATTGCGCTCCACGTGGCCTGGCGAGTGCTCTTCAGGCGCGGCGCGGTGGACATCAGCGCCTTGCACGAACGGCAAAAAGACGACGGTGTCGGTAGGGATGCCTCGTACTGCTCCAAGACCACGAGCCAGGGGTGGAGCGAGGCGCGTTCGTAGCCTTGGAAGCCCGCAGCCTCCGCGGTCCAGAAGTTCATAAAATGCGCCCTGCATGACAGAGAGGACTCGCATTTGGCGTTGCACAAGACGGCCTTGGCCCACTGTTGGAGCCCGACGATGTTGGCTCTCATGATGTAGTTGCGTGCAGTGAGACAGCGGACCATGTCTTCGTCAGAAAGCGTGACGCGTGTCTCCCCGTTGCGCTTGTACCGTTGATGAGCGCCGGACCCATAAGCGCACACTCGAGCAGAGCGGTGGTGATAATCGAAGGCGTCTCGGTGAGCCGTGCAAGCGCGACAGCTTCGATCGCGTCTTGCGGCTGCGCCTGGAGGGGGTTACTAGTCCGGGCTTTCCAGAGCTCATGGTCGTCGGTGTAATACGATGTGAGGACGCCGAGAGATTGTTGGAGGACGCGTTCGATCTGATACTTGTGGGAGAGACGGACGAGGGCGGAAATATGGGAGAACTCGACCGATGTATTGGCCGCGCCAAATCTTCAAAAGATAAGTCGTCAGCACATTGGCATCAAGCACAGTTCACGCCATACTCACACGCTGGGCTGGGGGAAAATAACGGAGAGAAGATGCCTAAGATCGTGTGGCGAGTCGGAAAGCTCGAGGATGGGGCATCCATCGATGTTGGGAGAAGAGGGTGGCTGCGGGAAGCCGAACATATCGTCAAAGACGGGCGACTGTGCCGCCAAGGTGCCATAATAGACGCGAAAAGCGATTGTGCCAGCAGAGAGGATAACATTGCCGTCGGTGAACCAGAAGATTGTGTCGCGTGTGAGGCCGAGGTTGGTGCATGCTTCTTGGTCTTCTTCGATACGACGTCGCTTCAGGGGACGTACAGTTTCTGTCTGGGTCGACTCGGAGTCGTTGGCGGACGACATGTTGTTGCGAGGATTGCCTTGCTTGTACTGTCCGGGAACGCCGCGTAGGGCTGACGGCTGTTGGCGGTCGCTGACAAGAAAGGATCGGTCCGCTGCGATAGATCAAAACCTCGATCTCGTACCGGAGCTGACCGTCCGAAAAAATCGAGCTCACGTGCTGCGTAAGAGTACGAGTTCGATCCCTCCCCCTCCCGAAAAACTTTCCAGCGAAATCTATGGCAGAACTGCAGACAGCAAAAATCGGGGTGGGATTCGGTACATGGAAGACGGCAGTCTAAAGTGTCGTCATTGTTACACGTTACACCACGAGAATATAACGCAAATGACAGAGATACGTGCACTACGACGCCGATACAGAACACCTTCACGACACTGCCCAAAGCTCTTCATGCTCATCGCGGACTTACGCCACACGTTTCGGTCAGTGTCCTCTCTCTACCCTGGGGTCCGTCGACGATGTGCTGCCCAAAGAGCGCGCGAGCCTCGCCGAGCATTTTACCCATGGATAGCGTCTTGTGCTCGCGCGCGTGAGCGCTGACGCTCTGCTCGGGGGCGTAGATGAGGTGGGAGCAAGTGGGATGACCGGTAGGTGTGGGGAAGTCCTCGCGGGGTGTAGCTTGGCGGGAGGAGGGGAGTAACCCGTGTCATACCCAGGCTGGAACGGCAGGGCGAGCAAGTCAAACGCGCCCTCTCCATAGTGGGGAGACGAAGAGGTGGGGCAGAGGAAATACTCACCAACACCGGCAAACCGCTGTTCGCCCCCCTGTTGGTGCGCTTGTGGCTCACTTACTCGGCTCCCCCATTGCCTGCGTACCCTCGCCTCGTGCCGAGCGTAGAACCCTGCTTCAGCTCCGCCTCCTCCCCGATCCGTACAGCAAGTACCCCCACCCCAAATGCAGTGTCGTCCACCGCGCACGTCTCGCTCCCGTCGTCGTCGACGCGTCGCCCCTGTGCAGAGGGAAGTAACACAGCGCGCGAAGACGTGACGCCGTCGGCCATGGGCGTCTCAGGGGTCTCTAGTTCAGACGGCAGTGGCGCGCCCATTCCTGCCCCTGCCTCTGCTCACGCTGTCACCCGTGCCCCATCGAGCCTCAAAGTCAGATTTTGTTGCGCGCGGCGTAGCTGGAGGTGGGGAGATAGGCGCCAGAGGAGGAATTCGGGGAGGAGCTGTAGAGGTCGTTGCTGGGTCGTGTAGCGGGCGGTTCCAAGCTGGACGGTAGAATGGGTAGTGTGGGGGAGGCCGCACCGGGTGTGGAGGTCGCGTCGGTGCCGGAGGCGGTCGGGGCGGAGGCGGGGGCTTGTGCTGGGACACGGAGGATGTGAGAGGAGGAACGGAGGAGGCGCGTTGGAGCAGAGCGCGGTCGCTGTGAGTGTCGCCTCCACATCGAGACCTCGACTGAGGAAGAGGGGACCAAGCGTTGAGCGTCATACGACAGTAGAACCGCTTGGAATACACTGAAAATGTATGATGGTGGACGTGCGAGTTCATTTTATCCACTGTCACGACCCATGTCAGCGCGTTTTAGTGGAGGCTGAACCAGAAAAGCCTACATAGTTGTCTGTGAAACTTCGAAGTCGGTAGCGTCCTGGGCCGTCTCCCCCCGGGTCTGGCCTATGCTCTGCAGGGATCTCCACGTATTTTTGCGGGAACTCGTCAGAACACTCGGAGTGATGATGCTGTCCTTGCAGGACTTGCAGAAAGACACCGGATCGGAGAGGGACAACTGGTACTGCTCGATGGTCCTCACCCAGGGGCGGAGCGAGGAGGGATCGTAGCCGTGGAAGCCGTCCACGATCGCGCTCCAAAACTTCATGAGGTGCGTCCCGCACGAGTACCGGTTCTCGCATCCTTTGTTGTACGAGACGGCGGCGGTCAGCTTCTGGAGGCCTGTGGCGTTCTCCTTCGTGATCATGTCGCGCATCGCGATGCAGCGCGCGACGTCCTCTTCGGGAAGCGCGATACGCGTTTCCCCGTTGCGCATGTAGCCTTTGAATAGGTCGGGCCCGATGAACGAGCACTCTGGGCGGTGGGGATGATCGAGGGAGTGTCGGTCAGCCGAGCGAGAGCGACGGCTTCGATGGCGTCTTGCGGCTGCGCCCGGAGGGGATGCTTGAGACGCTCCTGCCACTTTTCGTGGCGGTCGGTGTAGTACGACGTGAGAACGCCTAGAGCTTGCTGAAGAACACTTTCGATCTGATACTTATGGGATAGCCGGATGAGGGCGGAAATCTGGGCGAACTCGACTGATGACGCGGGGGGGGGTGTACGCCCGGTCTTCCGAGTCTGAATGTTAGCGTTAGGCGTAGCCACGTATGAGACACGTACTCACACGCCAGGATGTGGAAAAAGGACGGAGAGGAGATGCCTCAGATCATGAGGCAAGTCGGAGAGCTCGAGGATAGGACAGCCGTCAATACTGGGTGCGGACGGGGGTTGGGGGAAGTCGAGCATGTCGTTAAAGACCGGGGACTGCACGGCAAGAACCCCATGATAGACGCAAAAAGCGACCTGGCTGGCTGAGAGGAACACGTTTCCGTCGGTGAACCACACGACCGGGTCGCATTCGAGGCCGAGGTTGGCACTTGCTTTTTGATCTTCCTCGAGGCGCCGTCGCTTGAGAGGGCGCGCTGACTCGGCCTGGCTAGTGCCGCATGTGTAGTCCATGTCGAGCTGGTGTGCTATGCGTCGCACGGCGATGTGCGTACCCGAAGTCTTGGCCGAAGAGGTACCGCTGTGAGCGGTTGGAACTTGGTGGTCGGCGTCGGCAAGACGGAATGGATTCGCTCAAGCCCCTAACCTCATCGATCAAATTTACCAATTCGGGTTGGTCTGATCCGGTCCGCTTCGGCTTGAACTCCTACGCCTCCCAAACATTTTCTCTATGAAACCATTGATTGACTAAACAGCACACAAGTCTAGTAATACATCACAAGAACCGAAGCACAAAAGCACATACACAACACCGCTCAGCTCAGCCATCAAAACCTTCAATCCTCGTCATCGTCGTTCGCCCACGCCGCAGCCGCCCTGTCATCGTACCGCCCCCTCTCCCCGAAGCTCTCCGTGCTCACAGCAGACTTACGCCGTCCCTTCTTCGGAGCGCCCTCCCCCCCGTCGACGCTGTGCTTCCCGAAGAGCGCGCGCGCCTCCCCGAGCATCTTGCCCATGAACGACGTTGGGGTCTTGGGCTCGCGCGTGGGGGAGTGGGCGGTGGGACTCTGCTGCTCCTCTGGCTGCTCGGGATCGGCGGAGGCGGATGAAGTGGGCTGCTCGCCGGGTACGGGGAAGTCTTCACGAGGGTGTAGCTCGGCGGGGTGGTAGTCCGTGTCGTATCCGGGCTGAGAACGTCGTCAGTCGCGCTCTTCCCAAGACGGAAAGACGAAGGAGTAGGGGAGAAGAGAAGAGAGCTCACCAAGACCGGCCGACCGTCGTTCGTCCCCCCGCTCGTGCGCTTAGAGCTCGCCTGCTCACCGTCCTCGCGCGGCTCCGCGGCAGGCGGGGCTCCAACCGTAGAAGAAGCGGCCGTGTCGCGCGGCACCTCCATCCCGCTGCTCGGCGCCCCCACTGCTTGTGCACCCTCGCCCTCCACCTCACCCGCATCCGCGCTCTTCGAAGCGGCAAACGCCCCAACGCCCGCAGTAGCAGCACCCGCCGCGAGCCCTGCAGTCCGCTCGTCGTACTTCCGCTTCTCCTCTTGCACGTCCGCGGCAGACGGGTATCGGTCCTGATCTTGAAAACGCGAGACGTCATCCATCACCATCGCCGTCGGGGAAAGGACGGCCACACCGCGCTCCCCCACACCCGCGGCAGCGACGTCGCCTCTATCCACAGACGAAGGCAACACAGCGTGCGCAGTCTCCGCGCCCTCGCCCATAGGCGTCGCAGGGACCTCTGGCACAGTCGTTAACGGCTCGCCCACTCCCAGCCCATGCCCCGTCCCCAACCCTGCCTCACCCGCCTCTATACCTTCCCCCGCGCCACGGTGCTGCTCGAAGTCGGACCCCGGAGCACGTGGGGTAGCCGTCCCGCTCGACGGCGCCGTCAGCGTTGGGGAGTCGGGGGGGATAGCGATCGTCGAGGCGTTAGCGGCGGCCAAGTTCGAGGGCCTGCGCAGTCCCCCCTGGCCCTCCCCAGCGAGGGCGCCGAAGCCGAACGCGCCGAGGCCGGCGGAGCCTGCTGCGAGTCCGGCGGGGGGTGCTGCGTGGCGTTCTTCGACGGGGGGAACGGGGGCGGGGGCAGAGCAGAGGGCGGAGGGGGGCGCGGAAGGGAAGTCGGAGGCCATTGGAGTGGCGGCGACGTCGTCGGAATAAACAGACCCAGACGAGGCGATCGAGTGCTCGTCCGCGCTGGGAGAGACGGCTGCGCGGGAGGCGGCCTGGCGTTGTAGGATGAGAGCGGTCAGACCCGCGCCTGCCGCGGTTCCGGTGCCAGCGGCGAGGAAGGCCTTGGAGTCGGAGGAGTCGTCGTGCTCGTCGCGGTCGGTGATGGGAGCCGGGGAAGACGCGTCGATGTCGATATCGTTACTGAGCTTCGTAGTAGGCGGCTCCGACCCGAAGGGTAGGACCGAGGGCGCGAGCGCGGGCGCGGGGGAAGCAGGGGACGCGGCGACGGGCCTAGACGCCACGTCTGGGCCGAACGCAGCCAGGGCGGGCGCGGGAGTGTGGGTGGATGCAGGGACGGGGGCTTGTGTCGACGATGCGTAGGGAGCAACGGGGGGGCCGGAGGAGGCGTAGTCGTCTTTATCTTTCAGCTCGTGAACGGCAAGCGCGCCGACGCCTGCTGCTCCGGCTCCGGCGGCGGCGGGAAGACCAAGCCCAGCAGCGGACTGGGTCGGGCCCTGCAGCGAATCCACGGCCAACGTCTCCTGCATCTCCTTCGCGTCCGTGGGCGGGGCGTAGTCTTCCCTTTCTCCTTCCCCTTCAGTCTGAGTGTCCCGGGGAGCAGAGGCGGGAGCAGACGAAACGTCATCGTCCCCGAACTCGTGAGCAGCGAGCGCGCCTACACCTCCGCCCACCACCCCAGCGGCGAGCCCGAGCCCGAGCCCTGCAGTTCCCGAACGACCTTCGTCCCCGACGCTCGAAGTGTCCGTCGGAGCCGAGTCCGGCGTCTCGGTCTCATCTACAGTCAACGTGTCTTGCAACGCCTTCGCGTCCGAAGGCGGGGAAAACCCTTCCCCTTCTCCTTCCACCAGGCCTGGAGTCTGAGAGTCCTCGGAGCCCGGAGCAGGGGCGCCGGCGTTGGCAGCAGCGAGCCCGGCGCCAGTGGGCGTAAAGTCGTCTGCGGTGCGCGTGAGAGGGGTGGTGAAAGGGGCGTCCTTGCCGCCGTCCTCGTCGTGACGTCCAGCGAGGACAGCCCCACCACCAGCGCCAGCAGCGGCGAGCCCCATACCAGTAACAGCGCGCGTATCGACGTCCGTCCGCGCGTTCAAGGCGGGCTCGCCCTTATCCGTATTGCCAGACGCGTCACCCTTGGGCGAGCCTGGACTAGAGCCTGAGCGACGCCGGAGAGTGAGCACGAAGCGCGAGAAGACAGACGGGCGGCGCGCGCCTTTGTCGGTCCCCGCTCCAGCCCCAGTCATGGTGGGCTCTCCCTGCTCTGCCGTCGCCGTCTCCCTCGCAGCACCCATGCCCGAGTCGGGGCCGGCAGGAGCCTCCTTAACAGCATACACCCCGCCCACAGCCGCAGCGAGTGCGACCGAGCCCGCCGCCGTCGCGTACTTCCCCGTGTTCGTGTTCGCGTTCGTCCTCGCGTCAGAGGGGGGGGAGGGGGAGGAAGAGCGCTCGTCAGGAAGCCGCGCGACACCCGACTCGCCCCTCGGTCCGGGGAGCGCGCCTATACCTCCAACGGGCCCGGGGGAGGTGGTAGGGGTGCCGCCGTGTTCGGTGCTGGGGAGGGAGAGGGCGTGGGGGGTGTCGTTGGGGGATGCGAGGGCTGCTGAGGCTGCAAGGGACGGGGGATGGGCGTGAGTGGGAGTGGAAAGAAGTATGGGATAGGAGGGGACGTACGGGTGTAAGACGAGACGCGGCCCGCGACGCCCAGGGGGAGGTATCCGGCTGCGAGGGCGGTGGCGGACTGGACGAGCGTGCCCGTCGCGGGGGGTGCGCCGAGGGCGGAGAAGGTCCGCGCACTGCCTGGGTCTTCGTCGTGCGGGGTGTCGGGGTACGCCCCCGGAATGTCGGAGGCTGAGGCCGAGGGGGCGGCGACGAACGTCGAGGCTGAGGAAGGTGCGACGAGCTTGGGGTCGAAGGGGCCCTTCTGGGCGTCGCTCGCGGCCGAGAGGGAGAGGTCGCCGACTTGAGGGTGGGCGGCTAGCCCGCCGTCGGTGCCGGTAGTGCTAGGGCGGGAGGTTTCGGGAGCATCGGCGAGAGAGCCCGGAGCGTTCGCTGAGAGGCCAAAGACAGTGTCGACAGTGCGTCTGGCCCACTCGCGAACTGGAGTGCCTGATCCTGAGTTGGTGCGCTGAGGGAGCTCGGCGGTCGTCATGATGGAAATCTGTGCGGAGGACGAACAGGCTGGGAGGGGCGGTATATAGTGCTGGCGAGAGAGCGAGCCCCTCTAGGGCGGGCATGATGCTATGTGACGTCAAGAGGGGAGGATGTAGCTTAGGGGCTGAGGCGGAAGGCGAGGGCTCAAGGGGCCGCAGCCGCTCTCCATTCGTGTGCGATCGAGACTGAGAGGAGGAGCACTGTGGGAAGAGAAAGAAACTGTGCACGTGTGCGTCGACTTCTGATAGTACGCCATGTCGGGTGCCCTGCGTAGTGGGCTACGAGTACGCATGAGGAGACGAGGCAGATGGACGAGCGGAAGGAAAGAGCCCCGGGTCGTCGGCGCTTGTCTCGGATCTGAGTGACATGCTGTCACGGTCACGTGCCGCATAACGGGACGCGACGGTGTTGGTCGCGCCCCGCCGTCTCCCGCCCTCCGCCCAGCGCCGTCGCTGACGACCTTCCTCGCCCCGTCCTCTCACGTTACCGCTCTCCCCGCTTCCCTCCAATGACACACGTCCTACGAGTGCCAAAGCTGGACCTGGGGTCGATCCTGGCGCAGCAGAACCCGCAGATCGACCTCCGGCTAGACGCCTACGACGCCTCGACCCGCAACTTCCTCGCCGCCGTCTCCGCCTACACCCAGCGCGCCGTCTCTGAGATCACGAACCGCAAGAACGCGTTCCAGGCGGACAAGAAGCGCGCGCTCGAGAAGGCGCAGAACGTACAGGCTGAGACGGAGCAGTGCAAGTTGAGGGAGATCGAGTTGATTGCTGGTAAGTTTCCCTTTTGAGTGGGTTTGGTGGGAAAGGGTGTGCTGAGTGGGTTGGGGGACGCGAATGTAGTGCTGGAGAAGGAGCAGGAGGAGAAGAAGGAGGCCGAGGCTACCGTCGCTACTTTCAAGAGGCAGCTCGCGTCCATCAAGGACAAGGCCGCCTCCCTTGACGTCGAGATCGAGCAGCACCGGCTCGTCGCTGCCAACCTCATGCGCGGTTCGTATCCCCCTTCTCTTCTATCCGTCTCCCCTGGCAGCTGACATCCTCTCCTTCCCCGTCCCCTCCCACTGCCCCTCCGCCAGAGCGCAAACGCGAACAATCCATCCTCACAGCACACGCCTCCCGCACCGTCCCCGAAGTCACCGCATGCGAGGACCTCCTCAAGTGCTGGATGGAAGGCATCGACCGCGACAAGATCCTCGTCCGCTTCACCCACCTCGACCCCGCCGATCCCGCACGCGAGTTCAGCCTCGTCCTCGACGTCTCTGATCGCGTTTACAGAGGTGCGTCTCTCCTCCTTTTACTTTGCATTGTGATGCGGGCGGGGCGCGAGATGCTGACGAACCCGCCGGGTGATCTGCAGTGCCGACGACGACGCCGTTCCTGCCCACCCTCCCGATCCTCCTCGACGAGCTCAACGAGTCCCGCGACGTCTACCGCTTCGTCCGCCGCGTCAGGGAGGCGTTCAAGGAGCTCGCTGTCCAGGGCAGGTGAGGCGGTCGCAGAGGTTGGCGGGAGACTGGGGGTTCTGGATCTGTTGTATGTATGATATCGCTGGTTTCGTCTTGTATCTGTAGCATATACCCCCTTGTTAGTGCACCCGGACTGACTCAATCTCTACTATGTTGCTTATCCTCGACGTTGGCGGCTGCTTATCACCGCGGACGGCGGGCGCCGAGGCTTGACGGTGCCTTTGCCCTCCTATGGCAGCTGTGCCGCGCCACTAGTCCGAGATAAACTGTGTACTGACTGCAGAGTGTAGATAGCAGCGGCGCGTTATCGCTCGCGCCATATAAACTCCAGAATGCGTTCTCCAGTGTCGCTCGCGTCCCGCGGACCTCCTTCCTCAGAGTCACAACAAAAACGCCGTCGCGATGGCCCCCTCCCTCTCCCTCTCCCCGCGCCTCGCAGCCCTCCTCCTCCTCCTTCCTCACGCCCTCTCCTCTGCCTCCTCCTCCTCCTTCCCCCACCCCCAACCTCTATCCCCCCCAGCCCTCGCCTCAACCAACTTCACCGCCCTCTTCGCCCAGCCCCCCGGCTCCTCCCTCCCTGGCCCTCACGTAGAGGTGTGGCCGAGCGAAGGGTGGCCGGGGCTCACGACGTTCGCTCATGCACCCCCCAGGAGGTGTTTTGGGGAAGATCAAGGAGAGTTCGACGTTGCGGTGCTCGGGGCGCCGTTTGATACTGCGACGAGTTTTAGGCCGGGGTGGGTTCTCTGTTTCTTTGTCTCTGTCTCTTCCGTCTTCGCGCGCTGTGTCGGGGGAACGCGCACGAACTCGGAACGGGCGAGAGATCGCTGACCATGCGCGCATACGCACAAACAGGGCGCGTTTCGGCCCGAACGGGATCCGCCAAGGCTCGCGCAGGATCGACCTCGGCCTCATCAACGTCGCGGCACAGGTGCGCGTGAGCGACCACCTCGCAGTTGTCGATTGTGGGGACGTCCGTGCGTTCTCTTTCCCTTCCCCTCCCTTCTCTCTGTCTCTTCCTTTTTTGGTGAAGGGAGTTAAGAGAGGGCCAGGCTGACGAAGAGGCACAGCGATGGTCCTCACAGACAACACCGTCGCCCTCCGGCAGCTCGAGCTCGCCAACGCCGCGCTCCTCCAGCGCCCCGCCGCGCGCTCTTCCTTCTCTTCCTCCGCCGACTCTGACTCTCTCAGGGGCGAGGGGGGAGAAGGGAAAAAGAGCGACAGTAAGAGCATCGCGAAGGACGGCAAGTTCCACCCGCGCGTGCTCACCCTGGGCGGCGACCACACCATCACGCTCCCGCTCCTCCGCGGGGTCGCGGGGGTGTACGGGCCTGTGAGCGTGGTTCATTTTGATAGCCATTTGGGTGCGTCTCTCTCCCTTCCTCTCCTCCTTCCCTTACCCCTCCCTACTCGCCCCTTCCCGCGACCTGCGCTGTGCGCGCGGAAAGCTGACGGTTGTGTATGGGACGGGGCGGGACACGAACAGACACGAGCCGTCCCCGCCGCATGCCCGGGGGCCCGTGGCTCCCCGGGGAAGAGCAGCCGGTCGGGCACGGGAGCTACTTCTACTACGCCCACAAGGAGGGCCTCCTCGCGCCGAACACTGCGAACATCGTGCGCCCCCCCCTCCCCTCCCCCCCCCCGTCTTCCCCTCTTCTTCGCCTTTTTCGTGAATGCAGCCTGAGGGAGACACCGCTGACGGCTCGAACGCGCCACGCAGCACGTAGGCATCCGCGGGGCGATCGACGGCTGGGACAAGTACGAAGACGACACCGAGTTCGGGTTCGTGCGCTCCTTCGCGTGGGAGGCGGAGGATATTGGGTGGAAGGGGATCGTGAAGAAGATCAGGGAGACTGTGGGGGAGAACCCGGTTTATAGTGAGTTCTTGCTCTCGCTGGGGATGTGAGGGGGGAGATGGGGTGCTGATGATATGGGGCGAAGTTACGCTGGATATCGACGTGATCGACCCGGGAGCGGCGCCTGCGTGAGTGGTGTTTTGTTTGTTCAGAGGATGGGCGCGGTAGCTGACTTGCGAACATACGTAGGACTGGAACGTGAGTATCCCTACCCACCGCGAGCCAGTGTGCTCTTTCTCACTTTCTCAACCCGGATAGCCCCGAGATCGGCGGGTTCACGACCAGAGTAAGCACCCATTCCGTATACCCAAGCTTCCTCGGATGAACCCTGACCAATACCCGTGCTCATGCTCCAACTCACAGGAAATCAAGAAGATCCTCCAAGGCCTCTCGGGTCTCAAAGTCGTCGGCGCGGACATCGTCGAGGTCGCGCCCGACTACGACTCGCAAGGTACGTCCCTCCCTGCCCCGCGCGATTTGCTGCTCCGACGCCCCTTCTGACTCACTCGCCCGCTCATCTGCTCGCTCGTTGACGCACTGTCCGCGCGGGAGCAGACGAGATCACCTCGATCGCCGCGGCCAACATCGGCTGGGAGCTGCTCGCGCTCATGGCGAAGACGCCGCTCGTCGCGTGAGCTTCGCGGATGCGTCGTGGAGGGCGGACTTGGGTTCGGCGTGGAGGGCTCCGAGGGCATGGTGTGCAACTTGAACCTCGGAGGCCGGGGGGCATTGACGTACAGTGCGCACCGTGAAGACATAGTGAAGAGCCACGGTGATGGAAAGATACATTACTAGGTATAACTAGGAGAATGTGTTTGTGGTGACGCCGTATAAAATCGCAACTTCGGCGTCCCCATTTTTACGTGTTATGTGCCGCCAGCTCCGACTTGACGAGTCTGTGAGAGACAAACTTGAGTCGCGATTCCTCCAGTCGGAGTCAGTGCGGCCTGCTACGCACAATCTGTAAATGGTTATATAATTTGACTGATAGGTGTCTAATACAGCAACTTGACGCAGTGGAAGCGTGCAGGGCTCATAACCCTGAAGTCCCTGGATCGAAACCAGGAGTTGCTATATGATTCCAATATAGATAGTTTTTTATCCCTCGCTTGGATAAGATATATGTCTGCATCGAGCGGCGGTTCGATGCACTGTCATTGTGCATATGTAAAAGCCCACACTGACGCTCCGGGAGTAGATCGCAAGTGCGCGATGATATTCCGCGTCATAGATGACTAGAAGTACAGAGCGGATATTACGCCAAGAACTAAGGTATCCTCATCCAGTGTCCGCGGGCTGAGACCTACGCAAACGCAACGCAACATATCGTACACCTCCACCTTTTCCTTCAGAACTCACACCCGTTCAAGGGACTCACGTCGACGCCTCCTGCCCCTGCTGCCCCTGCGTCGTCGGCACCTCACCCTTCTTGATCGCCTTCCCCGCGTCGACCTTCTCGGGCCGGCCCTCGATCTTCCCCAGCAGGACCTTCGCTTCGCCCTTCATCTTGTCCATGAACGTTGCTTTGCGGCGCGCGTCTTCCCTCCCCTGACCTTTCTCCTTCTCCGCGCAGGTGCTCACGCCCGAGCCGGACCCGGCGTCCGAGCTGGTCTCGCGCGCTTGGTGGGGAGGTCGTTGTTCCGAGGGCGGGCGCGCGGCGTCTGCTTGCGTGGCGCCGAGGGACTTCTCACCGGGTGCGGCCTCCTTGGATGGCGAGGAGGGGGAGGGGGAGTCGTTGGAAGAGCGGGGGTGGAGGTCGGCCGGGTGGTAGTCTGTGTCGTAGCCTGGGCCCTGGAGAGAACGGGAGGTCAGCTCTGAGCGTCTGTAGACAGAGCAGAGGCGGGGACACTGAGAATGAGGGAACAAAGTGCAGAGGCGCGCACGCCAGGTCGCACCTTCACCTCATCATCCCCGTACCCGACGTCGCGCTCGACCTCCGCACGCACGCGCTCCCCATCCACAGGGACCTCGCCCCAGCGCGTACCCGCTCCGCCCAACGCGTGCCCGCGCGGCCGGAGCGTCGCGCGCAGGAGGTCCTGCTGGCCGTCCCCGCTCAGACGGTCGTGCCGCGGCACAGAGTCGGCGTCGGCCCGCACGGGACGTTCAAGATCCACAGAGGGAGCATAAAGGGAAGAGGGAGGCTCACCTGGTTCGGCTTGCCTTTGTGCCCGCTTTTGGGGGCGGCGCCCGTATCGGAGGTCTTCTCCGCCTTCTCGTCCTGCTTCGGCGGCGGCGGCGGGCTCGTCTTCTCGCTGGCCTCTTTCTGCGGAGCGCGAGGAGTGGTCTCTGCGGTCAGCGGCTTCACTTGCTGTTTGCCCTGTTCGTCGCGTGCCCCGAGGACACCAGCGACACCCGGGGCTGCACCGCCGATACCACCGTCTTTCTTCGCGATGTCGTCAACCGCGCGCTGCTCCTCCTTCGCGGTAGTAGTTGCAGTAGCGCCGATCCCAGCGGGCCCGCCAATGCCCCCGTCCTTCATCGCCGCGTCGTCAATCACGCGCTGGTCCGTCGACGACCGTTCGTCCGGGAGCCGCGCGACCCCCTCCTCGCTCCTCCCACCCACCAACGCGCCCACACCTCCAACCTTCATCCCGTGAGGGTTCGCCTCGTTCCCGAACGCCTCCTCAGACGGCTTAAGCGCGACTTGCGCATCAGCGTCGACGCCCATGGGACCGGAGTCGTACTGCGGGTGCTGGGACTCGAGCGGGAGGCGCGCGACGTGCGGCTCGGATTGGGTGCCCGGGAGGGCCCCAGCGCCGAGTGAGCGGTCACCGGGGCGGGCGCCTAAGGGTTCGTGCGTGGGGAGGGTGGAGGCGGTTATTGCTGTGGAAGGGGTGTGGGTGCTAGGGATGATCTGGGTGGGGACGGCGGTGGAGAGCGAGTCGGGCACTGCGGATGTGTCGGTTAGAATAGAATAGAAGAGGGGAGGGAAAGGAACGAACCGGACTGCTTAACGGTCTCGGCGGTCTGCTGGGTCGTGCCCATGAGCCGGTCCTTGAGGGCGTAGGCCCCACCGGCGAGGGCAGCGGTGGCGCCTGCGGCAGTCATGTACTGCTCATTGGGGGTGCGGTCGTCCGGGAGCTTGGTCACGCCAGCCTCGTTGACGGGGCCGGGGAGAGAACCGACACCAGCGACGCGCTCGTTTGCGGCGGCGCCGGAGAGCTCGGTGGTAGGGAGGGATGTCTTGTGGTCGACGTCGTGCTCGGACGCGCGGGCGGTGGACATTGTGGACGTCGCGTGGTTCGTCGCTGTGCGTAGATGTGAGTACGGTGGACGCGTGAGGGGGTGAGAGGCTGGGGAGGGGCTTACGGATGTAAGATGAGACGGCGTCGAACACACCCTGGGGGACATACCCAGCGGCCGCGGCCGCGGCGGACTGAACGAGGGTCGAGGCCGAGTCTGCGGCCCGTTGAGCGGTCTCTGTGATGGAAGCTTGGCGGGCAGGGGGCTGCTCGCCGGGGGTGTCGGGATACGCACCCGGGAAACCGGAGTCGGGGTCAGTCATGGACGGGTCGAACGAGCCCTTCTGGGCGTCGTTGGCGGCAGAGACGGAGACGTCCCCGACATGGGGACGAGAGGTGGCGGAAGTCGGGCTGGAGAGGGAAGGGGCGGGATCTGAGCGAGCAAAGGCTGCAGTGGTAGTAGAGCGTGCCCACTCTTGGGACGGGGTGCCGGGGTCGGCGTTAAGCTGAGGTGGAAGTCCGGCCATGATGTGTGTGTATGGAGAGTGAGTAGTAGTAAGTGGTCGTGTGCGAGGGCAGATGTAGAGAGGAAGAGGGGAATCGTGGACGAGGTCATTATATGCGTACGCATACGCTCTGCAGTGGCGACGCGACGTCATGTTGGGGGTGACGTCAGGACTCAGGTTAGGTGACGCGGTGGATTCCAACGCGCGCCTCCCTCTGCGAGCCACCAAGACGCCCGTAAGAAGCGAATGCCTACACAGGGCGCAGCGACAGGATCCATCTTCGACGTGGCCGGTGGCGAAAACTCAATGCTCTGATAACCGGGCGTCCTAGGGTGCATACGTGGAGAGACGTCTCGAACCTCTACCGTCTCAGATCGACTTGCGATCCAGTCAGTACAATGGGACACGCTCATCTACAGAACGAAACTCACCGCAAATCTCGCAAGCTCGGACCTGCAACAACGCACGGGCAGCTATCCTCATACCATGCCGCTGTCTGAGGTCACGCGTTAGCTAAACGCTCTGGGAAGAAAATGACGAGTATACACACTGCGCATCCCCCTCTCCCTCACCGGGACGTAGGACGGAATGCGAAAACGCTCATCCAACGGGATGTCGAGCGGCCTCGTCCAACTGCACCGCGACGAAGCGCTCCATGTCCATCCCCTCCCACTCTTCGCTCGCTCGATATCATTCCTCATCTCGCGCACCTGTCGCCCATGAACTCGGGCGACTCGTGCAGCTTGGCCAGGAGCAACACGGAGACGACGCTGTTGGGCAAGTGCTCGCCCCTCTGGAAGTTGAGGTCTCGTGGATGAACGAGAAGAAGCCGAAGTTAGGCGATGATAGTAGGAAGAGCCGAGCCTAAGCTTGAAAGTTGAAGTGCAACGGTGTCCTGAACGAAGCGATCGCCCACCTTTGGGAGAACGTCGTCCCTGGGGAAGTGAGACGCATGAGGAGCTCACAAGTGTGCAGAGGGAGCGGGTCGTATGCAGGGGCACTTATGAGCTACGAGGTCTGTTCAGAAACCGTCGTGGTTGCAGCTGAAGAGCATCGCCCGGACTGTATGCGCGATCAGGCGTTCAAGCGCTCGTAACGTATGTGGATGACGTAACCACTCTTCCCAACGCGGTTGAGCGTTCAGCGAATAACAGAAGGTTAGCCAGAGAACTCTCATGCACAAGGGTCCGCATGGGCAGGTAAGGGCACTGTATGGGCATAAATAGCTGGAATAGTATACACGGCGAACGCTTCGATATCGTACATTCAAATTGAGAGGCACCCAACGTCGTATGGCCCTCTTAAGATAGCTAGCTCCTCGTCCACTCGCCGCCCACCACCCCTACACACACCACCCACCCATCAGTGCGTGTCCGCCCGCGACCTCCCCCGTACTCCAGAGCCCTCCAAGGCCCCCGAGGACTTCCGCCTCGCTTTCAACTTAGCCTCCCTCTCCTCCTTCTCCCCCTCCTTCTCCTTCTCTTTCTCCTTCTCGTGGTTATGGCTGAAACTCGAGCTATGCCCTCCAAACGCGAACAGCGACCGCGCCTCCCCGACCATCCGCGCCACGACCGACGGCCTGCGCGCCCGGCCCGGCCTACTCCCGGGGCTCGTGGGGGACTCGGGGGTGGGAGGCTGCGAGCCTGCGGACGCGGAGCTGTCGCGGTGCGGGAGCGCGTGCGTCTCGTTCACAGGAGAGCCAGTGGGCGAAGAGATAGAGCCGGAGCCTAAGCTCGAAGGGCCGGGCGTCGCGTTCCCCGTAGAAGTGGGCGGAGAACGCGCGGTCGCGGTCGACCCCGAACCCGACCCCGACCCAGAGGTGGGGGGAACGTGGAACGGAAAGCCCGGCGCTGGGGCCGGCACGACGATCCCCATCGCCGCGAGCTGCTCCTCCGCCGCCCGCGCGCTCGCGCCCCCGTCTTCGAGCCGCGGGGTCGCGGGGGCTTCGTACCCGATAGAGCCGGCGACTTCGACGGGCACCGCGGCGGTGGCGTCTTTGAAGAAGGAGCGGTACCGGTGGGGGAGCCGAGGGGGGCTTGCGAGGGCGGGGGTGGGGGAGAGGGTGGAGCCGGGGGCTACGGCAGGGACGGGGACGGGGAGGGAGAGGGAGAGAGGGGGGAGCGGCTCGGGAACCGGATCGGGCATGGCGAAGAGCCGCTGCATCTCCCGCGCGTCCGAGGGGGCGACGAACTGATCGGCGGGGGCGGGTGGGCTCGACACGATGAGCTCCTTGGGCTCGGTTGACGGCGTGTCTTCTTGGACGTGAATGAGGGGGATGGTCGGGGTGCTCTTGGCGGGGCTTCCGGCGAGCACGGCCGCTCCTGAGGGAGAAGCGAGCCCGATGCCGGAGGGAGCACGCGCTGCGTTGACGTCCGTGTGGGCAGACGGGACGAGGGCAGCCTTGTCGTCATGCGCGTGCGCCTGCGAGTTCGCGCCCAAACCCGAGCTGTTGCCTTGGCTGCGCTCGGCGGTCACGTATCCACCATCCTGGGCAAAGATCGACCCGTCCGAGAGCCGAGCGACACCCGCATGGCCGCGCGAGCGATCGAGGGGCGCGGAGGACGTGGGGGTGCGGCTGTGCTCGGAAGAGACGACGTAGGGTGCGTCATGGGATGGGATGCGGGCTGGCGTGTGTGGAGCATTCGTGGCCGGAGGAACGGAGAAACGGAGAGCGGATAGGAAAGAGGGGCGGGCGGTAAGTCAAGAACGCGGGGCGCTAAAATAGAGCAGAGCACTCACGGAAGTAGGACGAGTCGCCGTCGGCGATGCCTTTCGGCAAGTTCGCGGCGACGATGGCGGGAGCGGACTGGGTGGGGGTGCTCGTCGCAGAGGCCGCACCGCGGCGGACCGATCCGGAAGAGAACGTGCGGACGCTCGCGGGACGGCTCACGCTGCGAGGCGTTTCGGGGTACGCTCCAGGGACAGGAATGCGGGAGTCGACACGTTTGAGGCCGGGGTCGGAGGGGCTCTGCGCAGGAGACGAGACGAAGTAGTCACTGACCAGGCCGTAGACGGAGTCGGGCGTGCGACGGGTCCACCCTTGGGCGAGAGCGTCGGATCCCTGATAGTTGTGTTGGGGTCGTTGTGCGGTGATCATGATGGTGCTCGAGCTGGGAGGAACTGGGATTTCAGTGTATATAACGCTGGAGAGCATCTGACTCGGAGCCCCTCGTGAATGGAATGCATGATGCGATGCGATGGAGTGAAGAGGCGGGGAATATAGTTGAACATAGGAGTTGAGTTGGAGGGCAGGCGGCGCGATGGACCGCGCAGAGGTGGAGTCGGCGTGCTCGGAGCGGTATGATGAGCGACAGGGGGCGCGACTGGGGAATGGTGACATCACAGCGTCGCGATCACGTGCTGCATGACAGAACGCGACAGGGCGAGCGCCGGTGCCATTGCGTCTCGAGATGGGTTCGGATCCGCTGTCGTCTCTGGTCCGCTTAGGTTCAAGCAGTTATATACACATGGTATGGGCGACTGCAACGCCGGAAGGGGTGACGCGATGAATCCTAAGGGGCGGCCGTGATATCTATGCAATCGTCGTATCGTCATTAACGTGTTCAGGGACTCGGAGACAGTTGAACAGAGTTGAACGTATAGATACTGATGAATACCTACCTTTACGCCGTCAAGAGGTGAACACGTACTGCACCACACGCAGCGGTCGGGTGCATGCTCAACGGAAGACTCAGGTGGAACGCTCGGACAACCGCCGGCTTGAACGAAGGCGTCCTAAGGTACTTGCGTGGCGGTACGTCTGCGACCCACAGCCTCTAACCGACTTGAACGACAATCAACACACTGAGGGGCGCTGCACATAGAGAACGAAACTCACTACAGATCTCACAGAATTCCTGTGACAGCACGGCAGGCAGCCACCCTCATGCGGCGACGGCACGCACCGCTCTGCCAAATCGCCTGTCAGCTCAATGCGCCCGAGAAAGAACGTCGAGTGTACGCACACTGTACCCCCCACCCCGTCCTCTGTGACCTCTTCTAGCGGAACATGAACACGCTAGTCGAGTCGAGTCTCGTATCGTTCGCTATATGCGTACCTCCGCGCTTCCCCTACGAGACCAAAGATCTCCTTGAACTGCTCGGAGCACTCCATGTCCAGCACCTCCACCTCAGAGACGGCGGGGCAGTGCTCGCCGTTTGGGATGCCGAGAAGGTCGAAGGTCTCGAGGATGCACATGAAGAGGTCGTAGCTGATGAGGTAGTAGCTGGGAGGGCCGGCTTCAAAGTGGGCGATGTGGGGCTGGTCGATGCGGTACTGGCCGTAGACGAAGCGGTCGCAGCCGTTGCGGAGGACGTCGTCCGGAACAGGCGGAGTGCTTCGAGCGGGCGCGAGTGTCAAGCGCGGGTTACATGCAGGGGAGATCTATGAGATCTGTTCGGAAGTAATCGCAACGGGCCAGGGCGCGGTGGAGACTGGCTAAGACGAGGTTCGGGCGCTTGCGAGTTGGCCTGGCTGGACGTGTATCGGATGAAGTGATCGCCTCAAGAATTTTGGCAGACGTCGTTCGAGGGAGGTGAAACATCTAAGAGAGCAATGAGTGAGCTCGAACTGTGTTGGATAAAGAAACCGGGTGGTTTACGAGATCCGTTGAGTAGCCATCGTGGTTGTAACGGGACAAGACGCAGTTTGGGCGCTTATCCACCACTCAACTTTCAAGCGAGGATCCGATCTCCCCTCCAAGACGAGCCAACTGTCAAGGCGGATGTGGGATGGGTGTCGTTCGAGGGATGGGTTCAAATGAGTGTTATACAGATGCAGCGGGCCGGACATGTAAGTTTACGCGGGAACATAGAACATACGGCTATACGGTAGCGATACAGTACTCATGGGTTGGGGGAAGGGAGATGCGTGTCGTGCCATGTAATTACCTTACTAGTGCGAGAGCGGGGGACGAGGGGTATCAGGGCCGACCCGAATCGACGGACTAACGAACGAACGAACGGAAGGGGGCAGGGAGGCAGAAAGGGGAAAGTAGGGAGGGGCAGGGAGGGCAGGATTAAGCAGGGAGACATACGTGATCCGCGGGGATGACGGCGACGACGACGACGTCTCCCTCCCTCCTTCCCTCCCGCACCCGCCCTTTCCCGTTAAAGAGACCTTTGACCCTACCCACGGCTCGGGACACGCCCTCACCTCTACCGACGCGCGACACGCTTCCGCTGCGGGCCCTCTTCTTCTACCTCCATCGCGTCCGTACTCCCGTTCGCGTGGGGCTGTTGATGCTGGTGCTGGTGCTGGTGCTGATCACGCTCCCGCTCCCCACGCCAGCTCCGCGTTCTCCGCCGACTTGTCCCTGAGCTGGTTGCCGGACCTCCAGCTGTCATCTCCCCATTCCCGGACGCATCTGCGTCTCTCCGCCGCTTCATTGGTACGCTCTCTTGCATCCCCGCGAGCTGTGCGGGGGTCGGGGCGGGCGAAGAGAGGGAGAAGGAGAGTGGCGAGGGCGCGTCTACGGGCACGTCTGCGAGGGCGGGCGGGGCGAACGCGAACGGGACGGAGGAGAGCTCCTTCGGGTTCAATGCGAGGCGCGTCTTAGACGTCCTGGAAAACGCGGGGGGCTGAGCGGTGCGGAGGGGGAGGAAGGACGGCGGTGCGGGCGAGGCGAGTGCGGGTGGCTGAGGGGGAGAAGAAGCGAGCGGGCCTGGACGGGCCGTGTCGAGCGTAGCCGGGGCATAGGGTGTCGTAGGCACAGTTGTGGGCTGCGGTCGCGGAATAGGGAGGGGTGGAGACAGTCGGTCGGCAACGGGGCAGCAAGGGGAGAATGGAGGGCGACGTACCTGTTCTCTTCTTGTGTGCGGCGCCGCCGGGGCCACAGTCGAGCTGGGCGGCTTTGGAGGCGCTCCCGCAGCCACCGCGGGCTTGGCCGTCCCCGAGGAGGCGGAGGCGGAGGCGGCGGTGGAGGGACCCGCTCTGGCAATGCGCTCTCGCTCTTCCTCCTCGTCCTCTTCCTCTTCGCGGGTCTTGATGGCCTCGAGACGGGCCTCGATGTAATCCATGATGCGGCCGATGGTGGCCTCGCGAGAGGGGTCAGCGTCAGCAGAAACGCCCTGCTGAATCATGTTGAGGAGATCGTGGCAGGCGGAGGCATAGCCGGCGTTGTATGCGCGTTTGGAGGCGGTCTTGGAGGAGCGGAAGAGGGTGGTGAGGCTAAGGGCGGCAGCTGAAGGGTGGGAGAAAGAGATTAGCGACTCATCGGGGAACGGCAGGCGGGATGGAAACGCGAGGGTAACGGAGAATTGAGGTAAACATGCGTCGTGGATGTATCACCCATGAGAACAATACTTGGGATCCGAACGAGAAAGGAGGGCGAAGGAGGAGAGGATGGGATGGATGGCGAAGGAGAGAGCTGGACGGGAGAGATAGCGACTGATGGATACGCACCCTTGAAGTTGTTGGTGAGCTCCTTCTCTGCATTGGCATAGGAAGAGGAGGGAAGCGAGCTTGCGAGGTTGTTGAGGTTGAGCGACTCCATCGGAAAGGACAGACGGACGAGTCAGAATCACGAGCGACGCTCCGAGTGAGGCGAAAGTAAAGTCGCAGACCGCCGCAGCCGCCCGCCCGCCCTCTTCCGATTACGTAATTCGCGCATCACGATTTCCCCAAAAGCGGAAGCGGGGTCTTTCGATCCTAACATGCGCAAACAGGATTCGTCTCGCAACTTCGACGCTTATCCCGCGCAATCATACTACGGCATTCAAGGACTAGGAGAGTCAAGCGACGAAACGTTCTTTAATCTTTACTAAGACTCAGGAGATATGCGCAGTGGCGCGTAAGTTGATACTCAGCCTTGTAGATGAGGCTCTTGTTTGTTGACGGCCCGACCCAAGCCCGACCAATCCTCCAGTGCACTGGCACGTAGTAAAACCTAGTTGACTCCGATAACGCGATGTTTCAATTTACCACGTCTCTACGATATTTATGTACGTACTAGTAGCGTACGGGCCTAGCGCCCCGCCCGCCCTTGGCTCCGCCGCGGGTCCCTGTACACGGAAGACGGGATAAAATACACCTATTCGATGGGAAAAAAAAGACTCCGATAACGTACAACAGACAGTCCATACACGATGAAAGGATGGCAAGAACGTAGGTGTAGAAAAGATTGGAAGAGCGTTTTTGTATCCACCTATATGAGAAGTAGCATACATCATAACAATCAATTTCCTGGATCCTGAGTCACTTGACGCCAGGTGAGGCGACGGAACGGCGGGGTGGCTAACTCGGCAAGGCAGCTAATGGCGTACATCCTGTTTGTGCCAGGGACAAGGGAGGGAGTGGTGACATAGAAGGACATCGTTTCGGTAAAACCCCCTTGATCAACCGTCAAGCTGTATCCACACGCCTCAACATGCCTCGGCGGTGGCGCCATGTTACGGGTCTGCGTCGAGTAGATGACCACTTCGAGCCAGCAAGTGACGCCGCTGACCGTAAAGGTATGCTGGATGCCGGCTTCCGCGCCCCTTACAAAGAAGGCGTCGGGGCAGGCGCCACTTGCAATCTCTGCGATAGCTGCCAACACGTATGGCCGTCTATCGAAGTTCGGTATTCCAGGCTGGGTCGGCCCCGCGCTGGCAGTGACATTATTAGTCGGTTGTGTAGCCATCTTTGATGGAGCTCAAGAGACATAATCTATCAGTACACAACTTCACAGAGTGCGCAGGGGGGAAAGGAGGAATGCTCACCGGTTATTATCGCAGTCTGGAAGAAATGTGGCGCAAAGTCTCGGAGAACGGCAGTGGGGGGAAGTTGGGTCGCCACTGCTCGAGTAGAGCCTCGGAGACACCCACTGAGCATAAGTAGTATTTATCACCGTTCAAAGCCCAGGACTGGGTGCCAGGAACGGTAATGACTCATGAGAACATCGATGGCGGACGCTGACGATCTCCCAGCGATACGAGCACTTGGACCTCCACTGAACGAGCTGTGCACCGACGTGACTTTTGTCGCTCAACGTCGGCCCGGGACTTCGAGGTATGAAGCGGGCCGCTGGAGGGTACAAGTTCCCACGGTTGGTGCCAAGGCCGTGCGAGCGCTAAAGCGTGCCACGGTCCCTCCCGTCCGGACCACCACCTGCCCTCCTCGGGCTCTCGTTCGACTGACGCCTGGTTCTCTGCATAGAGGCTCTGCGCTGGTCCTGATCTATCTCTCTGCCCACCAATCTTACTGCTTCTTTCGCCCTCATTCAGTGTTCAAATGACAAGCATCGATTCGGAGGTGCCGGATCTTTTTGAAATACCCGACTGGTTGAAGTTCCACCCCGAACTCGCTCGCAGAGGGCTCGTCCTCGATGGACCTCTCAAACCAGTACGTATCTGCGTCCGATGTATGCTCGATTGGCGCTTATCTAGCGCGCTCTGCCATAGTTTTGCGTGTTCGCTACTGATTTAAATCATGCTGTACGTTATGCTGTGAAGATTGTTTGGGAAGGTAGCCCGGAAGCCGATATGTACGAACACCTCATGGACGACCTGGACAATCCTGCCAATCACACCTTACCGTGCGACGTCAATCGGGAGTCAGACCTGCCGATAATCATCATGCCCTATGCGGAGACGATGATGAGTCGGAGCTTCTACAGGTTCTTGGATGCGGCATATCAAATGCTCGAAGTGCGTCGTACAACCTTTTGCGCTTGCAAAATATGGCTGATGATTGCTTTCAGGGGATAGAATACTTGCATTCCCGACACATTGCTCATATGGTATGCCGACGAGTGGCATTACACGAAGTATTAATCTTACACTCAGCTTACTAGGATATCTATAATCGAAATATGCTGCTCGCCGACGATCGAGCAGTGTATGGCCAGCCGCACCTCAAAAGCGGTCGCCTATACTTCATTGATTTTGGATGCTCCCGCCGGCTCGCTCTCGGGCCCGGTAGCCAGCCCGCGATCGAGCTGCCAGATACGATTTGGGACAGGCCGCGAGAGGGCATAACACGCTTCGACCCTTATGCGTGGGATATGTTCCGTCTTGGCCATGTATTCCTGATCGAGCTTAAAGTTGGTCGTTTCTCCCAGTCCTGCGTGCATGCTATTGCTGACACATGCGGTGGCGACATCATTGAACAGAATTTGAGAGTTCCCATCCCCAGAATGGTGATGTGGTATGCACGGTGGCTTCGTGGCGAAGAGCGCGAGGGTTGTATGGGGACGGTAGGAGTATGCCGATGTCGACCAACCGCAGCGACGGCGCTCCGGGTGTTTCGCATCATGCGGGGGGTGCTATACGTGCAGGACTGGTGTGTGCGCATGTTCGCTCGTGTCAAAGCTGTTCTCTTTTCATCGCGGAAGTCCACATGAGGCCGGCGCTAGCCGTTGCTGAGCTTTATGACCAGCTATCCCATGTACTACTTACATACGCTCTGCTTTCGTTGATGTTTGACGCCGCGCGATATAGCATAGTTTGATATAGATGACTACAGGGTGCCGCGCGTCGAAGGTGCGTCCACGATCACAGCATATCCCGTTTGCCACGCTGATTCTCGTCATGATCGTTGCGGCAGGTACCACTCCACTGTTAAGCCATCGTGAGTCCGTTGTACCACTACTCACTTCACCGAAGAAGCACTGCCGCCAGAAGTGAGGATCCGGAAGAAGCGCCACTCGGCTGCAGACTCAATAGAGCAGTTATATCTCAACAGCCAACCTGCGTCAGCGCAGTGTTCTTGTTTCCGCTGACTGCGACCCAAGCCTTCAGCTTCAGGCCCAGGGCAACGTTAGGGCGGCGCTGACATCATGGGGCGGGGCGGGACAGTACTTGCCCCTTACTCAGGCTGGCAGTTACGGCACCCGCGCACGTTCGCGCGTTCGTGTTCACTGATTATCCTCCGATGCTCTACTCTCAGTGCTCTTTTCGCTCAGCAATACGAATGCCTAAACGGTGCATACCTAGTCCCTCCGTCTAAGATGCAAGTCGCTCGAATGCACTGGTCCAAATGAGAGGCGTGCGCGGACCACGTGGACCACCGCCACGCCTCGAGGTAGGAGTTGACGTCAACGAAGGTCCTTCCAACCTCCGCTCGCACACGCCTACTCCTGCAGATGGCGAAGATAGGTACGTCGGCTGATTCACTTCACGCGCGCCCCGTCTTGGGTCTCAGGTTGTTGAGGTATACTTAGCGAACTTGCTCTCCGCCTTCGGCTACCGGAAGGACCCCCATGCTGCAGGCGATGTACAACGACTTTCGTACGCCGGCGCTCGCGCGGGTTGTACGGGGGGTCTCGACCTACGCTCGGTGAGGTATTCTGGGATATAGAGCGAAGGGAAGCTGTCGTAAAGCAAATCTAGCCTTCGACGATGCTCTATAACTTTCTCGGTCTTGCTTCCGAAGGCCGCCTGCGCTGACGCTCGACCCTCCAGCCCTGAGTTCGGGCGTGCACGATGAGGCTCCGCAAGGTGCGTGATATGCCCCTTGCTCGTACCATGGCGAGGCCTACACGTTGTGCCCCAATGGCGCCCCGCATGCCCTTCATATAACCTTCGCCGTACCGCCCCCGCCGCCAGTGCTTAAAGGCCCTCTCCTCGTCCCCATTCGCTATTCCGCACCCTACTCACACCTACTCCTCTCAGCCGCGAATACTCGATCTCAAGCGCCTATAGACATGAGGGCAAGCATGAACGGACTCCGTGTTGGGCTCTACGTCCTCCTGGTACGTCTCCCCTCTCCGGCACCATTCTCCCCCGACGCTTCGATCCTCACGTCGGTGGCAGTGGCTCTTCTCTGTCGTGCTCCTGGGCCTGTGTGCAACACGCCTTCACTACACGATCTTCCTTCCGCCCTTTGATCCGCTCAACAACGGCAAGCCGTTCTACGACCCGATCGTCGTCGAGCTCGTCGTCACCTCCATCTTCGCCCTCTTCTGGGCGCCGTTCGTGTGAGTATTTGAGTTCCACTCCTTTGGCGGGCAACTGTCAGGCTCACTTAGGAGACGGGGTGGTGGCACAGGATCCACATCATACACCGAAGTTACGACTATGGACGCCTGTCGACTTTCGCTTTTGAGCTGTTCGGCCTCTTCGTGCTCTTCGTCATGTTCCTCGTCGGCGCTGCCATCGCCTCGGTGAGTCTTCACATCCTATACATCTGTACCCACTCAGTACCTCATGCATCGCTTGTTCTTCCCGTAGACATTCTGGGGCGACCTCTTTTGGTGCCACACATTCTGGCAATGCCGCGTGCTCACCGTGCTCGTCGCGTTCGCGTGGATGTGCTGGGTACTCACCCTCATCCTGTTCTGCGTCTCCGCGCTCTTCGCCGTCGCCAACGCCGCGTACACACGTCCGCTCCATGGTCAGTACGACCTGCGTTCGAGCTTCTACAGTGCGTGGGGAGGCCCCTCTGCCACCTCGTGGTCGTCGAGGCGGCGCTGTGGGAGGATGTGCTGACTGATTTGGATTTGTGCGCAGGCCGTGAACCGAAGACTAGGCGGTGGGGTTTCTGAGCGCCGGGATAGGTTGCGAAGGCTATACTTGTATGAGATCGGGAGGCGACGGAGCACTTGAGCACCTTGAGGACTCTGCGTGTACGTCAAAACGATGGCGTAACGCCGGATCGCCGGCCCTTGTTTGTGTTATTTCTTCAGGTCCTGAGATTTGTTATGCTTGCTGCGCTGTACCTGCTACCAGTTGGAAACGTTACATTAGTATCAAAGCTTCATGATGAACCGTACCGGGGCTCGGGCTCGGGAGAATCAGACAGGCCGGAGCGGCGAGAGGCGAGAGGGATATCGGATGTGAACTAGAGCGCGACTCGGATGCGGCAGCGCGCTGGTCAGACAAATTGGTAGAGGTATTTTGTTGCGCTCCTGAAAGAGTTTCTGAGATGAAGGACTGCTCCGTCAACTGCATCGTCCGTCATAGCAGCAATACCTGAGAAAAAGCAGCGCTGGTCGCCGTTCGAATCAACGAACAGCCTCCTCGCCGTGACTCACACGCGCGTTCCGAGGCGCTGAGGCACGTGATCTGACGCGTAGGCGTGACGGAACGCGTCTGGACTTTGGGCTTGGGGGCGTGGAACTTGAAGTGACGGCAGCGAGTCAGTGACTCGCTTCAAGCCTCTCCATCGTTTGCTTCATCTTTTCTCTCTTGCCACTGCGCCCACAGCCTATCCCATGTGCCTCTCTCTGCGCTTAGCCTTGCTGCAGCCTCTGCTTACATACACCTCCAATCTTGCTTACATCTTCTAATCTGTACGTCTGGCAACCGCAATGTCAGCCAGCTCGTCCTCAGCACCCCCAGACGCGGCTGCAATCAAAGCTCTCGACGGTGGATCGGTCCACAAGATCACTTCTGGACAAGTTGTTGTAGATCTTCAAACTGCCGTTAAGGAGCTTATCGAGAACAGTCTCGACGCCGGCGCGACTAACATCGGTGCGTATCCGTCTTGTGATCTTTCTCAAACATTGGAGTGTTCATCTTTGGCTTGGATGGTTTTTGCCGTGATGGGATGAAGATGTGCGCTTTAAGGATTATGGTCTAGAGTCATTCGAAGCGGTAGACAACGGGAGTGGTATCCGTCCAGAGGACTACGCTTCCATTGGTACGTGTTGGAATGTCCTGTACAGACTTCATGCGTCTCAGCCCGTCCCCATTCCCCTTGTTCGACTTCAGCGCTCAAACATCACACATCGAAGCTCTCGTCGTTTACGGACCTCGAGAATGTCGGCACTTTTGGCTTCCGTGGCGAAGCCCTTTCCTCCCTATGCGCCCTGGCCGAGTCCGTTACTGTCACTACCGCGACAGCCGGAGAGGCACCTGCGGGGAACGTGCTCGAGTTTGAGCGCACAGGAAAGCTCAAGGAGAAAAGAGGCAAAGCGGCGCGACAGGTGAGTTTCCCTCCTTGATGCGCGTCTGCACCCGCCAGGAAGAAGTTGCGTACATGGTGAATGAGTAGTGGTACATGGCGTACAAGCTTGGGACACGATATCGTCGTCGACGTTGAGTGTGATTTTCGGCGGATTATCTATGCTCTTTCCCCTGTCGTCGCCTATGCCGCGTAGCCAAGTCTCATCATTCTGCTTTTCCAACAGAGGGGCACCACTGTTACTGTGACTGGCCTCTTCAAACCTCTCCCCGTGCGCCGGAAGGAGCTCGAGCGCAACGCCAAGCGCGAGTACGCCAAGGCACTCACTCTTCTACATGCGTATGCACTCGTCCCCTGCGCCCGCGAAAACGCCGGTGTGCGCCTAGCGGTGAGCAACCACCCCAAGGGCGGGTGCGTCCTCCCCTCTCAATCTATGTGATTCTCGTACGCTGATGATTGCCGTTGGATACAAATAGGAAGAAGGCCATGCAACTCCGCACGGACGGCACACCCGACACGCGTGCTAGCGCGAGCGCGATATGGGGCCCCCGCGCGCTCGACAATCTTGTCGAGCTCGATCTGAAGTTCGAAGTCGAAGTCGAGGCGGCGGTCCTCCGCCGACTCGGGCGCACTCTGGGGGAAGAGTACGTCTCTCGACGTTTGGAGTGGAGCCGGAGAACTTACGTTCTCTTCCTAGGAGCTCGAACGAGGTCCGCGTGAAAGGCCTCGTGTCGAAGTTCGTCGTGGGTGCGGGGCGGAACGGGACGGATCGTCAGTTCTTCTTTGTCAATGGGCGGCCGTGCGCGCCTGCGAAGGTACGTGTTTCGGTACCGCGGGATGCAGGGGTCGATTCTGACAAGGATACAGGTCCAGAAGGCGTTCAATGAAGTGTACCGATCTTTCAACGCCACACAATCACCATTCGTCATTGCGGACTTCATCCTACCTAAGAGTTTGTCGCGCCGTATGTCTTCTCTCTCGAAGCTGCTGACTGGAGAATGCAGATTCATGCGATGTCAACGTGAGCCCGGACAAGCGCACGATCCTCCTCCACAGCGAGAATAACCTCGTCCAAGCATTGAAGGTATGGTGCATTTTGGACTCATGCGATTGTTCAAGCGGTTGAGCTCGTGACGTCCCGCAGAACGCGCTTGAAGAGGCCTACGCGCCCTCGCGCGCGACGTTCGACGTGAACGCATCCCAAGCGCCTCCACGAAAGGCCGAATCGGACGCTGCTAGGGCCACACCGCGTCGCGTCTCTGCGGAGAAGGAGAAGGAGAAAGTCCCTCTCTTCATTCCCGAGGAAGCAGACGAAGTGGCACTGTCGTCCTCCGTTCCCTCCGCGTCGTCTTCTCAAAAGCCGATCCGCGGCACGTCTGCCGAACCGGATGGAGGGGAAGAAAGCTCCACGTTCGGCGAGCCGTCGCTCCTCACCGACACGTTCCCTTCGTCTTCGTCCCCGCACAAGTCTTCGCGCGGGCGACCTGAAGATGACAACGAACGTGATTTGCAGCATGACGACCACGGCGCCGACCCTGCCCCTGCACTCGCCTCCCACGACGTTGGCGCGGACGGGCACGAAGACGAGCTTACCACAAACCTAGCCGCACCCCTCTCTCCGACTGTGACACAGATGACGCGGAAACCCGCCGCGCCGCCCCCTACTCTGCATGTCGCGGCTCGCAGGCCGGCATCACCTCCAGCCTCGGTGCCAGGCCCGTCGCGAAGCGGCGTCCAGCGCGAGAGGGCTGCATCGACGCGCGTCGCCAGTCCTCCCGTCGAGGATGCGGGACCCGAGGACGAGAACGAGGGCGAAGGCGATGACCACGCCACAGAGCCGCGCGAAGACCCCATCCCCGCCGTCAAGCCTCCCGCGCGCCCCGTAGCACGCGCACCTCCTCGCGCGAAGGCTCATGGGGGCGGCGCGGATAGCAGGGAGCAAATGGTGCTGAGCACGACTGGGGCGGCGTGGGCGCTCCGCCGGCGGTCCGGGGAACCTGAGGAGGAGCGCCCGAGGAAGAAGGCGAGGGTCGACGAGGCGAGTCGAGAGGACGGCGCGAGGGAGGCGCGTGTGGGCATGAGACAGATGCTGAGAGGGTTTGCGAGGACGGGTGCGAAGGTTGAAGATGTGGAGATGGAGGAAGCGGAGGAGGAGCGAGAGGATGTGGGAGAGGGAGAGGATGAGGATGAGGTGGATGGCGCAGATGAAGAACAGGAGGGGGACGAGGAGATGGAAGACGAGGTTAGGGAATCATGCGAGGAGCCCCCAGAGACAGACCCCAGCGAAGGCGATCTTGAGGTTGCCGACCCTATGGACCGGGACGTCGAACCAGCTCCGGACGTCATTGACGTCGACACAGACGAACCCCAAGAGCCTTCTTCCGAAGTGCAAACAGAAACCTCCATATCTTCAAGGCATCTCCCCGGCCAAGAGATCGTTCACACCGACGAAACGGACGACGTCTCGTTGGCCGTCGACGTCTCAGGCATCGTCTCCACCTGGAACTCACTTCGCGATCGTCTCGCGAAGGCGAAAGAAGCGTCTTGTGGGGATGGAAAGAACGTGAAACCGAAGCTGGACGGCGTTGCTGGAGTAGGGAGCACGAGCGACGACGCGGAGGCGGCTGAAGCGCTCTCTCGCGTCATTGACAAAGCGGACTTCGCGGCCATGGACATTCTAGGGCAGTTCAACCTCGGGTTCATCATCGTCCGCCGGCGGAAGCGAGACGCGACGAGCAACGATGAGGTGGCTGGCGCGGAGATGGACGACCTCTTCATCGTCGACCAGCACGCGGCTGATGAGAAGTATAACTTTGAGACACTGCAGCGTACGACGAAGATTAACTCGCAGAAACTGTATCGGTACGTCTCTGGCTATTTTTCGAGACTTGCTGGAAGTTATTTATTAGGCTCTTTCAGACCGCAGATATTAGAGCTAACGGCAGCGGACGAGCTGGTGGCGCTCGAGAACTTGGACGTTCTCAAGCAGAACGGCTTCGAGCTCGACGTGCACGAAGACGGCCCGCCCGGCCAGCGCGTGCACCTCCTCGCCCAGCCGATGAGCAAGGGGACTGTGTTCGACACCAAAGGTGCTATCCTGTTCTTGCGATGTGATCGTCGATGCTTACTGCAGTGCGTCTAGATCTCGAGGAGTTACTTCATCTAATGCATGATCGGCCGGCCGGGCAGATGGTGCGGTGCTCAAAGGCGCGAGCTATGTTCGCTATGCGGGCTTGTCGGAAGAGTATTATGATTGGGTCTGCGCTCAGCCGGAGGCAGATGATCTCGGTACGTGTGATTCTCTTGGTGTCCCGATAAGGCATTGACGGTTGGTCCATGTAGGTCGTGCAACACATGGGTACGATGGACCAGCCATGGCATTGTCCTCACGGGCGTCCTACAATGAGGCATCTGTCAGACATCGTAGACGTCGGATGGGATCGCGCACGTCCTTGGGGAGCGTCCGCCGTCGACTGGGTTACATTCGAGACTGCTAATTGAGACCGAAGTAAATTCTCCGTCTCAAGGGCATGCAGTCTTTTGGTAGGCTCTCTCGTAGGCACATGTGAGTTTCGTGCGGGAATGAACACAGTGCTGTTTGAAGGTACTCCGAGTCCAATGGCAGATCATGTTCGTTTACCTGGCCGCCGGCCTGCTATATTCTCTTTGCTCCCGTGTCATCGCGTGACGCGACTCGTCCGTTCTCTGTACGGTCACGGAGCTGTGACCCGACTACTCGCCAGACGCCGCCACGCACCATGAGCTTCAGATCAGCCCAATCTCCTCGGAAGCGACTTCGTCTCTTCACCAGAGACAACCGTTTCTCACAGGTATCGTCTCAGAATGCAGGCTGCAACAGAAAGTATCGGCGCCAGGCTGACACCGAAGCTGTTTCAATTTTCGTCATACATATTCGGTGAGGCAGCATCAACCCACAGTCCTCTGCGACGCTGGCTAATAGCCCACATGTGGACAGGTTCGCTCCTTGCTAGGTCCATTCAGAGAGATGGCCTCCGCTTCGCACGTCTGTATGCCTTCTGCGCAAGAAGTCCCGAGCACGTCGTCGGGGTACGGAGTTCACAAGTCCGAGCGGTTCTCAACAGTCGGTGTCAGCGTGTCATACAGCCGACTGCGCAGCTGATTAGTCACAGCTTCGGGCTCGACATGAAAAAGAGCGTTGAGCCTGCTTCTGTGCCTGCTCGTCTATACTCAATGCGGAATGCGCAGATCTTAAACGATTCATTCACCTGACATACAGCGGTCCCGCGTTGCTCCACAACGCACACAGTACTGGATGTTCTCAATGCCTGTACCCACTGAAACGGCGCGTGCTGCCTTCAATGCGCGGTGCCAAATGACGTCGGTAAGTGGTTCGTGCTCAATGGGTCCCCACTTGCGCCCACTACCTCCAGCTCCCTGCCCCTTTCATTCCGTATCCATTAGCCGATCTTTACCTCACGATGACTACTGCAGTATTTTCATTCAATGCTCGCGAGGACCCTCGCGCGACTTTATCCCCACGCCTGTACGCCCTCGCGCCACATCCCGGTCAGCGTTGATCGAAGCAAGATCCTTATTGCGTACGCATGTGGTGTATCAAACAGGGTAAGTTCGACGCCCCGCACAGATGCTTTCTAGGGCCCCGGTATGAATTGCGACAACAACACGCGGAAGATGTCCACGGGATGATCCTGGCGAAGAAGGGTTGCTCGTCTCTTCATTGGTCTATCTTGGGTTTTACATTGAACTGCCACGTCCTTCACAGGGATTGCCCACGCAACGTCGCCTAGCTCCTGAGCTACCGAGTTCTACGGGTTCTGACTGAGTCCGACTCCCCGCGAGGACGCGTGGAGACAAGACGTGCGAAATTAGGCACGGCATCATCCGCGCGGACGTGACCGGGGGACACGGAATGGGCGTGGCCAATTGAAAGAATTGCGTTCTCCTCGTGGGGGCTATGACACGGTGCGAGATCGATGAGCATGGTGATGGGATTTGCTCAAGCGCGTCCTTTCAGAGATCTCGAGATGAATTGAATTACGGCGCGTTAGTCCGCATTGATGCTTCGCGGAAAATCTGGCGTGGACTGCCCGAAAAGGTAACCAAGAAACATGTCGAAACCTCGCTGAGGTTACCCCTGAGTCGTGCTGGCCACACATCTTCGTTTTAGTATAGTCCCTAGATTCGGTGCTTCTACATTGTTGCAAGACACGTCTTCGATTTTGGAGCCATTGTCCTTCAATGCTCTTGGCCGAACATTCGGGTGCTTTTATCGTCTTCTTGAGTACCTCAGAGATGGACGCGATCAAGGCTAGTCATGGGTGACCTGAAGAACGAGTCGAAGACCTTGTGATCGTTGTCATGCGAGGGGAAATTTTAAAAGAAGCCTTGGCTGCCTCGCTAGCTAGCGATGTATCCCATGCGAATCGCGGGAAGCGTCGGTGGCATCGGAGACACGGAATGGATCGAGATATGCGACGCGGCGAGAAATTCTCGTGTCAGTGAATGCTCAAACCTGGACCCCGGGTTATCATGCGACGACTATGAGATGAGCCTGCCCCTAGGAAAACAGACGTGTTTAGACCCTATTTTAGCTACTTTTTACGGGATCCTGCGGATTGCGAGACGTCACATGTTGTAGCAAAGGTTCAAAATGAACGTGAGACTTGCGCCGCGCCGGCGCGTTGTGGTCGTCCACTGGACGATCGTAAGCGCCACTACAGCATGATCGAACACAGCTCGGATATGAGGAGCTCTCAATAAACTCAATCTGAGTCCCTAGGCTGCCAAGACAAGGTAGCCCGTGTGGCCAAGTGGGACGTCCCCGTCATCACACGAGAAGACCGGACTGCCGCGAGCTGTTGTACGATCTCAGCGCAACGTCAGGAACCGGTACGCTGGGGGGAAAAAGTTCCCGGAGGTGCAGGACTCATTATCTGAGACGTTCTGGTAGGATGTGTCGACTGTGAACGGGAGTAGTGCAATCGGCGGCGTACGGCGATGTGCGCTGTCGAAGAGCACATTATCTCCGGTCTCGCCACGACTGGGAACAGCCACAGGATACTGAGCTCGTACTATTGGGTGGGTCCAACCAGCTGCATCTCTTCGCGTTCGCGTCAAGCACATATCTGAAGATATCTGCAATCGTCATGAGGCCGTCATAGTCATGGCATGCGGGAAGAGACCTACCAAGACCGGTGTGGCCATCTCGAAACGACTCGTTGGGCGTACTAAAGGAGAAGGTGGCACGACAAGAGGATGATCAGCTTGATGTACTAGAAAGGAAACGAAACCCATGGCCGCGGGCCCGAATCGTATTCTTGTACAGCGGGAGAACGGCGGTAGCACAGCGCCGGCTAGTGCTCTCACGCTGCTTCGAGCGTGGGCAGGGATTGGGAAGAACGGCATCAGTATCATATCATGTGGTAGGAGAAGAAGGCGCACCATTTGAGGCAGAGAGTATCGGACCAACATAGCCGCATAGAGCCCGCGTACCAGAAGAAGAAGAAATACGTGATGATGAGGTCTGAGCGATCGCCACGATGAGCGTATGGTGCTTGAACAGGGCGACTACAGTAAGTTCGCGTAACAGCGCTGTCGGCGAGCCCCTGCACACAAAATAAAGAGAAAAACAGATCACGAAGAAAATATGGGTGAAAATATGGTCCCACAATTGCAACGCGCGTTAATGTTGAGAGAGTAGGTTCGACACAATTCAACCCACCGTCGAGAAGTGGAACTTCAGCGTCAATAGCCTCGTGCAAGAGTAGCGGACGAAAGACAATGACGATAATCCATAACCGTTCCTACGGCTGTCTACAGACCGACTTAAAAGAACCAGCACCAGGAGTCTCGTTACTCGAGCCAGGAGAGCGTATCGATAATCAGTGAAGGATGTACTGTTCAAGAGACTTGACTCACTGATCGAGACAGTCGCTCGAAATGTCTCGCTCTAGGCTCGGCCGCTGAGCTCTCAGGAAATGTCAATATAGTCATTTGCTCAATAAGCCGACTGCTTCAGCGGACCAGAGAATAACGGAGGTACAAGTATTGAGCTGGACTGTGCGTCTTAGAGGGATCACGCGCCTTTGGCGAATGCAACCGGTAGATCTTGGATAAGGCACAGGGTCATGAGACGTACGGATAGAAATCGGACATCACGTCCTGAATCTCTGGGCATGGTTAGCGGAGTTACGTGTTTAATGGCCCGGTCGGTCTGAAATTTCCCTGTATGTGAGCGAATAATTTCTCGATCTCAGCGCGTCATCTCGGAGACTGAACAGACTTACTAGAAGAGCGATGGTGAGATCAAGGAGCTGGCGGTGGAACGCCGTTATACGGTTGAAGAGAGGAGAAGAGCTTGCATGGAAGAGATAGGTAGCGCTAATACCGCCGACGTTGAGCGAGTGTTAGGGGGCTCGGGCGGGGCGGGCGAGGGGGCGGGTGCAGACTCGGAGTTGGCGACCACGCGCTGGCTGAGCCTGAGTCTGAGTTTGAGCCGCCGGCCGCAGTCTGTCCACGTGGCAGTGGGTTTGGGCGGTTAGCCGTGCCGCGATGAGCTGCGGCCTCCTCGTCTTTTCCTTCTACACTCCAACGGTGATGACACATCAGTGGCCAGGGAAGGTAATCCCCAAAGCTCAGGTAAGAGGCAAATTTCGTCGAGTTCTTGATCTACCGAGCACCTCATCAGGCAGTGCACGGGTCTAGGCTAGGCACCACAATCCCCACCGGGCGAGAAACGTCTCGTCTCCGACTCATAACGGCGGCGGGGCCCGGTTTTTCTCGCCGAGAAGTTCTCATACCTGCCGTCCATTTCTCATGCTCCTCCTTTTGGATGTCGTGGCATCACCAAACTCGGACGATTGTCGGAAGGTCTGGCCGAGTGGAACTGACAGTCTAACTCCTTGACGCGGCCCTCCAGACAGCTCTCGGCTTCCTGGTCTCTATTAGGTACGGATGAGTGGATAGCGAAGCTCAACACCCCTTGCAGAAGACTAAAACTCAAATTTAGGACGATCTTCTGGGAGCCTGAGCTCGTCTAGCGTCTTGAACCCTACCTAACGCCGACGACGTGCCTATTTCCACGAGCCACCGAAAATCCTGAAAGTGGAGTAGGAAGGAGTCAACGCCGAGGAGTGAGCGATGAGCCTCCGCTTGAGTTCGTATAACTCACAACTCTTCCATTCGCCGCGAGAGCTGGCAGACTGAAAACAGCGCGACGTCAGAAGGCAGTCCCGACAGTATTGTTCTCTGCCGCACGCTGGAGGTCTTCCATGACATCATTAAATCAGAGCGCGAAACTACGGATGTGTTTTCCAACGCTCTACGCTGATATAAAATCCCGAATTATGCATATCGTACAGCGGTCGACGTGCCCGGCCCTTCAAATCTCCAGTGCTGCCCATTATCCAAGTCGGTGACGTTAATTTTGCCTACAGCGCAAGCCGGAAGCTGTTGAGAGCCCGTCGGTCCTCGGGCGTCAGCGGTTTGTAGTTGCTTGGTGCTCCGCCGGGACTCGTGGGATACATAGGAGAAGCGGGCGGCGTGAGTGGCCCGACGGGCACCACGGTCGAGAGCCTCGGCAGGCCGCCCGATGCCGGGCTCCGTGGCCGGTGCTGCGAGCTCGACGTCGTGTATAGACCTGCTGGACGTAGCGCCGCCGCCGACGAGGATGACGAGGAAGAGGAGGACATTGGACGTTCGGCAGCCTGGCCCCCACGCGTAATGCACGGGGACTGTAGGGCCCAAGGGGCCGGTGCCCAGTCCGCGTAGTCCCTGGCGTGTGGCGGATCTTGGCCGTCTGCATCCTCGAGCACGCGTCCAAATCGAGCGATGTTCCCCTTTGCAGACGTGAAGATCCCCTCGGGGACCCTGATGTTGCGGAGGTATTCGTAGTTCTCGACGACGGGCAGGCGCGCGTAATCGTCGCCCTGAACGCCATGACGTGGTTAGCGAAGCTAGCTCACGCGGCCCGCCCGGGGCGCTTGCGACGAAGAAGAAGGCTCACCGAGAAGTACGCGACGATGTGCCACTTGCGTGGGGGCTCCCCCCGACGAGTGTGGACGTGCGTGGAGTACGTCTGCTTCGTCAGGCCGTCAGGCTTAGATGGTCTGTCTTGCCTTCGGATGGGAGCGGGTGGGGCTGCGAATGGGTCGAGTGTTCGACGAGCTCTAGTATACTTGTCAAGCGTGAGAATAGCGTGTGACATGGGTGCGGATACGTACCGACGAGCGGCCTTGGCTTCCTTCTCTTCGGGCGTGGTCTCGATTTTCTCCTCGTAGAAGAGGTAGTCGCCGCGCATGCGACTTTGGGACCTAGAGACGATCGAGCTGTCGTGAGTAATAATGCGGTCGCAAAATAGGAAGGACACTCACCATCGCCGACCGTCTGTCCAACGCTCCAGCCCGCCTACTCAATAACACGCAAAATGAAGCGTGGGTTGACAGAGCCTCACGCAAGATCCCGCGGAGTAGGCTCACCTTGCTTGTGCTCAGCCTCTTCCCACACAAATACATTCCCTGACGCAAGCTGTTCACGCTCTCCCGCGGTGAGCCGCCGGGTGATCAAGGGTAGTACGCCCAGCCGGACGGCCTCGAACACGACGTGGGCGTCCCTCGCATCGCGAAGATCTGTCGGTGTCCGTGGTTAAATAAAACGACGATGGGCGGGCGTAAGACGGTGAGATTACGCACGTAGGGCGGGGTGCGTGGCGTGACCAAACTTGTCGGCGGGGCGAGCGGGGTGGGTGGAGGTCATGACGGCGGTGCAAGCTGGAGGGGAGGGCAAGGAGTGGTACCCAAAACTCCACCGTCGCCGCAACTTTATAGGCCACGGCGAATCCGAAGTCTCAGCTTTCCACAGGAACCGAAACGGGAAGGTTCGCGCGCGACGGAGAAGCGCAGGAATCGTGGAAGCCTGTACATAGACAAGGCGATCGGAAACTGAATTGATAAGTAGCCTTTGACGCGAGACCCCGAGGCCCTGTCGCGCCGCCGCCCGAGGGCCCCAGGAACGCGATTGCGCTACTTTGCCCGCGCCAGGCTAGTGCCCGCGCCATATGGGCGACGCGGGCCCGGTGACGTCTGCTGCCCGCCGCGCGGAAATTCTGTACGTGAGTGATCCGCGTCAGCGTCGCCACCCGATCAGATTCGATTAGCCCTGGAAGGGGGGAACGCACGAGTGGGGGTAGAAGCAGCCCGGCACGGATGAGGGCCGTCTCGTCCGGGCATTGCGCGGTTCGCGCCGGCCGTGCCCGTAGCAGTAACCTTAAACTCAACCCAGCCCTGCGTGCTGCCACCCCTCGCCCGCCCGGCAGCGAATCGGCATGGGCGCGCGAGAGGCCCGGACGTTTTCCCATGCTCCTACTGGTCGGAGGGCTATCTGATATTCGCACCCGCCGCGGCCTGGGGAAACACGACCGCCGCCGTGCACGTCCGCGTCCGCGTCCACGTCCGCGTCCGGGTGTGCGCAGAGCTCGCTCGCTATTGCGCTGCCGCTTCGACGACCGCCCCCCCACGCGCCATTACGTCTCCGCGGACGCGGGGCGGCTGGGGTTGGGGGTGTGGGTGCGGGGGAACGAGGGGCGCGCGGCTTCGCGATCCGGTGTTTCCCCATGCGACGCCCGGGCGTGCGCGCCGCGGGGGAAAAGGCGGCTCGCTTTGGCCACCGCGCCGTGCGGGGAGGAGAGTTTGGGGAGTTTGGAGGAGAGGATCGGCTCGTGTCCTGCCTCGCGCGGCTCCCCCTCCCAAGCCACAAGCCACAAGCCACAGATCGCGGGGTTGGAGAGGACCCACGGCGACGATCCGTGGCCCAGACCCCGGACTCCGTTCACGCGCCGGGCGTGGGGCGGTTGGGGACGCGCATCGCACCGCGCCAAGCCTAGCTGGGGTGGGCGTACACAATCCGCCCACGGGTGGTTTTCTGGGAGTGAATTGGGATTCAACGAAGCGGCCCGCGAGCGACGAGGGCTGTACGCCGTGGGTGCCTGTGTTTATCCTAGTACGTGACGGTCGAGTCTGCCGCCGCTGAGCATGCGCGCAAGACGACGAAGCGCGGCCATGTCCGCGAGGGGCGGCGCGTAGCGGTCGATTTGGCAGTGAAGGAGACGCAGTGGACGACGACGCGTGCGCGGCACCCGGCGGCGGCGTTCCGGACGTGGGGAGAAGAAACGTCGACGATGACGGCGAGCGAGGTTCTCCCGCCCGAAGGGCCTTGATAATCATTCGTGAGCACTGGACTGTATTGGACGAGCAGGGACTCACCACTTGGCGACGAAGAAGGGCGGACAAGCTCGCCTGCCCCTCGAATTGAGCCACGCAGCCGCGAGGCGCGCCCCGGGGGGACAATGACGCTGCAGCCGTCCCAACACGACGTCGGCGCCGGCGTGTCGTGGACGCGCGGCGGGACTGCTTATTTAGTCGGTTTAGGCGCAATTCAGTTCAAGCTTATTTGAGTTGACGGGCAGTACATGCGTCGTCGAATAGGCGGCGTTGGCGCCCGCAGCGGCGGCCAAACCGCACGCTTTCAGTAACGCGGTCTCACGCCCGGGGTGGTGCGTCGAGGTAAAAGAGAATTTCTGGGGTTTCTCCAGGGACGCACGATAGCGAACGACGAGGAACGAGGGGGGCACAGGCGGGAACAGGGCGGGGGGTTCGGGGCAGAAGGCGAGCAGAACCGGCGGCGGTGTCCAATAATCCCGCTGGAGATCTCGCGCCGCAGCGGGCCAAGGCGGGCGGCACCGCAGCGACTGTATGTATTCTGGGGCACAGTTCCTAGTCAGAGAAAGAGATCGGGCGGAGATGGCGAAGGAGAGGGAGGGACGAGAGGACGGTACGGGCGTGCTCACCTGATGGAGGGACCCGGCCCCAGCTGACGTCTTAGCGCACTCCCTCGCGCGTCGAACGCGGGGACGACGCGGACCGCACAGGTCGCGCCATGAGCTACCTGGACGCGATAAGGCGGCGAGAAGCGGCTCTAGCTCATGTCCGCGTGAAGGGGCGCGCGAGGGACCATCGCGAACGCGCCGCAAACGACCGACCGAATGGCTTTTGCTGCCCATGTGAAGGGGCGGGCTTCGGGGAGGGGCGGTATCCGGCAGGGCGCTCTGGGGAGCCAAAGAGAGTATGGCGCCAGCCTTCTGAATTAGAAGACCGGGATGCCTGGATTGACGTTGACGTGCGGCGATGGCGAGGGGCGAGAGATGAGGTAGGTGGCGTTCTAGGAGAAAGAGAAAGAGAGAGGCATGCCGGTGGGACGGCGCCAGGTCGTGTCGGACGAGAGGGAAGAGACACAGCTGGGACGACGCGCGTCCGCTCGCTGGTTGCCCTCTACCCTCAAGAGCGGACGCCTCTCAAATCGCGTCGGGCGCAGAGACCTCCTGAGAAGATCTCGCGGAAGGACAGTCAGGTGTACATTAGGTTGAAGCTCAGGCCGACGGCCGTGTCGCCCCCATAACACGTCCGAGCTCGCGGGCCGTCGGGCGGGAGGGCAGGGAGCAGCCAGGGGGACGCAGGCGCACGGGCTGGGGCGCGGGCGGCCAGGGCCCCGCGGGCGGGAGGAGGTACACTCGAGTGAGGGATAGGGGGAGGGGGGCAGTCTGGCCACCACCCCCTCGTGGCTCGCGTATCCCGGCCGCTGCGGACACGCGACCTGTGCAAGTCTATCAAACGCCGTGCGGATGCAGAGGGCTTCCCACGGGGCGAGGACAGTGAGAGACAGCCGCCGCGTGTAGCGTATTCTAGAGCGCGCTCGGCACGCCGTGCTGGACGAGCCTCAAACCGCGCCAAGGGCGGCCGTCGGGGAGCGTCCGGGGGTGCGTATGTTTGCGGGAAGGAGGGCAGTATGGGGAGTCTAATTCGCGGGTCGGAATTGGCGGGGGAGCGGGACGGCCTGTGTAGGTGTGCGGCACGGTCGGACTGGGAGGGTCGAGTCAGCTGGCGAGAAGCGGGTCAGGAGGCGGCCGCACATACCGCGTTATGGCAACTGCGCTGTGCGCTAGGCGGGACGCCCTGTGACGGCGTGATAAGGGGAGGTCGTCCGGACATGAAGGTGAACGACAATATTAGCGGGCTGATTCCCAGGTTATGCTTGGAGCGCTACGGCGGCGCGCCGGGAGAGTCAACGACGATGAAGGAACCGTAGCGAGAGTGGAAGAGACGAGGAGAGATGTGGAGCAGAAGAGAGTACGCGCGTCATAGACGAAGAGCGAGAGGTAAAGGGAAGGAAGCTCGATCGTCTTGGAGCTTTCCAAAGAGCCAAATGAGCATCGGAGGCAATGTGCGCGCGGACGAGCGTATAGACGACTGCAGGATGAGTTAAGACGGTGCATGCCAGGACATGGGAAAGTTCTGGCCGCACCCTGTCTGCGTACGGACGGCAGTGATCAGTGGACGGGCGGGCAAGGGGTGTAGAACGAGCGTACAAATTTGGACGGGAGGGATTCACACGTCGCTGACCAACGGGAGAGCTTGGTCGGGAAATGAAGAGCACGGGGTGTGGCCGTGAAGACGAGGATGCTGGGGGAGTACCCATCCTTGTCTGGGAGGCGCACCGGAGAACAAGGCGAGTGGGAGGACTGTCAGGCTATTTGTGGGCGGGATGCGTCAGAGGGCTCAGTCGTGGGCGGTGACGCAGCGGTCGGGAACACGTGCGCGACGAGCACAGGGCAGAACACCCGTGTGCGGCGCGACACGCCTCGAGCCGGAGCCTTTTGGACGCGCTTGGCGGGCTCAGCGGCGGTGGCGAAAATTGCGAACGGACGCTCGAGGGCGCGCGAGGGAACCCGGCGCGAGCGGGAAGAAGACGAGCTAGCGGGAGGAGCAGGCGGGCGAGCTGAGTGCGTTCCTGAGAGTGGTGAAGATGATTTCCCATGGCCAAGGGGAGGATAGAGTGGGCTTGGACCGAATCTCGTTCCGTTTACTCAGACAAGCCAGGCGGTGAGAGCAAAACCCCAGCCCCGGCGCTTGCGCAGCAGCCGTCCTGCACCAGCGCCTCCCCTCGGCTGTCTCGGCTACCCGCGTGGTCGTGTTTGTCTCTGCTTGGCCGGTGCCCAACAAGGAACGTAAGCGTCGCGCGCAGCGTTCAAGTCGAGTCGTCGACTCACTCCTCCGTCCTTTGCTGCATATCCGGGCCCTCATACTATCCGTACCCCAAATCTCTAAAGGCTGCATCTATTACTGGCGAGGCTACGCGGTGGGGAGACCGGAGCGGGTTTCAATGAACTTGTCAAAGTGTCTACTCATCTTCGTAGGCGTTCAAGCGGAGACGACATAAGCGAGATCCGTGTATGCTAACATCGGTGAGTCGGTGGGAATCTCTGGAAGTGAGGGTGCAAAGTCTTTCATATCGCATGCCTGAACACTCTAGATTCAGGTACGAGACTAATGACGTATCCGGCTTCATGAGGCTGCCCCAAAAGTCACCTTCAAGAGCGATACCGCCCACACAGCTCGTCGATTGCAAAGACCACGCTCGACTTCGCCGCTAGGCACAGTGTCCTCGAGAACTCTCTTTCAATTTGTGGGGCACATGGGTTAGTTTCACGTGCTTGCCTCCATTATGCGTGGTCTCGACCCTTCAAGTCCCCAGCGCTCCAGGGCAGTCGTCTATCTACTCCTCGTGAAGTCGTTCGTCCGCCGCGTTCTGCCGAAGGAGCCGTCTGCTCGCGCCTTCGGACCGGGTATGGAGGGGAAGACGAGCACGTCGGTCTGGGCCCTGAGTCCGCTTGCATCACGCGCTCCTCTTATGCATCCGCCTGTGCGTATCTGGCATCCACTTTGTGTGCGGAATGGAGGAACTCGGGAGCTCGTGGAGAGGGGATGGAGTCAGCATGACGAGCTCCGGCATTCTAACCGGCATCTCAGTGGGGCGGTGTGCGGGCCCGCGAAGGTGGGCGACGCGCGGTAGCTGCGATCGTGGCGTGATCGGGGGGCGTCGGTGGAAGGACGAGAAAGGGGCAGACGTGTACGAGTTGTATGCAGACGTGGCTGATTGAGTTGTACACAGTCAGAGATAACTAGGAAGGTCGTCGATGTTATGCAAGGAGTCAACTGGGCTCGTATGGCGGCCAGCGAATGCCGCAGTCGTTCTGGATATAGATAGCGTTTAGAGCAAGGCGGCGTATCGTAGACACGCGTCGTGATCGTCAGTCGGATGTCATAGTCAATGGAGTCTCGGAGTACGGATATCCACTGGCAGTAAGAAGGCAGGTTGATATAAGCAGCACACGCGGTGAGCGAGGGCAGTAGGTAAACGAAGCTCGGAGCTCAGGCTGATCCGCCGAGCCGGGGAGGCCATGCAACCCGGAGGATCGAAGTTCGCTGACGTCGAGGGAGGATCCAGCGGAGTAGTAGGTATGCTTAAAGCCATAGAAAGTCACATATAGGTCGCACAAGGGGGAGAGTCGACGAGGATAGGCATTGGAGGCGGTCGAGAGTAAAAGAGAGTTGGGGAGGAGCACAGCAGAAGCACAGCATGGGACTGTGCGGGAGGCGACGCCCTCGTGGCGTGGGAACATGTTCCCTAAGAAGCTAGCGGCGGGCCAGCGGCCGCGCCCTCCGCCCGCCCGACGCTCAGACGTCTTCATCCGTTCTCTGCGACGCCTGTTCATTTCTTTTTTCGTGTCCATCGCCGCCGATCAACGAGAACACTCTTCTACACGACAAACGCTACAAGGACCACGTGTCTACCCGCCGGCAATTGTCGTTGCGCCGCTGCAGATCTCGTCGGAAGACGCGCCGCGCGCTGCATGCTCCCGCCACCGCCGGCAGTCTCTTTGTTCCCCGCAGCCTCCTCCGCTCACGATCCCTCTTTTCGGCAACCTCGAGTGCGCTATATAGTGCCCTTCCTCTTCGGACTGGTTCCGCGCGCTCTGTGACGCCCCGCTTTACATCTCTCCGTCTGTACTCTCTCAGCAACCCCCTACGCTCTCTTTCCAACCATGTCCTCCAAGCGTTCCAAGTCCTCCCCTCTCGCTAAGCCCCCGACTGTGCCCCCTTCTTCAGTGCCTCCACCCCTCTCCTCTCATTCGTCGTCGGACTCGAGCACCGCATCCACCGTGAAGCACCCGTCCCCACTCAACCCCGCCTCGACCGCCTCGCACTCGCACTCACCCTCCCCGCACCCCAAGACCCCTCCGATGCCCGTCCCCGCCTCGCCCGCGTCCGTCCGGTCAGCGCCCCTTCCCCTCCCCGCCTCCCAATCCAGCCAGTCCGGCCGCTCGCGCGGCGGCTCCGTCTCCACCATCCGCCCCCCATCGATCCAGAGCGTCATCGCCCCGTCCATCACCCGCGTCGCCTCCAACCCCGTCCCCGCGTCCGGCTCCTCGTCCACCACGACCCTCGCCCTTGCGGGCTCGAACGACTTCCGCGGGCGCAGTCGGACGTCGTCGGACGTGCATCGCAGGCAAGGGCGCTCGGTCAGTCCGTTCCGCGACTTGTCGTTCATCTGGCGCACCCCCGCGCACGGGACGGAGACGCCGCCGCATGGGGAGTCGACGAACTGGTGGACGTCGAGGGAGGTCGTGCCGAGGCCTTGGGAGGAGAAGCGGCAGAAGACGGTACCGGTCGAGCAGACGGAGGGGTATGTGCGTACTCGCGAGGTGAGCTTTCTTTTCTGTTTGTTTTTTCTCCTGGCCCTCTGTTTCTCTGCATCGCGCACGTCGTTCTTCTCTTTTGCGAGCGTTTTTTCTTTGGCGGGCATGCGTACGCGTCTGCGCCACGTTCCCTGCGCGTCCTCCGTCTCCCTGCAAGCCTCGCTATCCCCTACACCATCCATTCGCGCATCGCATCCCACCGCATCGCTCAGAGACCCATACATCCGCTCGCCTCAGAGCCTGCGACGACCATCTGCCACGTCGAGCCGGTGCCGTCTCGTCCGTCCTGTCCTGTCCTGTCGGCAGGTGGAAACCCGGCCAGGTGACGTCGCGCGGGCGGCTATCGCAGTGCTTGGCAGCTTCTGAACGCGGCCGCGGTCCTTCTTTTCTCTTTTTTGCGTTCCTCCAGCGCGCCCATGCGGCCGACTGCTGCACGCCGCCGTCAGTGTGCGTGAAACAGGGTCGCGTGCGTGCGCTGGGGGAGTACAAGGATGAAAGGAGGTGCGCGCCCCGCGTGGCGTCGGCGGGTTGCGCATTGCTGCTGGGGAATGGCTATGGCGCGCGATGGCGCTGCCGCAGCCGAACAGGACGACGGCCCCGCGCGCTGCGAGCGGTGTCGCCCGCGTCGCGAGGCGTTCATCTGCCAACGGGTGGAGATGCCGCGCGACGCGCCGTCCGCCCGCGCGCGAGCCGTTGCTCTCCACTGCACTTTCAGGGGTGCTAGCTCGAGGGCGTAGCGTTCCATTTGAGCCTGAGTTGGCGCGCTAGGGGACGGTGATGTGCACATTGCCCGCCGCGCGCTCCAATGTTTCTGCGCGCCCGACGCCTGCGCGCTTTTCCTTTCTGCGCTATACAGCGACGTCTGTGCTTTGTTCTTTGATAGCCTCCCTCTGCGATCGAGTAACATGCGCTGACTTCACCTTATTTCAGCGCGTAGCCGAAGCAGTGATGAACGTCCTCGGATGGACGGAAGAAGTCCTGCACGAACTCCTCGAGGTCAGCACCGACCTCCTCCGCTTCGCGCCCATCCCCGGGCTCGAGGAGGCCGCGCGCACGCTCCTCAGCATTTGGGACGCGTTGAAAATGGTTGATGTGAGTAGCCGCTGTCAGGTTTCAACGAGGAATATCGTTGATTGAGGGGTGCCTGCACAGATCAACCGGCTGGCGTGTCTGCGCCTGACGGAGCGGTGTGCGACGGTGCTCATCTCGATCCGGGAGGAGATCGCCGAGGCGGGCGATGATGTGAGCGCGGAGTTGCGTCCTCCGCTGAACCGGCTCGTCGAGTGAGTGGTTCGTGCGTTTATTGGTGTGTGTAGGTGCTGATGCGAGGGCTCGTAGGTCCTACAAGGAGGTCCATCGCTTCTTGCTCAAGCAGTCCCACCGGCCTTTCATCAAGCGGTACCTTCAACGCGACGATATCCAACGCGCACTCGCTGGCTGCCACAACGCGATCACGGACTCTTTGAGCATGTTCAACGCAAGTCCCGATCTTCGTTACCTAATATCGCCCGTACTGACTTTCCGTCTGCACAGACCTCCATCCAGATCCGTATCTTGAAGCAGGTCCTCGCCGCGGAGAAACAGCGGCAGGCCGACACAGCCGCCATCCTCGAGTCGATCAACCATCCGGCCCCGGGCGCACGCCCCGCGCTAGAAGCCCCCAACGTCCTCATGCTCACCGCCGAGCCCGCGTCCACTGCCGAGGGCGACGTCGAGCTCGCGCTCCCCTCACACGTGCTCGCCCAGCTGCAGGCGCTCACCGCGCGCCAGAACGAGCGTGACGCGGCGTACGACGCGGCGGACCTCCGCCAGCTCCTCCGCACCGCGATCCAGGCCAACAGCGACGCGGAGATGATTCGCGTCCTCCAAGTCGGCCGGGACGAGATGCCGGAGGCGATCAAGACACTCCAGCGCGCGCTCGAGGCTGAAGTCGAGCGCGAGCGCGCGGCCGCGGAGGAAGAGGAGGAGCTCGTGCACGTCGCGACTCCCCCGGCGGCGGAGGTCACGCGCGCAGAGTACGTCGAGCATGGTGGGCTCACGCGCTCCGCGACGGTGCTCAGCACGGGCAGCCACGCGACGTCGAGCTCGCACGCGAGCAGCCGCGGAGGGAGCAGCGGGCGCGCGAGCGGGGGGCGCGCGCCGCGGGACACGCTCGACCGCGAGTTCATCGAGACCGGGATCGACGCGCTCCGGAGGCTGAGCGGGGGCGGGGCGGAGGTCGCGCTGCCCAGCTGGACGATCACCCGGTACGAGGTCGAGCGCGAGGAGAAGATCGGCATGGGCTTTTTTTCGGACGTGTACCGGGGCACGTGGCGGGACGGTGTCGTGGCGATCAAGGTGCTCGCGCCGACGACCCCGAAGCAGCTGTTTGTGCACGAGGTGAGTGGTGTGGTTCCGATGGCGTGCGTTATGGACGCTTGGGGGCGGGAGCTTGCGCTTGTGCGCCGCGGCCGCGGGGGGACCATGTGGTGCCCCGGAAGCGTATCGGCCATCTGACGCACCGGGATAACCGGTTTGCTAAGGCCCGAGTTAGTGCGCATCGCGGGGCTCCCGCGCATCTCAGATATGCTAGTCAGATGGCTGCGGTGGCTCCCTCTTCCCTCCATTCTTTTTCGTCTCGAGATCGCCGCGACGAGGTTCAGTGAATGGCTCGGCGTTTTTCCATCTTTGTTTTGTTTGCCCTCTCATTTATCCTTTCCATTCACTGCGCTCGTTGTGTACGCCCGTGCTGATCATTGTGTCTTCCCCATTACCTCGCGCTTCCCCCGGTCTTCGCTGCCCATTCACCGGCGACTATGCGAACTCTCGACTCCCGATACCCGGATGCCGATATGCTGCACCGCCTTGGATCGCCAACACCTGGACCAACACAGATTTCTATCTGGAAGTCCCTCCAGCACGCGAACGTGCTCGAGCTTCTGGGCGCATCTTCGGCCTCGAGCGACCCGCCCTGGTTCTTCGTCAGCCCCTACTACAAGAACGGCTCGCTCGTGACGTACCTCAAGAGTCTTCCGTCGCTCGATAACGTTAACCTGCTCAAGATGGTCCACGAGATCGCGAAGGGTATGGCGTACCTGCACGGCAAGGGTGTCCTCCACGGCGATCTCAAGGTACGTGCCGGTCTTCTCGATCGCTGCTTATGGCAGTATGTCCGCTGACCGTCGCGTGACACAGGCCGCGAACGTTCTCGTCGACGACCGGCACCACTGCGTGATATCGGACTTTGGGCAGAGCGAGATGAAGACGGAGGCGTACCGGATAAGCGGCATCCCTCTCCCGCGTATGTGCGATTATATCGGTTGCTTTTCAGCGTGCTAACCCGTCTCTCGTGAGCAGACGGGACACTGCGTTGGCAGGCGCCGGAACTTATGAGCGGACACAGTGGTCTCACGCAGGAGGTCGATGTATACGCATTTGCGATCACTTGCGTGGAGCTTCTCACCAAGGGAAAGCTTCCGTGGCCGATGGCCGACGACGACGCCGTCCGATTCTTCGTCCTCCGTACGTCTTTCTCTGTTGTCGTCGTCCTGTAGCTCACCGTGTCGTCCTTAGAGGAGAACATGCGCCCAGAGCTGCCGCTGCAACGCGTTTGGTCGTCGCAGCTGTCTGAGATCCTTCGCATGTGCTGGGATCGCGACCCGAAACTTCGCCCGTCCTTCGACGAAGTCGACAGGCAAGTCCAGAAACTCCGCGCGATGTTTGGTGCCGACCTCAAAGACTCGCCCGCACCACGGCACTCGGAGATGGAGTCGATGAGGAAGAAAAAATCCCCAGATATGCACCCTATCCCTCTCCCCCTTCTCCCTCGTACGTTTGAGTTTCCGTCAGGGCTACCTTCAACTGCTGACATCGTGCCACAGCCGATACGACGGCTTCGTTCGTCGAGGTGGGCTCGGTCCCGTCCACGGATGTGTCGTTCATGACCGCGACCGACATGTCGTCTCATTCGCAGTCAGACCATGACGAGCCGAAACTGGTGGACTCGAGTCGGAGCAGTAGTCGCGCGTCGTCTTCGATGTACGACAGTCACTCTGAGGCGATCGGTTTCCCTCGTCACGTCTCGCCACCGCCCCCCGACGAGCGCGCACAAAACTTGCGGGACGAGCGGCGGTACCGCATGCTCCTTCAACACGAGTTCCACCCGTCGCGTAAGTTGCTGTCTTCACTTACTGCGGCGTTCGCGACGTTGACAAGGAACCATCCTTGTAGTGACACTACCGCTCTGGACGCCGTGTCAGATCTCTATCGGCGCGGTTGGCTACCATAGCAAGGCGACCGGCGGCGAGTTTGTGACGCTCTTCAACTCGTTCGAGCCACCCAAGACATCTGGAGGACTCGCTGCGAACATGCCTTCCCTGTACGGCTACGGTCGTGTCAATCAAGGGAGCCAACGTCAGGACAAGCGCAACGTCGCACAGCGCGGGATGGACCTGATACAGTCCTGGCTTAGTAGCTCGCGTACCCGCACGGGTGACGTGAAGTACTCGTACGTCAAGTCTTGAGCTAGATGCGCACTTTCTGACTGTCACTGCAGCCGCCGCTACGTGTCTCCTCTGCGTGCTGGTCACAAGGCCGCCCACCTGTTTACGGAGTCGACGGTCTACCGGTACATCGACGATCTTGAGACTCCAAAGAAGTGGTTCAAGGCAAATGTCGACGATATCCTTGCGTTGTACGGCGCTCAGCACCGTATATCAAAAGAAGACCTCTACCTCGGTGGGTCTTTACGATGTCACCCTCACGCTGCACACACTCATCTGACACACTTGTAGTCATCGGAACACTCGAGGCGCAGGACTATGCTCTCTTCGTCAGCCACGAGCACCAGGATACTCAGGTCGAGTTCAATGTCTTCTCCGCGACTCGCGCCGGCCAACCGTGGGGCGAGTTTACGTTCACGTCCGATCTGTCCGCTTCTTTCCAAGGCGTCGGGCCCAGGTATGAGGAAGACATGGGGGGCATCACTCCACAATACGCGAAGAAGATCTCGTCATACGGGAACAACGGTCGCTGGGAGAGCGTCCTCTTGGCCCGACTGAGATTCAAACCCGATCAGGCCGAGCCAACGTCGCGTTAGGCTCTTCGTCGAACTCAGTCGCCCTCGCGTTATAGGACACGGTGCCACTCGTTCACTCATAGTTCTGCAGACCCGCATAACATATCCACCGTCTCCAACATTTTCTTGCAGACTCGATACACATCTTTGATACCACGTTTTGTTTTATTGCAATACAACTCGGACTGTACCACTGCACATGTACGCATAGATTCCAGCATGGCGGACGCAATATCAAATGTATTTCATAGCGCGTTTCGCAACGACTGTCGTGATGATCGGTTTGGGCATTTTGTGCCCCCACGTCCCACCCGTTCGCCTCAACGATTCGCGTTGGGCAGCTGACGAGGGACGATACCCCAGACGCGAGGTACGATACCCCAGACGCGAGGTTTCTGCGTGACTGATAACTAGAACTCGACAAAAACATATGATACTCGAGCTAGCACTCGTTCCGTTACATGAAGTGAGATGACGCAAGTACACCCTGCTATCGCAAGACCAGAACGTTCACTCTGTCGTGGGGTCCTACTGGCGAACAGGCATCAGGCGCACTGCGCCGCGCACAATCGTGACGACATGGATTTGGGGGGACGGAGGTGTACCTTCGTCCGAACCTCCCGTTTTTCTCCCTCACCTCGTTCTGCCGCTGCCAGCTGAACCCCTCGAATCTCTTACTATTTCGGCGCGCCTCCGTACACTGCTTCCCACCTCTCTCGCCTCTACGCCGACTCGCTGTATCTGCTCGTCATTTCCTGTTGCCTCCCCTGCTTCCCACAGCCGTTGCGTGTCAACATCAAGAGAGACCCAGGACACGAACAGACGTACCGCACCAGGATTCCTATAAACGACGACTCGGAATTGACACAACCTTGTCCCCGTCGAGTTCCGATGACTACGCGGACGCCGTTGATGGTAGCGCATAGCTGTGCGTTCCGGTACGAGTCGAGCTCCAGCTGGGGTTTCGGCGGTTCGCGATCACGGAGCAAGCCCTCGCGCTGTCAAATATTATGGTGGACATGAGCCATGAATCTTCATGGAAGAGAAAGTGAGTCATACTACTCACTGTAACTGCGCTCCACTCATTCCCTGATGAGTACCTGTACTGCGACACTGACGCTGCACCCATGTGAGTATTGCCATGGATATTTCCCTCCCCGCTCGGTGTGAGTGGTGTATGTTCTGCGTTGTTGCGGTGAGTACTACACATGCCGAAAGAAGGGCGAGTTCACAGCGCGGAGGCTGTGGCGGCGCGCAGGAGTACTACGCCTCTGCGAGTGTTACGATTACTGCGAAGAGTGATAGAGTTGCTGACGACCTGGCACCGCGTGGCGCGTCCGCGGCGTGGGCGCGAGCGTCGAGATAAGGCGCGCGCAGATGCGGGTTGGGGATGCCGCTACTGCGGTTCCCGAGACTTCCGGACGTCCGAGGTGAAGTCATTGTGAGGAGCTGACGTGGAATGATGATGAGTAGTTGTATGCAGGAAATGACGAGGACGCGTCATGACGAAGACTCTGTACAGAAGCATCTAGTACGGTAAGCGTATTGCTTAGTATCACGAGAGGTGCCCGGGTGGGAGCGTGTGAGGAGTGCACTAACCTGCCTAATGAGTATGCAGAGACCCGCACGCATGACCACGGCATTCTATGACGTAGGCGAGGCCTTTGCAGCTTGAGCATATACGTTCGCGGCGCCGCATAAGCCACATACGCCTACGAGAGCACATATCTCCATTCTAAAGAATCGTTATCGTGGGGCGTTGAGGGGCGAAATGCTAACCTTCTTGAGCCCCGAGGAAAACAAAGCCAGGCGATGAGCTTCGATAACGTTCACGATAACTGCGCCTCGATTGATCCTGTCCGACCGTGACGGAACCTAGAAGTCAATACACAAACTCCATCGCAGGCGGACGCGAATGACCACGCTCACCTATGTTGATCCTGTCGTCGCACTGTACCAAGCTGTAGACTCATTGCGAGACTCGTCGCAGCGACAGAGTCCATCCACGCATGCTGCGTAATGCTTAGCGCTATTTTCGTCATATACATCGAAGGATCGAAGCCTACGCCTCAGCAACAGATGCCCTGTACAGCGCGCTCAGCTTTGCGTGTGAGGCATTGGACGGAAAACGGATACGTACGCATATGATAGGTGGATACGCCAACGCCATCACCTCGTCGATTGCAAGTTGGAGGTAACGAACGAAGCTGGTTCCCGAATCCCAGCCCGACGGTCCCCGGCAACTGCAGAACACGGACGAGCGACGGCTGCATCAGGCGGAGCGACCGGATGCAATAGATGTCGATGCCGTCAACTCACGCCGCGTTCGATCACTCCTACCGCCTTTGCGCCGATGATCCAACTACATGCACTATCCGGGTGCATATTCGTTCGCTTTGACGTCACGCTCGTTGGAACGCGGTGGAACATAAGCCTGGACATTCTAGCCACGAGGTGGGAGCTTAACGTAGGGAAGGCGGCGATATCGGCGCATACTGTCATCAAATTCCGGACATGCTTCCTTGCCATAAATGCAAACCGAGCTATTTCGTTAACTTCTCTCCTGTATCCGGATATGCATGCGCATTAGCACTGACCAATTACATTAGCGGCCCGGAACCCGCATCTCTCAAGCACGAACGTTGACACATTGACAGCGAGGCTTCGTCTATTGGCAGTCAGCGTCGATAAGGCCAGTCAGCTGCAAGAAGGAACAATCGACTCTTGGGTTCCACAGGCTGAGCGCGAAGGAAGACGAACGTTGAGTGTGCTAGCATGCACGGCGAGGCTCTGGCTGCGCGTTCGTGTCATCCGTTGCTACGATGATTCGGAGAAGCCGTGTTTGAACGCTTGATACCGGGTATCCATTACCGGACTTTCACACCAAAGCTGGTAATTAAACGCGCATGCGGTCGCACTAGGACGGTCTGCCATGTGTATATGCTAGTCAGTAATAAAAGAACGGGGAAGAACGGGGAAGAACAGGGAAGAACTACGCGAAGATGACTAGGGGATGTGTTAACCGGGGGCAGGGTGGCTGCAACCGGAGAACGACGACTACCAAGGGGCGGACCTGAGAGATTGAGTTCGTCTGTGGTCGCGTTGTGGGCCTGTGGATTAGAAAACAATAACTTGAAGTCGGTCGCCGTAATAGCCAGATACTTACAGACGAAGCGGCGGGAGATACGAGACTTCCGAGACCACGTTTTTGACGAACGCCCGCGACCATGTGGCATTTGCAGCCTTGAGAAAGTGATCGCGAGGCAGAGCAATGCAGAGTGTATTGAGGTGATAGAACGAGCACGGAGAGGTGCGAGAGGCGGTGGAGGAGCGCGAAAGGGTGATGTCCGATACCGATCTCGCTTATTCGCTGGCCGCCAGAGGCACATCGAGCGCTTCCGCGGCCCGCGCCAGTGCCTGCCTCGTCAAGTTCTCCTCTTACCACTGTCTCCTCTTTTTCTTCTCTTCCTCGGGCGATCTGGAAGACGCGTCAGCCATCGTGCCTCGCGAACATTCAATCACGTCGTCGATACAATACGACTTTTCTTCATCGCCTCGGCCGCCCCATCCCCTGGCATGTGGGTTCTCCTCAACGAGCGCGCTCGGCGAGCAAGGTTCAAGACGAAGGGCGAGGCGATGTGCCGCGAGGCACATTCTTGAATCTTGGATGGCGTAGGTTGCAGCGAAGTCTGCGGCCCTTCCCGGTGCTTCCCCGCACGACCGTCTTCCTGACGAATTCCACTGCGCATCTCGACAATTGGTCCTCGCATTGCTGCCAACAATATCCGGCGAACGCTCCAGGCGCCGAGTCCGTTCGGCGCTGTCCTGAACTAGGAGACCTGCGGGATTAGGAATATGGGTTAGACGTTATAGGGCTCAGTAAGTGAACACTGCCATCCGATGCTCCATCCTCCGGCGGGGTCGCCTGCGCTCCTCGCGTTTTGTGTCCGGTACCTTTGACCGAAATTCCGTTCCCAGGCGTGCAATTCACCCACTAGTCGTGGTACTTAAAGCCCATCTTGCCACCCCAACGTTCCCCAGCAGTCCGCCCTCACCTGACTTCCACATCATATTTTGCGCCCCCTTCTTGCATCCCTCATACGTTCGCCCACGGCCGAGTCTTATACGTCTTCTCGCACGTTCTCGTCGATACATCCAGTCTCTCTCGCGCGCCCCTTCTCAACTCCCATTCACGCCACCTCCGAGGTTCTCAGCTCAAGCAAATCCTCAGGATGTTCGGCTCTACTTCAACCCACCTCCCACCCGGCCCCCCTGGGCTACCCCTTCTCGGCAACCTGCTCCAGATTCCGAATCACGATCAATGGGTTTACTTCTACGAGCAGTCCAAGAAGTACGGTGAGTATCTCACTTTTCTGCAGTGCCTCGTTTCCCCTGCGACCATGCCCCCTGCACATCGCGTTTGCGTTCTCTCTCGCTCGTCAGCCCGCAGGTCGCAGTATGAACCCATGCGCTGGGACACGTCGATCTACGGTGTGTCGCGTGGCATCCCCGTTGGGGTCGCGCCCGTCGCGGGCCCGGCGCGACACAACACACCGTCGATCTCGCGGGCCCGGCATCGTCGTTGTCCGGTCAGACGCCGAGGTCCCAGAGGGGCGCGCGGGCGGAGCACTATCTGCGCTCACGCTTTCGCTCCTCCCCCGCTCAGTCCCCCCCGCTCTCGGAGCCCTGATCGCGGCTCCGTGTGCAGCGGAGGCCGGAGTGAGGCGCGCGAGCGCGGCTCTGCATCATCGTATCGCGTCGCTGGGGCAAGTACAGCTTCGCGGTGCACGGATGCAGTAACACAGAATCGCTCGCGATTTCTGTTCGTTCGCTCTTCGTCGGGACGTCCCGTCGACGCTGCGAGGATCCGGGTATGAGGCGGCGTTCGTGTCGCTTCTGCCATCCTGCCTGCTCGACGACGGTGTATCACGTTCGTCGGACAGGCAGAATGGCCGGGCCTGGCATTTATCATCTCAAGGTTGCTGATGCCCGAGCGATGGGAGGGACCCTTGAATATCGTTCTCACGGCGCGATGTCGCTGCGATCGTGCTCGGTCCGTGTTGCGCTGACATCCGTCAGTTCGCGCTCTGCGAACGTGATCGTCTGCGTTATGCGCACCGCGGCTGTTCCTTCTCGTTCTCTCCACCTTGATATTGGAAGCTGACCGCAACTCTACTTCTTTCCAGGTTGTGATGTCAACACATACAAGGTTCTCGGGATGACGCTCATCGTTCTCAACTCACGCGAAGCCATCGACGCGCTATTCGAGAAGGAAGTCGAACAGTACTCGAGCAAGGCTCCTCGTCAGATGGCGAACATGTACGTCCCGCTCCTTTCCTCGCCTTCGCTGTGTCTCACATCGCGCACACGCAGTTCCGATTTGACGATGACGCTCCCATTCATGGACCCGGGCGATATCTTCTCCAACGCGCGCAAGCAATTCCATATCGGGATCGGCCCCACTGCCGTTAGCCAATACGACTGCGCCTACGAAGACGCGTCGCGCGCGTTTGTCAAGGCCCTCGCGGGCGATCTCCCGTGCGCAGGCCTTACCAAGACAATCGATGATTCGCTTGGCTGCGTATTCCTCAAGGTCTCGACTGGCTACGACGGGCCCGAGACGGTGAAGATGTTGGGCGAGATGAATTCGCTCGCGCACTTCGCGGCGGATGTTCTAGGTGACAAGTTTCGCGTCTTGGACCCGATCCCTTTCGGTGAGTACCTCAGTCGTTCTTAGTACCGGTGATGGGCAGCTTACACCGTGGGCAGCGCAGTACCTACCGTCTTGGGTACCGTTCATCGGGCCGAAAGTCGAGTTCGGGCGGGAGTGGAAAACAAAGCTTCACGCCACAGCCGACTCGACCGTTCGTCTCGCTAACGAGAGCAAGGTACATACATTCTCTCTCATGCTTGAATCTCACGGCTGACGGCGGGCAAAAACGCAGGACGCGGGGAACACGTCGGTGATGTCACAGCAGCTCGACGCGGGCCTAGATGATCAGTCCAAGATGATCGCGGTTACGATGAATGCAGGTACTCACCGTTTCCTTTTCTGATCTCGGATCCACGATGTTTGAGTGGTTTTGTGTGTGCACGTTCGGAGTTGAGCGCTGACGCCCTTCCTCGCTTGCGTTCTAGGTGGCATGCTCGCGGTACATCCATTCACCTCCCTGCCCGCGCGTGGTCCCGACATACTCACAAATTGTATAGACTGAGTCGGCGATGCTGACGTTTTTGCTCGCGATGGCTGAACACCCTGCGGTCATGCAGCGCGCGCAGGCAGAACTCGACGCCGTTTGCGAGGACCGGCTGCCGACGATGGCGGACCGCAAGCGGTTGCCATACGTCGACGCTGTTCTTTCTGAAGTCCTTCGATGGGTATCTATCGCTCCTGTCAGTGCGTACCCATTCCATTTCCCTCGACTACTTGTTGCTTACTGTCCGTTCGACAGTCTCGCGCGAAGTTACGATAGACGATCACTACAAAGGCCACTTGATCCCCAAAGGTGCGCAGGTCATGGCAAACAACTGGGCCATCTCCCGCGACTCGGCTGAGTACCCCGAGCCCGAGGCGTTCCGCCCGGAACGTTTCCTCGACGACGCGGGCAAAGCGCTCCGGCCTGACATCCTCCACCCGATGAAGTACGCGTTCGGGTTTGGCTACCGGACGTGCCCCGGCCGCTGGCTCGCGGATGCGCTCCTGTTCAGTCACTTCGCGCACGTCCTCAAGGCGTTCAACATCGAGCTTCCGCTTGCGGTAGAGAAGGCGAAGCTTTCGGCGGACGCGAGGATGACGATCTTGAGTGAGGGCGCTGCATGGTGCGTCCTCTCGTGTCGTATTCACACGGGCTGTGTTGATTCGGGCTTCTCAGTCGTGTCAAGGATGTATACGTGACGCTTGCACCGCGCTCGCCTTCTACGTCCGCGCTCTTCGGGCTCGGTGAGCCCGCAAAGCAGAACGCGGTGCCGAACGGGTGCGCAGATGTAAACGGCGTTGCCGCACACTAGCGTAATGCGTCCCTCCGTTTCTGCTTCCCTGCCCTTCTGTCCTCTAGCAAAAGTTTCGAGGTGTATTTTACCCCTGTGGCCATGCAAGTGCGAGGAGCGAGGGCGGCACGGGCGGTTTGCCCACGTAGAGCGAGAGCGACAAGGGCATGGACGGATCTGCGGTGTCGGTAGGCATGGGGTGAATGTCAACAGCGCCGATTGGGAGGAAGATGAGGAGACAGACTGGCGGATGAAGGTGTCAAGCATGAACCTGAGTAGCATCTTATTGTGAGCACAGAGTAGTGGGTGGGGAAAAATAAGTGTACATTTCGTAGGACATAACTGTGCACGCGGGGGCCTACGAGAGCCAATAGACAATGAGCTTCCTCCACGGGCTGTCCCCTGGGTAGTGTTAGAAGTAAACAAAGTGATGCAGCGTCGTCCCTCCGGAAAGTCTGGGTCGCGCGCGTGAGCGAGTGAAAACGCATAAGAAGAGGAAAAAGACGAGGCCGACGTACTCAGCGAAGATGAGCAACCCCATGAAGAGTGTGTTGTATGTGTTAGCGAGGTTGGGCATGTGTGCGCGGGCATCGGGCATCCTGGCGCAGAGGGAGAGAGCATGGAGAGAGCGCGAAGGTGGACATGAAGGAGAAAAAAACCGCGGACTCGCTCGCTCACTCGGGCGACGAGCCCCGGCCGAGACGAAAGACGGAGTCCGGACGCCGGGCGAAAGACAGACAGCCTCGCCGCGGCAGGTAGCGGGTAGCGAGTAGCGGGACAGCACCATTGAGCCCTCCATGGGTGGGCAGGCGGGGGGAAAGGGGAGGTGGCCGTCCTTGCTGGATATATCATCGCTGGCCTGTTCGAGCAGCGCGAGGGGAAGACTGGCTCCCGACTCGTGCCGCGTTCGCTTGCACACGTGAAGTTTCCTCAGCCTTACTCGTATTGTCGCAGGCGCGCGGGAATGTGTGCTAGCTGCTCCGCTCGCGAGACCGGAGAACGTAGCGGCTGAACTGGCGGTGCGATGACTGTATGCGGTGCGCTCAGTGTCGTGAGCGAGGGCTGTTTGAGAGCGGGTCGAAGGAAGAGCGGGGCTTCGGGCGCGGCGACAACGCTTTCTCTCTCAGAGGTCTAGCCCTGTTCCAGACCGGGTTAGAATGACCTACGCGCGAAGTATCGAGGCGGAACGTTCTGTGCGATGTTCAGGACAGACTATGCGGCCGGCTCGATTCTTCGGGTCCTCCTTCGTTCTTAGAGGACGTTGCCACAAACTGCTTTGAATTCTAGGAGTGCTGTCTGATTGTTCACATAGAGAAAGACTCACAGTACTGGCATTCCGCACCGTGCCGCGTATGTATACGAGCTCCGGGGCGAAGATAAAATCGAGGAATTCGATTTGCTTGCCTTTGGGAAGAGTGTAAGCCAAGTGTAAGCGCGCTTCAAGCCCCGCAAGAAGCCATCAGCGGAGTTTGAATGCCAGTAACGTGCTCTGCAATGACGTTCAAACGGCTCTCTCGAGATGCTCCGAGGCCCACTAACCCGACCACTTCCTGCTAACCGCGCTCGAGCACTCGTCTCACTATGATGCCCTTGACCGCCTGTCTCCTCTTCTACGTCTAGCAAGAGCAACTCCCAGTTCCTCAGCGCCTACCTCAAGAACTTTGCGCCCAAGGACGTCCGCGAGGCCATCCTTGCCAGCATCCTCCCCGGCCAGGACCCGCTCGCCGTTCTCGACCCACCCTCGGCTGCACCTACATCCTGTATGTGGTCTCATTTCCCGACGCGCGGCCTCCGCTTTGCTCACTCCCACACTGCGTGTCACAGCTCTGCCCGATTGCACTCGTCCCAGACTCCTCCACCGCAAGCGGTCGCCGTTGAGGCTTACTGCGAACACTTTGAGCATGCGCATGCGCGATGGGCCGCGGATCGCGGTCAGCATGCGCGTCTCCTGCGTTCCTTCCCCTACGCGGTGGCGCTGACTCGCCGCCGACAGTAATGATGCTCGCGAAAGGCATTATACGGGTCGCTGAATAATCGAACAATGTGAGTTCTGTTTTCTCTTAGTGAGGTGTTGTGCGAGCGTTTTTGCACGTATAGGAGGCCGGTTGGGTAGGAAAATGGGGAGCAGCTGAAAGTGGCATGGGATAGAAGGTTGACTACACCTCGTGGCTCAAGTATTGAGAGGGCAAAAAGCTAACCCATAAGGGTTACGGATACACTATGGATAGACTTTTATAGGATTTTTGCTGTACTGGCGGCAGCTGACCAATGTAGCACCATTCTCGTATAATGGTAAACGACATACATGAGCAATAAACGTTATACACTGGCGGCGTGCCGCCAGTGTTGCACGGAAACTCCCGTACATGTCGTGACATATGGGTTTCAGTTGCAACACTAGCGGCATGCCGCGAGTGTTGCATGCACACATGCGGATGCATATTATCATTTACACAATATGCTGGCGGCACGCCGCGAGTGTTGCAACGTTAGCGGCGCGCCGCGAGTGTAGCATCGTCATCACAGCCAACGCTAGCGGCACGCCGCGAGTGTTGTATGTATATCGTTTCGTGCATTTATCTTGTCTGAGCTGACATTGGCGGCGTGCCGCGAGTGTTGCAAGTGCCATCATTGCTATATACAGATCAATACTATCGGCTATGGGACGGGTGGTTAATTGTTCAGAGCGGGGTGCGTTCATACAACATTCGTAGTAGTACATTTATACAAAAGACTTCACCGAAACAATTGATTCCGACTATGCGAGCGCGACTACACCTCAGCCATGGTCTCCTGCAGAAGCTCGATCAAAGCAGCCTCATTGTCCGTAAGCGCGATGTTCAAAATACGCATGCGTTCAAGTTGCCGCCTATCGTTCTCCTCAGAAAAGTGAACAGTAGACGTACGACGTGCGTTGCGAAGCCAGCGCAGCTCCGCCAGATCGGCCTGCATTCTGTCGGCGATGGTGGCGAGCTCGGGCTCGAAACGGGACATGCGCGCTAGGTTGGGGTAGAGAGCCCAGACATCGGTGATGGATTCATCGCTGTCGAAGCTGTGGAAGGACGAGTGGGTGTTTTGAGAAGACTATGTAGGGGACGGAGTGAGTACGCTATCGAATGCGAATGCGATAAAGGACGTACCGAGGTAGAGGCGAAGGAGCGGTCGGTGTCGTCGCTGCCATTCGCGTCGCTATCGGTGTAGGGGGTGCCGTCGGTGACGACGTTGTCACTGCCGGAGTCGTGCGAGTTGTTGGAAAGGTTGTCATTGCTGTCGTTGCTGTCATTGCTGTTGTGGCTGTCTTGGCTGTCGCTGTCAGAAGAATTGTCCTAGAAATGAGAAATGATAGTCAGATAGGTAAACGCATTGATTCAAGAACCAAAAAGGCTTACGGAGGGGTCTGGAGAGACGACGGGTTGGAGAGTGTGGGTGCCAGAAGGGGTGTTCGAGCCAGAGCGAGGAGTGAGAGGAGCATTGGAATAATATCTGGAAGCCTGCGGAGGTAGGGGCGTGAATATCGGAACAAGTAGGGAACGAGAAAACACGCACCCAGGCCCAGAGTGCCTCAGAGTCGCGGTGCGTGCGTTCAGCTGTACCGGCGGTCGGGGGGATCGTAGTGTCAGGGCGAGTAACGACCGGGAGAGGAAAGACCGGGTCCTCTACGAGGGAGATCTGTTAGGAATGCGTTAGTATGGACATGCAGAGAACGGAAGGTGAAGAGACGTACCCAAGTTGCCAAGTCGTTCGCGCTGTGGGGGTATTGGATGGGCCTATTGACGAATTGCTAGGAGGGGAGAAGCCGATGAAGCGAAGACGAGAGGGCAGAGGAGTGAATACATACCTCAGTGATGGGGGTTGCGGTGGTGCCAGGGACCCATCCGAGTAGCTCGGGGGCTGGGGCATCGTCGGCGGGGGGAAGGTTGTCGATGGACATGGCTGAGAGGACAGGAGGAGAAAGGGCGAGTGGGAGGAGGGGAGAGAGAAGCGGGGGGAAGAGGGAGGGCAGGGGCGAGTTTTGAGAGGAGGGGACCTAGAGGGAGAAAGAAGGGCGATGGAACGGATAAGTCGAATCTGAAATCCGGAGGTTAGCATGTGGACTGTGCGGGAAGAAGAAGCGAGGAGGTAGCTATAAAAGAGGTAGCACGGGAACGGAGTGTGCGGGCGGGCATCCTTTGCCTGTGAACGTTCACGCGAGCCCTACAGGGATGCCACTAGTTAGCAAGAGCACTCAGACGATGGAGGGCGAAGGGCGCGAGGTGAGTGCTTGTTGATCGGCAAGGGGGACAAGATACTTACTTACGTTAACGATGAGGAGGGCGCGATGTGGTCCGATGAGGAGACGTATCACGACGCGGCGAGCGGTACGGGCGGGTCTGGGGCAGAGGTGAGCGAGAACGTTAGGTTGTACGTGAGCGATGATGCGATACTGAACTCACGTAGGCGAACTCTAACGTGGAGGGCTCAGGAGCGGGGAGAGGGCTGGCTGATTGAAGGGGGTCAAACTAAATACGTTTGGGTTAGAGATAGGTTCGTGCTAGGAAGCGCCCATGAAGCGCTGGCATAGGATAGAAAAATATAGGGTGTGCAGACAGCTGCACACCCAACTCAGAAAAAGGCAGGCCTGGCACTGCACCAGTCCACGTAAGGGAAATACCAGAGGTACCCTTAAGGTACCTCCAGTCCCTTGACTGATCAAATGTTTGGGTGGGAGGAATTCCGCGCACTACGGGTGTGGCAGCAAGAGTGCGCGGAATTCCGCGCACCCTCAATCGAGCGCAGGCGCAACAGCAAGAGTGCGCGGATTTCCGCGCACCCTCAATCAAGAGTGCGCGGATTTCCGCGCACCCTCAATCAAGGGCGGGCGGATTTCCGCGCACCCTCAATCAAGAGTGCGCGGATTTCCGCGCACCCTTGACTAACAGTCACAGGATTTCGGCACGATCTGGCAAGGTGACATTTACTGGAGTACCACTGGTATCCAAGTAGCATGCAATAAACGAGTGAATCCTCACCAGTCACTCACTTTCATGCCATCCTTCAACAAACCTCAAGCAAGAAGAGCATCATTTCATTATGGTACAAATACATCCCTAGCTACGTGCCGCCGTTCATTTTAATTCCCGTACCCCCTAGCCACTCTCACCAAAGAGACGACGTGCTCGATCGCCGTCTCCCACTCCCGCTCATCCTCTTCCAGCTGATCTACTAAAGGGCCCCACAGCCATGCCTGCGCTGCCCTAAACTCAGCCTCATCTAGCTCGTGCATACCATCCTCAATCGTCGGCACCAAGTGGATCAGGCGACGGATGTCGGCCTGACGGCGGGCGGCCATGCGGCGGGCCACTACCTCGAGCATCACGATGCTGTTCCACACAGGATGGACAGCACCGTGTGCCGCTAGGATGTCAGGGCCGAAGGGACCTTCGGGTGCATCCTGGCGGTCGGCAGCTGGACCGCTAACAGGGTCATTGATCTGCAAAATAAAGCATGAGTTACGGACCCGCACATATAGTTTACGGGTTACGTACTACGGCCGCTTCGGAGGTCTGCGCCACAGACTCGTACCTCGGAGGGACAGGGTTCTGCTGGCCTTCGGAAGGGCCTTGAACCCTAGCACCGCTTTGAGACGTGCCGACAGCAGGGTCACGCTCCAGACGTAGAGCGGTCAGTATAACGTGAATCGAACAGGAAAAGAAACACTTACTTCATTGTCAGAGCGGTCGCCGGTGACGCGATCGAGCGGCGTCGATCCCGCATGGCTGCGGTACAACTCATCTAACTGTTAAAACATCAGCGCGTCATCTCAGAAAGCCCACTACCACGTCCGAGAATCAGGTAAACGTACCTGGTAATAGTAATCTGTGAGCCTGCGTCCCTCTCGACGCAAGGCCTCGAGCTCCACGGGGTCGGTCGGCACATCGAGCGGAAACTGTGACTTTTGTCAGTGAGCGGCAAGCCTAGAGGGGTAAGTCTCACCGGAGTCGAGGGCCTATAGCTACCGTCAGACATGTTGAAGCGCGGTACGGGGTGAAAGGGGCAAAGGAGGTGGGTAGTGACAGAGGCGGAGAAAGGAGCGGGGGCGAAGTCTGAAGGGGCAGCCGAGTGTGGGGCGCACGCGTCACAGACGCTGGAAACAAGGTTGGCCAGGGTCGCGTAGAATGCCGCAGTTTGGCGCTCGCGAGCGAGCGGCATCCCGCGCGGTCGCAAGGGCACGGGACATTGGCTTCGAAACGACAGGCTGGTGCCGATGACCCGTGCCCTTGGGACCGCGCGGAAATCCGCCCGCCCTCACTTCCACAGACGCTGGCACCGGCCTGTCGTTTCGAAGCCGGCGTCTGTGCAAGTGAGGGCGGGCGGATTTCCGCGCGGTCGCGAATGCCATGGCCGGTGCCGGTGTCCCGTGCCCTTGGGACCGCGCGGAAATCCGCCCGCCCCCACTTCCGCAGACGCTGGCACCGGCCTGTCGTTTCGAAGCCGGCGTCTGTGCAAGTGAGGGCGGGCGGATTTCCGCGCGGTCGCGAGTGCCATGGCCGGTGCCGGTGTCCCGTGCCCTTGGGACCGCGCGGAAATCCGCCCGCCCTCATTCCGCACACGCTGGCTTTGAAACGACAGGCCGGTGCCAGCGTCTGCGGAAGTGAGGGCGGGCGGATTTCCGCGCGGTCGCGAGTGCCATAGGCGCCAAACACCAGTCGCCCCCTATGCTCGCCCGTGCCAGGCCCTCGCCCTTGCCTCGCTCGCCCTCCTCGCCCTCGCCTTTGCCCTCGCTCTAGCCTTTCGCCCTCGCCCTCGCCCTTGCCATCGTCCCTGGGCCTACGCTCGTCGTTCGTCGCGCTCGCTCCGCTTCCGCATCAGCCCGCTTCTCTTCTCACCACCTCTACCACGCGTCCCGCCGAGCTTTTTACCGCCCTCACCGCCCTCGTTCCTATCTAGGCCCTTGCAGCGCTCCACCCGTGCTCCAAGCATAAGTGCGAACATCATGAGATGGAGATATTCAACGGGACTAGGTACGTTTTTTCTGCACCATCGCCCATTTCCCTCGTCATCGCCTCTACCCTCGCACACACTCGCCGCCGCCGTCGCCACCATCGTCATTGCTGCAGCACTCTCCCATTCCCCCTCCATCCCCGCTCTCGCCCGCATCCTTACGCCCATCGCCCTCACTCTTGCCCTCACTCATGCCCATGTCATCATCTACGCCGTCACCCTCGTTCTTGCCATATTGTCGTGTCACTCACACCTACCATCCCGGCTGCTCCCGGCTGCTCCCCCAGTTTGGGCTGCTCTCCCCGGGCGAGACTCTTTTGCCCCCGCACGCCTGTAAATTCTTATCATGTAAATACTGTTTGCAATTTTATTTAGTTCATAAATGCTACTGTCTATATCACATACTAGCTGTTATGAACCGAGATCCGCGAGTCGCAGCATCCATGGCTCTCAACCACAAATCTACCCCCGGCTCTCGCCTTTTTAAAGCATCCGATTCGTGCAGATCTGCATCGGGTTTTGGAGCACCATTGAGCTGCGGGTTCAGATCCGGCTCAACCGCGGATTGAGCCATGTTCTGCCTTGCGTGATTGTGACACTAGCGCCGGCTTGGCGTCCTGATCCCAGCATCTGTGGAACTGAGGGCGGGCGGATTCCCACGCGGTCGCAAGTGCGATGGGTGCCATTCTCATCCTGACTTCAAGTCTGGAAACTAACTCAAGGCTGCATTCATAACACGATCACGTAAAAGTACATTTGACGGACGGCTCAGCTAACGACTAACGCATACAAAAACCTCAAACTCTACTCAGTAGAGTTGGGCACCGTGTGGACGACAGGAATCCTTGCCTGTGCACCATTGTCTCGCTCACGGAGGTTATCTCCAAGCCGCTCCCTCAAAATCGTCACCCTACGCTCCCATGCCATCCCCTCCGCGTCCAGCACGTCCACTGCCACCCCATGCTGACAAGACGGAGGAGGGTGTGCTTCAAGGTAGTTGAGCTCAGCCATGAGCAAGTCCGTGTGCGGGGGCATAGCCTCTACAAACGCACGCATAGCGAGCGACCGATGACGTCCGTGATATATCCCAATCCATGGTGCGAGGTTTTCAATCTCCTGCGCAGCAAATAGATTAGCACTTCATTTACGGACTCGGATAAGGGACGTACCGTCATCGAAGGGGTTGTCGGCGCGTTGTTGACATTGACCGAATCAGCCGTGATAGCTCGCTCACCGCCGTTAGCCTGATAAGCCGACAGGAGGTAAGCAACAAGACAAAGCCCAGGCTCATATCACAAATCGTAACTCCTACCTCATCATCCGAGTCCTCCACCGTTGCAAGGCTCGGCACATCAGAATCAACGCTTCCTTCAGAGCGCGGAGGAGAGCGATCGTACACCCGCCGACTAGATAGCTTAAGGTACGACCAGCTTAACATTGCGCTGCGGGACGTTCGAACTCACTCACCCAGGATAACACTGCTTGGTGTGTGCGGAGGTGATCCCCAACACCGGTGGAAGGAGTCTGTAGCCCATAGACATTTAGTATTAATGGGCACGTCAAATGGAAAACACTGACCTCCGTCATCTCAATGGCGTTCCCAGTAGATCCTTCGATGTCTTGATGTCCGGGAATCTCAGCAGAAGACATGATGGAGGTCGAGCACAAAACGACGATGGGGACGCGGGTGCAGTGTGGGCAGTTTGGGGAAAGAGAATATATCGGGAAAGAAGCGCGACGGATCGGACATGTAAAGTTTAAAGCACATGGGAACTGTGAGAAAAAGAAGCGACACATTGGTGTAAGCAGAATTCAGCAGGACATGATCGTTGGATCAGACCGCGCGGAAAACCGCGCACCCTGGCATTCCCTTACTGCATGTTCAGCTCACCCGGGTGCGCGGAAATCCGCCCGCCCGCGATGGCATTCACCGCTGCACTTACATTCAGTGCTAGTGACTTTGCGAGCTTAACGGTTCGGCTTCGAAAAGAGCTCGCAAAGGACGTTGCATCGTTTAGCATATCGAGCTACATCTGTGCACGACGGCCCTTTGAACGACACTACTGTAGATACTCCCTAGTCGCTTCCAGCGAAACAGTGACAACTTCTACCGCTGCGTCCCACTCTCGTTCATCCTCTTCCAGCTCCTCCAATAGCTCTGCCCAAGCTGACCCGGATAGTTCTCGCAGCTCTCCCTCGTCCGTGTTATTAACGGTGTTCAATGTCACCAGAAGTTCGTTCATGCGACGGAGTTGGGCCTCACGGGCGGCGGCCACGTGCAGGGCGGTTTCTCTAAGCACAGCAATACTGCTAAGCAGGCGATGGAATCCAGGGTGAGATCCTGGGACATTCAGGATGGGAAGCGGCTCAGGAGCTTGTTGGTGACGGGCGGTCGGATCATCTTCAGCCTCATTATTAGCCTGCACTCATGGATCAGCGAGGCACGCAGGCGTTTAGTTTACCGGTCACGTACCACAGCTACAAGTCGGGTGTGCATGAAGGAGTTATATTGCTGAGAGAAGGACCTCTGTTCGATTTGAGGATCGCCTCGGACTCCGAAACTGTCTACGTCAGTTGCAACCGTGTGGTTGAGCTGGGGCGTGAAAAGGTAAGTTGGTCGTCAATATGGGGAAAGAAATACACACTCACTCGGTCATCAGGGAGGTCATCCATGAGATTTGGCATGTCAAAGTCGCTTGCGGTATCAGAACGGGGCTCGTCTTGGCTCGATTCAGTCCCGTCGTCGCGCGACTGTCGAAATGTTAGTGTGTCCCATGGAGCGCTATGCCGCAGCGCGGGCGGGCAAAGCTCATGCGCACCTCACTATAATCGTCGGCCAGCCTGCGTCCATCGTAATACAAGGCCACGGGCGCCTCTGGGTTGTGGGGTCCATTTGGCGCGACCTATGACTTTTATGAACGAGCGGGCCGAGGACCAGGGGTTAAAACTCACCCGAGTGGATCGTCCGTTATCACCATCAGACATGGTGAAGGCTGGCACTGCGTGTGATCGTAGAGTGGGCAAGCAGAACAAGAGGAGCGAGGGCAGAGGTGGGAGCAGAGGCCTAAGGGGGAAGGCTGATGAGCACGAAAGAGTCACGTATATATGGAAACCGAACCGTCCAAGAAACGACGTACGCACGGCAATTCAACGGTGAATTGATGGATCAGCAGGCTCAACCAATCGGGAGTGCCACAGACACGTGCCAGCACCACCAGGGTGGTGGGCGCGATCGAGGGGTGTCGCAGGTGCCCAGACCGCGCGGAATTCCGCCCGGTCCCAAGCACTTTGTCTGTAGACGTATTGACTTAGGGGTGCTAATTCAGCGACTCAGCCGCCGTATACGCCGCCTGCAACGCATATCAGCTACCTTGGACGCACCGCATCCTTCCAATACAGTCAACTCGTTAGGAATAGGTATACGTTGTAGTGAACTGAATCAAACCTCATTACACGTTGGCGGGCCCGAAGGCTGGCGATCAACCACGCCAAACATCTTGTAAAACAATCAGGTCGATATGCCATTATACACTATTAGCACACTCACTGAATACCGGAACACTACATCTGAGGAAAAGACGGCGGCGCTGCGTAGAAGGGGCGAACAACGCAGCTTAATAAGGGCTCAAGTGGGAGGAGAGGAAGGTGGGCAAGTACCTATAGCGATGCAATACTTGTCTGATGGATCATCGTAATCGACCAACCGGCTCGGCTGCGGGCACGTGCAAAGGTGGCCGGTCCCATGCTAGGCCGAGGGCGCGGCCCATATCTGCGCCTCAAGTGTGGGCGGAATTCCGCGCGACCTAGCGCCCGAGCCTCGCAATCGCCCAGACCGCGCGGGATTCCGCTCGGTCTTGTAAAGCCTACTCACAGAACGTGAACTACGCGGTCATCTACCATCTTCATGGGGGATCCGCCTTGTACCGCACGCGCGTCCGACCGCGCGGATTGCCGCGCGGGTGCAGACCAGAGTTACCATTCCAGTTCCAATTAACATTCCGGCTCTGAAAATGAGGGCCCGCACATCCGATTATCGATCGATGCTGCAAAAGGTGTTCGCCTCGTCCGCCCGACCTACGTGCGAGCTTTTGCTTCCCCCTCACCTTACAGTTCGCTCCCTCGCTTTGCACAGTTTTCTGCACGCATCGCATCGCAGCTTTCAACTAGCATGTCTCAACAGGTACGTACGGGCCATATGCGGCCTTCTGCCGGTGCTAATAGTAAAACCGACAAAGGAGAGCAGCACGGCAGGAAAGACACGAGAAGAGGACGCAGTCGCAGCCACCGTGGAGAGGATGGTGGAGGAGGAGCTGGCGCGGGCCGGCCGGTTGGTGGATGAAGCGGAGATCACCGGTAAGCTTCCAGGGACCACGGAGAGCGTGACGGAGGAGGAGGTCGGGTTGGCACAGGAATCTTTGGAGTACTACGTCGGGGACGTGGCTCTACGTTTCGAGGACGATGTGAGGATGAAGCTGCTGTTGGAGGTGCGATATCACCCCATGGACACCCCTGAGCACTGGGAGCGCCTGGGGAGGCAGATGCTGGAAAATCCGGCCATGGAGGAATACCCGATAACGGTGCTGGCTGACCCCACAGACTTTGTGGACGGGGGGCCGCAGAAGGACGTGGGGCGAGGGCAGGTGATCCCCGTGAGGTGGAGGAACCCCCAGGAGGTGCACGTCGTGCGCCTCATCTCAGGCCAGCATTACACAAAGGGGTTAGAGATCGCGCGAGAGCTCGCGAAGCACAAAATGAGAGAGCTGGTCAAGGAGAAGGAGGAGTTGCAGGCCAGCGAAGACGATCTCGGGCGCGCGGCGACCCGCGCGGCCTCGATGAGGACGGTGGCGCAAGTGGATGAGGAGCTCGCGCTCATGCGCACGAAGTTCGCGCGCCTGAGCATGTACCGCGCTCGCGTGTACAGTCTCAGTGAGTGCTTGCCATCCGCAGGATATCAGAGCCACTGACGTGCTTACGACGGGAAGAAACGCCCGAGCACGTCCGAACGTTCCTTAGGCAGGTCGGCGTAGGGATGCAAGACGCGGAGTCGCAGGCGAAAACGTTCTGGAAGCAGACGCGGGACATCGCAGCTATGCTCCTAAGGGACGCGGAGAACCCCAAACGTGTCCATCCCCTTCCAGATGGGCCGGACCTAGCTTCCTTGGAAGGCTTTTGGCAGGAAGTAGTCGTGCCGGCGGCGATAGGGCCACCAGGAGGAAACGACGAGAAGTTCCGTTGGCTCTTCGGTTCATTCTACGCGTGGCGGATGCTGAGCCATCTCGCGCCGCTCACCTACTACCACGACGAGCGCGTGCTGCCCATGTCGACGGTGTCCAGAATGCACGAGCCCCTCAGGGCTAACAATCAAATCGCTGGCTACGTGAGCCACCCCAATTCCCGTTCTGCACTTGCACGCTAACGCATTTACACGACACGCAGATGTGGAGCACCGTCGCAGGCCTCCACCTCGAGCACTTGAACTTTATGACCAAGTGCACGGACTGGCCCTCGATCCACGACTCTGAGTTCCAACGCAACACCTTCAAGATGCTAGAGGACCATCAAGACGCCTACTGGCAGGACCCGGAGTCACCGCCAGAGGATTTTGTAGCGGACGCAAAGGCGTTCCCGACAGAGTTGCCCGAGCGCCTGTCTGAGATTCACACCATGTTCGAAGCCTCTACGAAGGAACGACGAACACGCGAGGCAATGGTTCCCCCTGCGCTGCTGGAAGAACTGGACAAGCTGTACCGGAAAAAGTTTCGGCAGTATACGGGCCTGCTAGGCGATCGCGACAACAACGAGTACTCCCACCTATGGAACGGCTACATACGGGAAGCGCGGGAGATGGTGACCAAGCACTGCGACGACATCGTAAAGGAGATGCGTCGATCCGGACAGGAGCCATGGAACATCGTGACAGCACAAGCGGCCGAGCACAAATTCCATTTCTACGTGACTTTGCAGGTGGCAGGGTTGCTGCCAATGCTACCAGTCCCGACGGCGAGCGTTCTGCGGGACCTGGCGACACAGGTGCTGTCGGTTCAGTGGGGAGTGTATGCGGTGCGTTATTAAATGCATCTTACAATGCGTTCGAGGACACATCTTCGAGCGAGCGGCACGCCGCGCGGTCGAGCCAGGCTAGCCTGGCGGTCGCTCTGCAGACGCATCGCTCGCTGCTCACCTCTGGCCTTCGTTTGAGGGCCGTTATCGCTTCGAGACTCGAAAACCGTTCAGTGCGCACGCTGACGAGCTCTCCCAGATGGCTCGTTGGTTTGAGCCAGCTGCCGAGCTCTTGATGGTGACCCAACCTCTGCAAGTGTACGATTTTGCCAGTGTGTTGGAGCACTCGATGACTCACCGGGGTCGTATACACGGCTTCCACTTGGGCCAGGTGAGACGTGGATCGTTCGAGTTCTAGTTTCCGTCGCTAACAAGGACGTAGGTGTGGAACTTTATCATGAGCTACATCACTCATCTACGCGCCCTTCACGTGCTCGTCGAGCCAAGGCTAACGGATGCGCACCGCTCCCTCATTGGGGCGAAGATGGAGGAATTCGACGCCATCTATCGGCAGAACTCTCGATACGTCACCAGGCCGGAGCACTCGAGCGACAAGGGGGGCGTCGCCAAGGACCGGCCGTGGGTTGGGCTGGTAGGCTTCGAGTGGACGGAGGAGAAGCACGCGGAGCTGCGAGTCGACGACATCCGGAGCTACCTTTGGGCTTCCTGGATGGACATCAACGACTTCTATGATCGGACATCGACGACGACGAGAGAAGGCCAAGGAAAGGCGGCCGTCCGTGAGATAGGCTTACAAGAGGCAGCGCTCCCCCAACGAGCCTACGAAGAACATCCGATTTTGGAGATGACCATCCCCCTCCTTGCTTCTCTCTGTTTATCCAGCAATGAAGCAGACCCGGAGTTGCTCGCAAACGCTGCGTCGATTTATCTCTTCTACATCGACAGGCACTTCACCGCAGACCTGGCCCCTCTGATGCACCTGGGTTTTGTGCAGGACTTCCGTCGGGACATAGCGCACTTCATGCGGTCCATGATGTATCCTAGGACCCTGCCCACCTCCGATAAGGACCCGGAGGCCCCGTACGGACGACGGCTTCGCGGGCCTTCGAATCCGAACAAGGACTGCCTGTACTTTTGCTTTTGGGACACTTTCTCTTTAGCACGCCACCTCCAAACCGAGCCCATCGCCGGATACGATAACCTGAGCGACAAGGAGCCGGAGACCGTCATTCAGCGCTGGCAGCTTCGAAATATCAAGCAGGACCTTTTGACGAGCACGGTCAAAGGGCTGGAGGCGCTTCAGCGTATGCCAGCGGCATACCAGTCGGTAGAGTACGTGAAGGATGGCGAGGGTAGGATCGTCATGCGGGGGATGCCCGGGACCCTCGATCCTGAATTCCAACAACTGCTCGTGCAGCTGCACAAGGTGAGCCCTGCGTGTTTTCGACTGAGACTACAGCCGCACCGGCGAGGGGGTGCAGCGTCGGCTGGAGTGGGCGGTCCGCCGCGCACCCGAAGGGATATCGTATCGGACGTGTGGACTAGGGATGGAGCGCTCGGGCGCTCGAGCGCGCGGAATCCCGCTCGGGCGCGCGGAATCCCGCCCAGTCGGAGATGTCCCCCAAGGGCGGCGCACGTTCATGGCAAGACTGACTGACCCGTTCTCATAGGTTGTCGAGAGAAACAGCAACTTTCTGATCCACCAGTGGTTGGGCGGGGACACACCATACATTGCTCCCGAGGGCCAGAGCGATTACTGGTCCCTCGGCACGGCTGTGGCCCCAGCGGCAGTGCGGTCGAAGGCCCACTTTCACTCCATCAGCGACTTCAGGGAGGAGGATCCCGAAGGTTACGAGCGATACCTCGAGGATGCCGCGGCGCTCGACGTCCCCGTGCCCGGAGTGCTGGACAGCCCCCCATACCCTGAAGAGGTGTGGTTGCCGCAACGGGTGCGAGAGGAGCTCGCTTGCCTCGAAGAGGAATCCAACGTCACGGAGGACGAAGATGTCGAGGCTGAGGGTCCCGACTCCGAGACAAGCCAGAAGCGGGATGCCGGTGCTACTACCTCGAGCAAAGGCAAGGCCCCAGCGAAGATTTACGTCAGTTCGAGCGACGACGATCACAGCGGCGTGGATCATAGCGTGGAGGACGATAGCGAAGATGACGGCGACGAGGATATTCAGATGCGCGACCCCGACCCCGTCAAGAGCCCCGTTCGCACCTCGTCCCCTGCTATCGCTCACTCGGACGCCGTGGCGGACGAACCGATGAGCGAACCGATGAGCGAACCTCCCGCTCTATCAGCCTCTTTCCCTCCTCATGCCCTCACTTCTTCACTAGAGAGACTTGACCCGCCTGCGCGTGCAGCCCGACTTCCTCTACAACCCCAGGTTTCTTCCAAGCCAGCGCAGGTGAAGAAGCCGTGGCAGCCCTACGGCCGTGACGACTCGGACGCCTCGACATCCTCTTCCGAACCATCCTCCGACTCTTCAGATTCGGTTAGTCGTAGGCCCCCCGCTCCGGCACACAGCGACCGATCTCTGCTGCCCACCTCGAAAGACGAGCCAGGAGGCAATGGCCTAGGGGAGATCGATAGGCTCAGCCGACTTGTCGCTAACCTCGCGTCCCCCACTCGCCCCGACAACCGTGAGGACGTGCCGGTCTCCGTGTCTCTCGGTGCGTGCAACCTGTTCTTTTTCACTACACCCTCTCGAGCGCGCCAGCGGTTGGCCACTTAGGGTTAGTGCACGTGGTCGGCCGCGCGGACGGCCGCGCAGTCGCACTCGCTCCACAAATGTCCGATCGCGCGGGATTCCGCCCGGTCTGGGTTTCAGCCAGCTTCGTGCTCACGTCCTCTGTCAGATTCCGACCCCGGTACCCAGCTTCCACCTACGCAACGCTCGCATAATGACCGGACCTTCACTCTTTTCGGTAGGTCGCTTTTCACGCATTTGTCTGCAGGCTGTCCTCGATACGACCGTTCTGATTTCACGCACTGTAGACGACGACGAGGAGCCCGCAAAGCGCACCCGCGAGCAAGCCGCACTTTCGTCCCCCGAGAGCAAAGTCGGCCCCCGTCGTCGAGCGCACAAGCGAAACAGGATGGCCATTGGGAGCATGCTCGGTCTCCCCGTCACTCCCGGTGACACCGCGGCTACGTTCGACGCCATAATCAATGCACGCCCCTCCTCCCGTAGCTCATCTATGCGCCCTCGCGGTCGTGCTGGACCCACACTCAGCAGCGATCCGTCTCGCACTGAGCCAAGCACATCGGTCGCCGGACCTTCTGCGCCGACGGGTCGTTCGCACCCTCCCGCTAAGCTCAAAGGCTCGTCGCTTCATGCGGGGTCTACGCCCAAGTCCGGCCGAGAGCGGCGTGGTTGAGGAAAGCTTTCAGCCGTTCATGCCGATTTCGAATATGTGATCCGTTTACCGTGTACAATATTATAAACGACGTCGTGCGCACATCCATTCCGAGAATCATATGCAGTTGCCTTGGTGCACTCGACTGAACTGTGGTCACACCTTCATCGCAGAGCTTTCGACCTCGCGGCCTGCGGTGCGTCCGAACTCAGTCAATCCGACTGCGCGGTTCACCGCGCGATCCTACGACAGGACCCATGAGTTGCGCAGATTGATGCGATCACGATGCTTGCCTGTAGGATTATCCTTATAGACACAACCACCGTCCTCATCAAGCTGGAGAGCCGCTACAGGAGGCTTTTGAAGGAACCATTGATTTGACACTGATTAGGAGTACAAAGATTTACATAACAATACAAAGTCCAACAGCACCCGGGCTCGGGGAGGAGTATACAAGCGTCCAAGCGCGAAAAGGTGCGGTACAAGACGGGAGCAGGGGCCCCGGGACAAAGCAATGGGTACTACAGAAGACGAAAAAGCGACAGAGGGAGGCGTGGCAGCTGGCCGTATTACCCAGCTTCGCTTACTGGGAAGGTCCGGCCGTGCCGCTCGCATTGGGCGAGGGCGAGCGTTCGTGCACTTGCGGGAAACCCCTCACACCATAGTTGCCGGTGCGGTTGCGACGGCTGTATACCCTCTGAGATCTGGGCACAGCGAAGGACGGACCAGCGACGTGCGGGTTGGGAACCTCCGTCTCGGGTGACCTGCGAAGCCGCTTTGTAGCGGGACGGTCCGTCTTGTCCTTGCGTTCGGGAGATCCGGACAGCTCAGCGGCCTCACCTTTCCGCTTCACGGTGTGCCCTGACGGATAACAGGTGCGTAAGTAAATGTAAAGGGGGCGGGGCAAAAGAACAGCATGCGCGGGCGCGCGGAATTCCGCTCACCCGCGGCATATGCAGCAAGCTCGGGTGGGCGGCAGCCTGCGCGCCCGAGCCAACCTCAACCTCGACTGAGCGGAAGCCCGCACGGCCGTGCAAGGCAAATGAGAGACCTACCGACTGTGCCTTCCGACCGCGGTCGCAGACTGGGCAAAGGAGCCCGAGAGGCGACGTGCGAGGGACGCGGTTCAGAGCGGTCTCGCAGGTCGCGCTCCTCATCGCTCACGGTGCCCCGTCCGGTCCGGAGGTTGCGCTCGATCTCCTCTTCATCGGTCCTCTGACCGGCCCCGTTGCCCTTGTCGACGTCCATGGGATCCTCCGTCTCCGGGTGCTGGGTTTTCGTGAGCTGAAGAACGTACGCGCACCGAGTAAACTCACCTGAGTGTCCGCTTTCGGACTGCAGGTGGCATTGGGGGACTGCTCCCACCCGTGCTCGTTGGACGAGTGCGAGGACAGGTCGTCGTCCTCGTCATCGTCATCGTCAGCGCCCTTAACTAACCTAGAGGAATCCACTCCTGGTGGCGGCCTACGGGCATTGCTAGCCACCATACTCGCAATCGGCCTGCGCGCTTTGTGTACGGAGAGTTGGGTGCGCTTCTTGGTGACGAGAGCATCGCGTGAACGGGCGGGAGGGGTGGGCTTGGTGACAGCGGCGCGGGAAGGGGTGAGAGCGGCAGGATTAGGGAGAGTAGCGCGCTCCTTGCCCTTCCGTGCTGCCGTGCTCACGGCGTGCTCACCGGCGGCCGCTTCGTCCTCGCTGTCCTCGGCGTCCTCGCTGTCCTCAGTGCCCTTTTCAGAGCCCTTACGCGCCGACGTCGACGCATGAGGGCGCGAGGCCTCAGGGCGCCGCGAGCGGAGCGTCCGCTTCTTCGGCGCGCGCTCCTGATCTGCGCGAGCGGTATGACGCGCCTCGCGCTCCTCCACCGCCTTGCGTTTCCGCTCCACCTCGACGTCCTCGGCGACGCTCTTCGTGAACCCCTCCCTGATCTTGGCTTTCTCGCGCTCGGCGAGGGAACGTTCCTTGCGCGCGCGCTGTGGGCTCGCGTTATCGCGCTCCTCCCGTGCACGTCTCACCTGTTGCGGCAACTTCATGTCCGCGGTGAACTCCTCGTCGAAGACCTCGGGAATCTGCAAGGAGAGGCGCTTGGCCTCGGCCCGGTAGAGCTCATAGCCGAGGGGGTCCTCCACCTGGAATTGCGACATGGTGAAGTGGTGGTGGTTCGACCGCGGCGCGGGCTCGCTCAGGGACACGCCGAGGCTGAGGTACTCGGGGTGGCCGACGGGTGCGACGTACGGCTCCTTTGCCTTTCCCTCGCCCGATTGCATGTGCATGTGGTAGTTGAAGGACTTTTCCAAAGCCTGCAGAAAATAAGACATTCAGTCGGCACGTTGGCATGCAGAATCGAAAGAAAGGGGATCGGCGGGGTTTCGCGCGGGCAGGCGGGATTCCGCGCGATCGAGCTTTGCTCGCACGGCAACCTCTCGCTCGACCGCGCGGACTCCCGCTCGCTCGCGCGTGCACCACCCGCCCGATACCGCAGGACCGCGCAGACCTCCGCTCACTCCCAACGGGAGCTCCCCACACATCGGGTGCGCGGAAAACCGCCCGCCCGAGGTATCTCGCGAGCATCCGCTCCGACGCGCGACTCCTTCCCGTCGAGGCTCCTTCCCGTCGAGGCAGAAACCTGCTCACCTTCACGAGCCCCAACGCCGCTTCATGCACGTCGGGGTCCACCGCACCAGCGACCGGTCGCACCTTGAGCTTGCCGCCCTCCTGCCTGAGGACGTCGATGGACTGGTACGCGAGAGGGGTCTGCATGATGCCGTGCAGCATCTTCACCGCATCTCCCCGCAGACCCTGCGCCATCTGGGTCGTCCGCCGCTTGTCGAGGATGTTCTCCGCTGTCGTCAGCCGGAGGTCGTAGCCGACGGGCGGGTCGACGTTCTTGAGCCAGGCGTCCCGTGTGAACGTGTCCCAGAAGTGGAACACGAGGAACAGAGACTCTGGATCTTCACCCGCGGGTACGCGATCGGCGGGCAGGCGGGAGGGGATGGAGAGGTACCGCATTAGCTGCAGGACGTCCTCGCGAAAGAAACGGACAAGGTCCATGTGGAATGTCGGCAGGCACGTCCGCTCGTAGAGATGCTGGACATAAACGAGGATCATGGTTAGGGCGTTCGCGGTCGAGTCGCGGTTGTCCTTGGCGCCAAAGGCGTCGCAGAAGGGGAGGAGGGGCTGGGCGAGAAGGAGGAGGGGGTGCTTCTTGAGGGCCTCGTCGGTGAACCTGCCGCGCTGGTTCGCGAGCTGACGGACGCGCCCCCTCGCCGTTCCCGCTCGAGCCTTGCTGGAACCGACCCTGTCGTCGTCACAGATCAACGCCGCACGGATGTGCGAGCGGACCTCGTCCAGCTCCCACTTCTTGAATTCTTCGGCCGTCCACTGGAAACCGACCAGCCCTATCCACGCAGAGCTCTTCGCATCGTGCGAGGCTTTGGAGGACCCCCCTGGGTTGGCGAAACCCGAGAATTGGAGGTACAAGTCCTCGAGCGTCTTGCGCTTCGTCCCTAGGAACGCACGGTGCTCATCGGTGATGGTAGGCTCAACGAGGACGTGAAGCCCAGTCAGCTGCGGTGTGGAATCGAGGAGCAAGTCCCAAGCCTGCAAAGTTGTCATCAGATTGTGTGGCAAGTGAATAATAAAAGTGGGACACTTGCCATGGCGCGCACGAAGCCATTCTTGTGCAGCGTGGGCGAACGCAGGACCGTCTGCTCGATAATCCCCGCAAAGTCGTACGCCTCAATGGACCTGGTGCGAAGGAGAATCTCTCCGGCAGGCTGCAACCAACGGGCGACCTAGAGGGAATGTCAGCGTACCCCCTTGACTCTGCGGATGCCGCGTCGCATACGAGGCTGAGCGGGTTTCCGCTCGCCCGCACGAGTGTACGGGTGCGCGGGTTTCCGCTCGCCCGCACGAGTGCCCGGGTGCGCGGGTTTCCGCTCGCCCGTACGAGTACCCGGGTGCGCGGGTTTCCGCTCGCCCGTACGAGTGCCCGGGTGCGCGGGTTCCCGCTCGCCCGTACAGGTGGGCGGCTTTCCGCTCGCCCGCTTCAAATCAAAGAGCATGCGCACTTACCGAGTAAACGCCCCACTCCATGCCCGTCACCTGTGCTGCCAGC